>OZ025248.1:17107132-17821072 GCA_964019135.1 Arenicola marina | reverse complement strand
GGGGATTACAGGGGCGAGGGCCGGGGGGGTGGGGGTTCAGTACATCGTGTTGTAAGCGTTCATACAAGGCAGGAGTGACTGGGGGTTACAGGGGCGAGGGCCGGGGATGGGGGGGGGGTCAGTACATCGTGTTGTAAGCGTTCATACAAGGCAGGAGTGACTGGGGGTTACAGGGGCGAGGGCCAGGGGGGGTGGGGGTTCAGTACATCGTGTTGTAAGCGTTCATACAAGGCAGGAGTGACTGGGGATTACAGGGGCGAGGGCCGGGGAGGGGGGGTCAGTACATCGTGTTATAAGCGTTCATAAAAGGCAGGAGTGACTGGGGATTACAGGGGCGAGGGCCAGGGGGGGTGGGGGTTCAGTACATCGTGTTGTAAGCGTTCATACAAGGCAGGAGTGACTGGGGATTACAGGGGCGAGGGCCGGGGGGGTGGGGGTTCAGTACATCGTGTTGTAAGCGTTCATACAAGGCAGGAGTGACTGGGGGTTACAGGGGCGAGGGCCGGGGAGGGGGGGGGGGGTCAGTACATCGTGTTGTAAGCGTTCATACAAGGCAGGAGTGACTGGGGGTTACAGGGGCGAGGGCCAGGGGGGGTGGGGGTTCAGTACATCGTGTTGTAAGCGTGCAGACAAGGCAGGAGTGACTGGGGATTACAGGGGCGAGGGCCGGGTGGTGGGGGGTTCAGTATATCGTGTTGTAAGCGTACAGACAAGGCAGGAGTGACTGGGGGTTACAGGGGCGAGGGCCGGGGAGGGGGGTTCAGTACATCGTGTTGTAAGCGTACATACAAGGCAGGAGTGACTGGGGGTTACAGAGGCGAGGGCCGGGGGGAGGGGGGGTTCAGTACATCGTGTTGTAAGCGTACATACAAGGCAGGAGTGACTGGGGATTACAGGGGCGAGGGCCGGTGGGGGGGGGTTCAGTACATCGTGTTGTAAGCGTTCATACAAGGCAGGAGTGACTGGGGGTTACAGGGGCGAGGGCCAGGGGGGGTGGGGGTTCAGTACATCGTGTTGTAAGCGTACAGACAAGGCAGGAGTGACTGGGGATTACAGGGGCGAGGGCCGGGGGGGGGGGTTCAGTACATCGCGTTGTAAGCGTACATACAAGGCAGGAGTGACTGGGGGTTACAGGGGCGAGGGCCAGGGGGGGGGGGGGGTTCAGTACATCGTGTTGTAAGCGTTCATACAAGGCAGGAGTGACTGGGGATTACAGGGGCGAGGGTCGGGGGGGGGGGGTCAGTACATCGTGTTGTAAGCGTACAGACAAGGCAGGAGTGACTGGGGGTTACAGGGGCGAGGGCCGGGGGGGGGGGGTTCAGTACATCGTGTTGTAAGCGTACATACAAGGCAGGAGTGACTGGGGGTTACAGGGGCGAGGGCCAGGGGGGGGGTTCAGTACATCGTGTTGTAAGCGTACAGACAAGGCAGGAGTGACTGGGGATTACAGGGGCGAGGGCCAGGGGGGGGGGCTCAGTACATCGTGTTGTAAGCGTACATACAAGGCAGGAGTGACTAGGGATTACAGGGGCGAGGGCCGGGGAGGGGGGGTCAGTACATCGTGTTGTAAGCGTACAGACAAGGCAGGAGTGACTGGGGGTTACAGGGGCGAGGGCCGGGGGCGGGTGTCAGTACATCGTGTTGTAAGCGTTCATACAAGGCAGGAGTGACTGGGGATTACAGGGGCGAGGGCCAGGGGGGGGGGGGTTCAGTACATCGTGTTGTAAGCGTACAGACAAGGCAGGAGTGACTGGGGATTACAGGGGCGAGGGCCGGGGAGGGGGGGTCAGTACATCGTGTTGTAAGCGTACATACAAGGCAGGAGTGACTGGGGGTTACAGGGGCGAGGGCCGGGGGGGGGGGGTCAGTACATCGTGTTGTAAGCGTACAGACAAGGCAGGAGTGACTGGGGGTTACAGGGGCGAGGGCCGGGGGGGGGGGGTTCAGTACATCGTGTTGTAAGCGTACAGACAAGGCAGGAGTGACTGGGGGTTACAGGGGCGAGGGCCGGGGGGGGGGGTTCAGTATATCGTGTTGTAAGCGTACATACAAGGCAGGAGTGACTGGGGATTACAGGGGCGAGGGCCGGGGGGGTGGGGGGTTCAGTACATCGTGTTGTAAGCGTACAGACAAGGCAGGAGTGACTGGGGGTTACAGGGGCGAGGGCCGCGGGGGGGGGGTTCAGTACATCGTGTTGTAAGCGTACAGACAAGGCAGGAGTGACTGGGGGTTACAGGGGCGAGGGCCGGGGGGGGGGGGGGTTCAGTACATCGTGTTGTAAGCGTACAGACAAGGCAGGAGTGACTGGGGATTACAGGGGCGAGGGCCGGGGGGGGGGTCAGTACATCGTGTTGTAAGCGTACATACAAGGCAGGAGTGACTGGGGGTTACAGGGGCGAGGGCCAGGGGGGGGGGTTCAGTACATCGTGTTGTAAGCGTACATACAAGGCAGGAGTGACTGGGGATTACAGGGGCGAGGGCCGGGGGGTGGGGGGTTCAGTACATCGTGTTGTAAGCGTACAGACAAGGCAGGAGTGACTGGGGGTTACAGGGGCGAGGGCCGGGGGGCGGGGGGTTCAGTACATCGTGTTGTAAGCGTACATACAAGGCAGGAGTGACTGGGGATTACAGGGGCGAGGGCCGGGGGGGGGGTCAGTACATCGTGTTGTAAGCGTACAGACAAGGCAGGAGTGACTGGGGGTTACAGGGGCGAGGGCCGGGGGGCGGGGGGTTCAGTACATCGTGTTGTAAGCGTTCATACAAGGCAGGAGTGACTGGGGATTACAGGGGCGAGGGCCGGGGGGGGGGGTCAGTACATCGTGTTGTAAGCGTACAGACAAGGCAGGAGTGACTGGGGGTTACAGGGGCGAGGGCCGGGGGGGGGGGGGTCAGTACATCGTGTTGTAAGCGTACAGACAAGGCAGGAGTGACTGGGGATTACAGGGGCGAGGGCCGGGGGGGGGGGGGGTTCAGTGCATCGTGTTGTAAGCGTACATACAAGGCAGGAGTGACTGGGGGTTACAGGGACGAGGGCCAGTGGGGGGGGGGGGGTTCAGTACATCGTGTTGTAAGCGTTCATACAAGGCAGGAGTGACTGGGGATTACAGGGGCGAGGGCCGGGGGGGGGGGTTCAGTACATCGTGTTGTAAGCGTACAGACAAGGCAGGAGTGACTGGGGGTTACAGGGGCGAGGGCCGGGGGGGGGGGTCAGTACATCGTGTTGTAAGCGTACAGACAAGGCAGGAGTGACTGGGGATTACAGGGGCGAGGGCCGGGGGGGGGGGGTTCAGTACATCGTGTTGTAAGCGTACAGACAAGGCAGGAGTGACTGGGGGTTACAGGGGCGAGGGCCGGGGGGCGGGGGGTTCAGTACATCGTGTTGTAAGCGTACATACAAGGCAGGAGTGACTGGGGGTTACAGGGGCGAGGGCCGGGGGGCGGGGGGTTCAGTACATCGTGTTGTAAGCGTACATACAAGGCAGGAGTGACTGGGGATTACAGGGGCGAGGGCCGGGGGGCGGGGGGTTCAGTACATCGTGTTGTAAGTGTACAGACAAGGCAGGAGTGACTGGGGGTTACAGGGGCGAGGGCCGGGGGGGCGGGGGGTCTCATTTCAATAGGTTTCAGCTGATGGGGTCATACCCCATCCCCTCGCTCGCCGTAAGTCATTACACGATAGCAAATTACTCATATTATGCTAAAAGGCACTTCCATTCCAAATTCTAAATTCCGCAGCCTGGATTTTATTAACACTGGGCGTTTCTATCCTTGGATCGGTTCTCGCCATGGCACCGTATGCTGATTGAGGCTTGGCCCGCCACCGCCACCCATTAGAACGGTCAGTCCCGGGCCCGACACTGTTACCCTTTAGAACGGTCAATACCCTGGGAGGCACATTAGGCTGAGAAAATAAAGATTTTCGATGGCCTGAATTGCGGCCTAGCCCAGATTGAATGTTTGTTTTAGACGGTTGTGACGCATCGCCTGAAGGGGGTGAGGGGTCGGGAGTTGGGGTCGGTGGGGGATAGGTGTGTAGAAGTGTGGAGGAATCGGATGTTTGCGTACCAGGACCACCGACGGGTTTGTAAGGGTTCCCGGGATCTGTCTTCCTGTCCCACTCCATGTAGTCCGGATCCTCCGGGCCGTCACTGGATCAATTTCAAACGGTGTTTTTTTTTGGTCTGGCGGAAGCATTCTCAGACGCTGCAGTCGGGATCCGCTTGACGGGTGTGTGAGAAATAAGAACGCCGCTATCATTGCCACGAGGCTCCGGGCGGACACCTCACCACTCTAACAGCGACAACCCTACCGCTGTCCCTCCACATTTTGTCCCACTTTTCGGGGTGTTTTTTTGCTAGGCAGGCCTACTCAAATAGTCTGGCGATCGGCTTTGTTTGCCGAGCGAGCTTTGCCCGACAAGCCATGGTGCCGGGGATTGGGTGACACACGGATGTCTGCACAGGGACAAGTCCCCCTTCAGCGGTTGGGGTTTAACCCTAGAGATATGGCGGGGCTCAAGACTCCATCCTTCATATCACCGCGAAAAGACCTTCAGCTTAACTTGTTTTTCTCAAAAGCAAAGGAATTCCTGCCTCAATCGTGTCCCTTTTTCTACTTCTCTGCACTCCATAAAAGCACCAAAACGACATTTTTTTTTTCGTGTACTTTATTCTGTTTCCTACTTATCATGGCGTCTCTCGTTCCGACCCCTCCTCGTCACAACCCTTCCGGTCACATGACCATTTCCCGGCCGCCCCATTGGCTATCGCCGCCACGTCCCTGAACGTGTCCGCCCAGGGAGACCCCGCCTTGTAGAACACGGGAGGCTTGCCCAGCGGGGCCGCCACCGTTACCCAATCACCGCCTGAGTACGGCGTGTCGTCATAGAGATACAGCCAATCATCGGCCGGCAGGTACAGTTCCCGGATGTTGGTGACTTGGTTTACCATGGGCGCCACCAGCAAGTCGCGCCCGTACAAATACTGGTCGCCGATCAGGTGGGTTGTGGCGTCATTCTCGTAGTGCAGCAACAGAGGGCGCTGCATGGGCACTCCCTGTTGAGTGTTCTGTGCCATGACAGACCGGGCGTACGGCTTGAGGGCCCGGAACATGTCCACCAGGACCCCGAACTGCTGCAGCGAGCTGTTGGAGTTGTACACCTGGAAGTTGAGCTCGGGTCGGTTTCCTGCAACAGGGTAAGGGCGGCCACGTAAATAACCATGGTAACCACTATCATGAAACAGGCGATAATGGCGGCGCTCAAGATTATAAACACGATAATGACGATAATGACGGTAATGATCGCGATAATGACGATAATGATCGCAATAATGACGATAATGACCCCAAAGGCGATAATAAGCGTGATCACGATCGTAATAGAGATACTTATATTACTGTAATCGCATTAATGACCCAGATTAGATCTCGGCCCCCTGGTGACGACATCAGGTACCGCGAAGCTCAGAACACAAAGTGACATAAAGCAATTCACAGTGGAGTCTTGTTTAATTCAATTGTTTTATATCCTGTTATAGCCAACCTAGATGTCAGTTATTATAATGTATTACACCCTTGCGCCTCAGCTGAAATCCTGTTTTTATAAAGAACGGCTTCGGGAACTGGTTCAGCGTTAAGCTCCAATACAATAGAGATGAAGCGAAGGCCTGGGGACGGACCTCTGAGCAGGCTTAGCGCGAGGCCACCAGCGGTCTCATCCCCTTGTCTCCTCAGTGTTTGATCCAGCGTCCCAACGGCTTTAACACAGGGACCTCGGCCATATATAACCCTATCATGGAAGTGCCACTGTAAGCCTTCACACCAAAATGCAACAGGAGAGGGGAGGGGGTCTTTAGGGGTCTTTACAGGGATGGGTGAGGGAGCAGAGGGTGGTTTCTGAGGGTGAATAGATGTGACCGACCGTGACCCTAACTGACTTAATGTAATGGGAGGCTGTAGCGCGCGGGTCAGCCGTCCAGCCCTGTGACTGAGGCTGTGTTCGCCATTCGGTCAGCCATCCAGCCCTGTGACTGAGGCTGTGTTTGCCATTCGGTCAGCCGTCCAGCCCTGTGACTGAGGCTGTGTTTGCCATTCGGTCTGCCATCCAGCCCTGTGACTGAGGCTGTGTTTGCCATTCGGTCAGCCGTCCAGCCCTGTGACTGAGGCTGTGTTTGCCATTCGGTCAGCCGTCCAGCCCTGTGACTGAGGCTGTGTTTGCCATTCGGTCTGCCGTCCAGCCCTGTGACTGAGGCTGTGTTTGCCATTCGGTCTGCCGTCCAGCCCTGTGACTGAGGCTGTGTTTGCCATTCGGTCTGCCATCCAGCCCTGTGACTGAGGCTGTGTTTGCCATTCGGTCAGCCGTCCAGCCCTGTGACTGAGGCTGTGTTTGCCATTCGGTCTGCCGTCCAGCCCTGTGACTGAGGCTGTGTTTGCCATTCGGTCTGCCGTCCAGCCCTGTGACTGAGGCTGTGTTCGCCATTCGGTCAGCCGTCCAGCCCTGTGACTGAGGCTGTGTTTGCCATTCGGTCAGCCGTCCAGCCCTGTGACTGAGGCTGTGTTTGCCATTCGGTCAGCCGTCCAGCCCTGTGACTGAGGCTGTGTTCGCCATTCGGTCTGCCGTCCAGCCCTGTGACTGAGGCTGTGTTCGCCATTCGGTCAGCCGTCCAGCCCTGTGACTGACGCTGTGTTTGTCATTCGGTCAGCCATCCAGCCCTGTGACTGAGGCTGTGTTTGCCATTCGGTCAGCCATCCAGCCCTGTGACTGAGGCTGTGTTTGCCATTCGGTCAGCCGTCCAGCCCTGTGACTGAGGCTGTGTTTGCCATTCGGTCAGCCATCCAGCCCTGTGACTGAGGCTGTGTTTGTCATTAGGTCAGCCATCCAGCCCTGTGACTGAGGCTGTGTTTGCCATTCGGTCAGCCATCCAGCCCTGTGACTGAGGCTGTGTTTGCCATTCGGTCAGCCGTCCAGCCCTGTGACTGAGGCTGTGTTTGCCATTCGGTCAGCCGTCCAGCCCTGTGACTGACGCTGTGTTTGCCATTCGGTCAGCCGTCCAGCCCTGTGACTGACGCTGTGTTTGCCATTCGGTCAGCCGTCCAGCCCTGTGGCGGACGCTGTGTTTGCCGTTCGGTCAGCCGTCCAGCTCTGTGACGGACGCTGTGTTTGCCATTCGATCAGCCGTCCAGCTCTGTGACGGACGCTGTGTTTGCCATTCGATCAGCCGTCCAGCCCTGTGACTGACGCTGGGTTTGCCATTCGGTCAGCTGTCCAGCCCTGTGCCTGACGCTGTGTTTGCCATTCGGTCAGCCGTGTTTGCCGTTCTCCCTGGCGGTGACGGGGACGCGCCCTAAAGACTTCCCGCCTCACGTGACCTAGTGGCGAGTGGCTGCATACGACGACCTCGCCGGCTACTTCCAACGAATTATTCGAAGCTCTTCCACAATTCCAACCTCTTGGCTTTGAACAATATATGACGGATGTGCTGTAGCAAATTAACTCTTCCACAATTCACAATTCACAATTAACTCTTCCACAATTCACAATTCACAATTAACTCTTCCACAATTCCGACTTTCGACAATATATGACAGATGTGCTTTTCGCCATTCGTACAACCACGTTCTGGGTTGGCGCATGACACCATGGCACCAGTGTCCTGGCGCATGACACCATGGCACCAGTGTCCTGGCGCATGACACCGTGGCACCAGTTTGTTGGCGCATGACACCGTGGCACCAGTGTCCTGGCGCATGACACCGTGGCACCAGTTTGTTGGCGCATGACACCGTGGCACCAGTGTCCTGGCGCATAAAAAGGGTGGCACCAGTGTCCTGGCGCATGACACCGTGGCACCAGTGTCCTGGCGTATGACACCGTGGCACCAGTGTCCTGGCGCATGACACCGTGGCACCAATGTCCTGGCGTATGACACCGTGGCACCAGTGTCCTGGCGCATGTCACCGTGGCACCAGTGTCCTGGCGCATGACACCGTGGCACCAGTGTCCTGGCGCATGACACCGTGGCACCAGTGTGTTGGCGCATGACACCGTGGCACCAGTGTCCTGGCGCATGACACCGTGGCACCAGTGTCCTGGCGCATGACACCGTGGCACCAGTGTCCTGGCGCATCACACCGTGGCACCAGTGTGTTGGCGCATGACACCGTGGCACCAGTGTCCTGGCGCATGACACCGTGGCACCAGTGTCCTGGCGCATGACACCGTGGCACCAGTGTGTTGGCGCATGACACCGTGGCACCAGTGTCCTGGCGCATGACACAGTGGCACCAGTGTGTTTGCGCATGACACCATGGCGCCAGTGTATTGGCGCATGACATGGTGACACCAGTGTCCTGGCGCATGACACCGTGGCACCAACGTCCTGGCGCATGACACCGTAGCGCAAGTGTCCTGGCGCATGACATTCGTGGCACCAGTGTCCTGGCGCATGACACCGTAGCGCAATGTCCTGGCGCATGACATTCGTGGCACCAGTGTCCTGGCGCATGACACCGTAGCGCAAGTGTCCTGGTGCATGACACCGTGGCACCAGTGTACTCGCGCATGACACCGTGGCACCAGTGTCCTGGCGCATGACACCGTGGCACCAGTGTCCTGACGCATGCCACCGTGGCACCAGTGTCCTGGCGCATGTCACCGTGGCACCAGTGTCCAGGCGCATGTCACCGTGGCACCAGTGTCCTGGTGCATGACACCGTGGCACCAGTGTCCTGGCGCATGACACCGTGGCACCTGTGTCCTGACGCATGACACCGTGGCACCAGTGTCCTGGCGCATGACACCGTGGCACCAGTGTACTCGCGCATGACACCATGGCGCCAGTGTCCTGGCGCATGTCACCATGGCACCAGTGTCCTGGCGCATGACACCGTGGCACCAGTGTACTCGCGCATGTCACCATGGCGCCAGTGTCCTGGCGCATGTCACCATGGCACCAGTGTCCTGGCGCATGACACCGTGGCACCAGTGTCCTGGCGCAAGACACTGTGGCACCAGTGTTCTTGCGCATGACACCGTGGCACCAGTGCACTCGCGCATGTCACCATGGCGCCAGTGTCCTGGCGCATGCCACCGTGGCACCAGTGTCCTGGCGCATGTCACCGTGGCACCAGTGTCCAGGCGCATGTCACCGTGGCACCAGTGTCCTGGTGCATGACACCGTGGCACCAGTGTCCTGGCGCATGACACCGTGGCACCTGTGTCCTGACGCATGACACCGTGGCACCAGTGTCCTGGCGCATGACACCGTGGCACCAGTGTACTCGCGCATGACACCATGGCGCCAGTGTCCAGGCGCATGTCACCGTGGCACCAGTGTCCTGGTGCATGACACCGTGGCACCAGTGTCCTGGCGCATGACACCGTGGCACCTGTGTCCTGACGCATGACACCGTGGCACCAGTGTCCTGGCGCATGACACCGTGGCACCAGTGTTCTTGCGCATGACACCGTGGCACCAGTGTACTCGCGCATGTCACCATGGCGCCAGTGTCCTGGCGCATGTCACCGTGGCACCACTGTCCTGGCGCATGACACCGTGGCGCCAGTGTCCTGGCGCATGTCACCGTGGCGCCAGTGTCCTGGCGCATGACACCGTGGCGCCAATGTCCTGGCGCATGTCACCGTGGCACCAGTGTACTCGCGCATGACTCACCCTCGTGGGTCCGCATGACGGGTGTAAAGACGGCCATCTCCGCCCCTCTGAAGAAGAGCTCCTCGTCCCTGATCATCGTCAGGTTGACGCTGACCGAGGGCAGCGCGGCGACCACTGAGAGGGTGGTGTACCCCCCGATGTCGAAGTGGGTCAGACCGCAGCCCGACAGCCCCATGGAGAGGGCGGCGGGCACGGTGCTGGGCAGGCCGTCCGACTCGCTGAAGTCGACGTTCTGGTCGCCCGCCCACCACAGCGTGCTCTGAGACTGGGAACCTGGGGCAACAACAGGCAAGTGACGGACTACACACCTGGTACATACATACATATAAATCTGGTACATCCGCAGTAAAGTGTCGAAATCATAAACAACAATAATTGTGTCCCTGAAAGTTCATTAAATTAAATTACAAATAACTGTAAGGTATAGCAAATCGACGCCAAAGCGGTACCAATTTCCACCACGGCCTAATCTGTCATGCTGCCACCGTCCATTCGTCGCTGTCATCATGAGTATTAAACTTAGCAAGTTAATAATATTATTTGTCAGAATTATTACTGTTATGAGTTATAAATGTTATTATCTAGTAATAGGAGAGTCTTAAGACCTGCGGCTCCGGCCCTCATGTAGTAGGCGACCTGACCCAGCTGTCCGGCCTCCTCCACCGCCTCCCGGTTAACCTGGGCCCACAGCACCGAGTACTTGTTGTGCATAGTCTCCCCGGTCTCCCCGTTGTAGAAGACGCCATCTAGCGGGATGTACTCGCCGAAGTCAGCCATCCACCCGCCGAATCCAAAGTCAATCAGATTCGTCTTGATGACTCCTGCAAAGTGGCCCAAATGGCTGTTCTGAGTAATCATCTGTGTGGTTCAGACACAAGGGGGGGAAGTGATTGGTCTGTCGGACGAGAACGGCTGCGAGCAGTAGCCCATAACACCTAGTTATTAATATCCCATAATTAAAGAGATGTCCCTGAAATTATTGAGGTGTAGTCCTGAGGTCCCTGCCTGCAGTCATTACGCCTGTGCTAGACCAGTAATGACATGTCGTGAGCCAGGTTGCAGGCCTTGCTCTTTGAATTGCCGCCGAGAGCCGGAAGTCGTTATCACCCTAAAACGACGTGCGATGGGGCGCCACCGGGGAAACCTTCTGCACACGTCAGGTATAATGAGCGGTGGCTGTTCACAAAGAGCGGGTGTGGCCCACGAAGACAGGTGAGGGTTCAAGAAGACAGGAGGTGGGTCACGAAGACAGGTGGTGGGCCACAAAGACAAGTGGTGGGTCACGAAGACAGATGGTGATTCACGAAGACAGGTGGCTGTTCACAAAGACAGGTGACTGTTCAGAAAAACAGATGGCTGTGCACAAAGGCAGGTGGCGGTTCACAAAGAATGGCGGGGTGTTCCCAAAGACAGGTGGTTGGTCACAAAAACAGGTGGCTGTTTACAAACACAAGTGACTTCACACATACAGGTGGCACAAAGACAGGTAGCTGTTTACAAAGACACGTGACTGTTCACACAGACAAGTGGTTGTTCACAAAGACAGGTGATGGGTCACAAAGAGCCCGGGACCTAAACATTACACATAAGAAAGGAAATACGAGGGAACATGCGAAATCTAATTCAAAACCTATATCTTAATTACTCATGTAGTAGGAACTATTACACATACATGCATTAATAACATATTTTTTGTTTACTATAATCACAACATAAAAAAGCAAGTCCTGAATAAAACCGCAAACGCGTACATAAATCATATATTATCATTGGGTGTTTTTGTAATTTAATTATATGTTCAATAATAAGGGCCCAGGCTCTTTAAATAGACATGTATCCATATTCTCAGACATAATTATTGGGTGACGTAATCGCTGAGATCCTATTCCAGTCGCCCCCCCCCCCCGACCAACGGGTCGCCCAGGTGCCCACCTTTGTACCACTCCCTGGCCTCGGGGTTGGTGAAGTCCATGGTGCCGACAAAGAACTGGCCGAAGTCCATGATGTAGGTGTTCCCCGCCGTGTTCTTCATGAAGTAGCCGCGGTCCTCGGCCACCTGGAAAAGGCTGCCGTTGGTGTTGAGGTGCCCCGTGATGTAGGCCAGCAGCCGGACCCCCTGCTCATCCCGCAGGCGAATGATCTCCGTGTCGAGCCCTGTGTGGGGCGCCAATACACCAGGAGGTCATGTCACTGATATAACGCAATGATTAAACAATTGTAGTACGACGTGTTTTTGTATTGCACGGCGAAATAAGGACTGTTTTTGCTCAGTTGTGGATGTAATAGCTGTAATGAAAAAACATCTACCCGTAGTAATGTTTTGTTTGTCAAATTTGTGCTGACGAGCGAAGGAGAACTGTTGAATGTATTGTATATATATCGGATTGTTTCATTGCTCGTAAACTCAATCGTTAACTTAAGGACAGATAATGACATAATTTGGCGCAGCATGACAAATGTCTAAGTCATGATCAATTACTATTGGAAACAGTCAGTTTAGACAATTTTTGAATATGTAGATAATACGAAAATGTATGAATTATCGTTTACAGCTAAAAAGTAATATTTTCAGTGCTTAGGCCTATATTTCTAGCAGCACCACTAGTACTGACTTACCAGGATACCAATCCGGATTCCATTCCCAGTTCCAGAAGACTCTGGTTCCGAAGGCAGTCTGGATCTTGCCGCTCCAGTCCTGGATCCAGACGCCCGTGACGTTGACCCCGTTATCCAGCGCCGTGTTCAGGATATCCAGCATCTGAAAAAATATAAGAATTCACTATCGCCACATTCGAGAAAAACTGCTTCCTGAACTCCTCTTTCTCACTGAAACTTACATTTCGTGGGTTCCTAAGTTACAAGACATGTTTTGTTGCTTCACTGACGACAGGATTAAGTATTTGAAAATGTCAAGACAGACATAGACTAAAATGAATAAGTACTAAAATAAATTAAGTTTTCAGTTAACATCAACCATTGCCAATAAAATGTCGTCAAATATTAGTTTCGCGCCGGTTTGGCAAATGGCATGGATGGGTCGCCCTCACCCGGTCGGTGCCTCCCTGGACACCCAGGATGGCTCCGGAAGACATCCAATCTGGAAGCATCGGCTGATGTCCCAAGTATCCCGACATGCTTTGCACGACGTCCAGGGTAGAATCTTCTGCATCAAACAGCAATGTCTCCGGGTTCCCGTAGACGAATATTTCGTGGAAATCCTCGTGTCCGAAGTCCATTTCCAGATAGAGAGTGGTGTTGACGTGGCAATAAAAATGGCGGGAACTGACAAATGTCGGCTGCGGAAAGTACGTCGTGTGGTAATCGCCGCCCGCGTTCCCGCCAAAAGCGTCCGATAAGTAGGTCACCGGAGTGCGCTTGTTCCGTCCCACGCCTGAAATCCAATATAAATTGAGCGGGAGGGTTTCAAAGTCACTCGAAATCGTGTTACCTAAATTCAATTTCCAGCTCATATCAAACGAATGCAATGATGGAAAGTGCACAAGGCGGTCGGTCTAGATTTACTTCCGCCCGGAATCTCGGTCAATCCGCAGTGTGATTCTGCAAGAATCTAGAGGCTAGAGATGTGGAGTCATTTTAGGACTTAGAGTTAGACTTGAATTGCAAAATCTTAGTCGGCATACCGAACGCAGTCACTGTTACACCCAATACGAGTATTGCGACAGTATGATTTAGCCTATACAATTACGATAACAACATGTACATCCATTGTCGCTTTGACTTGGTGATCACGCACCCTGTTCCCTGGTCCAGATCGGGTAGTTACGGCCACGCAGGTCGAAGTGCGAATACTGCTCTCCGGCTCCGTAAACACGCTCATCTGGCTCGGCGTAGAGTCGAACCCATGACCGTCCATATCCTTCGGGGAATCCTTGAATGTCCACCCGCAGCTTGTGTTGACTCGTGGAGGTCAACACCAGATCAACAGACAGCTGGAAAATGGCGTGTAACGGGCCCGTAGTGTCAACAGGGAGGGGGGGTGGGGGGCGGGGGCCGCGCACTAGTCCGGTATATTTGCTCCTAACAGTCGGTGCGTTGGCAAGTGGGGTGGTGGTGGGGGGGGGGGGCGGGGGAGGGAGGGGCATTACACCGGCCCCGGATCCTGGTGAATCAAATACCAATGGAGTAGGAGGGGGGACAATACGGTGTACAGATTTGTTGGAAATGTACGAGGGGAGTCACAATACATATCGGGCCATCCACAGCCAATAAAGGGCGCGTCAACAAGCACAACGCATATATCTAGTCTTAAATTAAATCAAGGGACAATGCCATCGTGTGGAAAGAACACTTACGTTGCTATCCGTCGGGGTTGCCAAGGTGATGGTGGCCGAGTTGGCGCCGTCGTCAATCAGGAATGACGTCATAGGCACGCGCTGTGACGTGTATTCAGTGATGTCGAAGTTGCCATGGTTCTCCACAAAGGTGGCCTGGCCGTCCCCGACGTACAGCACGGGGCTGGCCGTCGTGTGTGCGAGAATCTGCATGAGGCCGGTGAAGATTCTAAGTTACGGGCTATGCAACACGCCATATTTAGGGTCATAATCATGTTTAACCCGCCATAACCGCGTGCGTGACACTAGGTCTTACTGGCTAACGCGTGACATGGGCGGCGATGGGCAGGAGGGGAAGGAGGGGAGGGGAGGGGGGGGGGCTAGGCCTACTTATCTGTCAATGGATAAGATTCGATATTCCTTTGCCGGAGACCACGTGGTAGTGTGCCCCCGGGTCATGTATAAGAGCGGAAATCTGAGCTAATAAGCCATTGTAACCATGGCAACATCTGGCTGCGAATAATTCCTTTATATATATCACGCCCGTTATTTGTGAGCTGTGCACCTGATCCT
Organism: Arenicola marina; assembly: GCA_964019135.1. NCBI lineage: Eukaryota > Metazoa > Annelida > Polychaeta > Arenicolidae > Arenicola > Arenicola marina. Next base: position 17,806,536 of record OZ025248.1, on the reverse strand, counting down.
AGATCCACCCAGGCGGCCGACCCCCATTGGCTTTGTCTCACACACGTCTAATCAAAGTCTAATCCAGCGCTTCCTTCAGGTCGTAGACTTCGTTCGGCGACCCACATTTCTAGGCTGAGGACTTAAGATTAGGACTTAGGATGATTAGGCCCAATATAACGCTTTGATGCCTTTCCTTACACACAACGCCAGTTGCCAACGCCATTTTGTCTACTGAAGTGAGCGTAAGTGCTCACAATTGGCCATTATGATTTCTGAGACACGCTGTTAACAAGTGATAAAGCTGACTGCAAAGCTAGTAATAATCTATGCCTTATCATTGATTGCATTTTTCTACTTCGCGCAGCCGTAGGTCTGCCAATAAATACCTCGGTAATTAATATAACTGCCACGTGATGGCCCCCGTTTCCAGGACCACGGTGGAGCATCACGTCCCTCTACTGATCAGCAAGGCTTACCACGGTGGATCCGATGCTGACGAGGAAACCGTCGCCCGTCTCCGTGACGACAAAGTCCTTCTGGCCGCGTGACGGCCCCGCACACAGCAGTAGCGTCAACAGACCCCACGCCCACATCTGAAAGGTCAAGGTCGAATGGCACAACCTCACGCACCATCCTCAGATGGCACCGGAAGCAGAATTTTCTTTTCACAGCTGCGTTGGCTAAGGTTTGATAAACGTCAGGCAATTATCGTTGGAAGTCCCAACCCAGTTTTTGCACGTTCGGTGCTTAGGCGGGAACTGCGGGAGGAAGGGGCGCGTTAGAAGGGAACGGAGGGTGGGGGGGCGGGGGGGGGGGGGTAATACCTTAGGTATTGTGTAGAATTTTTCTTGAGGACAAGATAATTGCGGTGTGAACCAGATTGTTCCTTTCGTGAAGCGTTCTATAACCAGGTGAATCATAATGGTCTTTGTTCAATATCGTTAGCTGTTGGGGTCTTCTTACTGTTTAATTACTGCTTAATTGCGAACTGACAAAAATTATACATATGTTACCCGGGATCCGTGTCCGTCGTTCGTTCCCATGAGGCCCTGTGATACGTCATACTGGAGTGTATTTATATTTAACGTCATGCAGAGATTGATCTAATTACTCCAAACGATCGATATAGTCCGTTCTGAACACCCAAGCCCGGGGCGAGCAACACTCATTCATATAACATAAGTATATAAATAGGTTCATTCGTATGATGCCTATGACTGTTCATCAGTAACTTTGCTCAGCTAGACCACTATGGGTACTCGCTAAATACTGGTGCGAAGTCCCCGGTGCAGTTGTTTTTACGTTTAGTGCCATAATTACTCGTCATGACCAACATACAGGCTTAATTTTTTTTTTATCCGGGAGAGTACTCTCTTTATGTTGGAGGGGTTCGGGGGGGGGGGGGGCGGCAGACTACAGGAGAGGTGTGGGGGTAGGGGCGAAGGGAGGTCAGGCATTGGAGCTGTGTAACTACATACTGCTGTTTAGACATTGTTATTGTGTTCGCATTGTGGCATAGAGATGCGTCATAAAGAATAATGACTTACGCCAGCCGCGCCTGGCAGGAGCACGTGGATTGTCATATAGAGTAAATTACGTATCATATCCGGGGCACGTATGTCATATGTCACATCTTGCAGCTGAAACACGTATGTTGTCATCAAGGGTAAATGGCATATCGTACGCCCCCAATCTGCACCAAGGATCCTAACTTACCAGATAATATCCTGACAGACGACGTTCCACCAACAATACAATGTCTCTATCACATGCCCAATTAGGTCAAATTTAATCAAATTAAAATTATTCTATTCTCGATTTTGAGTCATCAAAGGCCATCATGATTGACTATATTATGAATCAATCCCGGTCGACTATCAATCAGTACCACCGTTAAGTAGTGCATAGCTGATGTGATTGGATAATTCGTGCATTTCTTTGATAGCCCGGGTATATCCCCGAGTTAAACCGAATAGGCACATTGCGCATCGGTATACCTCCCGACACAATTGTATCCCCTTTAAAAACAGGAAGCGGTTAATTCGGGAGAAGATGGCGGCTGATTGACGGTCTAGGCTGGTTCCGTTGTCCCTAAATGCACCGCACATACTGCGCGCCCGGAAGAGCATTATCGCAAGTTGGGTAACCCGGGAATCGGCTCAAAGAAATGCATTCAATGTTTCGTCACATCACAAATGTAAAGGTACAAACGATAGCTCTGAGCGCTGAGCGCTACGCTGGGAACACGATACGCTAACATATAGAGTGTATTGCGGCCATGTCGGGCATGGTAAACGGTCAACTTGCGACATACAGGCGGACTTGTAAACTTACCTCGATCAAATAGATTGATCCTCACTGCCACAGGCCTCGTGAATGGGCACTTGCCTACCCTTCCCGGTATACCAGCTACAGGGCACAACGATAACGGGGATAAGAACAGGTCGGGTGGTTGCATTTCGTTGACTTTGGATCTCCTTTGCGAAGATAAGAGTCATATTATAAGAGTCTTATCATGCTCCGCAATCTAATCGTGGCAGACGTAAGTTCGTTCGGCCATTGCATTGGCTGCGTATATAAGTCAGGCCAAAATAAGAGATTGCAATATATGAACAATGGATTATGAATGACTTTGACCAACAATCTGCAGCTGTGTTTTTTATGTTTCATAATATTGTGGTTTTGTTTATAACTGCATAAGTTGTACAGTTGTACTGCAAATCCTCCTGGATGTCTCTTTATTTACGTGCGATGCGAGACATAAACTGGTTTATCCTGCCTGTTGTAGCACACAAAATGAATTATTGTAGTAAATCGTAGACGTGAGTACCACGCGAGCTATACCGAAACAATGGTTCGCCTTAACATAAAAGAACGACATCTAACTTGCAGCGATATACACAGACATTTAGCATCTCATGCCTATAGGTTTTAATATTAAACAGGCATTCATGTTGAGGTAACACTTAAACACAGGCACAGTAAATCGACTGACAGAGAGAGAGGGGGGGGGGGGGTCCTCACCGCCAACTAATAAACAAGAAGGTGTCCGACTCGGCCCGCTGCTCGCCTATCCCTTCTCCCTTCAAGCCCCCAAATCCACCTCTTAGCGCCTTCCGTCTCATCCGCTCGATGCCGTAATCTGATTTCTGGATACTCTATCTTGCTTTTCAACCAAACAACTGTGTTTGCAACTCATTTATACATCACGACACAGTCATTCTTTCCGCTTTCGAGGTGAACAACAGCAAATACTCCTCACCATTTCGGCCAAAGTGGAATTTAATAAAGTTTTTGCACACATGTTCATATATTTGCGCATACATCCAAATAAATTATATACATGAGTACTTCAATATCTCTTATGTCCTAATTAATTTCACATGTCCAAATTAATTTTAGATATATTCAATTCAATTCAAGATTTGTTCAAATGTCCCTATTGGCACATATGTGTCTAAATGAATTGTTCATATGTATAGAACCTAATTGGACTTATGTGCAAATAATTTCAACATAAGTGCAATTTATTTCGGTAATTGTAAAATTTATTTACACATATGTCCAAATCATTAACAAATGTGTTCAATTCCATTTCCAAAAGGCCATGTTAAAATAATTTGTTTAAGTCATTCATAATCCGTTGTTCATCTCTTGCGTATCTCGGTGTCAGTCGTTTTACGCCGTACTGTCAGCAACATCCCCCCCGCCCTACGCCCCCCAACCACCCGCACCCCCCTCCCCCTCCCCTCCCCCCCCCCCCAACATCCTACCCGCCTCCAGCTTTCCAACCAAACATAACTATGTCATAGCGCAGCGGTTCAAGACTTGTCGATGCCAACATCTCGGCCAAAAGAATATTCATTTAATTTAACATAAATAAATTGAAATAAAACTTTATTTGCATGTAGTGCCGCCATCTAGCGAGCCGTTTTGTTGTTGCTTCCATTGGTAAAACATTGTAACGCTGCGGCGAGAAGATTTACTGTCTGGTGAGACAGTACGTACACTATATCACCACTAGTATGTGCCTTCAGAATCCAGCTGCCCGTCCACACCGCACGTGTCATCGTCACACAGATCCAGAAAGGCGCTCTCCATAGCCACCAGGAAGGAGATCATGTCGGTAGCGTCTGCCAGAGGTCGATGGAAACCAACAGAATGTATGAAAGCATCGACGTTATATTGAGACCACATACCATAGATGGGGTAACAATGTCAGGTGTACGCACGTTTTTTTTGCGTCAGCCCAATAGGACAAGGCTATGCTGAAGGCCTGGGAGGCGCCGCGACGAGCTAAATAAGAACAGGTTATACGACTCAACGGCTGCCACGGAGCGTCAACACCCACTTCAACTCCTTGTATTTGCAAAACTAATGGCTGAATCTCCAGAACAGTTACGACTGTCTCCAAGAGACCCCACAAGGTGGCAGCACTTCACTAATCGAGAACCCAATCTCAGAAACTCTAAGCTGGTACAAGTACACAAGCGAAGTTGGGGCCGCGGAACCAGGCTACAGAAAGCTATGCCGCGTGTGTGACGTGTGAGTTATTCGAATGTGTTTGATCAGTTTGGGGCTGAGCAAGCCATTGGTTACTAGCTCGTACCTCGTAGTGAGGACGACGGCCAGGCACCCAGCCTCATTATCCATAGCTAAAGCGCCGCCAGAAAATTCTGCGAACTGGCGCGTCTTGAATTTTCGGTATTCATCTCTGTCCTACGCTTTACCTTCGGGAATTGTGAACTGATATCACTGCTTTAACAGAGCGAAGGGGGGTCTCGGCATCCAAAATAATTTTATTTTCTTATCTATTTATTCTGTAATTTATTTTGTATCTATTTATTTTGTATCTATTTATTTGGTATTTTCTTATCTTCTTTTTTTTCCTCAGACCACGCTCACCTGTGTTACTTCCAGTTGGGCTGGGGATATCGTCGGCGTCCGGCCATTCGACCATGCCCCAGAAGGTATTGGTCCAGAAGTCATAGCGGCTGATGAGGTTCTGGTCCTCCACCTCGACCCCCATGGACGGGGTCTCTATCAGGTACTGGCGGCTGTCCAGGTCATACCCCGGCCAGGTGACCACCTCACCCGACACCCCGGCGTTGGGGTCCCTAGGGGCCAACATGAGGTGGGGGGGGGGGGAGGGGGCGGGGGCAGAGGGTAATTTTAATGAACTGTCATAACTAAGTTACAAAATTCTCCCATTGAAGTTAATAGCAGTATTTTCTGATGTTTTCTATGAAGGATTTTTTGTGCGGCATACATTGCAAATAATATTCATTCGTGCATCAAATAAAAGATGGACAACCTCAGGAATTACTGCTAGTAAGTTGAATGGGACAAAACTTTCTTATAAAAATGCTTTTTCCGGGCTTAGAAGGATGTACTCGCTGGAGAAAATCTCAAAAAAGAATTCATGCAAAAACAAACCATACTATACCTTCTATACCATAAATGAGAGCATTGGTTCTACAGGTAAGATGCCATTAATACGGCCTAAATCATACCCACTGTGGGCGAAGTTTCCGAAATAGGTCATCAGCTTTGTGCTGAGCTGCTTGTCACCGTCGCCGAAGTCTTCTTTGAGGAGCAGCGCTCTGTATGTTCTAAGGAATGGCTCTCCAAAGATGCTGTAACAGTCGTCTAGGTGCGAGCCGTTGGTCCAGGACGGGTAGCCCAGGAAGCTTTGCTGGTGACGAAACTCGTAGATGTAGGTATTTCCGGCTCCGTTAGCTCTGCGAAAGACATGCAGTGACAAAACAGCTTTGTCTTTGCCGTGTGGTTAACTTCGTTCCTTCATTAATTGTTTGATTAGGTACCAATCGCATTGCTATATAACCACTCACTCTTAGTGGCCTGCAGCGTCCCAGTGCTATATAACCACTCACTCGTAGTGACGTGCCCCCTCCCACTGCTATATAACCACCCACTCGTAGTGGCGTGCCCCCTCCCGATGCTATATAACGACTCACTGGTAGTGGCGTGCCCCCTCCCACTGCTATATAACCACCCACTCGTAGTGGCGTGCCCCCTCCCGATGCTATATAACGACTCACTGGTAGTGGCGTGCCCCCTCCCACTGCTATATAACCACCCACTCGTAGTGACGTGCCCCCTCCCGATGTTATATGACCACTCACTCGTAGTGGCGTGCCCCCTCCCGATGCTATATAACCACCCACTCGTAGTGGCGTGCCCCCTCCCGATGCTATATAACGACTCACTGGTAGTGGCGTGCCCCCTCCCACTGCTATATAACCACCCAGTCGTAGTGGCGTGCCTCCTCCCGATGCTATATAACGACTCACTCGTAGTGGCGTGCAGCCTCCCACTGCGACCTGGCCCCGAATGCCTGGTCCGTCTCCCGGAAGGTGAGGGCGATCAGCCGTGTCGTGTCGTCATTGGAGGCCAGGTCAGGGTAGATCCCCAGGATGGCCTGCACCAGCTCCTCGCTGTTGTTGGCGAAGGACACCCCTCTCAGCAGGTATTCGTAGGTCGACTCCAGGGTCTCGGCCGGGTCGCTGTAGTTGTAGATGGAGGGAGGGAAGCCCAGGGGGTTGTTCATGATGAACCCGGCCGAGTCGTGGATGGTGCGTCCCGTGATGTAATCTTTGTCGGCGCCATACCCCTCCTGCCAGGAAGTGGTGGGGTTCTGCAATGGAGGCGACCGACACGCTACAGTTATATAGCTTATAATTATTACTCAGCCCCCCCCCCCCCCCAAATGATCAATCGCATTCGAATAATCCGTACTTCACTCACGCAATACCTATGTTATGCGTGTTTGTAAATATAATTTTTTTTGGTACCGTATCGACATTTATAACATGTGAGCTTCTTTGAACATCGATGATAATTCTCGCCCCGGTGCGCCAATATCTCTCCCTCAAGGTCTCACCTGTATAACGAATTGGCCATCAACGACAGGAGCCCAGCTGGGCAGGCCCGCCGCGGACAGAGCCTCCAGGCCATAGAAGTCGAGATCTGCAGCATCCTGCAGCCGGAGACAGTCCACCATATACTGTGTGTCCTCTGTGGTGCAGTTGAAGGCCCGGGCTACGGCCTGCGCGCACTGCAGGTACTTGGTTCTGTAGGGACTGTACGCGCTGGCTGATCCACCACTGATGGCGATCCCGCGGGTGAATAACGAATCCATTTCCGGTGACAGCATGGAGAAGCTGACCATACCAGCCCCGGCCGACTGACCGAACAAGGTCACTCTGGTCGGGTCACCTCCAAAGCTCGCGATATTCTCCTGCACCCACGTGAGCGCGGCTTTGGCGTCCCAGAGTCCGTAGTTACCACGCGCCGCGTCATCACCTTGGATACATAAATATATGACCAATGCATTTATTTCATTTGGCGTTCGTGGGGCAAGAAAAATAATAATTATTACTGATTATAATTAAAAAGAAAGGCAAACATGTAACTCATGTTGTATATGTCATTAATATTTCTTGTCTCACTTGATCGAAATCTAAACTAGCACCTGTTGCTTGATTACACAAGTGAACGCCGGAATAAGATTTGTTTAATGATGTCATCATAAGTGTTGACAGTTGAACAAAAAGCTTGGTTGGTAGGAAACTCGTTATGCGACGTCCACTTCACTCTAGTGCGCAACGTAACGCCAGACCTGTGGATAACATCATGCCTAATGAAGACAAGGACACGGCGCCGTACCAGTGGCCAGCCAAACCTGTGGATAACATCATGCCTAATGAAGACAAGGACACGGCGCCGTACCAGTGGCCAGCCAGACCTGTGGATTACATCAGGCCTAATGAAGACAAGGACACGGCGCCATACCTGTGGCCAGCCAGACCTGTGGATAACATCACGCCTAATGAAGACAAGGACACGGCGCCGTACCAGTGGCCAGCCAGACCTGTGGATAACATCAGGCCTAATGAAGACAAGGACACGGCGCCGTACCTGTGGCCAGCCAGACCTGTGGATAATATCACGCCTAATGAGGACAAGGACACGGCGCCGTACCAGTGGCCAGCCAGACCTGTGGATAACATCATGCCTAATGAAGACAAGGACACGGCGCCGTACCTGTGGCCAGCCAGACCTGTGGATAACATCATGCCTAATGAAGACAAGGACACGGCGCCGTACCTGTGGCCAGCCAGACCTGTGGATAACATCAGGCCTAATGAAGACAAGGACACGGCGCCGTACCAGTGGCCAGCCAGACCTGTGGATAACATCATGCCTAATGAAGACAAGGACACGGCGCCGTACCAGTGGCCAGCCAGACCTGTGGATAACATCATGCCTAATGAAGACAAGGACACGGCGCCGTACCAGTGGCCAGCCAGACCTGTGGATAACATCACGCCTAATGAAGACAAGGACACGGCGCCGTACCAGTGGCCAGCCAGACCTGTGGATAACATCATGCCTAATGAAGACAAGGACACGGCGCCGTAACTGTGGCCAGCCAGACCTGTGGATAACATCAGGCCTAATGAAGACAAGGACACGGCGCCGTACCAGTGGCCAGCCAGAGCTGTGGATAACATCATGCCTAATGAAGACAAGGACACGGCGCCGTACCAGTGGCCAGCCAGACCTGTGGATAACATCATGCCTAATGAAGACAAGGACACGGCGCCGTACCAGTGGCCAGCCAGACCTGTGGATAACATCAGGCCTAATGAAGACAAGGACACGGCGCCGTACCTGTGGCCAGCCAGATCTGTGGATAACATCAGGCCTAATGAAGACAAGGACACTGCGCCGTACCAGTGGCCAGCCAGATCTGTGGATAATATCACGCCTAATGAGGACAAGGACACGGCGCCGTACCAGTGGCCAGCCAGACCTGTGGATAACATCATGCCTAATGAAGACAAGGACACGGCGCCGTACCTGTGGCCAGCCAGACCTGTGGATAACATCATGCCTAATGAAGACAAGGACACGGCGCCGTACCTGTGGCCAGCCAGACCTGTGGATAACATCAGGCCTAATGAAGACAAGGACACGGCGCCGTACCTGTGGCCAGCCAGACCTGTGGATAACATCGGGCCTAATGAAGACAAGGACACGGCGCCGTACCAGTGGCCAGCCAGACCTGTGGATAACATCACGCCTAATGAAGACAAGGACACGGCGCCGTACCAGTGGCCAGCCAGACCTGTGGATAACATCAGGCCTAATGAAGACAAGGACACGGCGCCGTACCAGTGGCCAGCCAGACCTGTGGATAATATCACGCCTAATGAAGACAAGGACACGGCGCCGTACCAGTGGCCAGCCAGACCTGTGGATAACATCAGGCCTAATGAAGACAAGGACACGGCGCCGTACCAGTGGCCAGCCAGACCTGTGGATAATATCATGCCTAATGAAGACAAGGACACGGCGCCGTACCAGTGGCCAGCCAGACCTGTGGATAACATCGGGCCTAATGAAGACAAGGACACGGCGCCGTACCAGTGGCCAGCCAGACCTGTGGATAACATCAGGCCTAATGAAGACAAGGACACGGCGCCGTACCTGTGGCCAGCCAGACCTGTGGATAACATCGGGCCTAATGAAGACAAGGACACGGCGCCGTACCAGTGGCCAGCCAGACCTGTGGATAACATCATGCCTAATGAAGACAAGGACACGGCGCCGTACCAGTGGCCAGCCAGACCTGTGGATAACATCAGGCCTAATGAAGACAAGGACACGGCGCCGTACCAGTGGCCAGCCAGACCTGTGGATAATATCACGCCTAATGAAGACAAGGACACGGCGCCGTACCAGTGGCCAGCCAGACCTGTGGATAACATCAGGCCTAATGAAGACAAGGACACGGCGCCGTACCAGTGGCCAGCCAGACCTGTGGATAATATCATGCCTAATGAAGACAAGGACACGGCGCCGTACCAGTGGCCAGCCAGACCTGTGGATAACATCAGGCCTAATGAAGACAAGGACACGGCGCCGTACCAGTGGCCAGCCAGACCTGTGGATAATATCACGCCTAATGAAGACAAGGACACGGCGCCGTACCAGTGGCCAGCCAGACCTGTGGATAACATCATGCCTAATGAAGACAAGGACACGGCGCCGTACCAGTGGCCAGCCAGACCTGTGGATAACATCATGCCTAATGAAGACAAGGACACGGCGCCGTACCAGTGGCCAGCCAGACCTGTGGATAACATCAGGCCTAATGAAGACAAGGACACGGCGCCGTACCTGTGGCCAGCCAGACCTGTGGATAACATCACGCCTAATGAAGACAAGGACACGGCGCCGTACCAGTGGCCAGCCAGACCTGTGGATAACATCAGGCCTAATGAAGACAAGGACACGGCGCCGTACCTGTGGCCAGCCAGACCTGTGGATAATATCACGCCTAATGAGGACAAGGACACGGCGCCGTACCAGTGGCCAGCCAGACCTGTGGATAACATCATGCCTAATGAAGACAAGGACACGGCGCCGTACCTGTGGCCAGCCAGACCTGTGGATAACATCATGCCTAATGAAGACAAGGACACGGCGCCGTACCTGTGGCCAGCCAGACCTGTGGATAACATCAGGCCTAATGAAGACAAGGACACGGCGCCGTACCAGTGGCCAGCCAGACCTGTGGATAACATCATGCCTAATGAAGACAAGGACACGGCGCCGTACCAGTGGCCAGCCAGACCTGTGGATAACATCATGCCTAATGAAGACAAGGACACGGCGCCGTACCAGTGGCCAGCCAGACCTGTGGATAACATCACGCCTAATGAAGACAAGGACACGGCGCCGTACCAGTGGCCAGCCAGACCTGTGGATAACATCATGCCTAATGAAGACAAGGACACGGCGCCGTAACTGTGGCCAGCCAGACCTGTGGATAACATCAGGCCTAATGAAGACAAGGACACGGCGCCGTACCAGTGGCCAGCCAGAGCTGTGGATAACATCATGCCTAATGAAGACAAGGACACGGCGCCGTACCAGTGGCCAGCCAGACCTGTGGATAACATCATGCCTAATGAAGACAAGGACACGGCGCCGTACCAGTGGCCAGCCAGACCTGTGGATAACATCAGGCCTAATGAAGACAAGGACACGGCGCCGTACCTGTGGCCAGCCAGATCTGTGGATAACATCAGGCCTAATGAAGACAAGGACACTGCGCCGTACCAGTGGCCAGCCAGACCTGTGGATAATATCACGCCTAATGAGGACAAGGACACGGCGCCGTACCAGTGGCCAGCCAGACCTGTGGATAACATCATGCCTAATGAAGACAAGGACACGGCGCCGTACCTGTGGCCAGCCAGACCTGTGGATAACATCATGCCTAATGAAGACAAGGACACGGCGCCGTACCTGTGGCCAGCCAGACCTGTGGATAACATCAGGCCTAATGAAGACAAGGACACGGCGCCGTACCTGTGGCCAGCCAGACCTGTGGATAACATCGGGCCTAATGAAGACAAGGACACGGCGCCGTACCAGTGGCCAGCCAGACCTGTGGATAACATCACGCCTAATGAAGACAAGGACACGGCGCCGTACCAGTGGCCAGCCAGACCTGTGGATAACATCAGGCCTAATGAAGACAAGGACACGGCGCCGTACCAGTGGCCAGCCAGACCTGTGGATAATATCATGCCTAATGAAGACAGGGACACGGCGCCGTACCAGTGGCCAGCCAGACCTGTGGATAACATCGGGCCTAATGAAGACAAGGACACGGCGCCGTACCAGTGGCCAGCCAGACCTGTGGATAACATCACGCCTAATGAAGACAAGGACACGGCGCCGTACCAGTGGCCAGCCAGACCTGTGGATAACATCAGGCCTAATGAAGACAAGGACACGGCGCCGTACCAGTGGCCAGCGAGACCTGTGGATAATATCACGCCTAATGAAGACAAGGACACGGCGCCGTACCAGTGGCCAGCCAGACCTGTGGATAACATCAGGCCTAATGAAGACAAGGACACGGCGCCGTACCAGTGGCCAGCCAGACCTGTGGATAATATCATGCCTAATGAAGACAAGGACACGGCGCCGTACCAGTGGCCAGCCAGACCTGTGGATAACATCGGGCCTAATGAAGACAAGGACACGGCGCCGTACCAGTGGCCAGCCAGACCTGTGGATAACATCAGGCCTAATGAAGACAAGGACACGGCGCCGTACCTGTGGCCAGCCAGACCTGTGGATAACATCGGGCCTAATGAAGACAAGGACACGGCGCCGTACCAGTGGCCAGCCAGACCTGTGGATAACATCATGCCTAATGAAGACAAGGACACGGCGCCGTACCAGTGGCCAGCCAGACCTGTGGATAACATCAGGCCTAATGAAGACAAGGACACGGCGCCGTACCAGTGGCCAGCCAGACCTGTGGATAATATCAGGCCTAATGAAGACAAGGACACGGCGCCGTACCAGTGGCCAGCCAGACCTGTGGATAACATCAGGCCTAATGAAGACAAGGACACGGCGCCGTACCAGTGGCCAGCCAGACCTGTGGATAATATCATGCCTAATGAAGACAAGGACACGGCGCCGTACCAGTGGCCAGCCAGACCTGTGGATAACATCAGGCCTAATGAAGACAAGGACACGGCGCCGTACCAGTGGCCAGCCAGACCTGTGGATAATATCACGCCTAATGAAGACAAGGACACGGCGCCGTACCAGTGGCCAGCCAGACCTGTGGATAACATCATGCCTAATGAAGACAAGGACACGGCGCCGTACCAGTGGCCAGCCAGACCTGTGGATAACATCATGCCTAATGAAGACAAGGACACGGCGCCGTACCAGTGGCCAGCCAGACCTGTGGATAACATCAGGCCTAATGAAGACAAGGACACGGCGCCGTACCTGTGGCCAGCCAGACCTGTGGATAACATCACGCCTAATGAAGACAAGGACACGGCGCCGTACCAGTGGCCAGCCAGACCTGTGGATAACATCAGGCCTAATGAAGACAAGGACACGGCGCCGTACCTGTGGCCAGCCAGACCTGTGGATAATATCACGCCTAATGAGGACAAGGACACGGCGCCGTACCAGTGGCCAGCCAGACCTGTGGATAACATCATGCCTAATGAAGACAAGGACACGGCGCCGTACCTGTGGCCAGCCAGACCTGTGGATAACATCATGCCTAATGAAGACAAGGACACGGCGCCGTACCTGTGGCCAGCCAGACCTGTGGATAACATCAGGCCTAATGAAGACAAGGACACGGCGCCGTACCAGTGGCCAGCCAGACCTGTGGATAACATCATGCCTAATGAAGACAAGGACACGGCGCCGTACCAGTGGCCAGCCAGACCTGTGGATAACATCATGCCTAATGAAGACAAGGACACGGCGCCGTACCAGTGGCCAGCCAGACCTGTGGATAACATCACGCCTAATGAAGACAAGGACACGGCGCCGTACCAGTGGCCAGCCAGACCTGTGGATAACATCATGCCTAATGAAGACAAGGACACGGCGCCGTAACTGTGGCCAGCCAGACCTGTGGATAACATCAGGCCTAATGAAGACAAGGACACGGCGCCGTACCAGTGGCCAGCCAGAGCTGTGGATAACATCATGCCTAATGAAGACAAGGACACGGCGCCGTACCAGTGGCCAGCCAGACCTGTGGATAACATCATGCCTAATGAAGACAAGGACACGGCGCCGTACCAGTGGCCAGCCAGACCTGTGGATAACATCAGGCCTAATGAAGACAAGGACACGGCGCCGTACCTGTGGCCAGCCAGATCTGTGGATAACATCAGGCCTAATGAAGACAAGGACACTGCGCCGTACCAGTGGCCAGCCAGACCTGTGGATAATATCACGCCTAATGAGGACAAGGACACGGCGCCGTACCAGTGGCCAGCCAGACCTGTGGATAACATCATGCCTAATGAAGACAAGGACACGGCGCCGTACCTGTGGCCAGCCAGACCTGTGGATAACATCATGCCTAATGAAGACAAGGACACGGCGCCGTACCTGTGGCCAGCCAGACCTGTGGATAACATCAGGCCTAATGAAGACAAGGACACGGCGCCGTACCTGTGGCCAGCCAGACCTGTGGATAACATCGGGCCTAATGAAGACAAGGACACGGCGCCGTACCAGTGGCCAGCCAGACCTGTGGATAACATCACGCCTAATGAAGACAAGGACACGGCGCCGTACCAGTGGCCAGCCAGACCTGTGGATAACATCAGGCCTAATGAAGACAAGGACACGGCGCCGTACCAGTGGCCAGCCAGACCTGTGGATAATATCATGCCTAATGAAGACAGGGACACGGCGCCGTACCAGTGGCCAGCCAGACCTGTGGATAACATCGGGCCTAATGAAGACAAGGACACGGCGCCGTACCAGTGGCCAGCCAGACCTGTGGATAACATCAGGCCTAATGAAGACAAGGACACGGCGCCGTACCTGTGGCCAGCCAGACCTGTGGATAACATCGGGCCTAATGAAGACAAGAACACGGCGCCGTACCAGTGGCCAGCCAGACCTGTGGATAACATCACGCCTAATGAAGACAAGGACACGGCGCCGTACCAGTGGCCAGCCAGACCTGTGGATAACATCAGGCCTAATGAAGACAAGGACACGGCGCCGTACCAGTGGCCAGCCAGACCTGTGGATAATATCACGCCTAATGAAGACAAGGACACGGCGCCGTACCAGTGGCCAGCCAGACCTGTGGATAACATCAGGCCTAATGAAGACAAGGACACGGCGCCGTACCAGTGGCCAGCCAGACCTGTGGATAATATCATGCCTAATGAAGACAAGGACACGGCGCCGTACCAGTGGCCAGCCAGACCTGTGGATAACATCAGGCCTAATGAAGACAAGGACACGGCGCCGTACCAGTGGCCAGCCAGACCTGTGGATAATATCACGCCTAATGAAGACAAGGACACGGCGCCGTACCAGTGGCCAGCCAGACCTGTGGATAACATCATGCCTAATGAAGACAAGGACACGGCGCCGTACCAGTGGCCAGCCAGACCTGTGGATAACATCATGCCTAATGAAGACAAGGACACGGCGCCGTACCAGTGGCCAGCCAGACCTGTGGATAACATCAGGCCTAATGAAGACAAGGACACGGCGCCGTACCTGTGGCCAGCCAGACCTGTGGATAACATCAGGCCTAATGAAGACAAGGACACGGCGCCGTACCAGTGGCCAGCCAGACCTGTGGATAACATCAGGCCTAATGAAGACAAGGACACGGCGCCGTACCAGTGGCCAGCCAGACCTGTGGATAATATCACGCCTAATGAGGACAAGGACACGGCGCCGTACCAGTGGCCAGCCAGACCTGTGGATAACATCATGCCTAATGAAGACAAGGACACGGCGCCGTAGCTGTGGCCAGCCAGGGCTGTGGATAACATCAGGCCTAATGAAGACAAGGACACGGCGCCGTACCTGTGGCCAGCCAGACCTGTGGATAACATCAGGCCTAATGAAGACAAGGACACGGCGCCGTACCTGTGGCCAGCCAGACCTGTGGATAACATCGGGCCTAATGAAGACAAGGACACGGCGCCGTACCAGTGGCCAGCCAGACCTGTGGATAACATCACGCCTAATGAAGACAAGGACACGGCGCCGTACCAGTGGCCAGCCAGACCTGTGGATGACATCAGGCCTAATGAAGACAAGGACACGGCGCCGTACCAGTGGCCAGCCAGACCTGTGGATAATATCACGCCTAATGAAGACAAGGACACGGCGCCGTACCAGTGGCCAGCCAGACCTGTGGATAACATCATGCCTAATGAAGACAAGGACACGGCGCCGTACCAGTGGCCAGCCAGACCTGTGGATAACATCAGGCCTAATGAAGACAAGGACACGGCGCCGTACCTGTGGCCAGCCAGACCTGTGGATAACATCAGGCCTAATGAAGACAAGGACACGGCGCCGTACCAGTGGCCAGCCAGACCTGTGGATAACATCAGGCCTAATGAAGACAAGGACACGGCGCCGTACCAGTGGCCAGCCAGACCTGTGGATAATATCACGCCTAATGAAGACAAGGACACGGCGCCGTACCAGTGGCCAGCCAGACCTGTGGATAACATCAGGCCTAATGAAGACAAGGACACGGCGCCGTACCAGTGGCCAGCCAGACCTGTGGATAACATCATGCCTAATGAAGACAAGGACACGGCGCCGTACCAGTGGCCAGCCAGACCTGTGGATAACATCAGGCCTAATGAAGACAAGGACACGGCGCCGTACCTGTGGCCAGCCAGACCTGTGGATAACATCAGGCCTAATGAAGACAAGGACACGGCGCCGTACCAGTGGCCAGCCAGACCTGTGGATAACATCACGCCTAATGAAGATAAGGACACGGCGCCGTACCAGTGGCCAGCCAGACCTGTGGATAATATCATGCCTAATGAAGACAAGGACACGGCGCCGTACCAGTGGCCAGCCAGACCTGTGGATAACATCAGGCCTAATGAAGACAAGGACACGGCGCCGTACCAGTGGCCAGCCAGGCCTGTGGATAACATCAGGCCTAATGAAGACAAGGACACGGCGCCGTACCAGTGGCCAGCCAGGCCTGTGGATAACATCAGGCCTAATGAAGACAAGGACACGGCGCCGTACCAGTGGCCAGCCAGGCCTGTGGATAACATCATGCCTAATGAAGACAAGGACACGGCGCCGTACCAGTGGCCAGCCAGACGTGTGGATAACATCAGGCCTAATGAGGACAAGGACACGGCGCCGTACCAGTGGCCAGCCAGACCTGTGGATAACATCAGGCCTAATGAAGACAAGGACACGGCGCCGTACCAGTGGTCAGCCAGACCTGTGGATAACATCATGCCTAATGAAGACAAGGACACGGCGCCGTACCAGTGGCCAGCCAGACCTGTGGATAACATCAGGCCTAATGAAGACAAGGACACGGCGCCGTACCTGTGGCCAGCCAGACCTGTGGATAACATCATGCCTAATGAAGACAAGGACACGGCGCCGTACCTGTGGCCAGCCAGACCTGTGGATAACATCAGGCCTAATGAAGACAAGGACACGGCGCCGTACCAGTGGCCAGCCAGACCTGTGGATAATATCATGCCTAATGAAGACAAGGACACGGCGCCGTACCAGTGGCCAGCCAGACCTGTGGATAACATCAGGCCTAATGAAGACAAGGACACGGCGCCGTACCAGTGGCCAGCCAGACCTGTGGATAATATCACGCCTAATGAAGACAAGGACACGGCGCCGTACCAGTCGCCAGCCAGACCTGTGGATAACATCATGCCTAATGAAGACAAGGACACGGCGCCGTACCAGTGGCCAGCCAGACCTGTGGATAACATCATGCCTAATGAAGACAAGGACACGGCGCCGTACCAGTGGCCAGCCAGACCTGTGGATAACATCATGCCTAATGAAGAGAAGGACACGGCGCCGTACCAGTGGCCAGCCAGACCTGTGGATAATATCACGCCTAATGAGGACAAGGACACGGCGCCGTACCAGTAGCCAGCCAGACCTGTGGATAACATCATGCCTAATGAAGACAAGGACACGGCGCCGTACCTGTGGCCAGCCAGACCTGTGGATAACATCAGGCCTAATGAAGACAAGGACACGGCGCCGTACCTGTGGCCAGCCAGACCTGTGGATAACATCAGGCCTAATGAAGACAAGGACACGGCGCCGTACCAGTGGCCAGGCAGACCTGTGGATAACATCATGCCTAATGAAGACAAGGACACGGCGCCGTACCAGTGGCCAGCCAGACCTGTGGATAACATCATGCCTAATGAAGACAAGGACACGGCGCCGTACCAGTGGCCAGCCAGACCTGTGGATAACATCACGCCTAATGAAGACAAGGACACGGCGCCGTACCAGTGGCCAGCCAGACCTGTGGATAATATCACGCCTAATGAAGACAAGGACACGGCGCCGTACCAGTGGCCAGCCAGACCTGTGGATAACATCATGCCTAATAAAGACAAGGACACGGCGCCGTACCAGTGGCCAGCCAGACCTGTGGATAATATCACGCCTAATGAAGACAAGGACACGGCGCCGTACCAGTGGCCAGCCAGACCTGTGGATAATATCATGCCTAATGAAGACAAGGACACGGCGCCGTACCAGTGGCCAGCCAGACCTGTGGATAACATCATGCCTAATGAAGACAAGGACACGGCGCCGTACCAGTGGCCAGCCAGACCTGTGGATAACATCATGCCTAATGAAGACAAGGACACGGCGCCGTACCAGTGGCCAGCCAGACCTGTGGATAACATCAGGCCTAATGAAGACAAGGACACGGCGCCGTACCAGTGGCCAGCCAGACCTGTGGATAACATCATGCCTAATGAAGACAAGGGCACGGCGCCGTAACTGTGGCCAGCCAGGCCTGTGGATAACATCATGCCTAATGAAGACAAGGACACGGCGCCGTACCTGTGGCCAGCCAGACCTGTGGATAACATCAGGCCTAAAGAAGACAAGGACACGGCGCCGTACCTGTGGCCAGCCAGACCTGTGGATAACATCAGGCCTAATGAAGACAAGGACACGGCGCCGTACCAGTGGCCAGCCAGACCTGTGGATAACATCAGGCCTAACGAAGACAAGGACACGGCGCCGTACCAGTGGCCAGCCAGACCTGTGGATAATATCACGCCTAATGAAGACAAGGACACGGCGCCGTACCAGTGGCCAGCCAGACCTGTGGATAACATCATGCCTAATGAAGACAAGGACACGGCGCCGTACCAGTGGCCAGCCAGACCTGTGGATAACATCAGGCCTAATGAAGACAAGGACACGGCGCCGTACCTGTGGCCAGCCAGACCTGTGGATAACATCAGGCCTAATGAAGACAAGGACACGGCGCCGTACCAGTGACCAGCCAGACCTGTGGATAACATCATGCCTAATGAAGACAAGGACACGGCGCCGTACCTGTGGCCAGGCAGACCTGTGGATAACATCATGCCTAATGAAGACAAGGACTCGGCGCCGTACCAGTGGCCAGCCGGACCTGTGGATAACATCTTGCCTAATGAAGACAAGGACACGGCGCCGTACCAGTGGCCAGCCAGACCTGTGGATAACATCACGCCTAATGAAGACAAGGACACGGCGCCGTACCAGTGGCCAGCCAGACCTGTGGATAACATCACGCCTAATGAAGACAAGGACACGGCGCCGTACCAGTGGCCAGCCAGACCTGTGGATAACATCATGCCTAATGAAGACAAGGACACGGCGCCGTACCAGTGGCCAGCCAGACCTGTGGATAACATCATGCCTAATGAAGACAAGGACACGGCGCCGTACCAGTGGCCAGCCAGACCTGTGGATAACATCACGCCTAATGAAGACAAGGACACGGCGCCGTACCAGTGGCCAGCCAGACCTGTGGATAACATCAGGCCTAATGAAGACAAGGACACGGCGCCGTACCAGTGGCCAGCCAGACCTGTGGATAACATCATGCCTAATGAAGACAAGGACACGGCGCCGTACCAGTGGCCAGCCAGACCTGTGGATAATATCACGCCTAATGAAGACAAGGACACGGCGCCGTACCAGTGGCCAGCCAGACCTGTGGATAACATCAGGCCTAATGAAGACAAGGACACGGCGCCGTACCAGTGGCCAGCCAGACCTGTGGATAATATCACGCCTAATGAAGACAAGGACACGGCGCCGTACCAGTGGCCAGCCAGACCTGTGGATAACATCAGGCCTAATGAAGACAAGGACACGGCGCCGTACCAGTGGCCAGCCAGACCTGTGGATAATATCACGCCTAATGAAGACAAGGACACGGCGCCGTACCAGTGGCCAGCCAGATCTGTGGATAACATCATGCCTAATGAAGACAAGGACACGGCGCCGTGCCAGTGGCCAGCCAGACCTGTGGATAACATCATGCCTAATGAAGACAAGGACACGGCGCCGTACCAGTGGCCAGCCAGACCTGTGGATAATATCACGCCTAATGAGGACAAGGACACGGCGCCGTACCAGTGGCCAGCCAGACCTGTGGATAACATCATGCCTAATGAAGACAAGGACACGGCGCTGTACCTGTGGCCAGCCAGACCTGTGGATAACATCATGCCTAATGAAGACAAGGACACGGCGCCGTACCTGTGGCCAGCCAGACCTGTGGATAACATCAGGCCTAATGAAGACAAGGACACGGCGCCGTACCTGTGGCCAGCCAGACCTGTGGATAACATCAGGCCTAATGAAGACAAGGACACGGCGCCATACCAGTGGCCAGCCAGACCTGTGGATAACATCAGGCCTAATGAAGACAAGGACACGGCGCCGTACCAGTGGCCAGCCAGACCTGTGGATAACATCACGCCTAATGAAGACAAGGACACGGCGCCGTACCAGTGGCCAGCCAGACCTGTGGATAACATCACGCCTAATGAAGACAAGGACACGGCGCCGTACCAGTGGCCAGCCAGACCTGTGGATAATATCACGCCTAATGAAGACAAGGACACGGCGCCGTACCAGTGGCCAGCCAGACCTGTGGATAACATCATGCCTAATGAAGACAAGGACACGGCGCCGTACCAGTGGCCAGCCAGACCTGTGGATAACATCAGGCCTAATGAAGACAAGGACACGGCGCCGTACCAGTGGCCAGCCAGACCTGTGGATAATATCATGCCTAATGAAGACAAGGACACGGCGCCGTACCAGTGGCCAGCCAGACCTGTGGATAACATCAGGCCTAATGAAGACAAGGACACGGCGCCGTACCAGTGGCCAGCCAGACCTGTGGATAACATCATGCCTAATGAAGACAAGGACACGGCGCCGTACCAGTGGCCAGCCAGACCTGTGGATAACATCAGGCCTAATGAGGACAAGGACACGGCGCCGTACCAGCGGCCAGCCAGACCTGTGGATAACATCATGCCTTATGAAGACAAGGACACGGCGCCGTAACTGTAGCCAGCCAGGCCTGTGGATAACATCATGCCTAATGAAGACAAGGACACGGCGCCGTACCTGTGGCCAGCCAGACCTGTGGATAACATCAGGCCTAATGAAGACAAGGACACGGCGCCGTACCAGTGGCCAGCCAGACCTGTGGATAACATCATGCCTAATGAAGACAAGGACACGGCGCCTTACCTGTGGCCAGCCAGACCTGTAGATAACATCATGCCTAATGAAGACAAGGACACGGCGCCTTACCTGTGGCCAGCCAGCCCAGGGTGCTGACCCGGTAGTTGATGTTGATGACGATGACGTCAGCGGTGATTGCCAGGTCCTGTCCCGGGTACATCTCTCCCGTCCCGAGGATGTAGGCCCCACCAAACAGGTACACCATGACCGGCAGGGGGCGCGCCCTTCACAGACACCAACATCCAATAGTCACTGTATCACTGTTCTTACCACTCGGCCTACCACAAGAATGAGTGCAGGCGGACATAACGCAGCCATAAGCCTTTCAGTTCCAGATCAACTTGGGAGATGCCTAACTTTAGCACCGTAGCATATATTTATATTTATACATTTGTAATTTTAAAAGGACCTAAAAGCTATTGAATGTTAGTTCCCGATTATTAAAAGTCGCTAAAACTCATTTCATGGAACCTGCTCAGCATCACTAAAAGTGTGCAATCACCCAGTGAGTTACGCACAAATCCGTGACGTAGAACGCGTAGCTTATAACTTACATATTACTTCTACCATATTTACCAGTACATGTTAAACAAATGGCACAGTCCTGTTTAATATGAATCGTCATATTTCCTTGTAATATGAATCGTCACATTTCCTTGTAATATAAATCGTCATATTTCCTTGTAATATGAATCGTCACATTTCCTTGTAATATGAATCGTCATATTTCCTTGTAAAATGAATCGTCATACTTCCTTGTAATATGAATCGTCATATTTCCTTGTAAAATGAATCGTCATACTTCCTTGTAATATGAATCGTCATATTTCCTTGTAATATATATCGGCATATTTCCTTGTAATATATAATGCATATCTATTTGGTGTGAAAGAACTGTATAATTAACGCCCGAGGCTTCATTACTCACAGGGCGTACTGGACACCGTTGGGGACGTAGACGTTGAGGTAGAGGCAGTCCTCGCTGTCGTTACGCCTCATACCCAGGAAGACGTACAGAGGGGCGACGAACTGTATACAGTGCGGACTGTACTCCGTGGCGTTCCTCACGCCCTCCCACGGCTCGGGAGGCTCTGGGTTACGCCACCGCAAGTCCCCAACCGGTGGCGCCGCGAACGGGATGCCGACGAACTGCTCAAATGTTTCATCTGGATGATGTCAACGTTTGGGATTTTGTATGAGCCAACCTTAGTTTCTGTTGACGGTGCGCACAAAGGAAGGTTTAAAACAAAAATTGTCGAAGAGCAAGTACTTCATGGCGTTGTGTATACAATTATATAACAATTGTGACATGCTGTGGCTAGTTTTGCTGGGATATTCACTTGCAAGTGGATTATTAATAATTAGCACATCATTGTAGTGTATTACAATGGAATGCTATTATTTTGTTAAAAATTAAGCCATTATTAGATGACTTACGTTATTAAATAATGTCAGAATTTTATTTCAATTATTTTGAATGGATTTCCAGCATTATATCAAACGTCTAATACGCGTATATTAATAACGAATTCAACTCATCACCGTTTAAAAACATGGTTCATCAAACATGGCTTATCACACCGCATATTTTATTACTCATCTCAAATATCACAACGGAGGATTTTTTTTTTTTAAGTGCTTTAATAGACTTAAGAGTGCCATGGGTTTGCGGTTTCCAAACCCCTGACTTCTCGGAATAAATTTACTCTGGTAATAACGAATAACTTACTGTACTTGTTGCGTAGTCGGGATCCTTTGAGAGTGCCGTAGGTGGTGTCCACCTTGGGGTCATCCCCCTGGCCCGTGGTGCCCTGCACGAGGAAGCAGACCAGGGTCAGCACAAACAGTGACAGCCCACCTTCCATCATCAGTGACTGAGCGACACAGCCAAAATGACCTGGTTTCCAGTACATCACACCACTTTTGGCGATTGAGATAACCGGTGAGCTGATCAATCCACGTGTTGCTGCACCAATTTTTTTTTATCATTTTCTTATCTCTTCTACATCTGGATCTCGTGGCATTTTCTCATAAATAATAATGTCATAAATGTCGCGGGTTTTCGTGGCCACCATTCCTCGACCTAGCTGCATACGGTAGTGGAAGTTGACCAGTCGCTGTCGCGGGCAGCCACTAGATGGCCCAGGGTCGGAGACAGGATTCTGATGTTGTAGTGATCGTTTGCCTCTGCCTCCCTATCTCTAAGAAAGGCAAAAAAAACCCGATAAAAGCAAAGTACATTACATACTAGAACGCGCTTGTACCGAGGTATCGAAGTATTAACTATGTCCTACGCTTATCAATACCTGTTGAGATATTTACCTATATAGGATAAAAACCGTTTGCTCACAGTTGTGAGCAAATGCTATGCCTACTTAGTCCACCTTCTAGGTCAAAAGGGACTTTCAAGATAATAATCTCAATATATTACGCCATCATAATAAAATGCCCGTAAATTTTATTCGAGAGCACTATTAAAAATATTTGCCATTATCCCATATGACGCGTTAAAACATCAAAACATATTCAAAGGCAATCAATCGACGTTTCGTGACGTAAATGTAGGTTCCCCTTTGAAGAGGTCGTTCGCTGTACGCATGAGACGGACAGTCCTACTCCTTCTTTTGATGTGGAATTGCGTTAGAAAACATCGCCGTTTAAAACGCTATTCCAGATATTATGAATTCAACACATCGAATCCATGCTAGTTACGTCCTTTCTCAAAAACACCAATTCATCTGAATATTTGTATAAACCATTTACCTTTTATTTATCAATTAAACCGAAACCTGCAACAAGGTCACGTGGCGCGAAAATTACGTTTTTGTTCGTTCAGAGCTGATGCCAGAGTGACTAAAACGCGCCACACTTACCAAAACCATCAGCCACATAATTTGCGCAACCATCCAGATTGCTTCAATATTTATTGTTCTGTAGGCATATTATATTTTACGAATTAATTTAATCAGAATTGACATTTAACTGCATGCTGCACAGGTTCATCAAAAGCGTTCAAAACATTTGCGGTATATTCATTGTGCGGTATACCCACTGTGCGGTATATCCACTTTGCAGTGTACCCACTATGCAATGTACCCACTGTGCGGTGTACCCACATACCGGGGTGCGGTATATCCACTGTGCGGTGTACCCACATACCGGGGTGCGGTATATCCAGTTTGCGGTGTACCCACTGTGCGGTATGTCCACTGTGCGGTGTACCCACTGTGCGGTATGTCCACTGTGCGGTGTACCCACTGTGCGGTATGGCCACTTTGCGGTGTACCCACTGTGCGGTGTACCCGCAGTGCGGTATATCCACTTTGCGGTGTACCCACTGTGCGGTGTACCCACTGTGCGGTGTACCCAGTGTGCGGTATATCCACTTTGCGTTTACCCACTGTGCAATGTACCCACTGTGCGGTATATCCACTTTGCGGTGTACCTACTGTGCAATGTACCCACTGTGCGGTGTACCCAGTGTGCGGTATATCCACTGTGCTGTGTACCCACTGTGCGGTATATCCACTGTGCTGTGTACCCACTGTGCGGTATATTCACTGTGCTGTGTACCCACTGTGCGGTGTACCCACTGTGCGGTATATCCACTGTGCTGTGTACCCACTGTGCGGTATATTCACTGTGCTGTGTACCCACTGTGCGGTGTACCCACTGTGCGGTATGGCCACTGTGCGGTGTACCCAATGTGCGGTGTACCCGCTGTGCGGTATATCTACTTTGCGTTTACCCATTGTGCAATGTACCCACTGTGCGGTATATCCACTTTGCGGTGTACCTACTGTGCAATGTACCCACTGTGCGGTGTACCCACTGTGCGGTATATTCACTGTGCTGTGTACCCACTGTGCGGTATATCCACTTTGCGGTGTACCTACTGTGCAATGTACCCACTGTGCAATGTACCCACTGTGCGGTGTACCTACTGTGCGGTGTACCCACTGTGCGGTGTACCCACTGTGCGGTATATCCACTGTGCGGTGTACCCACTGTGCGGTATATCCACTGTGCGGTGTACCCACTGTGCGGTATATCCACTGTGCGGTGTACCCACTGTGCGGTATATCCACTGTGCAATGTACCCACTGTGCGGTGTACCCACTGTGCGGTATATCCACTTTGCGGTGTACCTACTGTGCAATGTACCCACTGTGCAATGTACCCACTGTGCAATGTACCCACTGTGCGGTGTACCCACTGTGCGGTGTACCCACTGTGCGGTGTACCCACTGTGCGGTATATCCACTTTGCGGTGTACCTACTGTGCAATGTACCCACTGTGCGGTGTACCCACTGTGCGGTGTACCCACTGTGCGGTATATCCACTTTGCAGTGTACCCACTATGCAATGTACCCACTGTGCGGTGTACCCACTGTGCGGTGTACCCACTGTGCGGTATATCCACTTTGCAGTGTACCCACTATGCAATGTACCCACTGTGCGGTGTACCCACATACCGGGGTGCGGTATATCCACTGTGCGGTGTACCCACATACCGGGGTGCGGTGTATCCACTTTGCGGTGTACCCACTGTGCGGTATGTCCACTGTACGGTGTACCCACTGTGCGGTATGGCCACTGTGCGGTGAACCCACTGTGCGGTGTACCCGCTGTGCGGTATACCCACTTTGCGTTTACCCACTGTGCAATGTACCCACTGTGCGGTATATCCACTTTGCGGTGTACCTACTGTGCAATGTACCCACTGTGCGGTGTACCCAGTGTGCGGTATAGCCACTGTGCGGTGTACCCACTGTGCGGTGTACCCGCTGTGCGATATATCCACTTTGCGTTTACCCACTGTGCAATGTACCCACTGTGCGGTATATCCACTTTGCGGTGTACCTACAGTGCAATGTACCCACTGTGCGGTGTACCCACGGTGCGGTATATCCACTGTGGTGTGTACCCACTGTGCGGTGTACCCACTGTGCGGTATATTCACTGTGCTCTGTACCCACTGTGCGGTGTACCCACTGTGCGGTATGGCCACTGTGCGGTGTACCCACTGTGCGGTGTACCCGCTGTGCGGTATATCCACTTTGCGTTTACCCAATGTGCAATGTACCCACTGTGCGGTGTACCCACTGTGCGGTATATCCACTGTGCTGTGTACCCACTGTGCGGTATATCCACTTTGCGGTGTACCTACTGTGCAATGTACCCACTGTGCGGTGTACCCACTGTGCGGTATATCCACTGTGCTGTGTACCCACTGTGCGGTATATCCACTTTGCGGTGTACCTACTGTGCAATGTCCCAACTGTGCAATGTACCCACTGTGCGGTGTACCCACTGTGCGGTGTACCCATTGTGCGGTGTACCCACTGTGCGGTATGTCCACTGTGCGATATATGCACTGTGCCGTATGATCACTGTGCGGTATACCCACTGTGCGGTATGTCCACTGTGCGATATATGCACTGTGCCGTATGATCGCTGTGCGTTATACCCACTGTGCGATATGTCCACTGTGCGATATATGCACTGTGCCGTATGATCACTGTGCGGTATACCCACTGCGCAATATGTCCACTGTGCGGTGCCACTGTGCAATGTACCCACTGTGCGGTATATCCGATTTGCGATATGTCCACTGTGCGGAGCCACTGTGCGGTGTACCCACTGTGCGGTGTCCTCACTGTGCAGTGTACCCAATGAACTTAAAAGTATCCATGCAATTTGTCGCTAGTAAGTCTGAATCTGGTTCTTAATTACACGCGCACGGGACTTTAAAAGAACGTTACGCAGGGTGTTTGTTTTTATCTTTGCTGTCGTAGATATTGTCTTGTGAATTTTGACTAATGAATCAGTCACACGTTAAAGGTAATGTCCACGTCCTACGGCACCTTAGGCCCTCCTTCTGTATTAGGGGCATAACACAGTGTTACTACCATTGCCCAACATCATCGAACCATAATAATATGGTTATTAAATCACACACGCGATGGCGGCACATTTCATAACGCAACTGAGCCATTACTCCCCAGACGGCACTGCCTTCTAATAATTTTCCACTGTTCCAATGATACGCCGTGTGCAATAATTTACAGTTAGTATTGAACGAAAGAGGAGTGTTCGCTCTGCCTATACGAGTGGTTACAAAAGTGGCATCACTATGCAGCGAAATCACTAGATTTTAATCTGAATATTTCCTATATCATTAGTTCTCTTTACCCAAGGACTATAATGTCTTCGGTTAGCTAGTGATCGCATAGTTGGTCTCAAACGCCAAACCATCCATCAACACATAATTGTTCTTTTAAACTATTAAATTAAACCAAGAATTCGCCAAAGGACGGCTTAAGAACAGCTAACGACTTATAATTCTGATCATCCCCCAACTGTAGGTTTATACAGGAATGTTCGTCTTGTATTATCCCCAGCTTAAGTAAACGAATGCCTCGTCGTTCCCTTTGTGTAAACAAGGGACTCAGTACATTGACTCCCTTGTTTATATGTTCCATTATTATTAGTCATTTACTTTTATTTATCTTTGTGGTTTTAGTTATTTTTCCAAAATCGTGTCATATGTCGGCAATAATATTTATTGCTCCAATATTACTGCTGCATCCAATTTAAATGTCCGACGATGTCTTTCTTTTTCCTTGCAATGTCCCCTTTTGCTGGCTGAAGAGTCTCCCTGGAAAAAGAATATAAAGAAATCATTATGAATCCAACGAGGTTTAATTCCAACAGTTATTGATATGTAAGACAAATACCAAAACAACCTTGTCCCTGTAATTGCTTTATCGTTTCGTAAATGATCAGGACAAAGTATCATCTCAATATGTCAATTCGTCACTGCAGACACGATGAAATTCTTTCCTGTTCAGGCATCTATGCATCGCGGAACTCCGACGAATGAGGTTGATCTATTCATGTGGCAAGTATTCATGGAATTCATGCCAGATATCGGGATTGCAAATCAAGAAGAAAGACAAACGACGATGCATGCTCTATTATATGTTACACATAAGCAGCTATGGGGTGTTTGATGTGCTGTCGACGAGTCTCTCTACCTGCCGTGTGCTTTCATAGGCCAGCTGACATTGAGTAGAGGTCGCACTCTGGCTCATCACATAGCTCCTCAAGTCTCGCCTGAAGTGCCGTCAGCATGGAGATCACGCTCGTGGCGTCTATGCGAGAGCGACAACGAACGAGAATAAAGAAAAGGCTACAATAACATACAATAATCTGTTGCGTTTCAACTGCGCATTTACAATTTATTTGGCGATCACACCCTCCTAAAGCAAACGATCATCTTGTGAGATGTTAATGAGCAATGTGATGAAGCCATATACATTGAATATAGACAAAACCATTGTTGCTTAGACAGTGGACAAATCGATGTTACATTTATACATGATGTCTACATGAATGCAAAACCAAACGCCACATACAATTTTCTGAATTACAGCAACATGTCAAACTATAGTTTGTTTCTAACGTTGGGTGCCAACATATTCTTTCTACAAATGCCATGACATACGGGACACCGCTGACCGACCCCAGAAGCGGGGAGTCTGAGAGGCTTCACTCTCATTGGGCGAGATGAACACGTGACCGCCTCACCTGGTCTGGCTTCGTCCGGGGCAGGGGTTATATTGTCTTCCGACCATTCGACCATGCTCCAGAAGCTATTGGTCCAGAAGTCGTAGCGGCTGATGAGATCCTGGTCCTCAACCTCAATGGCCATGGAGGGGGTCTCTATCAGGTACTGGCGGCTGGTCGAGTCATACTGGGGCCACAGAAGCATCTCGTCCGAGATGCCCTTATTTGGGTCGCTGTGGGTGAGAAAGTCGTTATTAAACTGTATATATCTCGATTTCTAATCATCACGCATTGAGTCGGTCAATCGGCAAATACAGAAGAGATGCAGCAAGGAAAAAACGACAAACGTAACAATTAACGATTACACAGACGAAACAATTAACGATTACACAAACGAAGCAGAGAACAATATATACGACATTAGAAGTTAAAACCAAAAATCCTTGAGCAGGTCTTTAACGATATTAATCTTCAATATCTTCTCATTTTCCATTGTCAAGGACGGAGGGTTGAAAGGCAGAAATGCTACCATAGATCTAAGCCTATTCATATATGTTTTCTTTCGTCAACTCTAATAGAGCGAACGATTTTCATAATGTAAAAATATTCTTTTCTTATGTGTGTGTTCGACATAAATGTCACATAATACGACACCAGAGCGGATGCAGCACATTTAAAGGACGTTATTAAGCCTTATATCACATTTCATAAGATTACAACGCACACCTAGTTCGATAAATTGATCATGAATTTATTTCTGTCACATCACTGTGGTGAGCATATGATTGTTCCCCACACCACCATATTGTATCGCGACTATTGGGACAGACTTGGTATTAGAAACATTATTAGAAAACAGGCGCGTATATATATACATGTAACGTACCCTGTGTGAGCGTAGTTCCCGAAGTATGTCATCAGCTTGTTACTGAGTTCTTTGTCGCCTTCGCTGAAATCCTTGCGCAGCAGTACTACCCTGTAAACCTTCAGGAAAATCTCACCGAGAAAACTATAACAATCATCTAAATGAGAGCCGTTCGTCCATGAAGGGTATCCCAAAAAGCTTTGCGGGTGACGGAACTCGTAGATGTAAGTATTGCCAGCTCCGTTGGATCTGGAATGTAGGAACACGCGACCGGTTGTGGCGTAATACCGAGGCAGACTGAAGTGAAATATTAAAATGCACATTGAACATTTTCTTTCAAAAGTAGTGGTAAATGTGGCCAAGAACATTTGCTCTTAAACATGCGTACCTGGATGCTATGACTAATACATCATCGATGTGCGTGTATTCCACACTTGCACGACACATATAATTATATATTTAGCGATTCAATTATGTCATTGTTTGGGAAATACAATTTAGCCATACTGCCAGACTAAGTATTGGAACAGCTCGTTCGCTGAATTCGCAGCTTCCTCAGCGTAACTAACGAAGTATAGAACCTGACCTAAATTACCGTTACACCCGGGCATATGGATAAGATTTCCGGACTCACGCGGCATGTTGGGAAGCTTCCCATTGCGGTCTGGATCCAAAGGTCTCATCTGTCTCCCGGAAGGTGAGGGCGATCAGTCGCTCCGTGTCGTCATTAGAGGCCAGGTCCGGATACATAGCGACGATGGCCTGCACCAGCTCCTCGCTGTTGTTGGCGAAGGACAGCTCAGCCAGGAGGTACTCGTAGGTCGACTCCAGGGTCTCGGCCGGGTCCGTGTAGTTGTAGATGGTGGGCGGGAAGCCCAGGACGTTGTTCATGATGAATCCGGCCGAGTCGTGGAGGGTGCGTCCAGAGATGAAATCCTTATTCGAGCCGTAACCCTCCTGCCATGATGTGGCGGGATCCTAAGGAAAATTGGTAATGCACAGGGCTAGGATCCTTTGACAGGCAGATGGCAAGGAGTCGAGGTTATAGATAACACATCTTTATGTGGGTAACATTATTGCTTCATCGTAACCGAAGATCGAGAGCAATTAGTTAACACAAACTCTCCAACTTTATACCATAATCGATATCGATAAATGCAGCCATAAATGGACAGTCCCCCACCCCCCCCCAAAAAAAATATTGGGTTAGTTTGGTAACACGAAATTGTTGTTATTACCTGTATAACAAACTGGCCGTCAATGACCGGGGCCCAAGATGGCAGTCCCTCTTCCTCCAGCACAGCCAGGCCATAGAAGTCTAGATCTGCAGCATCCTGCAGCCGGAGACAGTCCACCATCTCCTGTGTGTTCTCAGTGGTGCAGTTGAAGGCCCGGGCTACGGCCTGTGCGCACTGCAGGTACTTTGTCCTATAGGGACTGTAGGGGGAGGCGGCTGACCCACTAATAGAGATTCCGCGGATGAATAGCGGATCCATTTCCGGTGACAGCATGGAGAAGCTGACCATACCAGCCCCGGCCGATTGACCGAACAGGGTCACTCTGGTCGGGTCACCTCCAAAGCTCGCGATATTCTCCTGCACCCACGTGAGCGCGGCTTTGGCGTCCCAGAGTCCGTAGTTACCACGTGCCGCGTCATCACCTATCAACATTAAGCTAATATCGTTTATTATAATGCATATATTACATTCATCGAAATTCCACATTATTTGGTTGAGTAACCGTAAAGGGCACGGACGCTTATTTGTATCTATTTGTATCGTGAATTAGCAACGACCAGCCATCACGTGCCTAAGCAATGGTCGCCCATCATATGACTCACCTGTGGCCAACCACCCCAAAGTGCTCACGCGGTAGTTGAAGTTTACGACAACGACATCGGCATTGACCGCCAGATCCATCCCAGGGTACATTTCGGCGCTTCCTAGGACGTAGCCACCGCCGTAGATGTACGCCATCACCGGAAGCCGATTTGCCCTTGTCACAGAGAACGATACGTGGATATATAACTTCCATGTTAGATCCTGAGCATTGGATTATGTTACTAAATGGAAGACGTGTGTCATACGTGAGCAATGCTGGAACAATGATGTCTTCGGGTTTACATAACATTACATTTGATGCAAATATGCCTCGTCATTTGAAAGCCAAGTAAGCCGGAAAATACTTGTTATCTGTGGTCTATCAACCGCGGGTAGAGACGAATGATTTCAGGAAGGAGTCAATGGTGTCGTGGCCTCAAATGAGGCGCATGTGTTGATGCTGATCGCTAATGCTGCACGCAAATATGCACGACATCATAATAACAGTTAAAGCATTAGTAATTCATTACTCACAGAGCATATTCCACGCCGTTGGGGACATAGATGTTGAGATAGAGGCAGTCTTCGCTGTCGTTACGTCCCAGGCCCAGCAGGCCGTACAGTGGAGAGATGAAGTGCACACAGTGCGGACCGTACTCAGTGGCGTTCCGCACACCCTCCCATGGCTCTGGAAGCTGGGGGTTCCGCCATCTTAGGTCGCCGACCGGTGGCGCCGCGAACGGAATGCCTACGAACTGCTCGAAGGTTTGATCTGGCAGTACGGATTCAAAACCACATGTTATTATTAAATGCATATACACAAATATCTACTTCGAAACAAAAGGAACACACATTTGAATAAAGAGATTCTTGAAGATAGAATAGAGCTAGAACAGTTTTCCTGGGTTCTATTCTCAGTCTTTTGGGGACCAAAAAAAACACGTGCTCTTAGAACGCGTGCACATGACTTCACTCATGCTGATGCCTTGCTACAACTGCGTGACGCGCACTCATTGTAGTCAATGTTTGAGTGTTGGGACCCTTATGAAAATATACCATGGTATACCATGGTAAATACCATGGTGTTTTGGCGAAGGTATTTTACCATGGTATTTTACCATAGTATTTTACCATAGGATTTATCATGGTTATACCACCGTTTACTATGGTTTATCATGCTGTACCATGGTATACCATGGTAAACTATGGTATATCATGGTTTATCATGGTGTATTTTCATAAGGGGAACCAGCTGGATGCGCAGTTTGTGCATGAAGAATCGAGTGGGGGTAAACATATTTTTTGTTTCCTTTGGTCTGCCCATTGCTAACGATACGAGATTGTCAAGCATAGCTTGAGAAAAAGACGAAAATCGGGGTGATAGGTGCAACTTCATGTAGTCACAGCGATTTTTTTGGCACTTTCGGCAATGTCAAAATTGATCATCCAAGAACTTGAAAACCATAGGTTTGTGGTAAAATCTAAGTAAATCTCTGCAGAAACAAACAAACAAACAAACACCGAATCTCTAGATCTAATATTAACGAAGTTACGCGAGAAAACATGTTTTGCAACATTTACCTTGCCGTGACCTTGGCATTGGATGCATGACCTTGATCAATGTAGTCACAAGCGCCAGATACTAATGTAGCGCCTAAATGCATTTGTACGGTCCCATGTTAAACGTTGGGAATCTCTTGCAGAAAAACCATTCGGGCGATTTGCAAAATTGAAAAAACCGTATACTAGGTATATGTAGGCCCAGTACGTAAAATAATTGGCAGCGTGATTAAATGAAAACTGTGAACGCTATGGCTGTTTTACCGATTTTCGGTCCTATATTTTTCAATGGTTAAGCGAATTTCGAAAAAAATCCTGTGACCTTGACCTGTGACCTACATGGCCCATCTACGAACTTAGCCTGACGATGGTCATTTCGCATCTTTTTGTGAATTTGGAAGTCGATATCTTAAGGCATTCGAGAGATAATGCGTTGCGTTACAGACAGACAGACAAAACACACAGACAGACACCGTACACACCGACATCATTTTTAAAGACGAAAATTTTAAAGTTTCGTCTTAAAAATCGCAATATAGTTATTCATAATGCATGTGGTCTATTCGATGAGACTGTTGGAAGCGTTGTATTTTGAGGCAAATCCTACATTTCTTAGACAGACAGACAAACACATAGACACACAGACAGACACATCGAACACACTGACATCAGACGAAAATTGAAAAATCGCAATATAGTTAAAGAGAAGACATGTATCTCTGCATAATGCATGTGGTCTATTCGATGAGACTGTTGGAAGCGTTGTATTTTGAGGCAAATTCTACATTTCTGAGACAGACAGACAAACACACAGACAGACACACCGAACATAACTAGCTGTGCTTCCAAGGACGATTTTAGCGTCTGTGTGTGAAACAAGTGAAGGCAAACAACCGGAAGAAAGGCAGCACGTACAGGCCGTTGATGCTATAACATTGACGTGGAGCATAACTATCCCTGTCTCGTGAGGGATCGATCAAATCCCTAAGTGACTGTACAGCCCTACGGGAAACTGTTTTTGTCACTTAGCATGCCAGTAGGAACGCAGTAGGCTAAATGCTTTTGAATATGTAATGGTTCGTGTGCCAAACCTAAGTTTGACCCGACAACACGGTCAAGCGAAGAATCAATCCTAATTCAGGATGAGAGATAAGACAGCGAAAATGACGACCGTACTGAGTAAAGAAATGGGGTTTGGGAGATATGGAGCGTGGGGACAAAGGGGCCAAGCGATAACAAATTCAAAATCATGCGAGGAACAAGGTGTTAGAGAGCAGCTGCTTTGCCATATCATCAAGATGAAAAATTAGGCCAAATATTGATCATGTAGCTAATATATTCACCCCAGAGTTAATATATCAGTCGCATGTTAGACATTTCCGTGATCGGTGCCTGTGAAGTGGTCTATATACAGGTCATGGCCACATGATACGTGCTACCGGCTGTTACATATATATGTGTTCCTTATCAGAAGTAGTCCGATACAAATTGTGTAATATGATTAAACTTTAGCAACGCGTAACGAGATACTTCAATAAACATATGCTATATCTATCGGTGTACTAATTATTTTATATATATTAAGTACCTGCAAAGGGAGACTTTTCCGCAGCATATCATTTGCTGTTTTAAGAACGAAAGCCACGGATTATGTGCAAAGAAATGGCTGATGGTATGTTTCTTAAGCTTGTGGTAACATAAATGACAAATGCGCGTGCAAACTGACGTTGGGCTGACTAAATATACATAAAGATATGTCTCATATAACAAGATGTAGGCGCTCTCGGAATATGACAAATTTTTCCCAATTCGTTATTTCATACGAAGGTCACGTCGAGGAACATATTTTGTCATAAAGCCAACTGGTAACTTACTGTAATCGTTCTGCATCCGAGATCCCCTGACCTTCCCATAGGTCGTGTCCACTATGAAGTCATCCTCTTGACCGCTGACGACAAAAACAAAGAAAGAGCTGAAGATCAAGACTAGATGAAACGCTGCACCTCTCATCTTGCTGTACGCACGTGTAATGTATAATATAACTATGTCAGATGTTGATAGCGGAAATTGTCAAGGCTTGGATATCAGGTGAGGTGGGCCTATCTGCCATTTGCTATCTCTCAGCCGTTTCGACCTACTAGCCTTATGAGTAAGGTATTCAACAAAACGGTAAGAGACCAAATTTAGCTTAACCTGGGAGTGGACAAAGTTCCTTTAATAACTCCGGGCTGCAATTACATATTTACAAATTGCAATTATTAATGAATGTTCATGCACATACTAGAGAGAGAATAACTATTTTTCTATGGTATAATAAATACATGAACACCCTTAGATCCATTGGTTAATTCCCGACCTTATAAAGTCACAGGCTGATAGCACATGTGCCAATTTGCATAGTGGATTATACATAGCACCAACGATATAACTTCATATCTTGATACATCATCTTGATGTATGGCCCGTTATTTACAAGTAATTTCAAAATCGAACTAATTCACTGTGCTATATATCTGTAGTTACGAATTGCAATCAGAAGTGTGCATTGCAGTGTAACATTCGCCATGGTCAATGCATCAGTCAGCTTGCCAGTACATTCAAGTACATATCCAGTTTAGGTTGAGAGTAATATAACTTAGCTGCCACGCTGCAGTCTGGACACCGCGATCTGGTAGGAGAAGCGTGAAGGGCTCATAAACAGAACACAACGTGCCACGATTATATTACTAAAGTTCCAATGTTGACGGATGCATGGACCCTTAGCTCCTCGATAAATTGTCGTAGTTGCTAAACAGTGTTTACAATTTATCTTCGTTAGGGTTTGTGATTATATATCCAATATAGGTAGGTAAGGTACTGTGCTTTTTATAACGACATAGCCCACTGTTTGTCTTCTCGTTTTGGCCGATGTCTTATCGTGTATGTCATGGGTTCTGGCTCTAGACTTTTACTGTCATTTGTCTATAAGATTTATATTCCTACCTTTCATATTGCGTCACGTATTGAAAAATGCAAGAAACATAACACCATAAAATAATGGCTGAAGTCATCAACATAAAATCCATTTATTGTTTTCATATATAGATTATTTTACTCAATACATATTTGGTCTTCTTGAAAAACAGCGCTACGATACGATTAAACGGTATTCACACACACTGTGATACATCGCACCTTGTTATGGCTTTGATGATATTAGGTGCACAGTCCAGTTATAAAGCAGCTGCCCAGAACTGTCAGACATCTCCGACATTATATTTCTTTATACCGGATAGACGTCTCATATATATATCCAGATGTAATCGGGACCTGGCCTAAAATGACCTTAGATATTGGTATCCTCGACCTTGTTGACCTCTGCCGGGATGAGGTCATCGATGGCTTCCCCAGCTGCTAATTTCTTCTCCATCTTGGTGAGGAGCTGGACGCCTGTGACGACCTGCTGTACCAGCTCCACCTCAGAGTACCCCAGGCGGTCCGAGTTGGAGATGTCAAAGGTCCCCCCCGTGGCCTCCGTGTCCACGCCGCCGGTGCCTCGTTTCTGGAGCCGCAGCACCTTGAGCAGGGCCGGGAAGCGCGGGTCCTCGCTCAGCTTGGCCAGCTTCACGTGCACCCCGGCACGTATCCCGGTCCCAAGGTTACTCGGGCAGGTCAGCACGTAGCCCAGGTGTTCGTTCCACATGAAGCCGTAGCCTTGCTTCGTCACAGCCGCCTCCACCTTCTTCAAGCCGTTACAAAAGCGATCGAATACGGACTTCATGTCGCTGCTGCTCTCCATGGAGATGACCCTCGCGTGATCCTCCTCGTTGACCCAGACCAGGAAGTTCTTGTCCTCGTTGTGCCAGATGCCACGTGCGTCGGGCCAGTCACGGGCCATACCGGCTGACGTCAGCAGCGGCGACACGGGCTTGTCGAACAGGAAGTGGTCGTCGATGAGTTTGTCCTGCTGTTCCTCCGTCATGCCCGCCAGAGGGTAGTACTTTCCCTGTAGGGGTCCGTCCAGCTCGGCCAGAGCCTCGATCAGCACTCGCTCTACCTCTCGCCTCTCTTCTCGGTCGCAGCAAGGCGGAAGTCGGAAGGGGCGGATACTGCGGCCCGTGCGCACACGACAAGACAAGACCAAGTCCGAATCCAGATTACCGTTCTCCAGTTTGCTGGAATCCAGATCCGTCTTGTGTTTCTTATCCTTGGTGTATCCGTTGTGGCGACCCTCGATAACAGGATCCATGAAATCGGCAAACACGTCATAACTCGCCTCGTCTCCGGCTACACAACCCACCGTGTATATAAAAGGGTGTCCAGGATTATCAACCCCTGTCTGGATGCACTGATCCAGGGTGACTCCCTTGGGTGTCTTAAGGGTCTCTAGCTTCAGATACATCTCCTTAGAAAGACATTTCGCCATCCAGTTGTTGTGCGTTGACAAATCCGGGTAGTTGTCGGCCTTAATCCCCGCGCGCTCGAACGCCTTCCCATCAGTCTTGTTCTCATCCTCAGCCTCCTCCTTGAATCCAGACGGCAGGATAGAGTCGATGGCTTTCTTTTTCTCCAGTTTTTTCTCCATATCCACCAGAAGCTTGACGCCATCAACCACCATCTGGACTTGCGCCACCTCGGACGTACCTAATCTATCCAGATTAGATATATCAAAGATGCCGCCTTCTGCGGCCGTGTCCACTCCTCCAGTTCCCCTCTTCTGGAGCCGGAGAGCCTTCAGTATACCCGGGAAGCGGCGATCCTTGCAGAGTAAGGGCAGCTTGACGTGTACGCCGCCCCTGAGTCCAGTGCCGAGGTTGCTAGGACAAGTCAACACATACCCCAAATGTTCGTTCCACATAAAAGAGTGTCCCTTCGACTTGATGGCTTCCTCAACTCGTGAAAGACCAGTGCAGAATCGGGTGAAGACACTCCTCATGTTGCCGCCGGTCTCCATGGAGATGACCCTCGCGTGATCCTCCTCGTTCACCCAGAGTAAGAAGTTCTTGCTGTCATTGTGCCAGATGCCACGTGCGTCGGGCCAGTCACGTGCCATGCCGGCGGCGGTCAGCAGCGGCGACACGGGCTTGTCGAACAGGAAGTGGTCGTCGATGAGCTGGTCTTGCTCGGCTTCGGTCATTCCGCCGAGCGGGTAGTACTTGCCCTGGAACTCGCCGTCCAGAGACTGCATGGCCTCCGTCAGGATCCGCTCCACGGCCCGCCGCTCGCCCCGCGTGCAGTGCGGCGGCAGGCACAGGCCCCGGATGCTGCGTCCGGTCCGCACCCGGCACGACAACACGTACTTGGAGTCAAGGTCATCACCGCCTTTGAGGTGACTAGGGTCAAGGTCGGTGACATGTTTCTCGTCCTTGCTATAGCCGTTGTGTCGTTTTTCTATGATGGGATCCAGCAGAGCACCGAATACATCGTAGGACTCCTCGTCTCCGGCAACACAACCTGAAAGCCGAACATATTTATATATCATAACAATATTATTCTAGACATAAGGTTACATATGTCTTGTCCTATTTATGCATAGACAATTGTTGCTTCTTGAAATTTGCAGTGTGGAGACAAAAGTCGTAGACATAGAAAAGAAATTTTCATGATGCTGTCACCGAGGCAACAGCGTCGTCAAACTGAACAGACTGCGATGCCACCAATATTACCCTAACCGCCCGTGCTATAGTGCGCTTAGTTATCTCGTATAGGTAATATGGTATGCAAGTTTACTAACCGACAGTCATGATGAAGGGATGTCCAGGATTGTCTATTCCGGTCTGGATTATTTGATTCAAGGTATACCCGCTGGGCGTCTTCTTATCTTTAAGTGCATGGTAGATATCCGGGGTGAGACATTTGGCCATCCAGTTATTGTGTTGGCTTAAATCCGGAAAGTTGCCGGTCGGCCGCATAATGCCTGTCGGGAAGATGTCCTGGATGGCTTGCTTCTGCTCCAGACGTTTTTCCATCTGGACCAACTTGTCAACCCCGTCGATGACCATCTGGATTAATTCTACTTCTGACTTGCCGAGTCGATCCAGATTAGAAATATCGAAAGTGCCGTCCGTGGACGCCGTGTCCACACCACCGGTGCCCCGCTTCTAAAAACGACAAACAATGCAGGCAATAGTCAGCTTTTTTTTTTTAATCTAATGTTGCAGAGGACGCTAATTCATGAATGTTGGTCATTTAACAAAATTACGCAATACTATACGAAAAGATTGGTTTTCGCATGAACTTATGTATATTTTGATTAGCGAGATGACATTTGAGTACTTCGTGGCAATGTAGCTTATAAACGGGACGTAGAACGGTTGTTCACCTGAAGACGCATCGTTAGAAGAATGTCATCGAAGTCTGGGTGAGCGCTGAGGAGGGGCAACTTGACGTGGACGCCAGCACGTAGTCCCGTCCCAAGGTTACTGGGGCAGGACAGGATGTAGCCCAGGTGCTCATTCCACTGGAAGTCGTAACCCTGTTTCTGAATGGCAGTCTCAACCTTCTTAAGCCCGTCACAGAATCTCTGAAAGACGCTTTTCATGTTCCCTCCTGTCTCCATAGATATAACTCTGAAAATACAGCAAGGTTTTAGCTACAAGCTGTCTGTATTTTACTGGGATTAGACTGCAATGCATACCGGTAGCTGATTTACATAATCATGCCAGCATATATATCAGTATAGCATGCAAACTTCCTGCACCTCCTAGATCATGTAGATCTCTTAGATATGTAGGCTAGGGATCAATGAGAGAGGTGAAAATGCAAACTATAAACCTGGAATGGTCCTCCTCGTTGACCCAGACCAGGAAGTTCTTGTCCTTGTTGTGCCAGATGCCACGTGCGTCGGGCCAGTCACGTGCCATACCGGCTGACGTCAGCAGCGGTGACACGGGCTTGTCGAACAGGAAGTGGTCGTCGATGAGCTGGTCTTGCTGGTCCTCGGTCATCCCCGCCAGAGGGTAGTAGGTTCCTGTCCAAGTAAGTCTCATTAAAATTACAAAATGTATTTTTGATTACGTAAACATTTAAGGACAGGGAGAGCACAACTCCAGAGTAGTTTTGTATCATAGCACATATTCGGAAATGAAGGCTCGGGCGAAAATCGATTAAAATTATATCAGTGTTCACCATGGCAATTGGCGCTCTGTAAAATACGACCAAAATGTGTGGTATATTCTCATTTTTGCCTCACCTTTCAGAGGCCCATCCAGCGTATCCAGAGCGTTGGCCAGGATACGCTCCACGTCCCGCCTCTCGGCCCTGGAGCAATATGGGGGCATGGCGTACCCTCTGATGCTACGCCCAGTCCGGACCCGGCAGGACAGGACGTACTTGGGATCCAGATCGTCCCCGCCAGAGATCTTGTCCGGATTGAGGTCCGTGCGGTGAATGGCGTTCTTGGGGTATCCGTTGTGACGACCGTCGATGATGGGGTCGAGCAGCTCAGAGAACGTGTCATAGGTCTCCTCGTCCCCGGCCACACAGCCTGTCACACCCCCAACACGGTAATAACATTATATGTACGTCTCCTCGTCCCCGGCCACACAGCCTGTCAACTCGAACCAATATGCCATAACTATATATGCAAGTCGTCTTCTCATATGCCGAGACAACAAACTGTCATACACATCAGCCCGGGGAAGATTGTCGTGTTGGAACGCGACTTGATCTGGATTCGGCGACACCTGCACCCTGTTTGTTGTTATCAGACATAAGTCACACTTATTTGTAAACAATTACGACAATACTGACAAGGGGGCCTCTCATTGAAATGTTTTTGCTCTTTACCGAGCATGGTGACATATATTTGTGTTCCCATTTGTGAGCTCAGTATATAATGCTCTTCAAATGGTGTGAAGAAAATAAAAGTTCAAGGAAAAAAACGAAAAAACACGAGAAAAAAACACACACAAAACTGAATTATTCGTCCTAAAACTCCACGTGCGCTTACCTACTGTGTAGATAAATGGATGTCCAGGATTATCAACACCCGTCTGGATCATAACATCCAGGGTGACCCCCATCCTGGTCTTCTTGTCTTTGACCTTGTTCCAGACCTCCCGAGTCAGACATTTGGCCATCCAATTGTTGTGGTTCCGGAGATCCGGGAAGTTGTCTGACTGACTTGCTGGTGACCCGTCATTCTTTTTAAATTTTTGGCTCTTTCTAAAAAGAATTTTGCATTTTGCAAAGATAAGGAACATAACGTCTATGTACTGATTTTGATTTAATCAAGACGTTATCAAAAAGATTTTAACTGAATGGATGTAATTGTACAAGATTTTCTGTCAAGTATAAATTTGCGACCATATGGAGTAGACTTAGCCGATGGGCGGCCAATGTTAAATACGTCTCACGAATAGAAACGCGTATGAAGTTTAGAGGCTTCATTCTGGATAATCTATATATCCAAAAGTCTTCTGATTGGTTTTGTAAAACTTACCTTTTAGCTGGTTGGTTAGAAGATGGATCACCTGCTGTTGCTGAAACATTAATATGGGTGCATGATAATAATAAATGCCTTAATTAGAAAACATAACGGTTTCCCAGGCAATTGCTATTGATGTAAGAATTAAAGCAGCTCTTAGTTAGATTTGACGTTACTCACGAAGAACAAATCCGCAGACTAAGAGCGTCTCCAGGGGCGGGGGGGGGGGGGGTCGTGAGGTTGAAGCCTAAGACGCACTGTTAGAATAATGTCGCGATCCTTTGGGAAATGCACTGTTAAATTGGATACTGTTTGTGAACATTCCCTGTTGAAGTCGAGTTCGCTGAAAAAGATGCCCTGTTTAAGTTTTGAGGGATGTAAATATGTGCCGTACTTTCGCGGCAAAGCTTCTCTTTTTTCACCCCCAAGCTGAAGGTAAGCTCGGTATGCCCTAGGCCCCATAGTAGGCTTTTTTTTTTACATTAGACCTGCTCTAATTTATATTTTTTGACGACTGATGGTGGGGTGGGGGGGTGCACTTAAAACTTGCGATCGGGAGCACCGCCTCAGAGCGTTCTTTCTAAATTTTGCATTGTAAAAAGGCATCATTCCTCAAGAAGGGGAGGGGGTGTCAGGATCCCCTGGATCCGCCCCCCTCCCCCCCCTGGATCCGCCCTTGAACAGTTGGATCTCGGAGGCGCTCTCTCAAACATTATCGGGCGGTCAGCCTCAGGCAATCGGGTCACCCCCTCCACCACCAATTTTGTAAAATAATTTCTTCCCAGGCGAATATCGCAGTGTGTGTGTTTGAGGGGCGGGGCGAGGGGCGAGGCCGAGGGGTACTGGGGGAGTAATCAATCATAAATAAAGAGTGACTGAGTGTGCCAGTGTTGTGATGACTTGTGATAAAGTCAAAGAAACACAGTTAAAAGCACGGTTAAAAGTTAGGCTAAAACCTTAACAAATGTTTAAAGCACTCATATTTTGAAATTGTTAGCCTACCTGCAGTGATAGAACTCGGTGCACATCCCATATTGATCCAGTGTTGAGAAACGATAAACCACGAATATTGAATAAATTTGGAACCCCCCGCGAAAGAACCACAGCGATGTGAAAACGTGGTGGGTTGATGTTGTGTAGACAAGTGAAGTCAAGGAAACTACAATAAATGACGTTTTACTTTAGTTGTTAAGTAACCACGTAGTACCATGGCGACTAGAACTGTGACGTCACAAAGCAAGGCCACGATAATAATGAATGTATCCGCGTAAGCCCACTCCCATGACACTGCCTTATATAAGCAACAAATTTACAGAACTCAAAAAATCCATGCAAGTTCTTTGATATAAGTTATCTTCCATTCATTTTCCGCCTTTAAATGACCATAAGACAAACGAAAAACGAATGAACAATATACACGGACCATTATTCTACACCTACCTACTCTGTAGATGTATTGCATTGTTTCTCCCGCAGACATGAAAACGCATAGATCTATAGATGAAAACGGCATAGAATGCATAGACACTACCTAGAAAATGCCCGTGTTTTTCGTGAAATTGACTTTAATACGGAAGTAGATTAGATCTACGGCTGCTAATTAGGGTCATGCATTTGTCCAGGTTGAAATAATTTATTTATAGATGAAAACGGCATAGAGTGCATAGACACTACCGAGAAAATGCCCGTGTTTTTCGTGAAATTGACTTCTATACGGAAGTAGATTAGATCTACGGATGCTAATTAAGGCCAGGCATTTGTCCAGGTTGAAATAATTTATTCTCGGTGGAAATAATTTGTTCCCGGTGGAAATAATTTGTTCCCGGTGGAAATAATTTGCTCCCAGTGGAAATAATTTATTCCTGGTGGAAATAATTTATTCCCGATGGAAATAATTGAGTAAGCTTAGTTGGAAATAATTTATTCCAGGTGAATATTAAATAAGCTTAGCTGATTAAAAAATCAACTATTTAAGTGGATTTTTTATTCAGTTCTTAAAATTTACTGGCACTTCTTGTATTTAAAGTTCTAATTAGGTGGATTTACGTCGGGGTGGGGCACACCTGAAATGGGGTACACGTTGGATTGAGAAATGGCATATTCGCGGGTTGTGTCATGGGAGTGTGTGTGCGTGGAGGGGGTGGGCGCTGGCGAAGGAACGACAAACCCTGTCAAGACTGTCATTTGTTGGGTGCCATGTCAGGGCGAACCACTGTTTCAGCTTAGCTCACGTATGACTCAAGTTTACCATTGCCACAACAATACATTTCATGGGTTTTCAGATAGAATATGAACCGACTTCAGCCAGCTATTTTATTGGTTTCGGAAGCGAGAGATGCAATGTAAGCTTACATCTTAAAAGAACTCTTACTCACGCTACATGGACCAGGTGAGGCTCACCGACCGTACTTTAAGTCAGAGAATACCCGTGTAACAGTTCATTCTTGAAAAGATAGGTACTCGGCTTGCGCCTCGTACATTCTTTTTCAAGAATGTACTGTTACATGGGCATTCTCCTTACCAGATCGAGACTTGTAGTAAATTTTGTGAACTACATTGGCGAATTGCATCCAAATGTAGGCCTACAGAGCATATGGTTGTATTTTACGAATGAGTCAGCTCGTTATACTTGTTATATATATATATATTCTCTGTTTCGGATGTTGGGCTACGCGCAACAGATGACAGGCATTCTGCTGAGTAAGGTTGTTGTTCATATCGCAGCTTTAACTTTCCCGCGGTGCCCTAAGTACTGTAACGGCTTGCCATACCTGGCCGCGGGCAGCCGGGCGTGACGTCACAACACACCTGTCTCATGTGAGCTGTGCCGCAGCGACCTACATTGTTCGTGTGGTAAGCGACTCGCACACTGGCAAGCGATAAGGACAGGTAAACATTTCAAACCAGAGGATATTTATGGTTCAAAGGAATGAACTAACGAACCTCTCGTTGAATATTTTGACTGGATCGGTTGGCAGCTCTTTGTCTCGCTGCTTGTGTGAAAACATACGGCGTGAACAAAGCGTCAGTGGACATACACAACGCACACGATGCCAGTTTGGTGGGATAAGTTTCTGA
This sequence comes from Arenicola marina, assembly GCA_964019135.1. Classification (NCBI taxonomy): domain Eukaryota; kingdom Metazoa; phylum Annelida; class Polychaeta; family Arenicolidae; genus Arenicola; species Arenicola marina. The sequence goes on along the minus strand of OZ025248.1, from coordinate 17,762,086 downwards.
AGGCGGCGTTTGGGGGGACATATCAGACCGGAGCCCCGACAGCAGACGGCCAGCCTAACGCCGACAGAAGGCAGGACGTGGCTCTGGACACATTTCGCCACCGTCTATCAGTTAACAGGAGCGGTATGGGCTTTCGCCAGGTGGCCCCCGGGTGGGACTACATGCGCTGGAAGCCCTATGGGAAGCACAGGATGAGACACAACCCGGATGAGTTCATCCAGCAGTGTGATCTGCTGGCCCCTTACGTACAGGATGTTACATACTCCGCTTGGCTGGGGCTGGAGGAGCGACGTTGGGCCGGGCTGGCGGGAGGGCCCCCACCCCCCGTGGGCCTGTACCAAAAGGCAGGCAGCAGATCCCTTCTTGGCAGTCGTGATACACTGGGGTAACCTAACGTGGGACTGACAAATTGTAGCAGACCTACCCCCCCCCCCCCCCACCACCATATGGAATAGGTCTGCCGTGAACAATTTAATTACAGGGCGTGACATGCCTTACTAAAGACTATAAGGCCTATGTCCTCATATCTTCCCTACGGTTTCCCTGCCGTCGATGACACCTACTGCTGCACATTTTCGGAATCTGAAGACCTGGTACCACCAGATAGGATTGAGGCTCAAACCAAAGTCTGGGAGCTACCCCCGGAACATGGCTCTTTGATATTCTGCTAATATGGTCGCCGACGACATGAACTACAGGATCTGGAGAATGTCCTAAAATCTTGTTGTGCAGATAAATAACTTTTAGTAGGGTACATCATATATTTCTAAACTAAAATTCTATGTCACGAATTACAGTTACACAATTCGTTTTTCCATCGATATGTAAGTAAGATTAAATGCATTGTTTAAATATACAATTGTACGTGTGGATGTACGAATTATTTAAGCAAAATGCTAGACTGGTCATAACGGTTTTGTCACAAGGTACATGGTAACGGTATGACTCCGCCACGGACCCCTCCACCCCCCTCCCCCCGAAATACGCTTGTGATACATAAGATGACTCGGTGTACATATAATAGTATATATATAATAGTATATCCTTCGAATTTCTGGAAGCTCAGATATATAGGTCACTTTGGAAGTTCGATCTGTCCACTCAGAAGTTACATTTTATACAACTTCATGTTCGTTTTTTTATGTGAACTATTATTCTTTTACTCTTACTGCTGGGAATAAAATGATATTTTCTTTATTTTGCAGTGTTGCATTGATATCTATGCTCCTCTTGTAGCTCTATAAAATACGAGACAAATCAGCAACGCACGCACATCCCATCATTATACTAGAGTATCACACACACATCTGTATGTAGTTGTATCGCATGTGCTGGTACCTTTGCTCGGAGAAGACTCCACAATCAAAGAAACCCACCGAAGCTGACACAGTTGCAACAAATTGATCCATTATTACAAACTACCGTAAAAGCATTGAAGATGACACTATCCATGAAATTTTAACCGATAAGGCTTTGGGTTTATTTTGTCCAATTCAACACTATTAGACAAATAATTAATACAGTTGAGTACTTCTAAAGGAACTGCATGGTCGCTTATTTCTATTGACATTTCAGCTCAAACGTCATGCCACTGTAAAAATGCCTTAGTTGTAAGCGTATAATTTATATTTCTTAAGTTTTGAAATTCCTATATAGATAAGCTTACTAACGTTTACTTTCTTTAAATAAGATTGACGTACCTGAATAATGCAATGTTCTTATGAATATTTATTGCTACGTAAATACTCTCCTAATAATAACTAATATTTTTTGCGTCTACAGTTCATCATTACTTCATTTCGACAGAGTTCAGTGGAAGCCATGATTTCTCATGCAAGATCTGGTCAGAGCCTCGGGCGATGACGGGTTACCATGGTTACTAAGCTGAGCAGGGACGACTCGATCGATCTGGTCACTCCTGGCAACCTACTGGTGTCCCGTAACTACCATGGCGACCAACTGGTGTCCCGTGACTACCATGGCAACCTACTGGTGTCCCGTGACTACCAAGGCAACCTCCTGGTGTCCCATGATTACAATGGCAACCTCCTGGTGTCCCGTGACTACCATGGCAACCTACTGGTGTCCCGTGACCACCGTGGCCGCCGCCGGTGGCGCCCCCTGCGGCAGCGCCGACATTTCCATGTCGAAATCGTCCGGATCCATGTCGTCTGCGTCCTGGTCGGCGTTCGGATCCTCTGGGTCGTCTGCGGGCCTGTAGCGCCCCCCATCCCCACCAGGGCTGCCGCTCACGCTCTTGCCCAGAGACGGCAGCTTGCCGAACTTCTTGAGGAGGGCGAGCGTGGTGGCCAGGGCGGCCGTCCCCAGCACGGCGGCGGAGACACCGGCGGCCACGGGGGTCACCTCAGGGTCCTGGGCGTCGCCGCCGCCGGCCCCGGGGTCGGCCGCGAGGTCCGCGCCGGGATCAGCCAACTGCGAAGCCTGTGGCAAATACACCACATCATATTAACTGGAACATCTGTGTATAGCTGTTGATCTCACCCTATTAGGGGTAATGTGCTCTTACCAGGGGCAGTGATGGCAGCAATGCATGTACGCAACATAATGTGATAGGCCTACTAATTAACTATTAATGTGAATATTAGGTACAACCTAAATAGCGAGTGCTAGGAAAACGTTTAAAATCAAGATATGCCAACAGGCATGATGTCTGAAAGGCAAGATAACAACAAAATATTTCCCAGAATTCTTGTGCTAATCACGCTTTTTCCAAGATGGTGTAAAATTGCGAAGTCGCGTTTTGAACATGTTGCGAGAGTGGCGTTTCAAGGTCTTCGTTATGGCCAATTGCTGTGGTAACGTCAATCAAATGACGTCACAACGATAGTTTTGAAATGAGATATTTTTTAAATATTGTTATGTTAACTATTTAAACAAGACTTTGAAAACGTTGTCTTGTCATATGTTAACCATTTAAATTTTTGTTGTTGTGAGAGTGTGCAATGGTTCCAGAGGTCGTGGATGCCGCCATTTTTAATGAGGTGTTTTGAAAGCAACAGTCCGCTTGGCATATGTAGGGTATATAACGTGTCTTTCTTTTCCTCTTATATCTGTTCCTGTCTCACTATAAATGGATACCATATAAGGAACCTAAATTCTGGCGACTGACGCTGAAAGCGAGGGGAAGTGGGGTATTACCGTCTGAACCCACCACTAGCCTGTAAACACCACTGTAGCTTACCGGGACTGCAGCTTGAGCGTCGCCCGCGTTCGCAGCTTGGCCGTCCGCGTCGCCTTTTGTGTCACCGATGTTAGCGTCACCAGTTCCCGCGTCGGTATTGTCACCAGCTCCTGCGTCGGTGTTGTCACCAGCTCCTGCGTCGGTGTTGTCACCAGCTCCTGCGTCGGTGTTGTCACCAGTTCCCGCGTCGGTATTGTCACCAGTTCCTGCGTCGGTGTTGTCACCAGTTCCTGCGTCGGTGTTGTCACCAGTGGCAACATCGGTATTGTCACCAGTTCCTGCGTCGGTGTTGTCACCAGTTGCTGCGTCGGTGTTGTCACCAGTGGCAACGTCGGTATTGTCACCAGTTCCTGCGTCGGTGTTGTCACCAGTGGCAACATCGGTATTGTCACCAGTTCCTGCGTCGGTGTTGTCACCAGTTGCTGCGTCGGTATTGTCACCAGTCCCAACGTCGGTATTATCGCCAGTTCCGGCGTCAGTGTCAGTGCCGTCTTGAGGAACATCTCCAGTCCCTGTTCCCAGATCTAATAATATAGGAAATAGGGCAGACGTACATCAATGTTCCCAGATCGGGAACGTATCTGGTCGTTCTTCCAGGAATCGTGCAGTTAGGTTTTAATCCCACTATCTAATAATGCTTTTATTAATTGGATACCTTATTTGTCCAATGCAATTGTCTATCCAAATACGTAGTTACTCTGTGCTATGTATAAGCCATAAGCATACCTTTCTCGCAAAAGACGCCATCGTATCCAGTGGGACAGAGGCAGTGCAGTTCCTTCTTTCGGTCAGCCTCGTCTTGGCACAGGAAGCCTCGTTGTGGCCTGGCTGGCGCTCGCCGCCACGGTCCTCGCTCCATCTCGGCCATGTAGCACGTGCCTCCGTGCTGACAGGGGTTTGATCCCAGCATGCACAGTGACACTGTGGCAATAACCGACGAGGAACCACGCTGGCGATTATGCCCTGTCCATTAGCCCATGGACTGTCCATTATAATTCTTTACGATTTATTTATTTATTCTTTTTATTGTTACCTTATTTCCACGGGTTTACTTGTGAGCGAATCACGGCTGGTCGCGCCATGGAAACCCTCCTTCCCGCCATAAAAACCCTAATTCCCGCCAGACTAACCCTCATTCCCCCATAATCTCTCATTATCGTCGTACAAACCCTCCTTCCCGCCATACTATCCCTCATTCTAGCCATACAAATCCTCATTCCGGCCGTACAAACCCTCATGCCCGCTATACAAAACATCATTCACGACATACGAACCCTCGTTCCCCCCATAAACCCTCATTTTCGCTGTACAGACTCACCTTCCCGACATACAAACCCTCGATTCCGCCATAGAAACCCTCATTTCTGTCATACAACCCCTCATTCCCGCCATAAAATCCCTCGTTGCCGCCATACAAAACATCATTCACGACATACGAACCCTAGTTCCCGCAATACTAACCCTCATTCCCGCCACACAAACCATCAGTCCCGCCACACAAACCCTCAGTCCCGCCTTAACACCCTCATTCCCGCCATAACACCCTCAGTCCCGCCGTAAACCCTCATTCCCGCCGTAACACCCTCATTCCCGCCGTAACACCCTCATTCCCGCCGTAACACCCTCATTCCCGCCGTAACACCCTCAGTCCCGCCATACGAACCCTCGTTTCCGCCATGGTGTGGGTCGTGTTCCGGTGTGGCGTCACCGTGTTCTATCAGCGACACGGGAAGTCTGACTGCAGGGACGAAGAGAGACAACTGTATTTACACCATAACAAAAAGTAAATGATTATATAACCATTACATTTCTATTTAGTTCCATCCATTTCTACAAAACTCTTTTATAGTCTTAGTGGCCAATCCAGGCATTTTACGACAGAAAGGCACCACAAATGTAAGTACTGCCCAGACGCGGATCCAGTGAAAAACTGGCGACTGGGAGCGGGGAGGAGGGGCTGGTGAGGTTGTGCAGAAAGAATAGTGACTGTGTCCCCTGTTCGGTCTTCGGACAAAGGGAGGGGGGGGGGGGGGTGGGGGGAGGGGAGGGGCACGTGCCTTTTTTTCGAATTTTCTCCGGCGAAAGGGGGGCAAAAGGCGGGCCCCTTGCCCCCCTTCCCCTCTCCCTGGATCCCCCACTGGTCTATCAGTACCAATTAAACTGTTTATAGCTCATGTTTATAGCTTATTGTCATGTCGATCTAGCTCCGTTTGTGTAACACTTACCGCTGCCCTGGTCGACTGCCACCCTGCGGACACCGAGGGCTGTCATCAGTCTCACCGCGTGCACGAAGTGGTACTCCTTGGTCGCCACCTTATGGTCGCCATGGCAACCGGCGTCAGGAACATCAGCGATGGCGTCACCAACACCAGCGACGGCGCCAGCAACATCATCGACGTCAGCAACATCAGCGACGGCGTCAGAAATATCAGCAACGGCGTCAGCAACATCAGCGACGTCAACCACGTTGTCAGCGGCTGCGTAAAAATGTGCTTTCCAAACCAGTCCACAAGAGAACTTTATTTTATCAGAATTGTTATATTGCTATTATAGCTTGCTGATTTTAAAGATTTTAAAGCTTTTAACCATTTTAAAGAATATCATAAACCAAGCGATCTACTTATACAATACCCTTCCAAACCTAACGTCTTTAGTTTTAAAAACTCTTATTGCCTTACTGCCATAATTCTTGCGATTTGTTTCAAATAATAGCAAAAATTAAATGTTTCAAACTAATTCATTCCTCACAAACATAATCACAAGAAGATAAAACCCACTTTGATCACACACGAGTCCGTGGAATCCTGATTGGCACACGCAGTGGAATCCCTCCGACCCTTTCAGATCCGCTAAGGTTGCTTCCGGACACCCGGCGTCTGTAGCCGGATCACATGGTTCCGCGTTGGGAATCTCTGATCCAGGGATGCGCATGGGGCTGATGACGTAACATACCCCGGCATTCATACAGGGGCTGACGTCATCGTCACAGAGGGAGACTGCGACAGATCAACACGAGGCGGATATGAAACTGATGCATCGAGCGTCACACCCGTGGGAGTATTGGCATCAAACGTGAAACAAAATTTAATACCAATAAGGTTCGGATGCACCATTGTCGTTAAGACATTTGGTGGTATTTTGCTGAGGGGGAAATTGACACTCGTGCATTGTACGGTAATATTTTCCTTCTAATTAATTGTTATCACGGATGTCCTTCCCTATATATGTAACTCTGTATGGTCTGTGAGCAGGTCTTAATTATAAATTAATATTCAATACTTAATACTCGAAATAAAGCGTTATAATTAGCTGATATATCCATTGATTCAAAATCATATTGATAGGTCATCACGTGATATGACACGCGGGGGTGACCAGGGTTACGTACTCTGGTGGACTCCTCGGATGGGGATTCCAGGCAGACGTCCTGCTCCCGGCATAGGCAGTACACCTATAAGTGTAACCATGTGTTAATGAAGTAGCTATTTATTAAGAGACCTCTTAATGCCTAAATGATGCAGTATACATGCCCCATCAGAAAAGCCTTGGACAAGAGAGTGAATGATGGGGGAGCTCGGCGGGAGGGGAGCACCTCGGGTGTATGGTTCAATCCCGAATAACTTGCACACTCTCTCCGGTGACCCCTTGTTTATTCCGTCGTTATATTACGTGACATATATTCACATTCACTGGAGTATTTCTTATACACTGTATTGCCAAATATGTCAAATATTGGGCTTTAATGTCAATATGGCAGTAATGTAAGATCTCCATCTAATCCCCATCCCATACCCACCCTATACCCCGTCCCCACCCCATGCCACATATCCACCCCATCCCCATCCCATACCCACCCTATACCCCGTCCCCACCCCATGCCACATATCCACCCCATCCCTATCCCATACCCACCCTATACCCCGTCCCCACCCCATGCCACATATCCACCCCATCCCCATCCCATACCCACCCTATACCCCGTCCCCACCCCATGCCACATATCCACCCCATCCCCATCCCATCCCCACCCCATACCCCATCCCCACCCCATCCCCACCCCGTGTCCACCCCACCTCATCCACACCCCATGCCACATATCCACCCCATCCCCACGCCATATCCACCCCACCCCATCCCCACACCATCCCCACCCCATGCCACATATCCACCCCATCCCCACGCCATATCCACCCCACCTCATCCCCACCCCATTCCCCATCCCCACACCATCCCCACCCCATATCCACCCCACCTCATCCCCATCCCATCCCCACCCCATACCCCATCCCCACACCATCCCCACCCCATGTCCGCCCCACCTCATCCCCACCCCGTGTGCATCCCACCTCATACCCCATCCCCACACCATCCCCACCCCATGTCCACCCCACCTCATCCCCACCCCATACCCCATACTCACACGATCCCGGAGCCACGACGGCCCTCTGGATACCCAACCCAGGCATCAGCTGGATAATCCTGGCCGCGTCTGGGTGTCGGTGGGTGGGTGGTCTTCCTAGCGGGGTGGTGGGAGCGGCGGGCAGCTGCCCGTCGACCATTGGCCGGCGCACGATGGGGAGGGCGGGATGGGGATGGAAGAGCGGTCCGAAGGGCCTCAAAGTCACCCGGCGGACGGTGATCCCGTAGACATCGTACGTCTGGAGCGGATCCGGATTTTGCGGCAACCTCGTCGCGCATGCGTCTCCGGGACCGCTGCCGGGCACCGCTGAAAACAGAACGTATTTCAACACGTTAATAACTAAATGAAAGTGTGAGCCTGCAATCACGCAGCGTAATGCTTACTGCTCGACAATGGACCGAAGGAACCTCGTTCAATCGACAGATCTGTATATAGGCATTAGACAAACGCACAAATGAATAAACAAGTAAGTTACATGTATTTCATCAATACAATTTTGTAAATACATGCATATATATGCATGAATAATTAAACTGTGCGGGAAATAGCTTAATGAAAAAAAATCTGTTTTTCTCCACCACACGCGGGAACTTACCGTATTGACAGAATGTTCCGGTGAATCCAATCGGACACTGGCATGCTATCCGCATATTCTCCTTGGATTTTGATCCGCTCCGCGATTTAGTTGACTTACTAGACCCAGAATTTCGATTACCTCCAGAATGCTTCTTAGAGGAACCAGACTTGGACTTACTGGATTTGCCTGACCCCGATTTGCCTGACCCCGATTTGCCTGACCCAATTTTATCCGACCCAGATTTGCCTGACCCAGATTTGCCTGACCCAGATTTACTTGACCCAGATTTGCCTGACCCAGATTTGCCTGACCCAGATTTGCCTGATCCAGATTTGCCTGACCCAGATTTGCCTGACCCGGATTTGTCCGATCCCGACTTGTCTGAATCATCCGATCCGGATTCCGTCTCGTGATCATGGTCACAGGCGACGAAGTAACATGAACCCCCATTTAGACACGGATTTTCTTCCAAGCCACAGAAGTCTGAATAAAAAAGACACAGTTGTATAAGTATCACCGTACTGGCATCCAATCCACCAGGAGTAACAACACGTGTTAAAGGGGGTATGCAATTAATAGTCTTGGGCAAACTTTTTTTCTGATGGTACTGAGGTGAAAGAAAAGGCTACATTAAACGACATGAATATTTTACTGTGAATGAAATCATGGGTAACAAAAGTGTGACATACTGACCAGTCAAACTCTCTTCTGTATCGCTGTCGGTATCGTCTGTGGTGCTCTTATCGCTTTTGGTACTGCTTTCGCTCCCTTCGCTGTCTTCACTGGTTTCGCTCTCTGCAGTATCTTCACTTTCTTCACTGGTTTCACTCTCTGCACTATCTTCACTTTCTTCACTGGTTTCACTCTCTGCACTATCTTCACTTTCTTCACTGGTTTCACTCTCTGTATCTTCACTTTCTTCACTGGTTTTACTCTCTGCAGTATCTTCGCTTTCTTCACTGGTTTCACTCTCTGCAGTATCTTCACTTTCTTCACTGGCTTCAGTCTCTGCAGTATCTTCGCTTTCTTCACTGGTTTCACTCTCTGTAGTATCTTGGCTTTCTTCGCTCTCTACACTAGCTTCACTCTCTGCACTAGGTTCACTTTCTACACTGGCTTCACTCTCTGCACTAGGTTCACTTTCTACACTGGCTTCACTTTCTGCACTAGGTTCACTTTCTACACTGGCTTTACTCTCTACACTGACTTCACTCTCCTCGGTCTCTACACTTGCTTCACTGTCTTGGCTCTTTGTCTTTTCACTTTTCCCGCTCTTTGACTTTGTGCTCTTTGCACTCTTGGTCGTTGCACTTTCGTTGCTCTTTGCACTCTTGCTTTTTGTACTTTCGTTGCTCTTTGCACTCTTGGTCTTTGAGCTTTTCCCAGATTTTCCTTCTTCTGTGGCAGGTTCTTCCGGATCTTGGCTTGTTGATTCATCGGGCTCAGTGGAAGCAGTTTTTGCACTCTTACTTTTTGCACTCTTTGCGCTTTTGGTCTTTGCGCTCGCTTTACTCTTGACCGTTCCGCTTTTCTCGGTTTTCTCTTCTTCTTGAATGTCAGTCTCGGGATCTGTTTCAGGCTGGGTCTCACCCTGATCGGAGTCACCACTGATGAAGTCTACAAAGGGAACACGTGGTGTCACAAAAAACACTCAACAACGAATTGAACTTGATTTGTATGACAAACTTTTTCCTCTGACAATTGCCGTAAAACTGGCAACAGTGTCAATATTTTATTCGTAGGACCAACTCAGGTAGATCCTGAAGAAGACTGTTGTCACCATGTACCACATACCATGACATGTATCTTGGTGATCAATATTGTCCCGTTCATCAATATTGTTTGTTTATGATTAATTAATTGTTATCTGAAATATCTGTCATACAGGGGTATTGTTTAATCCAGCGCATCATTTTTATCTTGGGATGCCCGATATGTGATTGGTAAAGCAGAATACGAGCATGGTAACAGTGACAGTGAGGTATTAAGCCATATGTCGCCAACTCTCTCCATCAACCGTGCATGGATGTTCACTCCGTTACCTTCGGATTTGGCAAGAGAGTTGAGAGTAACCGAGTTGACATATTTTTCCCAAAAGCTTTCCCGCGCTATGCGATATACCTTTTTATGGTGCATTTTTTATTTGAATTGTATATGGTTAACTTCGTTATTTTCGTTCATCCATAATTAAGGGATATAATGTTCATGATAGTACCATCGATGTACACTCCGTTACCTTGGATTTTATGATATAGTGGACAGTCGCAGAATGGAAAACTTGCCCCAAAAGGCCCCAGACAATACGCTTTGAACGATCACCCGTAACAGTTTTCCCAGATGAGACTTTTCAAAAATCTTCTTTGAATTCAAACTTGGACCGTTATTATCTACACATATTGGAGTAACAGTACGGGGATTACAAGGCGCCACTCTTGACAACTAAGTGCCATGCAGTAGTATTTAATCATAGTTTTATTCACGGAACATTGAATTCCGACACCGTGCAGACATCCCAATGATGTATTATGCTGCCACCTTCCACCGTGATTTAAGCCTTCAATATGGAAACGACGTTTGGGATTTTTAGCATCATTTATCACATGGCAACCGAGTCAATATGTATTTAAAGGACAGACCTAACCTTAGCAAGTGTTTAACTGAATGTGATACTTAATTTCGTTATGTCTACTGTACCGCTAAGACAAGACCTTCAAATTAGGTATTTGATAAATAACGGGAAAGTAATAAGCTGCCACTCAAACTCTTATTTCCAGGCGGTTATGTTCCAGGGGTTGGGTTGGAACAGCCCAAACAGCTGTGATCCACCATGTTTAAGGAGCAGATGTTTTTCTGTATTGTTTTGCGACAGCATGTATTACTGATGAACTCAGCTACTTGGTCTTTCAAAAATAATTTTTTGAGGAGAAATCCTAAATCTTGATCACCATAACATATTTATAAGGAGATATCCTCACATATTGGTTCAAATGCGCGGCATGAAATACCCCCTAATTATAGACCATATACTGCTCCATTTCCATTTGTTAACAGTAATTGGCCGCCGGTTCCACGTCAGAGTGGCTTGGCGGTGTGCCTACCTAGCAGAGCTGCCGGGATGACGGCATTACACTCGGCGTCCGAGCAGCAGACACTGGCACTGCCTTTCTTCGCGTCCGTCTCCAGTCTCCCCCAAGAGAGACATGTCTCCGGCTTCACGCAGTCTCTCTTGATCTTCCATGCCTTCTTCGTGGGCTCAGCGGAGATAACACACGCCTGGTCATAAGAAATAAGGTCATTGGTATAATACTACGCATCACCATCTTTAATTTAGTTTAAAAAACATAGCATTTGAGCGGCTGCCATATTGTATTTCCGAAGTTAGAAACACTGGTCTAAGGACAAAAGCTATATTGGCGTCGAAGATAAACCCAGGACAAAAATTATGAGATATCATGCGCGTATAGCATATTACGCGGCAACGGTTGAGGAATAAAGACAGCACACCTGTTTGGTCTTGGGGCACGACCTGACAGCCGGGCAGTCAGCGCCTACTTCCGCCGAAGTACATTTCCGGCAACTCAAACCTGGAAGGAAGACGTGTATTGTATGACAATTAATAGTCGACTACAATTTAAGCAACAATAGTTTAAATAAGGCGGTCCGTAAACCAAAACGCGAGGAGGGGGCGAATGGTCCCACGAAAAGTACCGATTCACTTAAGCAATGGGTGCATATATACGCCTGCTATAAGCACACAATTATAGGCCTACTAGACGAAGAATTAGACCGACTTTCTTAGCTACGAACAATACATGGATGTTTCTGTCTTATGATCAAATTGTCCGTTACTACCTTATGAATCATCGTTTGTAGATTAGCATGCTAAATTATGCATGAGGCTAACAATAGTGGAATTTAATGTGGTGTAACCATGGCCTTGTTAATGGCCCGTTGTTTCCACCCAGTTCGTAAATCGGTTTATTCACTGTCCAGCATCTGTACATCGACCGTGAAAATCTCACACATATACATGGATCAATCCTATTTTTTTTTTAATTTGCCAATGCGATCTAAACACGGTCATCAATTGTTTGTATTAATTTTGATCGGATAGTGACATTGACGTCACAGCGCCATGACGTCATATGGGCTTACCGCTTGCCCCTTGACTGCAGCACACGACCAGAAGTGTCACCACGAGGGTGAGCAACAGGCGCATCTTACTATTGGACCTCGAACGCTGTGGAAACATAATGTCGATAAAGTGGAAGAAGCACATCATATAAACGGCAGATAAACTTAATTGTAACCTAATAGGTGCATAGTACATACAGAGTTACATCTTAGCTAATAGCATAATAGAGTGACAAGTTAGGCACATTAAATTAACTCTGTTTGGCGCAATCTTAATTTCCGCCTTAAATAAATGAATGGATAAATACAGTATGTCACCCTTATTGTCGGATATTATTAATAGAGAATACATTATTGAGCTTTGTGCGTTTAAAGCTACAGGTCAAGAATGTCTAATATTATAATAAAATGCTCTCGATGGGATTTAAGTCAAAAAATTAGTAGCCACATATAGAAATCTTACTTCATTTAAAAATATGTCTTTAATCATACCCAAATCCTTAAGTGGATTAACAATGTCTTTTTTCGCTCCAATTCCCCCACGTATATCCCATGCAGGCATTTCTTTCACCGGGCCAAACTAACCTTGAATCCGTCCACTGTCGCAGGACGCCTACCTGCCTTCTGAGGCTAACCGCGGTGTGTGTGCGGTAACAGAGCGATCAGCGCCTGATACTGTCAAGTGTCGATTCCTTTCAAAGCGGCAGTACAGTGGGAGATCCAGGAATTTTTGAAAGGCATATTGGAGGTTGGGGGTACGTCAGGTAGTTGGGGTGAGACAGGGGACCCAGCGAGAGGACCTACCGCTGGAGGGAGTGGTTCCACAGCTGCCACATTATATATAGCGTCGACCACCAACCCGCCCTCCCCATGCATACCTGACAACCCTTTACTTATATTGATCTGCGCATAGATTGATAGTTATAGGTCAGGATATACATTGCGTATCAAATTGCAAAGTCAAACAAATATATCTTTGATTATGCACGGGAGTGGTGGGAGTTGGAATGGTAAACACGAGCCGTCAGACAGTATCAGGGTGAGACAGCATGAAGCCGCGACGTCGCCGCGGTGGAAACCTGAAGAGCACATCAAACACGTAGTGGGTCAAACACCAAGGTCAACACGGCATATTTGAGCATCTGGTCTCATGTATGGTTGTGATTACCTCATGCACTCAGTGTCCACTGCATGTGAAATTGTTTTTGAATGGGAACAGCGCATAAATCTCTATAGATGATATTTATGTTTTGCGATTACAAACTTATTTACTGCGTGGTGAATTTCAAAATACTTGAAAACCATTTTAGAACTATTCAGTCATCGACTAGATGCGTTTCAAATCACTAATGCGTACATGTGGGACAACCGGAGAGGGCGAATATTTTTTCCGATACACGGGAGTAATATCCTGGAATTCGTGAGATCTGTTGCCAATTTTGGGGATCCTTATTTGCCTGTCATGCAGTGGTTTAACGCGAAGCAATTTTCATTTTTTTACCGCGTTCGACGTTTTTTGTGAGGGTAAGGCCGGGGTTGCAAGGCGAGAGAAGTGGGAAACTGGCTGCAATGATAACTGGAAGGTCCAAATGCCGCTCCGATGCCCCCCCCCCCCCCCCTCCATGCATAGCTGTCAAAGCGAGCTGTCACATCGCCAGTCTACGTACAGGTCAGTCCACATCGAAGCAAACGCCATTCCATATCGAGGCAGACACCATTCCACATCGAGGCAGACACCTTTCCACATCGAGGCAGACACCATTCCATGTCGAGGCAGACACCATTCCACATCCAGGCAGATGCCATTCTACATCGAGGCCGACGCCATTCCACATCGCGGCTGACAACATTCCATATCGAGGCAAAGGCTAATCGCAATGACGATACAACGCTGACCTGTCGATCTCGAAAACAAACAAAGTCGCCTCGAAAGCTGTGTTTGTCAACAGACCCCACCCGTGTGTCCTTGTCGAACGGTCGCCCAGATTCCTGCAGGTGGCCCGTAAACAAATATATTTCGAAGTCGATCGCTACTGTTCTACCGGCGTGGATCAGATCGGGGCTTGGCAGACCATGCAAATACACTTGGTGCACGACATCAGACGATTTCAGAGACTCTCATATGACTGCGTCAATAAGCCATGGTCATGAAACAACATTTGAAGATTGCGAAACAACATTTGAAGATTGCGAAACAACATTTGAATATTGCATGATCTGTGGCACTTGCATGTTACTACAATGATGGACAGCAATAACGTACGTTAACCTATGTAGCGCTATGTCCAGCTTGATACACGTAGATTCTGTTTGGCATATATATAGGGTTCGCCATTTATATCAATGGCTCGGGGTCTATTTCGTTTGCGTAGTCGGGTAATTCCCATCTGATTATAGTTTACTCTAACTAGTGCATACCTGGCTTGTGGCATACATTGTTTTTAGTTTTCTTAAAATCTGCTTAGCCCAGTTATACTCTATACATTAAAGCATAGTTACTTCTACATTGTAATCCTAGTAACGGTATGAAAAGCGATTAGCTTTGAGGAGAATAATCTAGGCAAGTGTTCGTTCATCCAATACAACAATGTGTCTCAGTGATCTGTAATATCCAGCTTTTGAAAACTGTTGTTGCCATTAAACTGTCATAACGATGTCATATACTAAGTTCGCGTTAAGTAAGCATATATCTCTGTTCTACCAAGTTGTTTTATTACATGGTATCCGTAGCAGTATATGGAACATTTAACATCGACTTCGGGTTCCCTTATGCAATAAAAAACAGGTCGTCGGGTTAATGAACTCTTTTGGTATCAAAGAATAAATTCTCTAACGAAATAGAACATTTGTTATCGGCCAGACGGTACAAATTAGCAGGAATTGTACAGTTGGAATTCGGGCTGTCATAGTGGGGATTGTATACATCTATATGGTAAGTTCAGAGTTGTTTCACTACAAAGCATTTTTCTTCAAAAAAAGATCTTTAGCTGTCGCGCAATTGATTTTGTGCGCATGTGCAGTACACGAAATACACGTTTTGCGCTTGCCCCATTAATTTGGTCTTAACATTGTTTTATTTCATACATAGACGAAACCTAACGAAATATTGTTAAACAAAATAACGTCTTTTTGTGCTTTACATCTCTGAGATATTATGAAGCCTCGAGAATGAAAATGAAATGTAACTTACGATAGTTAAAAGACACGAAAATGTGGACTGTAGATAGCAGAGGGCGTAATCTTTATTATCCATATTTATATACATAATAATGATATATATATACACTGATTGCTCGCTGCTTTGCAAAGTAGATAGGTTGGATTTACAACCATTAAAATTCATTAAATCAAAGACGCGGAATGCTGATCCGTTGTTGCGGTCAGAAACATAAGTACATAACTTGAAGACTATAGTACATATAAACAGGGCTAGGACCTCCGTTGCATATTTCTGTGATTCAACCGAGTAGGTGGGGCCACCAGTCTCTCACAGGGTTGGCCATTTGCGACCATTGTCGTTAGTCGAATCCCGTTGTCTGGACAATGAAGATGATTGAAAGAACCGTAAGTCATTTCGAGTATTCAAAGTACATGTATTCATAATTCCACCAGGTTCGACATATACAAATTAACGAAACGATCATGTTACTTTTACTGGACTACCAGCCTTTAACGACGATCATCAGTGATGACGTCATCACGCTGACGAAACTTCTACAGACAAAGCGACCAGACAGCCACCACACCAGTGATGACGTCAGCACATTGACAAAACTTCTACACACAAACCGACCAGACAGCCACCACATTAGTGGTAACGTCATCATGTTGACGCAACGTCTAGACAAGCCGGCCAGGCAGCCACCACATTAGTGGTGACGTCATCACGTTGACGCAACTTCTACAGACAAGCCGGCCAGGCAAACACCACATCAGTGATGACGTCAGCACATTCACCAAACTTCTACACACAAACCGGCCAGGCAGTCACCAAATTAGTGGTGACGTCAGCACATTGACGTAGCCCGCTATGAACATAATATCTCTGCGGAGGGTGCTATGACCTTGGCGGCTAACACGTCCACGCACTGGACATTTCCGGCGCTGGAAATATTTGGAAATTGATGACAAAAAATTAGTTATAAGTCGGTGAACAATAAGGCTATAATTCTGGCATTTTGCTCTGTAGGGAGCAGAAATGGCGAAGCATCATTATCTCATTGGGTGTGGCTGAATGACAAAGAAATAACGAAATAAAGAACGGAATTTACGGGCCATTCCAACAGTCGAAGCGCCACCCTCCGCACGCTACTAACCATTGGCAAATTGGTTGGGATTGCAGCTTTAAACAATAGCAAAATAAAAGGTACATCGTAGTTTCTATATAAATGCGTACAATGCGTACGAGTCGTGACATATAATTCACGTATGCCTCCAGCATTCAAAGATATATAAAAAGTTGTCAATTCAGAACATAATTTGTCTAAAATAATTTAGGCTTGAAGATTATTTATACAATTCATACAATATATATCAAAATACCGTCTTTCTTTATAAAACATTACATACCACAACGATAGTGCGATTTATGATCCAGTAATAACGACAATCCATACGGAAGTTGCCATGACAACCACCCAAGATGCGGGGCGCTGTACCACAGATAGATGAAAGGCCATCAACATACACAACTAGTAACATATATACCACTCAATGTCTACGATTGTTAGCACCGAGTCTAGTCGTTCGTTCCTGTATTCTCCACTTTCTCCTACGTCTCTTGCCAGCTCTCAATACTCGGCAGCACCTTTCAAAGGACAGCAAACAATCGACATTACGACAAGTTCCTACAGGTGCGGTAAAACGTATATGCGTGGAGATTAAGTTTCTCTTCCCTAGGTGTACTGTCGAATCGGTGGGTCTGATTAATACACCACACGAACAAGGAGTTAACCACGGATAGGTTACTTTGAAATAAAATATATATATAAAAAAAACCAAAAACACAACCGATAGGATATAGAATTAGAGCAGTACGTACTAGAATACAATCACGTTGATAATAGTGTAGAACTCTAACATTTACTTTAAGTATTTCCGCAAATCATTGAAAAACGAATGAAAAACACGAAATGGACAAGGATTGCTGAGCCACGTGATGAGCGAGCTCACCTCTGACACGGTGGGTCTTCGCCGCTTCTCGTCCAGCAGGCGAAGGGAGAGTCGATACATGTCACTGACGACAGGCTCCGCCCACGCGCCGGCCCGGGCGTCAATCATCGGCATGAATTCGCTGACGTCTGCACACATCTCTCGCACGTGATAAGACTGGACGTCGATGGAGTAGAGGCGGCGGGGTGGGGGTGAGGGGGGGGGGGTAGAGGGGGTTAAAATGGCATGTTACGGTTCACCATATTGAGTATTACAGCAATGGCTAAGCATGGGTAATACATGAGCTATTCGAATCATGGCTGACGCTGACGTAGAACAAATAATATATATTCTACGGAAGTTTAATGCTTCAGAAATTGCTAATTTTATATGTCGAGATTATAATTCGTTAGAATGCTAGGTATTGTCGTTAGGTCCAAAACGCTCATTCAGACAGGTCTGAACCAACTTAATTAAGACACTTTTGTTGATATATTACTGTACACTATATTGTCTTAGGCCGTGCTCGTATAGTATTCATCTGATATTTTGTTCTTGGATGAGAAGTGTTTGCACTGACCAGGAAGGTATCATCCCTGTCCTGACTGACTACTGGAAGGCCCGTCAGTAACTCCAGCAGCACCTTGAGCAAGTAAACAGCGCACATAACACTCATGTAACTTTGTTCTTGAACCCTTTAAATAATATCAAATAGTTGTAGGTCAGTGCATTTTATATTATATACCGCTATATGGATCATTTATTTTCTGACGAAGACTTCAATTATGAGTGATATAGCACAATACTACACTATTAACGGCAAGATAAATAACTATATTTTGCCGCAGTGTCCCCATGAGGACGACAATACGGCAAGGCCAAGTGGCGGGTGGCGAGGAGGGGGACGTACCACGCCATAGCTGTAGGCGTCCAGCTTTACAGACACGTTTCTCTGGGCGATGTACTCGGGCGGCATGTAGGGGGCGGTACCGATCACGCAACAAGTCACCGTGCTCGTCCCGACCCCAACCAGCTCCACTTGGCGAGCGATGCCGCAATCTCCAATCTTTGGAGTCCAGTTCGCATCAAGCAAGATATTAGCGCTGAAATAATAATAATAATAATAATAATAATAATAATAATAATAATAAAACTTATATAAATATATGGGTATAGCCTTATTGGGATACGATAGTATTTACTTCACTCCATAAAGCAATCCTAAAGATGTGCATATATGTGAATCATCCACGCGATCATAGATAGTTTAGTTGGTATTGAGTACTTTTAATATTTAAATATTACTTTTAAACTCACGTATTTAGCTGTCAATATGGTGACAATAAAGACTGATGTTACCAAGCTCGTACCAATATGAAGGAAGCAACTACTTGCCTTTTAATATCACGATGTATGATCTTAGGCTCCCTAGTGTGCAAGTAATGAATGCCCCGTGCCGTCCCCTTGGCGATGCGGATTCGCTGACAGACGCTCAGCGGTGTCGGACAGCTCTGAGAGTGAACATACACAGCCCATAAGACAGCACGGCAAAAATGCTGGACATGTTTTGAATGCTATTAATAAAGAATACCCATGAAAGAAATGTCCCAATAAGTTCTTTACGTATCAGCCTTGTCGGTATATGCAATAGTGTTGCTCAGCCACAGACATGATGGTGAGCCTCACTGTTAGGACAAATTCAGGTTTATCCCGGCCCGACAACTCTACTTGAGAGGTTTTTAACTTCTACAGAACTTAAGGTCACTCATACAGCAATATTTTTACTGCTAAGTAATGTCTTGACTGGAAACGATATTTTTATACTCTTAGCATATAAGTACACATACGTGTACCAAAATATCAAAATTTGCACATTGGGGCATTTTTTTACCTTTGGACATTTGGTGACACATCTATTTCCAAGAACGTTTTTCCAAAATATCTCGAAAATCATAATGTAAGTGAAAAATTTCTGCATGAACAGCTTTAATGTAAGTTGCCACTTGCGCAACTAATTCGCATTTTCCTTAGCACAATGTGATATACATGTAGCGGTGACGTCAAAACAGGCATCGTCATGGTAACATGATGATGTCATACACAGGTGACGTAAAAACAGGCATCGTCATGGTGACATGATGATGTCATACACAGGTGACGTAAAAACAGGCATCGTCATGGTGACATGATGATGTCATACACAGGTGACGTAAAAACAGGCATCGTCATGGTGACATGATGATGTCATACACAGGTGACGCAAAAACAGGCGTCGTCACGGTCACATGATGATATCATACCTCGGCTAGGCGATCCTCCACTGACCCGTTGGGCATGTATCTGTAGACGATACACCAGCTGCTAATGTTGTCGTTTGAATATCCAATTAACTCTAAAATGTTTTCATGGTTGCATCTGAAGGAATCAAACGTGAATCATAATATACACATTATATTATAACATCATGGCACAGAGAATGTATCTGTCGAAAAACAAAATTTTCTCTTTTCTGCACACTAACATCACCCAATAAAGGTTGTTCCACAAAGTGGTTCCCTACATTGGAGTGACATGCCGTTAATTTTATTCGCTATTTACGTACTTTGCCAGAACTTCGACCTCTGTAGTGAACTGCTTCTTGATGAGCTCAGACTCGGAAGGGGGTATCAGCTTCTTCACCGCCGCTTGGAATCCATGTGCATCAGCTGAGAACCAATAATTAATTAGTAAATAATGCCATAATATTATATTCAACATATCATATAGTCAGTCACAAGATGACAGAAATATATATACACATTAACACGTTATATACGCGAAAAGGACAAAATATCACATAAACATCATCACTACGTCTACATAGAGGTAGAAATTTACTACGGCAGATATAACATTCAATATCCATGCTCATAAATATAGTCGTTTATTCAAGTTGCATAACGAGCTCTTTCCCGCCAAAACTAAAGAGGTCAAAATACAAATAAGAATCAGTCCTTGAATCGTCCAAGATTTCTTTTGTCTATGTTTCACGCATGCCAGACTGCCACATGCAGTCTCTTAGCCTTGCCTGTGATATCAATTTACCACAGGTTTCCAACTTAGTAGTAAACTTAAAAAGTTGTTGTGCTTCGCGATGCTTTGTTATAAGTAGCAGTGCCGCGGCCGAGTTCTGCAGTGTCCGGGGATAGACACATTTGCCACATCACAGCCGAAACGGCGATGTTTATTAGATTTCTGAATTTATAGAATGAAACAATCCGAGTTTTCTGCAAATTGTGATATATATGTCGCCTGAGCTTAGTTTTGGCGGGAAAGAGCTCGATATGCAACTTTAAGTTTTCCTTGATATACCTTGAAAATTTAGACAAGCTATGTGTAATATTGATGTTCGAACTATTTTCGGCAGTTTTCTAAACAACCTTTACAAGACCATGTCGGATGCATGTAATTGCAATTAGTGGCGAAGTCCTGAGATACCATAAATGTAGTCAACAGCAACTTGTATCTTATATCGTGGTGACGTATTTGATGCCCATGAACAATTGGTAATTGACAGAAGTAATATGGTAAGAAATCATTCTATAACTTATAATAAAATTCAGGATCTGCAAGATGCGCAAATATCATTCAACTATAATAAATTCTTTAAAGATCGGTTCCGTAAGGGCGATAGCATTTTTTCAGCAGCTAAAAGCACATTCTGATTTATACCCCGACATAAGTAAACCACAGTTTCAATGCGACGAAATTAGAATATTAGGATTGACCCTCAACCCCGTCCGTTGTCATATCAGACAGGCCGACATCAGAGTGCTCATTCTCGACTTTAACATATTGCTTAACGGTTAGTAATATAGTTTCTTACAAGATCTTGTGATGTGACGCTAGCTACATACGTACTGTGCACAATATAGTCATGTAGCGGGTCAGCAATAGCTTACTATAGAACCTTAGAGAAAGTTGGAAAGAAAGATAGATACATGTATATACATTTAGGAAATTGTGTTAATGGGCATATCTGACAAACGTACCGCGGAAAACTGATCCTGATGCCCCGTGTCCCAGAGAAAAGTCATCACTGAACGTACTCGTGGTCTGTCTCAGGGAAGCGTAGCTAAACTGTTTCGGCCGACCTATAAAGGAAACAGTGACATATATACATGTTACGGTTCACAGCGCACATCGCTATGTTAATATGATCGCCGACATTTCTAATATATAGCCCATTGACATCTAGGTCTGCAAACTCGAACAGTAAGACATGTACGCCTGGGGAATGTTATGCTACTTATCTTATGACGACGAATTTAACAAAATCCAGGGTGGCCGCCCTGGTGTAGTGGTTGGCGCATTAGACCGCAGATCAATAGGTTAAATCCGGGCCCAAGCACATAATACGGGGCAAGTATCATCCATTAATGAGTCATCGCCCTGAAAGATTCCTTATTTGGCGCAGTTTAGCACTTGTTAGTTCCATAAATGTAACAAAATCGGTCTGAAACACCAATTCGATCACTTCAGTTTCAAAATCAAGATATATAAATCTGTTGAATTTATAATGTACAGCCGTCGGGCCGTGGTAGAGCTGTGCTGATATTTGGTCTCACCAGCGATATAGGTAAAGTCCACCTCTGGTGCGGGTTGGTCGTCGATGGGTGTTAATATAGCACCTGGTTCTTCAAGAGGCACAGTCGGGGCGTTGGAAATCTTTAGGTCTGTCGTCTCTTCGTAAGTGCCAGTCCCCAAGTTACACATGAACATTCTAGTCGACTTGACCGGCCTGTCACTGACGCTGATTGATGCATGGGGCTCCTCTGATGCAGATGATGAGTCGCTATCAGCGTCTGACATCGCCGAGTTGTCATCCGTAACGAAGTTTCCGGAGCTCGGCTCTAACGTTTTCACTGGCATGCTCGCGTTTGACAAATTATAAGCAGAACTATTGTTCGCGCTGCTAGTGAGTGGTGAGGCGTCTAGTTCACTTAAGTTATTTGATTGCTTTCCAGTCTGAATCTGACCAGGGTGTGTCGGGTCATCGGCCGAAGCATCCACGCTTTGCAGTTGTTGATGAGGAGATTGTGCTGCATTACTTTCTTCCGGGAAGTCGTTTTCGATTTTAAAATTTTCTGCAGTAAGATGAGAACAAAAGAATAATGTGCATAATTTTTTCAACAAGCAGTATGTTTATTGCATAATTAAACAAAGTTTGACAAACGGATAAAACATATGTAAATCATCTAATATATATTGTAGAAATACGTGTAACGGGTCGAGGGGTATGAGGGAACTCACAGAATAAAATGGAC
The DNA here is from genome assembly GCA_964019135.1 of Arenicola marina. Lineage (NCBI taxonomy): Eukaryota > Metazoa > Annelida > Polychaeta > Arenicolidae > Arenicola > Arenicola marina. The sequence continues at coordinate 17,739,296 of OZ025248.1, read as the reverse complement.
CAGCTAGGCAATGACTGTCAGTGTATTCAGTTTATTCTAAAGGAAGCAACACAGGACTAGAACATTGGCCAGTTAACACAACGATAACCAGGCCAATAAACACACAGCCATAGGCATAGCCATCAGTTATCTCAAACTCTGTGATTAGCTATCAAGCTATTCGTCCAAACACTTATTCACAGCTCTTGTCAGCAGGCAAGCACACAACCTCAGCGGAGATGTAACACACTGAGGTAAGAAAATGTATGAAGTAATTTTAGGATAAACAGGATAAAATCCCATATCTTTAAATGTTAAGAAAATAAATGTGAAAGGTGAATGTCAGAATTGGTTAATTGTAATTATAATAGAAAATAAGGAATAGCTTACCATGCAATATATTCTCAGTAATATACTGCGCTTCTCTATAAAGTTCCAGTTGAAGGAATATGTCACATAACTGTCCAACAGTCGCATTGTCAGTTCTCCATGCACGAAACACTGCTTCTGTTGGGCTATGGCCAGGTGAAGAATAGGTGTGCTGTATGATACTGTAAAAGACAAACACAAATATTTACAAATATAATACAAAGATTATAGCAAGTACATGTGACAGGTGAACATATTGTGGGTGACAACACATGTCATTTTCTATGCTTCCCCTTCAGATTTACAGCTGCCAGCTGCCAGCTCTGGTAACCTTCAGGTTAGTCCCGTTACGTGCCAGTTTTAACAGGCGTCCAGTCGTACCTCCCTCCTTGACGTTGTTCTCGGCAACAACGCCACAAGGTTGGGGCTACCTTCAGGTATGCTTATATAATATGATGATAATTTGGAATGTCCAATGCAAATATTTTCCAAAGCCATAATGGTGAGATGCTTATTACTGACAGAAGTTTTCAACTTCTGTCAGTTTTCTGCTATGTTTGGTTTGTAAATTTGTATGTGTGTTTGTCCTTTTGTTTATTCGCAGTTACAGTTATCGGTATTCACCAAATGGTAGATAAGTGAAAAGGCTCGGTCGAGTTCGTTAATGGCATATGTAGGTCAAAGGTCAAGGTCACAGTGATTTGTTGTAAAAAATCTTGAGAACGCACATATCTTTGTTAATATTAGAGATACAGATCTTTTGTAAGTTTCAGAATGTGCTACCCTTCGAGGCACATCTTTCGTGTACTGTTCACTTTTAGATGCGTCATACCCATTTTCGAATAAAATGACGGAATAGGTTTTTCGGAAAACGCACTAATTAAATGACCTCTGTCAGTTGTTTCACCTTTTGACACATTTAGAACCAAGCTATCGCTCTATGGTTCTAATATGTCATAGAAATATGAATATGAATGACCTCTGTATAATGTTAGGTCTTTCTGATCATACTGATGCGTCACGTTACATCCCGATGACGTCACTTTTGGTACATATAACGTTATACTTTCTATCAAGGGACAACTGCTGCTGTGCGTAACTTTTTATGCGATAAGTTCATAAGTATATAGGTATAACATGAAAAGTTAGAAGCCAAGTTGTGTCGTTTGGTACGCGTCAGCGACGCCATATGTGCCAAATGGCATCGATGTGACAGAAATAGTTGATGTCAACCTCACGCTCACCCAGCTAACAAGTTAACGTCATGACAACATTTTTTTTGTTTGGTTTTGGTTGAGATAATGTGAAAATGTATGGTATTTTTTACGTTGCCCGAACGTTTTCAGATAATGTTGTCCGACATTCAGTCCAGTATAAAAAATGTGCCATCTGTGGGAAACAATTAACTGCGTATATGATGAATTAATCCGAAGCATGATTGCCAAATACAATCAATTACAGTGTTAGGCTGCATATTGTTTGATCTTAGTGTTAGTTTGGTATAAATGGCGTTTTGAATTTTGAAGGGCCATAACTCGGTTAATATTTGAGCTAGGGATACCAGATAATAAATCGCTGTAGAATTGCTCTAGGATGCTTAGTTTGGCGGCTAGAGGGCTCGCAAGAGGTGCACCCTCTCTGCTGACGCTCCCATTGCGAGTCAACGGCGATATCGACCGGCACTCCTTGGAGTTGCGATAGCCGCCGCTAAATAGCTTAATAGCGACCCTAGAGAGTCGGGACTGGTTGCAAAAGACGGGCAAACGTAGACTTGGGTAATTTGCTTTTAGCCTAGCATGCATATAGTTTCGGCACTAGAGGGCTCCGTAATTTAGCAATGATGAGTCTGAGAACAGGGATTAGTGCGTGACCAAGCACACGTAGAAAGTCGGGATTTAGATGTATTCACTCAAAATGGCGCCCTCAAGCTATCTGTAAAAACAGTCCGCGTTGAACAGCAGCCATTAGATTGTGCTCATACAGCATCCAGATCTTATTAGGCATCCAATTTGGGCTAAATTGCACTTTCAGCGAGCCCAATAGTTTTCAGTGGACAATTTGAGCTGGAATGCCTTCAGTTTTCAATTATTGGCATCCAAATTCAACAAGAGTTGGGGAACGGCTGCATATTGTTTTGATCTGAATAATAAAAACAATACGTTCCAACCTTACTTCCGGTTCCAGGAGTGACAGCAGTAAAAACATGATTTAACCTATTTACTATGATTCGAAATAGTGCATGCAGTGCCCAATTTCCCTTTTTAATGTTGAAAGTGTGCACATTGCCCATGGAAGGTGCTATTGAGCTCATGCACATTGGCTGCTGAAGGCCGTAATGATTCCAATTTGCCCATTTAACGTGCTAGTCAGCCTAAATTGCCTAAAATTTCCCTAAAATGGGAAAATGGACTCTGGGCATTTTCTTGGTTAGAATAGCCACTGCTCACTCAATATGGATCATGCTAAAAAACTTTGCAACCAGTTGGAAAAGACAGATAAGAGTAGATTTTAGTATTGTTATATCTCTCGGTCAGGCCTTCCATGGACCCCTCCTGGGACCTACCCCTGTGTACTGAGATCAATGGTCACAAACTGACCCAAAAAATTCTTCAACCATAGCCATGGATTCATGGCTAGACCAGTACCATCCATGATACTGCATTCCACCCTTTCCTATTGGACCGCAAGTGAATGCAAGCCGACGGCTCCTGCAGGTATCTGGGGAGTGATAAGGACTGTGCCTTGCCGCACTTAGCAGAGATCCACGTATATCCTTCATTTCACCTGGCCCAGTAGCCAACCGTTTGAAAGGGTGGCCCCAGGTTCATTTCCATCGGCACCACTGTGATATCTCTCCGGCCCTCTATGGACCCCTCCTAGGACCTACCCTTGTGTACAGGGATCAATGGTCACAAACTGACCCAGAAAGTTTTTAGTACCTGCCATGGTTCGGGCTCGAACCACTGACCTGTCACGTTCCAGGATGTCCGGAGTGAAATGATGCACCAAAGGAATAATCCCGGTATGGCTAAACCACGAAACAGACTCTGTTTCGCGAAACTGAGTGATTGGGTGGCCGTATTGGCGGTAATGGTAGTGTCACGTTATAAACTAGGAAGTATAACATGTTATCCATCAAGGTATATACATTAGGGAAGGGGAAACCGCAACATTTTGGAGCTGTAACCTTTTTCACCCACCGGACCCATCCGCCATATCGTGTGTTGATAAAAAAATTTTACAGCTGCGCCATCTAGTGAAAATTATCTGCTGTCTGCAGTGGCGCCAGCTGGCATTGCTAAATCCAAATAAACAAGTTCTTAGGATTGAAAAGCTTGTCAATACAACAAGGGGTGTGAATAACACCTTCGCTGATCGCTGTCTTTACTAAGGCCAAATGTCATGTGACATGTCTAAAGCTCTCACGAGTAAGGTTTTTGGGTCTATTTATGTCATACCGGACCGATACTACAGTATGACGTCACTTCTGTCAGTAACTTTAGCCTACTGCTGTCTTGTTATTATTGTGACAAAGGGCAAAGTATCTTTTATTGGATCAATCTCATACTTACGCAATATCATCTTGTGAAAACATGAGTTCTCCACTTCTTCTTGTAATTTGAGCAGCTACGATTTTCCATTTGCCATGAGGATCTAACATTCCACTGAGTCTTGCAAAAGCACCTGGAGGCAGTTTGCCCAAATTACTACTTCTATTCAATTGTATTGCCATTGATATATTGCATCTATTAACACTAATAATATGATAACTCTCAAGGCCCTGTAATGGCAATCAGGCTCTTAGTTGTTTAATTCCAGTGCACTGTTTGTTGTTTAGGCTGTTCCGTCCACAGGCACAGTAAATCGACTGACACAGAGGGGGGGGGGGGGGGGGTCCGCACGCCCCCCCCCCCCCCTCTGTGTCAGTCGATTTACTGTGCCTGTGGTTCCGTCTGCAGGCCAGTGACTGTCGTTGGGCAGCCAAACATGAAACAAATTGGGGCTGAAGCCAGTGTCAGTGAAGGCGGTGAACACTGGTGAAGCCTAAGCTTTCAGTGAAGCTGAAGGTATCATGGCCCCAATTTTTCCGCTGGTCCACACCTGACTCTGTTACGTAATGGATCTCACGAGGCTAGACTGAATATTATAATACTCCCAAGCCACACAAGCCTTCTAACAGTAACAGTTTAAGCGTCTGCTTGCTGTTGTAAACCGGGGATGGGGATGGTCATGGGGATTCCCATTCCGTATACTTCCGCGTTCGGATTCTTTCGTGAGATGGCGCTGCAAAAATTTTCATTTACAGTATGCTCCGCCAGATGGAGACTGTCAACAGTTAAGGTACAGCAGGTTGATATTTCATAGCGCCATCTGGTGTAAAAACTCTGCAAGATCGCTAGGTGGCGCTACATCCATGGTCCATGGTAAACAGGCTATCGGGCTACTTTATCTGTCTATGGACGTTGGTCATGGAGGAAAGAAAGTTGTGTGTTTTTTCTATTTCTTTTGCGGTACTGTTGTTGATTTCTGAGAAAGTTAACTCTAGTAACCTGCGAGAGACTTTCATTAATCCACTTATTGACTCCAATTGCACTTTAGCGGTAAGTATAGATCTATTTAAGACCACAGATCAACTAGGCCCCTATTTGCGTTTGAAGCCAATCATCTCAAAGTCAATGTCAGCCAGGAACTGAAAGTGAAACCACAATTTCACTAACAGGGAAAGATTATGACGATGAAAGGCTGCTTACCTGTATGTATGTTTATTCCGTACTTTAGCTGGCCTCCAGCCCTGGTGCAAATTACAAAAATATTCAAGGTAATTACACAAACAATGATCCTGTTTACACAACAGAGGCTAAGAATAAGATCTTACCTGCATGCCCAGACTGGTGGGGAGGGGAAGGGGGGTGAGCCACTCTAGGCCAATGAGAATGCTTGTGATTGTTATTGAACTGTTGGCTGTGGAAGGGGGGGTCAGGTGCTCTAGGCTAATGAGAATGTTTGTGGTTGTTATTGAACTGTTGGCTGTGGAAGGGGGGGTCAGGTGCTCTAGGCTAATGAGAATGTTTGTGGTTATTATTGAACCACAGGCTGAGGCTGTGAGGGAGGATGGGGATGGAGAAGGGAGAAGTTTGCTGGCTGAGAGAGCTAGAGGCAGTGTGGAGGAATACTACAAAACTGCTTATAGGCAATATGAAACTGAATTTACACCTATTTTGATTACAGGACGTTATGACTGCCAGTAGCAGGGTATGCACTAGCTGTTCGCCACATAGCCTATGGCGAAAGCCAACTGTATATGGCGTAAGATTGGCCCATACATGTAGCTACAGGGGCGAAAATGAAAGAAAAATAGTTTTGGTTCAATGATCAAAACGCGATTTCGCGAAACTGATTGCCTGCAGTGATGCTGAGGGGAAAAATACATATATATGGCTAATGGGATATGTGTGTGGCTAAAGAAAAATGAAGGTGTTTAATCACAGTGTGGGGTTGGGGGATAAAGTTTGTGTTATCAGCTGAAACATAGCAGCTGGGGTGATCAATTGGAGAGGGGTTCACTGAGCGGCAGCGTCAGCTACAGCAGCTGAGCGACATCAGCTGCAGTGGCAGCAATACAGCATTGGGCATACCAGTGTCTGATGAGCTGGCTACCTGCCTGGAGTTTAAGCGAGACAGGGTCCCATTCCCCAGCCACGTATGAGGCCTATACCCCCTTCCCCTTCACACTTACATGTCAAATCATCTAATGGTCGAAATGAACTGCGGTCAATGTGGGCATACACCGGAAGGGAGGCATGTGCACGACTGGATACCTTTTACAACACTGTTTCGTGATAGGGCTCTTGGATACAGGGTATTAGCCAGAATTTTGTTTTTGCCAGCCAAAATTTTGTCAGGTAAAAAAAAACATTCATATAAAATTGTGTGCGCTATTCTTTTCTTTTAAACCTCCTGACCAACAGGGCCTTTTTTGGGCTGACAATGACATCCATATGAAATGTATCAACCACACATGGGTCGTAATATGCTTAAAGCATTACATTTTGGGGTATGGTCAGATTAAGTTGAAAAAAACTTATTTGAAAAAACAGTGAACTCATCTTGTGCATCGTAAAGAGTATTTATCAAAGATATAGTTGGGTAAATTCACATTTTTAAGGTAAAGTAAAATTAAAAATAAGCAAGTTGAATATGAAAACGTAGTGTTGTGAGAGAGCCCATTTGTGACATAGGGAGGGTGCATGTCATCAGATGAAGATTGTTATATAATGTGGAAATCAATTACAGAGACAATTGTAAACTCTCAAAGAACACAGTTGGAGCTTTTAAATTAAATAAACATAATGATAATTAAGCATTTCTTACTAATAAATAAAATGTCGTATATTTACTGCATCATGCCCTAAAACGCACAGGAAAGAATACCGTTGGATGCGTCTTTGCGCGTCACATGTTTGTAAGCCCCGGGAAAAGCATCTTGGCAGCAGGAACAAATTACCACACCACCGACAAGGCTGCCTGTCCTAACATGTTACGTGTGACATTATGTTACGTCTGACCCCTTACTGGCTGATTAAGGCTAGCATAGTGATGCCGAATTGTGTCAATGTTAGCATTATCTGTAGGAGAGCCATGTAACATAAGCCTACACACAGTCTCGGGATAGATATGAATGATATTCAGCAAATGAGTGATAATGTGTTATACCGGAGTGCTGCCTGTAACATGAGACAGACAGACCGGTGTTTAACATATGATTGAGACAGACATATCAGGTGTCGCCCGTAACATATGCAGTGATTGCCCTAGAAATTAGAAACTGTCAGTTCGGATAGCCGTCGGCCGTTCGTATAGCGGTCATATGGGAGTTAAAGTGCTGTTTACAACAGGCTCATGCAACCGTAGTCCAGCGGACGGAGCCATAATCCATGACTGGAGCCACAGTCCGTGACTGGAGCCATAGCCCACGACCGGTGCCATCGCCCACGACCGCAGCCATAGCCCACGACCGGAGCCATATTCCACGACCGGAGAAATAGTCCAGCGCACGGAGCCATAGTCCAGTGCACGGAGCCATAGCCCGTGCACTGAGCCATAGCCCGCAGCACTGAACAAATAGCTCACGCTCGGATCCATAGCCCACGACCGGAGCCATATCGCGCGACCGGAGCCATAATCCGTGACCGTGCCGTAGCCCGGCGCACGGAGCCACAGTCAAGCGCACGGAGCCATAGTCCGCGACCAACAGAGCCGGAGTCATAGTCCGCGACCGGAGCCAGAGCCATAGCCCTGCGCACGGAGGCATAGTCCAGCGCACAGAACCATAGTCCAGCAAACGGAGTCATTGTCCGTAACCAGTGGGTCATTAATTGCCCCTGATCGAAGCCATAGCCCGCGACCGGAGCCATAGTCCAGCGCACGGAGTCATGGTCCGCGACGGGAGCTATAGACCAGCGCACGGATCCATAGTCCGCGACCGGAGCCATAGTCTAGCGCACGAAGCCATCGTCCAGAGCGCGGAGCCATTGTCCGTGACTAGAGCCATTTATTGCCCGTGACCGGAGCCATATCTCGGCGCACGGAGCAATGGTCCGGCGCCTTGAGTTTCGGGAACCGAGAACGCGAGAACACTAAAGCGAGAACGCGAGAATGCAACGGTGAAACCCACCTTGCGTTTTCGCCCTCGCGTACGCGCATTCTGGCGTTCTCGCCCCTGTTTTATCACAGGCGAAAATGCGCGATAGATATTTGGCCGAGAACTGCAAGTATTACGCACTGCGTGCAAGCTATAAAGTAAGCGGCAGGCTCCCTCCGCTCAGAGGAAATATTGCGCCCTCATAATACACACACTAAAAATGTACAATATAAGGCTGCCACCAAAGCCTGCAAAGGCCCCTACAGTTGAAAATTCCATTGACAGCTTGACCGCAACCGGACACGGAGACGCATGTGTCGCATTTTTACGGGACATTTGCTTTATTAGGGAGACACTGGCGCAAGGCCGCGCTCTGCGGCGAACACTGCTTGTGCTATGAGGCAGACAGACAGGTGTTGGACATAACATAATGAGACAGACATATCAGATGAGACCACAGTTTCATCTTGGATCCTGTACTATATGAGATTGACTCAAATCTGGCCCCAGAAACCATCCTAGTATGAAAGTAAACCTACTAGGGTATATATCTTGCCATTCTAATTTCTAATATCTTACATGCAACACATTATGCTAGCAAGGTCTATTTCCGGATTTCCGCTAGCAGCAAGAAAAAATTGTATATGAATGTTTCTTTCTCTATTTGTATCTTGACGCAAAGCAAAGCAATATACTATGGTCAATACCAGAGTTCTGTCCAGTGTGTTTCCAAAACTTGCGAAATTACTCTCTTGTCGGTTCTATTTATGTTCGTCCAACACCTTGTACAAACTTTTCAATTTATCTCACTACATATTCAGTGGTCCAAAGTTGCTTAGTATTTTCGGAAATTGTCTTCCCATTACATTGAACATATGCAACACTTCCGCTGTTGGCTGCGGGGAATATTAAAAAGGGAAATTCGTCTGTAATTTACCTCTGTCTCTCCTGTTCGTCTGACACGTTGGGTTATCTTTCTTTATTTGTACCTATTTTATATATATTTAGATATATTTCACAATCTATTAAAGCATTGAATGTTATTTGCCTTCATAAGCATTAAATTAAAATTTAAAAGTCCTACAATATAATGCAGAAACACATGCACATTTATGTCTGTCACTGTTCGTCCGACTCCAAGTACTACCACTGTAATATACTGGTCATTATGACTAGAGTATAGGGTTTGGACGTTATGATTAATGTGTTTTAATAGGAATACACCAGGTGGATTTTGTATTGTATGCCTTCACTGGCCACCAGGTGTACTGCCTATAAAAGAAGGTGTGACTTGCAATAAAGGCCTCTTCTTCATGTGAAACCCATGCTGTCTAGTTGTGTTGGTTATTGGTCATTGGTCATGAGATAGGCCGTAAAGTCATAACTAATTTTATACATGTAAAATACATGACAACCACCTCCAGGAAAACCATTAATTCCCAGTAAACTACTATTTAAACAATCTTCTGTGCTATATTATTGTAAATTTAAGATGATAACCTTCATATTTTTCGTTACATTGGATCAGTTTTCGGACAAAAAAAATCAGTCATTCATGTCACGCTTTGGGTAACTGCTTAGCGTATTATGACCCATATAAACACACCCTAATTGCTGTTACAATTACTGCAACTGCGTTTCCAGTATGCATCAAGCAGACATTATCACAAGAAGCCATACAGTGCTTCAATGCCGGGGTAAAGCTTGCACCAACGGTGCGCTTATATATAAATATGGCTTAAGTCTAAATATTTCTCAAAATCAGTTGGTGTGGCTTATACAACTTCTAACCTAATTACAGTACACTTAACCGGCTGTGGTATCACTGGACTGGATAAAGGTACCCCCCCCCTTACCCCCAAACACACATTCCTTTTACTACATTATGATGAACAGTTGTGAATTAACAAACCAAATTATCTATTGATTTCCTCATAATCACTTTGGACTTTTTCTTTCCAAGAATCAACATTCGGTTTTGGAGGTCTGCCCTTTTTCAGAAAATACCCAATTGTTTTCCCTGTGCTAGAGAATAATAAGAGATATTGCAAACAATGTGACTGGGATAGCTGCACAGCATACCCTTTCAAGGAGTCCAGCCAGTCTACCCCCCCCCCCCCCCCAGTTCATATGTAATTCCACATATGTGTATCTGTTGGGGATAATGTGCTCAGTAGTCCAAGTGCTTTAATTGTACCCATGATTCTATACATATAACTGCAATCCATATAGGTCAAGAATCATTAGGGTCGATATTCACATCCTGGCCATGGGTATAAGCTGTCAGGGGTACAGAATAATTATATATAAGACTGGTCATGCAGTCCGGTATCTCAACTTTACCACCTGATTGACAGTGATTTTGCCTGTCGGATAAGTAAAGACTAAATATGATATTGACCGTTATTTTTTGATACCGTAGATGTTGCTCACTGCAGTTTCCGGGATTAAGAACAATTAATTGAGCAAATTTTCAGTCTCTTAATTCATGATTATTTTTCCTTATTTCCTTACGCTTTTTTTCAGAGTATACATAGAAGTTAGTGTTCATTGATGCATATTTATTTAAGGAATTCCCTAGTGTGGTAGGTATTGCACTTAGATCTTGGTTCGGAGCCAGGTCTGAGCACCTAAGCATGTTCCGTCCAAGCTTCCTTTTTGGGTCCTGTGTAAATATAAGTAGCCTTCATAAAAACTATATCAGAATATCAGATTTATTTATTTGGCATATTTCTATAGATAGATTCTCCTGAATTGTTTAGACACTTTGTAATATATCAGATTCTCTGAAATTGCAAAAGTAAAGTAGACTAACGTTAGTCTCTACCCTGCACACTTACCTAACTAATTAAAAAGAGAGACAGGATTGACATGTCCCCGTTGAGCTTGACCAGCTGGTTGTGTGAAGTTCAAACAATGGTCATTAAGGCCCTTCCATATATATAGACATATCGTAGGTCTCAAGGGACAAGCTGTCACTAATCTGGTGTTCCCTTTGTAATTATGGCCCCATTTTTCAGATATATATATATATAAAGACCACTAAACCGATTTTTTGTGACATCGATTATATACTGCACTGAATGTACTAGTTCCATAGATGTAACGTAGTCCGCTCCGATATGGGTCCTATCGCGGAACTACCACAACGGCTTGCTTGCAGGACTATGCATGTACTGGCTTTGGTACCTGCCGCAATTTTCGGTGTATAAGTCGCGTTCAAGTTTGTGACTTTACACTGGTGCGGCGGCCTTTGACAACAAAGAGCGCGGGATCGCCGAACGCAATGCAACTGCGGGCAATAGTTAACAATGGTGTTCACATCTCAGAATCTCAAGACAATGGTGGGCACATCTCAAGACAATGGTGGGCACATGTCAGAATCTCAAGACAATGGTGGGCACATGTCAGAATCTCAAGACAATGGTGGGCACATGTCAGAATCTCAAGACAATGGTGGGCACATGTCAGAATCTCAAGACAATGATGGGCACATGTCAGAATCTCAAGACAATGGTGGACACATGTCAGAATCTCAAGACAATGATGGGCACATGTCAGAATCTCAAGACAATGGTGTTCACATGTCAGCATCTCAAGACAATGATGGGCACATGTCAGAATCTCAAGACAATGGTGGGCACATGTCAGAATCTCAAGACAATGGTGGGCACATGTCAAAATCTCAAGACAATGGTGGGCACATGTCAGAATCTTAAGACAATGGTGGGCACATGTTAGAATCTCAAGAAACTTTTGGACACATGTCAGAATCTCAAGACAATGGTGGTCACATGTCAGTATCTCAAGTCTTGCTTCCGCAAGGCAGAGCAGAACTGGAAGTATTCCAATGCCGGCCGGAACGAAATTCGAGGGGTTTAACTTAGACAAGGAATAGACTGAGCGAGGAGGGCATTGAATTTGTAAGATGTACAAATGCGATTGTACACAGTGCTTCGGTCGACGGCACGGGCAAATGTCGCTCTGAAGATGCGAATTATACACCGGTGCGACTTATATTATACAGCTCAAGTCTGAATATTTCTCAAAATCAGCGGGTGAGACTTATTTTTTTGCAAAGACCTTATTCATTTTGCGAGGTTTTCAACAGCGAATACACATGTGAATGATCACTCCAAACACCTCAAGCGGGTGGGACTTATACGCCGGAAATTACCGTAGTTACATGTATCTACAAAGTCGGTTTTATTCTTCATTTCAGGACAATCTTCCATGCAAATTGAAGTCCTATGGTAAGTTTAAATAGGTTGTTCACTCAATTATGATGCTTGTGGCATTATCATTTTTCTTATTCCCCCCACTCTTAACTGGTTGCTGTTTTTTTGTGTAACATTGACATCCTGAATTTTAATATGTTACATGAGTACATGCACTCCCTAGATACCGGTATTAGGAGAACATTTTAAATTTATGATAAAGTCTTAAAAATTGTGAATTGGATTTTATGACGATGATAAAACAATAGACATTGTCATATCTCTCTGATGAAACTCATCATATTTTTTCTCTCTTTTGTGCAGATGCCGATTGTCCTTCAGAGAGAGGTTCACGTACGGAAGACCTTCCACTGGGGATCGTGACTAACGTTAACTTACACTACAAATATGTCTTGGTAAACGAGACTAGGATATGTGAGGCTGTACTCCACATCGAGTGGCAGCTTCCGCAGCTGAGTAGGTCTTCATCATATTTAATAGGGACTTGAAAATATGTTTTACTGTATCACTATTTAAATCTAATATTTGACATAGGTGTCGGTGTAGGTGTGAAAATGACAATGCCTATATGTATTTCAAATATTGAATGTAAAATTTGTATAGTCTTTTGATTTATAAATGGAATGGTGAGGTTGCAATAAATATCTTTGATGACCAAAAAAGACTGGTCATTAATCACCCCCAACGGCGACACGTGACCTCTTGAAATAACTACTGTTTACAATGTGCTTCGCCACCGCTGATCTGATTATCAGTTTGTGATGAGTTTGTCTTATGATGTCTTCCATTTCTATATATTGAAGCCAGTAAGAGTTGTCTGACATATCTTCTTTTTATATATTAATTTATGTCACATTTTCAATATCAATGTCGAAAATGCTATTTCTTTAATTGTTATTACTACCAAATGATACATTCTCATTTCTCATTGTTTTTCTTGAAGAAAGCGCATGCAATTTGAAGGGATTTGCGGTGACGCTGATATCGATGGGTGGAGACACAGTAAATGTGCGGAGCTGTGTTTTGTACGACCTGAGCGGGGCCACGTGGTCTGCGGGCGACATTCGCCATGCCGTAAGCCAAATTCACCTCACTGTGTGCAGTCGTGGCTGCGGTCATAGATAAGCCCCTATTGTCTGCTGGTCATGTCGGACTCCGTGCTGTCTTCACGCCATTCTGCATGGCCTGACGGGCCTTCTCCAGCACAAACATAGCCTCGGGCAACTTGATATGTGCCGGCACACATCTGTGTACCTTGTTTATTTTGTTCATTCCTGTATTTTAACAAAATCAGTACCTAGAATGTTGAAAGCACATTATTATATCTTGACGAAATATACCAGACATGTAGGTGTGTCATTTAGTATATACAAACGATAAGCATTTTTAATACATTCATGCGATAGGCAAAAAACAACGTACGACTTAAGCGCTTTTGATACATTCATACGATAGACATATTTAATCTATTCATACGATAGACATATTTGATCTATTCATACGATAGGCTTTCTTGATCTATTCATAGCTCCAATGTGTCTATTATTTATTAACCTGCGTGTTAACTTGTTTCAGAACTACAGTTGTAGTTGTTTCCGGGTTGTTCCCGGGAACTACGAGCTCCGGTTGGCCACCCTGGGCGGCTCTGATGTGGAGGAAAGCGTCTTTTCACAGAAAATTCCCATCCCGGTGGGAGTCCATGGTCAGTGGCTAATCATAGTGCTGACCGCCTCCGATTATGTATATGTGGAAAATGCCCTAACATAGTGGCAATAGTGCACTAACGCACGTTCAAAATAGTATTGCGGGGCGGTTTAGTTCGATCTGCGACTGACGGCTCAATGATGACGTCACGATACTCGTGATATATATCTCTAGACCTATTTTTACCTGTTTACGTTATCATGCTGTGTGCGTTTTTGTTTGTATAAGCTTTATTTCTTCATAGAGGTTTGCAACGGCTTTCAACACATGTGAATGCTCACATATGTTAATAATTCTACAATGATGATGACGCCTGGAGAAAAGTTTATATATATGTTATTGATCAACAGATTTCTTTATTTAAGTTCAAAACACCCTTGCTTTTGAATACATAAGTGTGGATTAATTTAAACAATTCGACATTGCATTCATACGAGAGGAGATCACTTCCATACAAGAGTATAATATCGAGATTACGGGTATCACGTTTTGGTATAGGTGGTATGGCAGTATGCAGGTTTGTGTCCAAGTATAGTAAACCCATCCCCTGCATTAGCCTGGCACCTTGAGCAATGAGCAGCAAGTTTGGGACACTTTAAGAAGAAATGTACAGTTTTCTGGATTTGATCCACATAGAGGGCAATGATCAAAGTCAATACATGTATAATTATAGAGAGCTGACTCCCATCCTCATACGGGGGTGCTACACCGAACGGTGGTATTGGTGCTATTATACAGTTGGTTATGTTTATAACATTGGGTAAACTAAATGTTTCGTATCATTTAAAAGGGAGTTCCAAAGGCTTAATGCCTGACATAACGAGGCTTGTTTGACATAAGTCTTGGTGTTCCTAGGAATAGGGCGTTCGTGTGGGAGGAGACCTCACTGCTAAAGGGCGGCAATACACTGTGCAATACAGCCGGTAGTTACAGGTTCAGCCCAGCCCGATGCCTAATAGTCACTATGCTTTACTGCGAGACAGCGGTTTAAATGATCGCAAGCGGTTTACATGATCGCACGCGGTTTAAATGATCGCAAGCGGTTTAAATGATCGCAAGCGGTTTAAATGATCGCAAGCGATTTAAATGATCGCGAGCGGTGTAAAAGATCGCAAGCGGTTTAAATGTTCGCGAGCGGTTTAAATGATCGCAAGCGGTTTAAATGATCGCAAGCGGTTTAAATGATCACGAGCGCTTTAAATGATCACGAGCGATTTAAATGATCACGAGCGGTGTAACTGATCACGAGCGGCGTGAATGATCACGAGCGGTGTAACTGATCACGAGCGGTGTAAATGATCACGAGCGGTTTAAATGATCACGAGCGGTTAAAATGATCACGAGCGGTGTAACTGATCACGAGCGGCGTGAATGATCACGAGCGGTGTAACTGATCTCGAGCGGTTTAAATGATCACAAGCGGTTTAAATGATCGCGAGCGGTTAAAATGATCACGAGCGGTTAAAATGATTACGAGCGGTTTAAATGATCACGAGCGGTTAAAATGATCACGAGCGGTTTAAATGATCACGAGCGGTTTAAATGATCACGAGCGGTTAAAATGATCACGAGCGGTTTAAATGATCACGAGCGGTTTAAATGATCACGAGCGGTTTTAAATGATTACGACGCGTTTAAATGATCACGAGCGGTGTGAATGATCACGAGCGGTTTAAATTATCACGAGCGGTTTAAATGATCACGAGCTGTTTAAATCATCACGAGCGGTGTAAGTGATCTCGAGCGGTTTAAATGATCACAAGCGGTTTAAATGATCACGATCCTACTAAACATGCACCCATATCGCTCATTTGACTCGGTTTATATGCTGTTCTGTACTTCGGTCTCATATTGTGAAAAACTATTCCATTGGACAGGAGTAGTGAATGTTAGGTGTGACAACCGCGTCAGCTATGCTTTTTATTGTGGGCAACTACTGGACGTGAGTGCTATGTGAGCTATGCGCAACAAGTATCTACTCGGAACAACGACCATACTCTATGCAATCGTCACGGTAGAGACTTTAATTGTGTTTAAAGGTTTTATCTGGAGAGGTTATCAACATCGTATAGACATGGTAGACTTTCGAGGTGGTCATGCAAGATCAGTAATGGAAGAAAGCTCTCCCCCATCATAGCTCATTGTTCCAGTCAGGCCTTTGTATTTCCTTGACGGATTATTTCCAGCTCGGGGCGCTTGTAGTTATACATATATGAATCAGAATAGTTACAAATGGATTCTGTAATCTGTAAAAAAAATTAATTTAATGTTTTGTTTTATCAATTGTATTTTGTTATTTCTAATATATTGATACTTACAGTGACATGTCCTGTAATTGTTACACTTCCAGAGAATGGTAAATGCCGCCAGGAGTCCCCGCCTGAAGCGGCCAGGTCGCAGCCGTCGTTGGTGGTTACCCCCGGCCCGACGACCCCGGCCGTGAACGTCAGCCCGGTGCCCACGGACATGTTCTACAAGGGTCTGGGCATCGGGCTGGGGCTCCTCATGGCCCTGGCATTAGCGGTCGTCATATACGTGGTGCGGGTCCGCGCATGCGCCCCTCGGCGCCCCTCAGGTCAGTCTTAGGACTCTGCTGTTTGTTGGTGTAAATTGGCCCCAGGTACATGCATAAGATAAGTGGATGACTAATAGTTCAACAACCCTGTCTGTCTGATATATGTCCATCCGTGAGAAGAAAAGCACACCCCAGATTTCAATGAAATTATTGTATGGTAAGTCCTATGTGTTATAATTGCATGCAAAATTAGGTTGTTTTACCAGATATTATTATCGGTTTCAAAGCGTGGGAAAAAGAGGAAATTGTAGATTATGTTACAGGGGATGACCAGATCCACTGGTGGCTCTGGTACATATAGAGCAACCCTAATCGATTGTGTTTCTGTGTTACAAATGTGGATCAAACCTCATCGAGTGTATGTATTTGTGTTACAAATGTGGATCAAACCTCATCGAGTGTATGTATTTGTGTTACAAATGTGGATCAAACCTCATCGAGTGTATGTATTTGTGTTACAAATGTGGATCAAACCTCATCGAGTGTATGTATTTGTGTTACAAATGTGGATCAAACCTCATCGAGTGTATGTATTTGTGTTACAAATGTGGATCAAACCTCATCGAGTGTTTGTCTTTGTGTTGCAAATGTAGATCAAACATCATCGAGTGTATGTATTTGTGTTACAAATGTGGATCAAACATCATCGAGTGTATGTATTTGTGTTACAAATGTGGATCAAACCTCATCGAGTGTTTGTCTTTTTGTTGCAAATGTAGATCAAACATCATCGAGTCTTTGTCTTTGTGTTACGAACGTGGGTCTATCCTCATTGAGTGTGTTTCTGTTTTTCAAACTTAGATCAAACCTCATCGAGTGTGTTTATGTTGTTCAGACGTGGAACAAGTCTCATCGAGTGTGTTTCTTGTTCAAACGTGGATCAAACCTCATCGAGTGTGTTTCTTTTGTTCAAACGTGGAACAAATCTCATCGAGTATGTTTCTGGTCTTCAAACGTGTATCGGTGCCGGCGCGACAGCTCAGTGGGCTAGAGCGCTCGCATTGAGTGCTCTGGTCACCTCAGAGCCTAACGGCACGTGGGTCGGTGCTTCGAGCCCTGCTGTGGCCATGTCTGTGTGGTCGCAGGATAAAGATCCCATGTCTTTCTTCGTAAAGAGTAGGGCTCCACTCTCCCTTCCTTCTCCCATTGACGCGATATGACCAAAAGTGGTTAAAGCGTCCTGAATAACCAACCAACCAATCAAACGTGGATCAAACGTCATCGAGTGTTTGTCTTTGTGTTACAAATGTGGATAAAACCTCATCGAGTGTTTGTCTTTGTGTTACAAATGTGGATAAAACCTCATCGAGTGTTTGTCTTTGTGTGACAAATGTGGATCAAACCTCATCGAGTGTTTGTCTGTGTGTTACAGATCAAGATGAGGTCCTTATAGAACATGAGTCTTCAGACGTGGAGCCAGATTACTACCATGATACTACAAGGTGGTGGCCTGGGTCGTCTGCATCCGGGACATACGGAGGTCAGGAGGACTCACACCGGTTCCCATCAGACGGCCCTGGTAAGACTTTCTTCTATCTTTCAAAAGCTCAATTGAGTCGATATAAATGGCCAAGTATAGAACGCATGACTTCCTTGGGTCGTTCCCCAATGTGTTGTTTGTGCCCCGGTATCCCCCCCCCCCCCCCCGCATGACATGTGTGTTGATGTTGTCGTATCTTGATGCAGGAGTTGCCCCGGTGCCCCCCTGACATGTGTTTATGTTGTCGTATCTTGCTGCAGGATTCGCCCCGGTGCCCACTGACATGTGTTTATGTTGTGGTATCTTGCTGCAGGATTCGCCCCGGTGCCCCTCTGACATGTGTTTATGTTGTCGCATCTTGCTGCAGGATTCGCCCCTGTGCCCACTGACATGTGTTGATGTTGTCGCATCTTGCTGCAGGAGTTGCCCCGGTGCCCCCCTGCCATGTGTTTATGTTGTCGTATCTTGCTGCAGGATTCGCCCCTGTGCCCACTGACATGTGTTGATGTTGTCGCATCTTGCTGCAGGAGTTGCCCCGGTGCCCCCCTGACATGTGTTTATGTTGTCGTATCTTGCTGCAGGATTCGCCCCTGTGCCCACTGACATGTGTTGATGTTGTCGCATCTTGCTGCAGGAGTTGCCCCGGTGCCCCCCTGACATGTGTTTATGTTGTCGTATCTTGCTGCAGGATTCGCCCCAGGGCCCCCCTGACATGTGTTTATGTTGTCGCATCTTGCTGCAGGAGTTCCTCCGGACGCCTCTGATGATGGGACGGTTGCTGCCAGTGTACAGATGCAGCAGATAGCAGATGCCCAACCCCTATGGTAGCTGCGGCTTCAACACCTCCATGAATGCGTGAAGGAAGGAGTTAAAAAGGATTGCTATTCGAGAAAGTCCCTTCACATACGTGAAAATGTTGACCAGCCTGCGCCGGATCCGCTACTGTTTAACCTGTTATTCCCCTAGGACAGGCGAGTGACACATCTTATTATGTGTGTCGAGAATATCGACAGCCTATGTGTGCCCTATGCGGAGGGCATATGGTGGATATCTGGTACCCCCTGTCACAGGAGAGTAACATGTACCACACGGTATATCGTCTGCTAGTTGATAAACGACATAAAGGGACACTATTGCGTTTTGTCGACCGTATTTTGTACTATGAATACCACTGTGATAAACGGAAATCTCTTATATAGACTTAAAGTGCGCATTGGATGTGTTTTATGAATGACCTATGCCTGGATATGACTTGTATTACAATGAACTGGAATTAGGTATACCTTGTTATAACTGGATGAGATATTCTCTGTGTACAACATGTGAAATGAACGGGTATCATGTCTGCCCCTCAGCCCGTTCACCCCCCCCCCCCCGCCATATCCCCTGTAAGTGAGTGTGTTTAAGAGTCACTTGAATTGATTATAACTTTTTCCGATGCATTCCTCATCCTCTTTTATAATCCTCTGTATATCAGCAATATAATTTTTTTTCGATTTCATGTTTTATATTAACGGTTTGAAGGTTATCACAGGAATGTGTTTACATTTTACATGCTCTTTAAGTTTTTCATGCTTATTTATGATCTATTCAACCATTTGTTTTACGATATACAGAGTTAAAAATACATTCCAATCCGCAGCTGAATATGCGGCCATCGGGTCGTGTGTTTGGTACAGACGCTGGCTGGTTTTAGCTGCGCCTCGTTGTAATTCCCGGTATGATTGTATTGTTACGGCTCCCAACATTGTGTTTGTCCTCCGCACTGTAGAGTAGAATTTCAATCTATTGACAAGAACCTGCATGGTATAGTTAACTTACATGGACTTGATTGTTAGATTTGTCGTTAACAGATCCAGTGTTTACCCTGGACCGACTGATGAGTATTGTAATACGTATCTATTACTGGAGTTATTAACAAATGTTTTATTATCATACTTCCGATAAGTATTGAATATGACTTTCATGTATGCTGCAGTAAGTCCAAAATAGACTGGATTTTTTAATGCAGTATTGTAAATTACGGCATGGTATATATAATGCGACGCAACGTTTAGTTGGTGCTTCACTGAGTTAAGATTTTTACGTTTTGTCTAACGTTTTGCCTATACGTATCATACGGAATTTCCTGAATATCTGTTTTTTTTTTTGCGAATGCGTCTTTTTGCAGTTATCGGGAGAGGATAATTCACAGATGCTTATATGTTGCATTAATTGTCTTTAGAAGGGAAAAAACAAGGGAATGTGTCGAATGTAAGTGGACAATTTTTCGGTCATCTGCAGTGGCAGTGGCCAACGCAGTGGTCACCCAGTGCACAATGCCGCACAAACCAGTCCCACTCGACTGTAAGCTTACTAAAGAAAGCGAGGCTTCATATAAACATTTACATCACAAAGAAGCATTACCAGACTGCGATAACTACTGCTAACGCCAAGGCACGTTTATATCTCCAAAACAGCGTATATACTTATATATATAAGTATATTTATATATATGTATATATATTAAGTTGCAATTTCTTTTTAAGAAAAGATGTTAACAATACCTACCTTCCTTCTTAGATGACCCCATAAAAACTACATGTGCAAGGCTTTTAGACCAGCACCCCTCCCCCGCCCGCCGTCCCCGCCGCATCCAAATACCAAATAAATACCAGAAGACTTTGGAAGGCGGGTGTTAAAAGAAGGCTACATGAATAGCATTGACTTCCATCTATTACTTTTATTTATTCAGATGTAACCGTAGTTCACCGCTACATTAAGAAATATTATTGGCCAGGCCAGGTCCTGATTAGTGGTCAAAACCTATATGAAAAACCATGGTTCAATGAAAATGTAAACGGTTTAGATGGTTTCACATTTATTATATAAGTGTTGTTTCAATAAGGTTTCAACTTTAAATATGTTTGTTGAGGAAATTATTCCTTGTGGACTTTTTTTCTCAGTTTGTTCATGACTGTAAATGAAATAATGAAATGGTAACAATAAATGAAGTAACCATTCCCGGAGGTGTATTTCTGGAAATGGTTACTTCATCATGTGTCTAATTCAACAGAATTAGTCCTCAAAGAAACACTATACTATACAGAACACTAAAACAGATATTAATACTTGTAAACAAACCTGTTTAAACTCGTTATTCTAGTTGTATTCTTTCTGCTTCTATTGTGATCGCCATCTTAAATTGTGAAGAACGCTTCCACCCTTACGGCTGTCGACTGAACACCGACTGCAATAACTCTTTGTGCCTCGCGCGAGAGTGAAAAACCGAACTACTTAGGCTGATG
This sequence comes from Arenicola marina, assembly GCA_964019135.1. Taxonomy (NCBI): domain Eukaryota; kingdom Metazoa; phylum Annelida; class Polychaeta; family Arenicolidae; genus Arenicola; species Arenicola marina. The sequence goes on along the minus strand of OZ025248.1, from coordinate 17,718,022 downwards.
GTGTCTTATTCATTCTTATCCTTGATACCTCTTTGTTACGACGACAATACGTGTGGGAACCAGCCCCAATACCATGGTACTCTCTTTTAGGAATTGTCTAGTTAGCAAATTAAATTAGTTTTCTCTTGTGTACGAAACTAATGTTTATTTTAAACGTACCGCTCCGCATGCACTACTCGATGAACATGACATGGCAAAGCAAGACTGGATCTATCAGGTTTAATTCGAATTCCCAAGTATTTCGTTTAGCACAGTTTCATGTTATGTTTATAATTTTTTTAAATGATCTCTAAACCTGTTCTGCGTATTTCTTTTGTGTTGCCTATATTTGTGTGAGAAAACTGGAAACAAAATGCAAAGGACGATTCTATTCTTCGTAAGGTTTGATCTTACGAGCAGTTATCCAATCATGTATGTTCATTGACAAGACATTTTTTGTCATCTTGAGTTTTGTTTTATAAGGCTTTGTTAGTTTTGCTTACTTCACAGTGTGATATTATATTTGAAAGTTGTGACTTGTGAATGTCGCAGGCACGCACATTTATTGCAACGACGGCTTGTTGAATGGAAGAAGTCTTGCGCGGCACTTATGTCTATATATAAATATATAGGTATCGTATGCTCGCAGAGCCTCCTGTCAACGAATGCTCACTTGAAAGCCATTATGTCAAATTATATAATCGGACTAAAATTTTGATATCCCCTTTCACAATCCAGATATGTTAATTTATGGGCGCCTATGCAAAGCTCATATCTTAACCTTAATCAAATCTTCGTCCATTTCGAGAATAACAATTCCACGGTTGAAACCCTAGGATACATTTAGATGCGGCGCTATAACTAGATCGCTTTGCATATATATGTGAAATGTTGGCTTGTAGCACAGGCATCTAACCCGTGGAGAAAAAACATATGCATATCACTTGACCTTTATATATTAACCACGGTTTTGGTCGAAGTCGATTTTTGTAATTAAAATTACCTTTTGAAATAAATGCAACGTATGTTATAATGAAAGACATGTCTAATGTGTTTTATGTGTGTCTTATCTGTGCCAGATAATTTGTCTGATTCGTCTAGCTTTTTTATATTCAAACCAATCTTTCAGAGCACTTCAGAACTTTGCAGATATTTTCAATATGCTTACCACCAAAAGGACAGGCGTCCATTGTTTGAATGATGTCAGCTAATATTTGTTTACTACACAGTAATTTACAAATGTATATTGAAGTACCTTATTCGCTGTGTCTGTTAACTGAAATGTAAGTAATCACCCCCCCCCCCAAACACTATATATATGTAGCTGACGTATGTCTGATAAAATAATAAATAATAACCAGGAGAGGAAGATTTTGTTTTGAACACCGCCGTCTTTCATTTTATCAAATGGCAGATAACCCCTTGAATTACTGATCAGATCCTTTATTTCGTAAATACATGTATGGTATATGTCTGGACTAACGGAACGTTTTTAATTTCAAATGTCTATTCTTTTCCCATTATATGCCTCCTAGGTTTATTGTTTTGTAACATGGACCACTTCTTTATTATTTTACGGTAAAGCGGATATATCCCTAATCTTCCAAACCAACTGATGTCAGAGTTACAAGAAACAAAAGATTTGGGTTAGGGCGAAACCTTTTAATCTGATAATTGTAAGTGCTTTCCAAGAGCTTTCCTCTTCAAAATAATTGTTATGTCCACTGCATATTAGAGATATGCGCGGGGCGGGCATGCTCGCGCAGGCTGCGGGTGCCCGCGGGCTGCCCGCGAGCGCTCGCAGTGCCGGTTTGCAATCCCGAGAGGTGACGTCCTCGCCAATGGTCTGCTGATGTCGGTCCCGAGAGGTGACGTCCTCGCAAATGGTCTGCTGATGTCAATCCCGAGAGGGCACGTCTCTCCACAGGAATCTCTCGTCACCCAACAAGGCGGCCAGCTTCTCGTTGTGTGGTTTGTAGAAGTCCTCTAAGAGACGATACGTCTTTGGCCACATTCCCCGGCTTTTGTCGCCTCTGTTGGAAACGGATCTCCTGTTTATATCTTCGCGCATCTGCGTGGTTAATTCCATATCTGCTGTGGCAAAAAAAAGATATAGATCGCTTCCACGGTTTTTAACACCAGGCCACAGTTATCGCAGAATATCCGGGCAACTAGGATAATCGCCAGAAACTGTTGACGGGATTGGCTTGGATATGGATCGTACGAGGAATTAAGAGATGACCCTGGCCGTCTTTTCACTGAGCCATTCTAGCAACCTGCCCTTTGCGCGTGGAGAACACTTAATCCCATATTTGGGGATTAACTTAGTAAAAGTGGGAATAGTTGCTATAGTTAATCATACACGCCAATCGGATCTAAATCCATCAAGCATGCACATACGTACATGTATATGCAACTTACACGATAATTGCCCTCAATATTAATGTAAGACCTTATCTTGCTTCAAATGCTTGCTTCAAATGAGCCAAGAATAGGGTGGGTGGGATGGAGGCCGAGTGGGGGTGGTGATTGTTTAGTCGCAAGCCCATTGAATTTTCAATGGGAAGCTGCATGGTTCCATCTGCGCCGAGAACCGTGAGGCATTAACGCCCATCAGTGACAAACGCTACCTAGATGAAACACTTGGAGGATATCCTGGACAGCAGGGAGTCGGTTGCTATAGTACTCCTCGGCCCGGATAAAGACGAACTGGTCTCTGGGGAACACGGCCAACCAGTCGGCCAGAAACAAGCCATAGATGCCCAGTGTCAGAGCCATGTAAGGGGGGTGTCCTTGGCCCTGCGTGTCCAATTTGTAAGAGCCAACATCACATGATTGAATGCATGAATGAAGCCTAATAATTTAACACATACGCTCTGTTTCAGGTTTCCGGACATGTATGCGAAGAAGATTAAGAGTGATACAGATTCATTACTTAATGCCAGTTACATTATTAAATTTCAATTAATAAATGTAATTATATAGATTAACATAAATGTTAATGCTACCGCATATAATCCAATGTAGGATAAAAGGGTTTAATCAAACATAACATACTCTCATACATGCCGTAAGATGGCTACAGTGACTGGCTACTGGCCTGCATCTTCTATAAACACCCTAGATGGTATGTTATTGCCTTTAATCTGTTCACATCCGCCGTTACCTGATAGTAGATACACGCCCGCCAAGAACGAGCGACCGTACAGTTCCGTAGCCATTCGATACTCATCTCCATGGTTCTGTGGAAATCGTCGGTATTTTGGGGCAGGTGGTATTTCATTGAGAAGAACTTGTAGTGTGAATAAGCCCTGCACAACCAAGGAAAAATAAAAGCCAAATATTCACAGTCAAGTATGAGCTTTCAATATGGGCTTGTTATTGTTGGGGGGAGAGTGTCGTGTTCCCAAATCATGGATATATAATAATTTACATCGTTATACGTATCGCTTCACGAAGATAATTAAACCGTGATCCAGAATCAGGCGGATTATTTACTGCTTACTTAGGTGGTGTACAAATATCTTCAACAGGCGCGGATCCAATGTTATTTTCGGGGGGGGGGGGGGCATGGGGAGAAAGGACGGATTGCATGATATAAAGTGGCGGTTTCCCGATTTACGGTTATTTAATAGGAAAATACCCAGTTCACGTTCAATGAAAATCCTTGATCACGATGGTCGGCGAATACCCGATTCCCATTTCACGAAGAATTATTTTCCTCGTTTCAAGTTCACGGTAAAATATAAAGCCCATTCCCTTCCCGAGCAACGAAAATATCCCTCGCCCCCCCCCCCTCCCCCCCCCCCAAACTCTTGCGTTATTCATTTGTGTCAACGCGTGAGGCTCAGCGTTTCACGTACGTGATTTGATGCTGAGCGCGCCACGTGATCTGGGGCCCAGTATGTCACGGGGTCTGAGGCTATATAGGTGCGTCATTTGATCTGATCGAGGCAGTTATCCCATTAGGCCTACAGGCCATCTCCTCACCTGTGGATTGGGTTTCGCATGATGACCACCAGCTTTGTCTGCGGCATCAGGCTGTACAAGTGGTGGGCCGTGATGAACAGCGGCTCGGACATCCCCTCGTTCCCCTCAATGCTTTCCCAGTGAGACAACTGGAACCCATTCAGCGGTGAGAAATCGCCTACAGTCGATAAAGACACAGATACATCGTGACGGCTAGCTACGGTTAATCTCGTCGCTGCTCCCGCCGGTTAACAGACACTGGATATGTATTTATAGATGTTTCCATGCACGACGATCTCCTTGTTTTCCTTAACCTCCATATTATCCTACTTTGCCATGACTGGCAGATTCTATTTTGATTCTCTTTTTAACTAAATAATGCAAGTTATGGTAAACTCGCCTATATATATATGGAAGTTGCGAAACACGGGAACGAAAATTTCCAAAGCACGTAGTTTCCGAAAGATAAGGCCAGCTGATGACGGCAAAATGCGAAATCAAAATGGAACACGGAGTCAGGAGCGGATCTAGGAATTTGCCAAGGGGGGGCCTGGTTGCTCGGAGAAGCCGACTTTAACAGTGTATGTTCAGGTTCCCAAGCGGGCTGTTGCTCTCTAAAAACTTGCCACCAGGGAGTGGGGGGGGGGTGCGGCGGGGAGGCTCTGAAGACTTGTGACCGGGGGGGGAGGGGCTTAGAGAACCCGACTTTAACAGTCTATGTTGAGGTTCCCGAGGGGGGGGGGTTGCTCTCTAAAGACTTGGGACTTTAACATGTATATTAACATGTATGTTGCATGTACTGGCTCCCAAGGGGGGGGGGGGGGGTAGGGGGGTTGCAACCCCCTTAGATCCGCCACTGGGAGTGCATGGTTTCAATCACATATGTGCACATCGATAGGCCATATCAATAGCCTAGGTATTGACCCCCCACATCATGCATACTCTATATATAGGCACTGACTATCTTCTGAACGCAAAGGGCATTAGGTACATGGCTGCTATCACTCACCGATCAAACCAAGGCGAAGTGTTGACCCAGGACCCTTCTTTGTTCCGGCCACAGATGCAGCCCCATCAAACAAGCTCAGGTAATCCGACAATGTCGGTATCCCTGTTATATCTGAAAATGTACGATCATGCATATGTCGTTAGGATATCTCACCACAAGGCAGCACTCTTTGGCACCTCATTTTGTCAGTTCAGCGATTGTGCATTGTGTACTGTACTGTACTGGGTATATACCATCAAAATCTTTCGGGGCGCTATTCCACTTATTCTTATGCTGTCTCGTCATACGCCTGATAAATTAAATGTATAATACTAATAAACCAGTCATACATTGGTGGTACGAGGGTGTGCAGCTTACTGTAGCCTCCTCCCTCCATTCTGTGTAATAGTGAGCTCATCTGCAACTCCAATTCACCTCCCCGCTTCCACATCCAGCCGCCACCCCCCAGCCACATTTGTTTCTATAAATCCTCATTCCGTCCTTGTACATCTGCGATCTTTGTTCTTATTGCGGTGTAAACGTAGCTGCGTGATATACACGTGATACCGTTAGAGTTTTAAACCGTTATACAAGCCGAACGGGAAAAATCCAGCTAGTTTATAGCGGCATTCGCTGTCGCAGGACGCGAAATACAGCAGTAACACCATCTGTCAACCAGTGACACGACACACGTGGCAGATCATGTAGGCGGGGGGGTGGGGGGTGGGGGGGGGGTCATGTTCCCAGATCACGATGAATACATTTCTTTATTCCCAGATCAGGATGAATTAAATGGAGAACCCGCATACAATGGAAGAGCGGATACATATACTAAATTGACGATTTCGGGATTCGCGGTTATTTAATATGAAAATTCCCAGTTCACGATTAATGACAATCCTTGATCACGGCGGTTGGCTAATACCCAATTCCCAGTTCACAAAGAATTATTTTCCTCATTCCGAGTTCACGGGGAAATAAAACGCCCCCCCCCCCCCCACTCCCCCGCCATGTAGCCCCAGTTCTGTGGCTGTGGGACGGGCAAAAATCGGACAGGGCCCGTCTACTCCGATTTTTGCCCGTCCTACAGCCACAGAACTGGGGCTACCCGCCATGTAGCTGTAGATGCTAGGTTGCAAAATGTGGGTTTTGCAATGGATGGAAAGGGGCCGACGCTTTGCAACGATGAATTCAAATGCCTTGAGCATATGGGTGCACATTTGGCAACGAGTTGCCAATTTACCACACAACACCCCAACGATATAACTCCTGCGTCTCACTTGGTGGTGGGCTGCAACCGGTGGAGTCGATGTTACCAAGGCGACGGCGGTTCCAGAAGGACGCCTCCTTCTGGGCGGCGGGAAGCGCCACTCCCAGCGTCGTCAGCGTCCTGTAAAGGTCCGTCGTTCCAGATTTGCATACTCCGAGCACGAGGAAGGCCGGGAAACACCGAGTTATCACTCGGCTTTGGCCCGGCGATGGTGCCGGTGTCTCGGGCAGTAAAGGTCCTTTCTGGCGGCCGTTACAGAAGGCGTGGAAGCGGTCGTAGAAGGTGTACCCATAGGGGACAGACTCCTTCCAGCATGGGTTGCGGTAATTCGCCAATAACTTGGGCAGTTTCTGCGTGGAGAACAGGGCAAATGTATTTTAACCCGTATATACAGCCAACGTGAGATGTCAGTAATCGTTCAAAGGAACTTTCAAGATATTATGCCCAATATATTACGCCAGTAATATTACGCCAGTAATCTACCCTTTAATGTTATCGATCGGCAACACTCGTACATACATTTGACATTATTCCATATGACGCGTCAAAACACCAAGAAATAGCCAGCGCTGATCATGCCACGTTTCCTAAGATTAAAATGCTATTCCAGATATTATAAATTTACAACACATCGAACACTCTCAATGAAGTTTCATCAATATATAACATCTTCCTCTTTCGTTGTGTCCTCAGCTAAACATATCTGTGGCATAGGCAAATATTTGGCCTTTGGACTAAAATGCGTGGGCTAAAACCACCATCGTAGAAACCATCACGAGCATAAAGCACAAAATAGCAAACAACTGAAAGAAATGTCACATACTTTGGTATGTGATATTATGACTTATGGTGCCAATGACACGATTGATTGATTGACTGTGATTGACAGCTTGAGGCAATCAAACGGGGCCCTGGAGTCAAGATGAATGGCTTCTTTACCTGTGCTAATCCTGCAGTTTAGAAAACTAAGCACGCCACAATAAGTGAAATTACTGGTTTTTTATTCTTGTGGTAGATACACTTTACATCATGTGAATGTTAAATAACTTGGATGAGTTTACAGCAAAAAGCGTTTTGGAATACGGTTATAAAACGCTAGAATGATTAGGTATAATGTTAGAATAACGTGTGGACATGAGGCGTACGTAGGCTTAAGGTCGGAAATAGTTACAGACCAGATTTATAATGTACAGGTTTAGCAAAAGTGCAGAATATGTGAGTGAGTGAAGAATATTATGTTAAGGGATAATGGGTAAATGCGCAGATGGAGTGTTCGGTTCAGCCCTATCTTCCTCACGTCCTCATCCAAAGTGTGTTACACCTGGTGTTACACGGCTCAGCGATGCCCAGTGCCAGTGTGACACACCAGGTGTAAGCGAATGGTGGGCATTGAATTTAGAGAGCTCGCTAGGTTTTTCTCGACACAGTCTTAGCCGTTCGTGCCGCGAGGATGGAATTCGATTCGCTATATATTTGATATCCATACGGCCTTACCGATATAAGGACGTGGGGGGTGGGGGCGGGGGGGGGGGCGGCAAGGGGTATTTGCTTTCCTCCGGAATGGGCTTTCAGTTTATGGTGAACTGGGAAAGAGGAAAATAATTCTTTGTGAACTGGGTAATGGCGTATTAGTCGACAGTCGTGATCAAGGATTTTCAATAATCGTAAACTGATATGTTAATATTAAATAACCGTGAATCCGGAAAACGCCAATTTATATCATGCAATCCGCGCTTTCTTTTTATGCGGGGAATTCTCATTTTAATTCTTCGTTATCTGGGAACACGACCCCCCCCCCCCGCCCCATTTAATGAAGTGCGTCTCGTAAATATATCGGTATATCACTGGAAACCCATTACAATATTAATCTCTGTAAAGATGTCACCGCCTCTCCTAGGGATACTTACGACTTGAAAGCGTTCGATGTCCGTCTCCGTGACATCCCCAGACGCTCGCTCCACCTTCACGGTACGCTGCAGGATTTCGCGCCACCTCTCGCCACTGACCATAGTCCCGTTGTAAGGATTGATGTCCGAAGCGTGAGCGATAATTGGAGTAGCAATGGCCGACGTGGCGGCATGGGTGGTCCCACTAGGCTGGGCGTATGGCGTTGTGGTGGCACGGTCAAGCGCACCCCATCTCAGAAAGCTCACGGGGTGAGGGGCGTAACTAAAACATAACGCCACCATCGTTATTACCATTAATACCAGGACAATCCACTTGTATAACGGTTGTTTCGAATCCTGGCCTCTTCCCATGTTGTCTTCGCGTATTTATATGACGGTGGCAATGTGTCGCCACGTCCTTCTGTCCCTGCGCGCAGCAGCCCAGGCGTGCGGTACGTGCGATGAGGCGGCGGCCCGGGCCTTACCTACCACGCCATTCACCCCTCACCCAGCCCGACATGTGATGGCATTCATGTCCTTATGAAATCCAAGGTCGCTATAAACAGGCCGCTGGCACAGCCGTAGACACGTACACGGCCTCCGTGGCTGCAAGCGGCGTGTAGCCCGATACGTGCACTGGCATTATAGAAATGCAACGTGACAGCCAGGTCATGAATGCAGCCTGAATATATTGTCAACATATGCTAAAATATTACTAAATTTAAATTTTCAAACATGGTCATAATTCTCCATTGATAAACTGTTTCAATGGAGACACCTACGTTACCGCCCCCCCCCCCCCTCTCATAAGACAACGACAATAAGTGCCTGGGTGCTAACTGCTACTATGGAAGGATGGCGAATGCGATTGAGCGTTGGCATTGACATAAGGGTTCTCATCGAGGAACAGTCAGAATTCAGAGCCAAAGCTGGACGGTGTTTTTGTCACATACAAAAGTCTGATGTACTTATGCAGTATCAATACTGGGTATTAATCAATCATGATTTGTTGGAGCTCTTTCTAGAGTCGTGGCGTGCTTTAGATGTCCGAAGGCCCGTAACATGTAAAAGGAAGGTGCCTTATATGTCCGAAGGCCCGTAACATGTAACGGAGGGTGCTTTAGATGTCCGAAGACCCGTAACATGTAACGGAGGGTGCTTTAGATGTCCGAAGACCCGTAACATGTAACGGGAAGGGGCTTTAGATGTCCAATGACCAGTAACATGTCACGGAAGGTGCTTCAGATGTCCGATGACCAGTGACATGTCACGGAAGGGTGCGTTAGATGTCCAAAGGCCCCATACATGTAATGTAATAATATATGCCCTGTTGTAACGGGGTGGTTGGTTGGTTATTCAGGACGCTTTAACCACTTTTGTTCACATCGTGTCAGTGGGAGCCATGTCCCCGGGGGTAACCCTCTACTCTTTACGAAGATAGACATGGGATCTTTATCCTGCGACCACACAGACATGGCCACAGCAGGGCTCGAACCACCGACCCACGTGCCGTTAGGCTCTCAGGTGACCAGGGCCCGTAAGTTCGAAACCGCGAGGGCAAAAAATCTTGCCCCCGCGTGACGTTTTGCCTCTATTTGGCCTCGCCCCCAACTTTTCGCCCTAATCGGTAAGTTCGAAAAACTCCCCCTGAAATTAGCCCCGAATTTACCTCTACTTTGCCCCAAATGAAGGACAGCTTCTGAGCCGGCCCTGATCGGGGGCTAAAAGCGGGGCAAGGTCTGCACGCATTGACGAGTGTTCTTGCGGACCACTTAGACGATTTGATTTCATTTCCAAGTACTAATGAAAAGCTACGCAACAGTTTTTTTATGAAATTACGGGTAATTATATCGCGTTTTCTGCATCAATTATAAATTTGCAATAAAGAAAAAACGTGTTACCACTTTTTGTATATGACGGATTATATATATATATCCTAGGCCTACTCACGTAATGTGTCATTAGTGGATATCCATTGTTCATACACTGAAATTGTGTTACTTGTTCTTGATTATCTTCTAGTTGTCTAACGCTATATGCTTGTTATCGTTATGTATGGTGCGAACTTATTGTACCATGGTATTATCAAGGCTTTCCTGGTAAAACTGGTGCAATTGATTGCACTCACATCCTCACAAAGCTGTTGTTTCATATTAATATTATATTCGCAAAATGTTTCCGTTACAAAACTGTAGTGATCATCAATGCCATCACGGAAGACAAAAGGGACGATATCCCAGGTGCGGGGCTATGTTTTTTGGGTAGAGGCAAACACATTTTCTTGGGGTGCGACGAGGGGTGCATTTATGTTTTGGGCCATGGGGAGGTTAAACTTTTTTACTCGGGCATTATGTGTTTCTTAGGAAATAGAGGATGTTTTTTTGGCAAAGGGCAAAGCACGTTTGTTTTTTAAAACTAACTACGGAGCCAAAGTTTTTTTTACAAAACAACCATTGGTCAGTAGTCCCTAAGTGTAAGATACTTTGCAAATGTGACGGCTTTAGCCACAATAACTGAGAAAAATATGGACATAGTTAATTGCTTTATTATTGTCTGTTTAACCTCCCCGAATGTTATCACTGTTACTACTTGAAATTCTTATGAGACATCAAAATACATTTTTGCTACTCGTTGTTGATGACATATATAGGTCAATAAACCGGAATGCGAGGCGAAGAGGACAGCAAGCAGAGGTAAAGTTGCGAACCAATACTTCGAGTTTGGCCACGTATACATATGACTCATGTCCACCCCCCACCCCCCACTACCCGCCTGAACTATGAATGATAAGAGGAACGCATCTTATAATCTATCGTTTATTCAACTTCAATCAAGTACAGCACAAAGGCGTCGCTAGCCGAGCACGACAGCTAAGGGTCACCAGACTCTAATCTGTGAAGTGTAGCTTCCACATAGAGGGTTTTGGTATCGGCCAGTCTCTGCTGCGCAGCATAAGGGGCCGTCATCTGTCGGTACAATTGCAGCTGGGTATCTGCCACGACGTGCCTAGTCTTGCGCTTAAACTGCTGGTCCGGCATTCGTGTAGCTGATGCAACTGTACACACGTGCGAAATAAAACATTGATTTACAAATCATTTGCTGCGTTAAGATCTCTGTGGTCCAGCTTTTTTTCCCAATAATAGATGATTGGTTTGAAGAGTAACTACAGATATGTAATTAATGCATTATTGCACTAACAGCAAGCCCACTTACCAGCTGTGTTAGAAAACTTGAGAATATGTGATTAATAATCATTATTGGAGTTAATAAATATTACCTTAGTTGAGATCAACAAATAATTCACCTTTATCAGCCAAGCCCCAAAAGACCTTACCTATGACAATAGCAGAATTAATAAACACAAAGTCCAGTATGTGTGTGAACTTGCTGGTATTATTCACCAATGTTCAGTTGAGTGACACTGCAGACCATTGATCACATTCTCTGAAACAAAGCTTCATATATTAATCAACAATGAATATGTGTGGGAGGTTTATGCTTTATTTTCTTTGCTGGCATGTTAAAGTACTACATAAGCTGTCATAACATGCTTAAATCATAGAAATGGGCCACATATCATATATTTTGTAAGTTCATATTGTGGAGACCAATCAAATATTTCCTGTCTATGCACATGATTTAATTTAGAACTCATTAACTGTTTATACCATACTATTAGTACAGTGCTAATGTAAAAGAAAGTTTGAGGAAATAATATTACAAATATTACTATTAAATGGCATTGTCAGAATGATCCATCGCATACTCAGGATAGAATTCACAAAAAGTGGCTTCATTAAGTAAGTAATGAATTTCAATCAAAACTCACATGGCCACAGGATATATAAACATGTAATTGTAACTGATCCAATACAAAAGAGACATATAACTGTCAGATATAATAATCAGACCAGTGACTTGCATGTAACAGGGATTGCGCACTAAGGCAAAACGGTAAAACTGATTTGAAGATCACTTAGAATGGTATAAAATAGACATGAAGACATGTCAGGTAATATCATTTAAATCACTTAAATTTATATGAATAAAATAATGAAAGTGCATTTTTCCAAGTCAAGTAACTAATTACTGGTTCACCTGCTATAAGCCTATGTATACCATATTATTATTCTGGAGTATCAACAATTGTATACTTTAATATTAGATCCATTACATATCTATTATGTCAAGAATCTATAGCCCCAATTGAGTCGATCAATTCAAAAAATAAAGTCTAACCTAGAAAATGTCACACAGAACTAACTGCAATTATAATACATTTAGCATCCACTCATATTATATATGGGTTGGACATTGTCAGTGACATTACACCACAGCCACGAGTGCTCACTTACCTCTGTCAATCACAATCAGGCCTAGTATATATCCAACATCATCATCAACATCAACACCAGCCCCCTATGTATAATGTTAATACAGTATCCATCATGCACCAGCCCCAAGGGCATGGGGGGGGGGGGGGTGTGATGGTGTGTGATATGTGATAGACACAGTAATAATTATGATCAACAGAGATGAATGCTTGTGATTACAGCAGCCTGAATGGTATAGGTGGCGACTGCATGTAAAACATGAGTCAAATCTGTCATATAAAAAAGGTTTGTAGTGTTGCCATGTACCATTGTTCCCACACACCACCCACCTGCCATTGGCATTGAGGCTCCGGTGCTGACACTGCCCTCGACGCCCTCGATTCTACACGCCCCCCCCCCCCCACCCCCCCGAGATGTAAACACTGTCACGGCAAATTTGCGCGCAAGCACATAACTTACCGGCTAATGAAGCTTGTAATGTAAGTCCATGCCATGCCTCTTGGCGTTTGCCCTTCGTTATAGAGCAGCCTTAAAAGGGCCCGATGTACATGGGTTTATTGTCATTGACGCCTTTTAGCAACATTCTGCCTTCGCTCGTCGGGCAACATCCTTGTTTACTGTCTGCACTTCCGCTCATGTGTTGCGGGAAATAGTCATCTCGGTAAAATCTCGCGGCAGAAACTCGCCCCCGGGAAATGGTTTTCGGGGCCAAAAGCGAAATGCGTTCGAACTTACGGATCGGGGCCTTTTTTCGAAAAACGCCCCGCCTTGGCCTTGCCCTGAGGCAAGGCACAATTCCCCGCCCCCGTTTTGCCCGCAATTTGCCCTATCGAACTTACGGGCCCAGAGCACTCAATGCGAGCGCTCTAGCCCACTGAGCTGTCGCGCCGGCCCCCGTAACGGGGTGGAGAGGGAGGGCGGGAGGTGGGGGGGGGGGGGGGGATGTGTTTCACTCTGTATATTAACTCAGTACTGTCAGTCGACCACTAATTAACCTAGTCAATGTCGTTCAGCCACAACCAGCACTGGTGGGTGGATCGGACTCAGCTTTCGGACACCACATTGCAGGACACAATCTCTTGACACCGATCAATATTCCACAAACTGTACGGCGTCCTATTTCGTTCGTAAGTCCATAGGTCAACGAGAAGGGTAAGCCACCGCGAGACCGCCTCTACCTGGACGACAAGACAAAAATACCATCTGGTTAACTTTCACCATTGACCCTTGGACTTGGTCTGTGGCTAAGCCAACTGTGGTATGGAGATCTCTAACTAGGTGCTAGGATCACGCAGAATTCGAAACTCACTAATAACTTCTGTCTGGTTAGTATATAGATGTGCTAGGGTGGTCCATAGACACCCTGCCAATGCTAACCACACACTGCCCGTTTTTCTCCCAACATCTATTTTTGACATCAACGACGTCTACGTGCCTCGACCGTCAGCCCAGTGCGGCAGTCACACCGACCCGACCGTCAGCCCAGTGCAGCAGTCACACCGACCCCACCGTCAGCCCAGCACGGCCGTCACACAGACCCCACCGTCAGCCCAGTGCGGCCGTCACGTCCACCGTCAGCCCAGTGCCACCGTCACACCGACCCCACCGTCAGCCCAGTGCGGCCGTCACACCGACCCCATCGTCAGCTCAGTGCGGCCATCACACCGACCCCACCATCAGCTCAGTGCGGCCGTCACACCGGCCCCACTGTCAGCCCAGTGCGGCCGTCACACCGTCAGCCCAGTGCGGCCGTCACACCGACCCCACCGTCAGCCTACCGCGGCCGTCATACCGACACACCGTCAGCCCAGTGCGGCCGTCACACCTACCTGATCGTCGGCCCAGTGCGGCCGTCACATCGAACCCACCGGCAGCCCAGTGCGGCCGTCACACCGACCCCACCGTCAGCCTAGTGCGGCCATCACAGCGACCCGACCGTCTGCCCAGTGCGCCCGTCACCCCGACCCGACCATCAGTCCAGTGCGGCCGTCACACCGACCCCACCGTCAGCCCAGTGCGGCCGTCACACCGACCCCACCGTCAGCCCAGTGCGGCCATCACACCGACCCCGCCATCAGCCCAGTACGGCCATCACACCGACCCCGCCATCAGCCCAGTACGGCCGTCACACCGACTCTGCCTTGCAATGTTATCTCTTGACTTGTCACCTCCTCATGCGTTATGTCCTCATATGTAATGTCCTGACATATTTTCATATCACTGAGGTGTTCATTTCATTGTACCAGATGGAGGCACTAAGAGACGAGCTGGAGAAATCTGGCGCAAAAATCCTGACACGTACAGATGTGAAGGAAGGACGTGAGATTGCCAGGGGAGCCTTTGGCAGAGTCATCATGGGAACTCTGAAAGCAGGTCAGTGTTCCATGGAAGAATAAGCTAATTATTACGGATGTGTTGCATAAATATCAGCTTAGCTCGTCACGTCACTGCGCATAGGGGCCTTATCATATATCTACGTGACGATCTCTGCTATAAAATGGTGACCAACGTTGTCGATAAAGTAACGTGTGAAGGGTTATTTATAGAAGGCATTGGTCCGTACCAATAGAGCACACCACGACTATGCCACAAAATGCATTAGACACTCCCTAATTGAAATTAGAAATTAAAATAATTATTATATATATGAAGTAAATCTGTGTTGCTGTAGATACGAAATCAACCGCTGTTGCTGTCCGTTGAGGACTTTAAGTTCGGGTTGATTATGAACATCAGCAAGCGTGGTTTAAGGGGCATGTTGAGCCCTTAAATGTAACAATTTCCCTCTAATGTAAAAACCCGCAAATGTAACAAAATATTTCCCTCAAATGTAACAAAACGTCAACCGCAATTGTAACATTATTTTCCCTCTAATGTAGTGAACTTTGTCAACCACAATTGTTACAACAAAGTGTTCCGGAAACAAATACTAAGGGTAGATTCCGGATGCGTTGTCTCGAATCGGGATACGTGGGACAAATCGGGATCGGCTGGGTCGAACCTATAGTTTCGTGTGGTCCCATGGGGATTTAAGCTTACGAATCGGGATTCGTGGGTTGGAGTCGGAACTCGTGGGTTTGAATCGGGATGCGTGGGTTCGAATCGAGATTCGTGGGTTTGAATCGGGATTTGTGGGTCCGAATCGGGATTCGTGGGTCCGAATCGGGATTCGTGGGACAAATCGACACCCGATGTGTTGAATCAGGATACGAGGAGTGTGTTGATTAAAATGATTGAAACAAGATCAATCTGCATCATATGGGGCAAATCTCTTTCGGCTCTTTCGGCTCCAATCAGGTTCCAGGGGGTCAATCTGTATCCGGGGCCAATACGGATTCGTTGGATTAATCCGAATACTAGGGTTAAAATCTCGATCTTAGGGGTTCAACTGATCATAGGGATCAAATCAGGATCATAGAGGTAGAATTCGGATATGAGGGGTTACATCTGGGTCCGATGGGTCTAATCCGGATCTGATGGTTCCAATCTGGATCTGACGCTTCTAAGCCGAATCTGAGTTGTCAGTCTGGAATATCAGGTGTCCAATCTGGATCTGAGGGGTTCAGTCTGGATCTCAGGTGTCCAATCTGGATACCAAGGGTCAAATCTAGATATATGAGGTCAATCTGGATCTCAGAGGTTTAGTCTGAATGTCAAGGGTCCAATATGGATCTGCAGGGTCCAATATGGATCTGCAGGGTCCAATATGGATCTGCAGGGTCCAATATGGATCTGCAGGGTCCAATTGGGATATCAGGAGTCCAATCTGGATCTCAGAGGTCCAATCTGAATCTCAGGGGTCCAATCTGTATCTAAGGGATCAAATCTGGATCCGATGGGTCAAATCCGGATCATAGGGGTGAAATCTGGATCTCAAGGGTCAAATCCTGATCGGAGGGGTCAACCCGGGTCAACCCGAGTCAAATCGGGATCTGAGGGGTAAATTCGGATCCTAGGGGTCAAATCGTGATTTGAATGATCAAATCGTGATTTGAAGGGTCAATCCGGATCCTGGGGTCTAATCGGGATCTGAGGGGTTCAAATCTGGATCCTGAAGGTCAATTCGGAACGTAGGAGTCAATCGGAATCGTGAGGCTAAATCCGGATTCTAGTGGTCCAATCTGGATCTGTCCTGTCAAATCGGGATCTGCGCGAGATGACGTATCGGCCTTTCACGGGGTCGATACTGCGTGTGGAGAGTGGGACTCGGTCTTACAACGTTATAGTTGCATCTAACCCGATTATTAGTATCCCTTTCAAGCTACACTTGACGGTCTCGTGTATACATCATCACTTGGTCAAGCTACACTTGACGGTCTCGTGTATACGTCATCACTTGGTCAAGCTACACTTGACGGTCTCGTGTATACGTCATCACTTGGTCAAGCTACACTTGACGGTCTCGTGTATACGTCATCACTTGGTCAAGCTACACTTGACGGTCTCGTGTATACATCATCACTTGGTCAAGCTACACTTGACGGTCTCGTGTATACATCATCACTTGGTCAAGCTACACTTGACGGTCTCGTGTATACGTCATCACTTGGTCAAGCTACACTTGACGGTCTCGTGTATACGTCATCACTTGGTCAAGCTACACTTGACGGTCTCGTGTATACGTCATCACTTGGTCAAGCTACACTTGACGGTCTCGTGTATACGTCATCACTTGGTCAAGCTACACTTGACGGTCTCGTGTATACATCATCACTTGGTCAAGCTACACTTGACGGTCTCGTGTATACGTCATCACTTGGTCAAGCTACACTTGACGGTCTCGTGTATACGTCATCACTTGGTCAAGCTACACTTGACGGTCTCGTGTATACGTCATCACTTGGTCAAGCTACACTTGACGGTCTCGTGTATACGTCATCACTTGGTCAAGCTACACTTGACGGTCTCGTGTATACGTCATCACTTGGTCAAGCTACACTTGACGGTCTCGTGTATACGTCATCACTTGGTCAAGCTACACTTGACGGTCTCGTGTATACGTCATCACTTGGTCAAGCTACACTTGACGGTCTCGTGTATACGTCATCACTTGGTCAAGCTACACTTGACGGTCTCGTGTATACGTCATCACTTGGTCAAGTTTCACAGCCGTATCAGTTGAATTATTACCGTGAGAGCTTTAACACACAAACAAACGACATATTTACAAATTTTGAAACCAAACATTGTTAACTTCTGTCAGTAACAAGTGACACGACGCGAGAAAGCGTACTCTAAGAAACGTCACATATCTTAATAATTTGTTTTCCTTAAGGCAGAGTCCTTACAACTGCACATACATGCGATATGATCTCGTAGTCCGGACACATCGTAAAACGCCCGTTCATCAATTAACGACAATCGTATTTAGCATCAAAGCTCATCCATTCGGAAAAATGCGAAAGGGTGTTCTAGCACATGCCAGTAAACATAAACGAACACACCTGTTAAATTTGTTTCGGGGACCTTTTTAAATCGCATTTTGAAAAATGTTACATTAGAGGGAAACATGGTTGTTACAATAATATTATTGTGGCTACTGTAACATTAGAAGGAAAATAAGTTTTACATTTGCGGTTGACGTTTTATTACATTTGAGGAAAATATGTTGTTACATTTGAAGGCGATTCTACATTTGCGGGAACACAGTTACTACATTTGAGGGTTTTGTTACATTAGAGGGACACAAGTTGTTACATTTGCGGGTTTTTACATTAGAGGGAAATTGTTACATTTGAGGGCTCAACAGGGCATTTCTTCACACAATAATTTGCAAATAAGCGGACAGCTGTCTAATGTGTAATGTTTTGTAATGAGACCTTGAAGTTCAATTCTTGGCTTGAAAGACGTTTTTGAGACATGAATTCAGATCAAATAGTCAATGATCACAGACTGTTAACAAGTGTGTCCAATCGGTATACTGAATTATGCAGTTTATATATGACAATCATGGACTGTTAGACATACTATGCCACAGGCAATCTTCGAAGGTTCGAAGGGAAATGTAGGTTTTAGGCACTGCAGTAAGTTGTGCTGTGCTGTGCTGTGCTGTGCTGTGCTGTGTTGTGCTGCATTGGGCTAGGCTAGGCTAGGCAAACATGGTTTACGAGGGCGTTTCTTCACGTGATAATTTGCAGCGGTCTTCAACGTTTTCTATATTCAGATAACTCCCGCGTGGTGATCAAGCGGGTGGTCGATGACACGGCAGTCCAGCTGTTTTCTAAAGAGATCAAACTTCTCCAAAAGTCAAGCCACCCCAATATTGTCCAACTGCGAGGAGTGTGTCTAAAGCCTTTTGGTTTGGTTTTGGAATACCTTGGGTTCGATCTGGACGAGATGAAGATTCCCGAGACCGAGGGTTCTCGAGAAGGCAGCACCCTGGCGGAGCTGTTAAGTATTCTGGCCGACTCCGATCTTGTTGACGATGTGGGAGTGAGACGAAGGGTGCTTCATAAAGCAGCGGTTGACGTTGCCATGGGTTTGGCTTTCCTCCACCATAAAGACATCTGCCACAGAGACCTAAAGCCTGCAAATGTTTTGGTGACGAATTTAGAGGACGTAGTTATCTTCAAGCTCGCGGACTTTGGTGAGGCCAGGGGAAGTCATATCCAAACGGCCGCCGTTCTGCACAATGTTACAAATCGTGTACAACGAGGAACACGTGTGTTCTTCGCCCCAGAACAACTCTTGGAAACCCTGGCATGGGCCGACATCGCAGCCCTGAGGCGCGTGGACATGTGGTGTTACGGCATGGTCGTATTTTGCCTACTCTCTCCCGATTTTGAGTATCCCTGGAAAAGAGAACTGGCAGATCAGAGTAATCTTAACAATGTGTTGGAGGCAATGACCGCCAATAAATTGCCGAAGGGCTCAGACAGGTACAAGCACCTGTCGGATCACACAGGCCTGGGTGCTATCTTCAGAAGCTGCTGTCATTTCGAGCCGGCATTACGACCAGTGATCGACGAAGTTCTGCAAACATTAACCAAGTAAGAAAAAAACCCATTTTGGATTAAATATATTTAATAACTGGACACATTGTGTGAGTGAGCGGCGCCGACGTGTCGAGGGATCCAGCATAATCCGGTCTTCTTGCCAGAGGGCGGAAAATAATGTACATTTGCATTGCGCGATGGGGACGTTTCCAAATAGGAAAGTAATCCTCAGAACGAACTCGTAGAAAAAGGATTCAAATTTGAAAGGACTTGTTGCCACAGATTTCGTTCATTTATATAGTTGGCGCGGATAATAAATTTCATGTGGCTCCATGTCAACTGATCACAAACATCCGCGGTGCTGTAAGAAAAAGGGGAAAACGAAGCGTCCCTGATTGAACTAGGTCGGAGTGGTCTAGGTCGGAGTAGGTCTGAGTGGTCCAGGTCGGGGTAGGTCGGAGTGGTCCAGGTCGGGGTAGGTCGGAGTGGTCCAGGTCGGGGTAGGTCTGAGTGGTCCAGGTCGGGGTAGGTCTGAGTGGTCCAGGTCGGAGTAGGTCTGAGTGGTCTAGGTCGGAGTGGTCCAGGTCGGGGTAGGTCTGAGTGGTCCAGGTCGGGGTAGGTCGGAGTGGTCGAGGTCGGGGTAGGTCGGAGTGGTCCAGGTCGGGGTAGGTCTGAGTGGTCTAGGTCGGAGTAGGTCGGAGTGGTCCACGTCGGAGTAGGTCGGAGTGGTCCAGGTCGGGGTAGGTCGGAGTGGTCCAGGTCGGGGTAGGTCTGAGTGGTCCAGATCGGGGTAGGTCGGAGTGGTCCAGGTCGGAGTAGGTCTGAGTGGTCTAGGTCGGAGTAGGTCGGAGTGGTCCAGGTCGGAGTAGGTCGGAGTGGTCCAGGTCGGGGTAGGTCGGAGTGGTCCAGGTCGGGGTAGGTCTGAGTGGTCCAGATCGGGGTAGGTCGCAGTGGTCCAGGTCGGGGTAGGTCGGAGTTGTCCAGGTCGGGGTAGGTCGGAGTGGTCTAGGTCGGCGTAGGTCTGAGTGGTCCAGGTCGGGGTAGGTCGGAGTGGTCCAGGTCGGGCTAGATCGGAGTGGTCCAGGTCGGGGTAGGTCGGAGTGGTCCAGGTCGGGGTAGGTCCGAGTGGTCCAGGTCGGGGTAAGTCGGAGTGGTCCAGGTCGGGTTAGGTCGGAGTGGTCCAGGTCGGGGTAGGTCTGAGTGGTCCAGGTCGGGGTAGGTCTGAGTGGTCCAGGTCGGGGTAGGTCTGAGTGGTCCAGGTCGGGGTAGGTCGGAGTGCTACAGGTCGGGCTATGTCGGAGTGGTCCAAGTCGGGGTAAGTCGGAGTGGTCCAGGTCGGGGTAGGTCCGAGTGGTCCAGGTCGGGGTAAGTCGGAGTGGTCCAGGTCGGGGTAGGTCCGAGTGGTCCAGGTCGGGGTAAGTCGGAGTGGTCCAGGTCGGGTTAGGTCTGAGTGGTCCAGGTCGGGGTAGGTCTGAGTGGTCCAGGTCGGGGTAGGTCTGAGTGGTCCAGGTCGGGGTAGGTCAGAGTGGTCCAGGTCGGGGTAGGTCTGACTGGTCCAGGTCGGGGTAGGTCTGACTGGTCCAGGTCGGGGTAGGTCTGAGTGGTCCAGGTCGGGGTAGGTCTGACTGGTCCAGGTTGGGGTAGGTCTGAGTGATCCAGGTCGGAGTAGGTCGGAGTGGTCCAGGTCGGGGTAGGTCTGAGTGGTCCAGGTCGGGGTAGGTCTGACTGGTCCAGGTCGGGGTAGGACTGAGTGGTCCAGGTCGGGGTAGGTCGGAGTGGTCCAGGTGGGAGTAGATCACAGTAGTCTAGGTCGGGTTAGGTCACAGTAGTCTAGGTCGGAGTAGTCGGAGTGGTCCAGGTCGGGGTAGGTCACAGTAGTCTAGGTCGGGGTAAGTCAGAGTAGTCTAGGTCGGAGTAGGTCGGATTGGTCCAGGTCGGAGTAGGTCACAGTAGTCTAGGTCGGGGTAGGTCGGAGTGGTCGAGGTCGGAGTGGTCGAGGTCGGAGTAGGTCACAGTAGTCTAGGTTGGGGTAGGTCGGAGTGGTCGAGGTCGGGTTAGGTCGGAGTGGTCGAGGTCGGAGTAGGTCGGAGTGGTCCAGGTCGGAGTAGGTCACAGTAGTCTAGGTCGGGGTAGGTCGGAGTGATCGAGGTCGGGTTACGTCGGAGTGGTCGAGGTCGGAGTAGGTCGGAGTGGCCAAGGTCGGGGTAGGTCTGAGTGGTCCAGGTCGCGGTAGGTCTGAGTGGTCCAGGTCGGGGTAGGTCAGAGTGGTCCAGGTCGGGGTAGGTCGGAGTGGTCCAGGTCGGGGTAGGTTGGAGTGGTCCAGGTCGGGGTAGGTCAGAGTGGTCCAGGTCGGGGTAGGTCGGAGTGGTCCAGGTGGGAGTAGATCACAGTAGTCTAGGCCGGGTTAGGTCACAGTAGTCTAGGTCGGGGTAGTCGGAGTGGTCCAGGTCGGGGTAGGTCGAAATGGTCCAGGTCGGGGTAGGTCACAGTAGTCTAGGTCGGGGTAAGTCAGAGTAGTCTAGGTCGGAGTAGGTCGGATTGGTCCAGGTCGGAGTAGGTCACCATAGTCTAGGTCTGGGTAGGTCACACGAGTCTAAGTCGGGGTAGGTCGGATTGGTCCAGGTCAGAGTAGGTCACAGTAGTCTAGGTTGGGGTAGGTCGGATTGGTCGAGGTCGGAGTAGGCCACAGTAGTCTAGGTCGGGGTAGGTCACAGTAGTCCCAAGTCGGATTAGGTTACAGTGGTCTAGGTCGGGTTGGTCTAGGTCGGGGGAGGTCACAGTAGTCCAGGTCGGGGTAGATCACAGTAGTCTATGTCGGGTTAGGTCGGATTGGTCCAGGTCGGAGTAAGTCACAGTAGTTGAGGTCGGAGTAGGTCACACAGTAGTATAGGTCTGAGTAGGTCAGAGTAGCCTAGGTCGGGGTAGGTCGGAGTAGGTCACAGTAGTCTAGGTCGGTGTACGTCGGAGTGGTTTAGGTCGGGGTAGGTCACAGTAGTCTAGGTCGGGGTAGGTCACAGTAGTCTAGGTCGGGGTAGGTCGGATTGGTCCAGGTCGGAGTAAGTCACAGTAGTTGAGGTCGGAGTAGGTCACAGTAGTCTAGGTCGGGGTGTTCTAGGTCGGGGTAGGTCACAGTAATCTAGGTCGGGATGGGTCACAATACTCTAGGTCGGGGTAGGTCGGAGTGGTCTAGGTCGGGGTAGGTCGGAGTGGTCTAGGTCGGGGTAGGTCGGAGTGGTCTAGGTCGGGGTAGGTCGGAGTGGTCTAGGTCGGGGTAGGTCGGAGTGGTCTAGGTCGGGGTAGGTCACAGTAGTCTAGGTCGGGGTAGGTCACAGTAGTCTAGGTCGGGATGGGTCACAGTACTCTAGGTCAGGGTAGGTCGGAATGGTCTAGGTCGGGGTAGGTCACAGTAGTCTAGGTCGGTGTACGTCGGAGTGGTTTAGGTCGGGGTAGGTCACAGTAGTCTAGGTCGAGGTAGGTCACAGTATTCTAGGTCGGGGTAGGTCGGATTGGTCCAGGTCGGAGTAAGTCACAGTAGTTGTGTTCGGAGTAGGTCACAGTAGTCTAGGTCGGGGTGTTCTAGGTCGGGGTAGGTCACAGTAGTCTAGGTCGGGATGGGTCACAATACTCTATGTCAGGGTAGGTCGGAGTGGTCTAGGTCGGGGTAGGTCACAGTAGTCTATTTCGGGGTAGGTCGGAGTGGTCTAGGTCAGGGTAGGTCGGAGTGGTCTAGGTCGGGGTAGGTCACAGTAGTCTAGGTCGGGGTAGGTCGGAGTGGTCTAGGTCAGGGTAGGTCGGAGTGGTCTAGGTCGGGGTAGGTCGGAGTGGTCTAGGTCGGGGTAGGTCACAGTAGTCTAGGTCGGGGTAGGTCGTAGTGGTCTAGATCGAGATAGGTCACAGTAGTCTAGGTCGGGGTAGGTCACAGTAGTCTAGGTCGGGGTAGGTCACAGTAGTCTCGGTCGGGGTAGGTCACAGTAGTCTAGGTCGGGGTAGGTCACAGTAGTCTAGGTCGGGGTAGGTCGTACTGGTCTAGGTCGGGGTAGGGCACAGTAGTCTAGGTTGGGGTAGGTCACAGTAGTCTAGGTCGGGGTAGGTCGTAGTGGTCTAGGTCGGGGTAGGTCACAGTAGTCTAGGTCGGGGTAGGTCACAGTAGTCTAGGTCGGGGTAGGGCGGATTGGTCCAGGTCGGAGTAAGTCACAGTAGTTGAGGTCGGAGTAGGTCACAGTAGTCTAGGTCGGGTCGTTCTAGGTCGGGGTAGGTCACAGTAGTCTAGGACGGGATGGGTCACAATACTCTAGGTCAGGGTAGGTCGGAGTGGTCTAGGTCGGGGTAGGTCACAGTAGTCTAGGTCGGGGTAGGTCGGAGTGGTCTAGGTCGGGGTAGGTCACAGTAGTCTAGGTCGGGGTAGGTCACAGTAGTCTAGGTCGGGGTAGGTCGGAGTGGTCCAGGTCGGGGTAGGTCACAGTAGTCTAGGTCGAGGTAGGTCGGAGTGGTATAGGTCGGGGTAGGTCGGCTTGGTCCAGGTCGGAGTAAGTCACAGTAGTTGAGGTCGGAGTAGGTCACAGTAGTCTAGGTCGGAATGGTCTAGGTCGGGGTAGGTCACAGTAGTCTAGGTCGGGATGGGTCACAATACTCTAGGTCAGGGTAGGTCGGTGTGGTCTAGGTCGGGGTAGGTCACAGTAGTCTAGGTCGAGGTAGGTCGGAGTAGTCTAGGTCGGGGCAGGTTGGAGTAGTCTAGGTCGGGGCAGGTTGGAGTAGTCTAGGTCGGGGTAGGTCGGAGTAGTCTAGGTCGGGGCAGGTTGGAGTGGTCCAGGTCGGAGTAAGTCACAGTAGTTGAGGTCGGAGTAGGTCACAGCAGTCTAGGTCGGAATGGTCTAGGTCGGGGTAGGTCACAGTAGTCTAGGTCGTGATGGGTCACAATACCCTAGGTCAGGGTGGGTCGGTGTGGTCTAGGTCGGGGTAGGTCGGAGTAGTCTAGGTCGGGATGGGTCACAATACTCTAGGTCGGGGCAGGTTGGAGTGGTCTAGGTCGGGGTAGGTCACAGTAGTCTAGGTCGAGGTAGGTCGGAGTGGTCCAGGTCGGGGCAGGTTGGAGTGGTCCAGGTCGGGGCAGGTTGGAGTGGTCCAGGTCGGGGTAGGTTGGAGTGGTCCAGGTCGGGGCAGGTTGGAGTGGTCCAGGTCGGGGCAGGTTGGAGTGGTCCAGGTCGGGGTAGGTTGGAGTGGTCCAGGTCGGGGCAGGTTGGAGTGGTCCAGGTCGGGGTAGGTTGGAGTGGTCCAGGTCGGGGCAGGTTGGAGTGGTCCAAGTCGGGGTAGGTCTGAGTGGTCCAGATCGGGGTAGGTCGGAGTGGTCCAGGTCGGGGTAGGTCTGAGTGGTCCAGATCGGGGTAGGTCGGAGTGGTCCAGGTCGGGGTAGGTCTGAGTGGTCCAGGTCGGGGTAGGTCGGAGTGGTCCAGGTCGGAGTAGGTCTGAGTGGTCTAGGTCGGAGTAGGTCGGAGTGGTCCAGGTCGGAGTAGGTCGGAGTGGTCCAGGTCGGGGTAGGTCGGAGTGGTCCAGGTCGGGGTAGGTCTGAGTGGTCCAGATCGGGGTAGGTCGCAGTGGTCCAGGTCGGGGTAGGTCGGAGTTGTCCAGGTCGGGGTAGGTCGGAGTGGTCTAGGTCGGCGTAGGTCTGAGTGGTCCAGGTCGGGGTAGGTCGGAGTGGTCCAGGTCGGGCTAGATCGGAGTGGTCCAGGTCGGGGTAGGTCGGAGTGGTCCAGGTCGGGGTAGGTCCGAGTGGTCCAGGTCGGGGTAAGTCGGAGTGGTCCAGGTCGGGTTAGGTCGGAGTGGTCCAGGTCGGGGTAGGTCTGAGTGGTCCAGGTCGGGGTAGGTCTGAGTGGTCCAGGTCGGGGTAGGTCTGAGTGGTCCAGGTCGGGGTAGGTCGGAGTGCTACAGGTCGGGCTATGTCGGAGTGGTCCAAGTCGGGGTAAGTCGGAGTGGTCCAGGTCGGGGTAGGTCCGAGTGGTCCAGGTCGGGGTAAGTCGGAGTGGTCCAGGTCGGGTTAGGTCTGAGTGGTCCAGGTCGGGGTAGGTCTGAGTGGTCCAGGTCGGGGTAGGTCTGAGTGGTCCAGGTCGGGGTAGGTCGGAGTGGTCCAGGTCGGGGTAGGTCTGACTGGTCCAGGTCGGGTTAGGTCTGACTGGTCCAGGTCGGGGTAGGTCTGAGTGGTCCAGGTCGGGGTAGGTCTGACTGGTCCAGGTTGGGGTAGGTCTGAGTGATCCAGGTCGGAGTAGGTCGGAGTGGTCCAGGTCGGGGTAGGTCTGAGTGGTCCAGGTCGGGGTAGGTCTGACTGGTCCAGGTCGGGGTAGGTCTGAGTGGTCCAGGTCGGGGTAGGTCGGAGTGGTCCAGGTGGGAGTAGATCACAGTAGTCTAGGTCGGGTTAGGTCACAGTAGTCTAGGTCCGAGTAGGTCGGATTGGTCCAGGTCGGAGTAGGTCACAGTAGTCTAGGTCGGGGTAGGTCGGAGTGGTCGAGGTCGGAGTAGGTCACAGTAGTCTAGGTTGGGGTAGGTCGGAGTGGTCGAGGTCGGGTTAGGTCGGAGTGGTCGAGGTCGGAGTAGGTCGGAGTGGTCCAGGTCGGAGTAGGTCACAGTAGTCTAGGTCGGGGTAGGTCGGAGTGATCGAGGTCGGGTTACGTCGGAGTGGTCGAGGTCGGAGTAGGTCGGAGTGGCCAAGGTCGGGGTAGGTCTGAGTGGTCCAGGTCGCGGTAGGTCTGAGTGGTCCAGGTCGGGGTAGGTCAGAGTGGTCCAGGTCGGGGTAGGTCGGAGTGGTCCAGGTCGGGGTAGGTTGGAGTGGTCCAGGTCGGGGTAGGTCAGAGTGGTCCAGGTCGGGGTAGGTCGGAGTGGTCCAGGTGGGAGTAGATCACAGTAGTCTAGGCCGGGTTAGGTCACAGTAGTCTAGGTCGGGGTAGTCGGAGTGGTCCAGGTCGGGGTAGGTCGAAATGGTCCAGGTCGGGGTAGGTCACAGTAGTCTAGGTCGGGGTAAGTCAGAGTAGTCTAGGTCGGAGTAGGTCGGATTGGTCCAGGTCGGAGTAGGTCACCATAGTCTAGGTCTGGGTAGGTCACACGAGTCTAAGTCGGGGTAGGTCGGATTGGTCCAGGTCAGAGTAGGTCACAGTAGTCTAGGTTGGGGTAGGTCGGATTGGTCGAGGTCGGAGTAGGCCACAGTAGTCTAGGTCGGGGTAGGTCACAGTAGTCCCAAGTCGGATTAGGTTACAGTGGTCTAGGTCGGGTTGGTCTAGGTCGGGGGAGGTCACAGTAGTCCAGGTCGGGGTAGATCACAGTAGTCTATGTCGGGTTAGGTCGGATTGGTCCAGGTCGGAGTAAGTCACAGTAGTTGAGGTCGGAGTAGGTCACACAGTAGTATAGGTCTGAGTAGGTCAGAGTAGCCTAGGTCGGGGTAGGTCGGAGTAGGTCACAGTAGTCTAGGTCGGTGTACGTCGGAGTGGTTTAGGTCGGGGTAGGTCACAGTAGTCTAGGTCGGGGTAGGTCACAGTAGTCTAGGTCGGGGTAGGTCGGATTGGTCCAGGTCGGAGTAAGTCACAGTAGTTGAGGTCGGAGTAGGTCACAGTAGTCTAGGTCGGGGTGTTCTAGGTCGGGGTAGGTCACAGTAATCTAGGTCGGGATGGGTCACAATACTCTAGGTCGGGGTAGGTCGGAGTGGTCTAGGTCGGGGTAGGTCGGAGTGGTCTAGGTCGGGGTAGGTCGGAGTGGTCTAGGTCGGGGTAGGTCACAGTAGTCTAGGTCGGGGTAGGTCACAGTAGTCTAGGTCGGGATGGGTCACAGTACTCTAGGTCAGGGTAGGTCGGAATGGTCTAGGTCGGGGTAGGTCACAGTAGTCTAGGTCGGTGTACGTCGGAGTGGTTTAGGTCGGGGTAGGTCACAGTAGTCTAGGTCGAGGTAGGTCACAGTATTCTAGGTCGGGGTAGGTCGGATTGGTCCAGGTCGGAGTAAGTCACAGTAGTTGTGTTCGGAGTAGGTCACAGTAGTCTAGGTCGGGGTGTTCTAGGTCGGGGTAGGTCACAGTAGTCTAGGTCGGGATGGGTCACAATACTCTATGTCAGGGTAGGTCGGAGTGGTCTAGGTCGGGGTAGGTCACAGTAGTCTATTTCGGGGTAGGTCGGAGTGGTCTAGGTCAGGGTAGGTCGGAGTGGTCTAGGTCGGGGTAGGTCACAGTAGTCTAGGTCGGGGTAGGTCGGAGTGGTCTAGGTCAGGGTAGGTCGGAGTGGTCTAGGTCGGGGTAGGTCGGAGTGGTCTAGGTCGGGGTAGGTCACAGTAGTCTAGGTCGGGGTAGGTCGTAGTGGTCTAGATCGAGATAGGTCACAGTAGTCTAGGTCGGGGTAGGTCACAGTAGTCTAGGTCGGGGTAGGTCACAGTAGTCTCGGTCGGGGTAGGTCACAGTAGTCTAGGTCGGGGTAGGTCACAGTATTCTAGGTCGGGGTAGGTCGTACTGGTCTAGGTCGGGGTAGGGCACAGTAGTCTAGGTTGGGGTAGGTCACAGTAGTCTAGGTCGGGGTAGGTCGTAGTGGTCTAGGTCGGGGTAGGTCACAGTAGTCTAGGTCGGGGTAGGTCACAGTAGTCTAGGTCGGGGTAGGGCGGATTGGTCCAGGTCGGAGTAAGTCACAGTAGTTGAGGTCGGAGTAGGTCACAGTAGTCTAGGTCGGGTCGTTCTAGGTCGGGGTAGGTCACAGTAGTCTAGGACGGGATGGGTCACAATACTCTAGGTCAGGGTAGGTCGGAGTGGTCTAGGTCGGGGTAGGTCACAGTAGTCTAGGTCGGGGTAGGTCGGAGTGGTCTAGGTCGGGGTAGGTCACAGTAGTCTAGGTCGGGGTAGGTCACAGTAGTCTAGGTCGGGGTAGGTCGGAGTGGTCCAGGTCGGGGTAGGTCACAGTAGTCTAGGTCGAGGTAGGTCGGAGTGGTATAGGTCGGGGTAGGTCGGCTTGGTCCAGGTCGGAGTAAGTCACAGTAGTTGAGGTCGGAGTAGGTCACAGTAGTCTAGGTCGGAATGGTCTAGGTCGGGGTAGGTCACAGTAGTCTAGGTCGGGATGGGTCACAATACTCTAGGTCAGGGTAGGTCGGTGTGGTCTAGGTCGGGGTAGGTCACAGTAGTCTAGGTCGAGGTAGGTCGGAGTAGTCTAGGTCGGGGCAGGTTGGAGTAGTCTAGGTCGGGGCAGGTTGGAGTAGTCTAGGTCGGGGTAGGTCGGAGTAGTCTAGGTCGGGGCAGGTTGGAGTGGTCCAGGTCGGAGTAAGTCACAGTAGTTGAGGTCGGAGTAGGTCACAGTAGTCTAGGTCGGAATGGTCTAGGTCGGGGTAGGTCACAGTAGTCTAGGTCGTGATGGGTCACAATACCCTAGGTCAGGGTGGGTCGGTGTGGTCTAGGTCGGGGTAGGTCGGAGTAGTCTAGGTCGGGATGGGTCACAATACTCTAGGTCGGGGCAGGTTGGAGTGGTCTAGGTCGGGGTAGGTCACAGTAGTCTAGGTCGAGGTAGGTCGGAGTGGTCCAGGTCGGGGCAGGTTGGAGTGGTCCAGGTCGGGGCAGGTTGGAGTGGTCCAGGTCGGGGTAGGTTGGAGTGGTCCAGGTCGGGGCAGGTTGGAGTGGTCCAGGTCGGGGCAGGTTGGAGTGGTCCAGGTCGGGGTAGGTTGGAGTGGTCCAGGTCGGGGCAGGTTGGAGTGGTCCAGGTCGGGGTAGGTTGGAGTGGTCCAGGTCGGGGCAGGTTGGAGTGGTCCAGGTCGGGGTAGGTTGGAGTGGTCCAGGTCGGGGCAGGTTGGAGTGGTCCAGGTCGGGGTAGGTTGGAGTGGTCCAGGTCGGGGCAGGTTGGAGTGGTCCAGGTCGGGGCAGGTTGGAGTGGTCCAGGTCGGGGTAGGTTGGAGTGGTCCAGGTCGGGGCAGGTTGGAGTGGTCCAGGTCGGGGTAGGTCACAGTAGTCTATTTCGGGGTAGGTCGGAGTGGTCTAGGTCGGGGCAGGTTGGAGTGGTTTAGGTCGGGGCAGGTTGGAGTGGTCCAGGTCGGGGCAGGTTGGAGTGGTCCAGGTTGGGGCAGGTTGGAGTGGTCCAGGTCGGGGTAGGTTGGAGTGGTCCAGGTCGGGGCAGGTTGGAGTGGTCCAGGTCGGGGCAGGTTGGAGTGGTCCAGGTCGGGGTAGGTTGGAGTGGTCCAGGTCGGGGCAGGTTGGAGTGGTCCAGGTCGGGGCAGGTTGGAGTGGTCAAGGTCGGGGCAGGTTGGAGTGGTCTAGGTCGGGGCAGGTTGGAGTGGTCCAGGTCGGGGTAGGTCACAGTAGTCTAGGTCGGGGTAGGTCGGTGTGGTCTAGGTCGGGGTAGGTCACAGTAGTCTAGGTCGAGGTAGGTTGGAGTGGTCCAGGTCGGGGCAGGTTGGAGTGGTCTAGGTCGGGGCAGGTTGGAGTGGTCCAGGTCGGGGTAGGTCACAGTAGTCTAGGTCGGGGCAGGTTGGAGTGGTCCAGGTCGGGGCAGGTTGGAGTGGTCCAGGTCGGGGTAGGTTGGAGTGGTCCAGGTCGGGGCAGGTTGGAGTGGTCCAGGTCGGGGCAGGTTGGAGTGTTCCAGGTCGGGGCAGGTTGGAGTGGTCTAGGTCGGGGCAGGTTGGAGTGGTCCAGGTCGGGGTAGGTCACAGTAGTCTAGGTCGGGGTAGGTCGGTGTGGTCTAGGTCGGGGTAGGTCACAGTAGTCTAGGTCGAGGTAGGTTGGAGTGGTCCAGGTCGGGGCAGGTTGGAGTGGTCTAGGTCGGGGCAGGTTGGAGTGGTCCAGGTCGGGGTAGGTCACAGTAGTCTAGGTCGGGGCAGGTTGGAGTGGTCCAGGTCGGGGTAGGTCACAGTAGTCTAGGTCGAGGCAGGTTGGAGTGGTCCAGGTCGGGGCAGGTTGGAGTGGTCCAGGTCGGGGTAGGTCACAGTAGTTGAGGTCGGAGTAGGTCACAGTAGTCTAGGTCGGAATGGTCTAGGTCGGGGTAGGTCACAGTAGTCTAGGTCGTGATGGGTCACAATACTCTAGGTCAGGGTGGGTCGGTGTGGTCTAGGTCGGGGTAGGTCGGAGTAGTCTAGGTCGGGATGGGTCACAATACTCTAGGTCGGGGCAGGTTGGAGTGGTCTAGGTCGGGGTAGGTCACAGTAGTCCAGGTCGGGGTAGGTTGGAGTGGTCCAGGTCGGGGCAGGTTGGAGTGGTCCAGGTCGGGGTAGGTTGGAGTGGTCCAGGTCGGGGCAGGTTGGAGTGGTCCAGGTCGGGGTAGGTTGGAGTGGTCCAGGTCGGGGCAGGTTGGAGTGGTCCAGGTCGGGGTAGGTTGGAGTGGTCCAGGTCGGGGCAGGTTGGAGTGGTCCAGGTCGGGGTAGGTTGGAGTGGTCCAGGTCGGGGCAGGTTGGAGTGGTCCAGGTCGGGGCAGGTTGGAGTGGTCCAGGTCGGGGTAGGTTGGAGTGGTCCAGGTCGGGGCAGGTTGGAGTGGTCCAGGTCGGGGCAGGTTGGAGTGGTCCAGGTCGGGGTAGGTTGGAGTGGTCCAGGTCGGGGCAGGTTGGAGTGGTCCAGGTCGGGGTAGGTTGGAGTGGTCCAGGTCGGGGCAGGTTGGAGTGGTCCAGGTCGGGGCAGGTTGGAGTGGTCCAGGTCGGGGTAGGTTGGAGTGGTCCAGGTCGGGGCAGGTTGGCGTGGTCCAGGTCGGGGCAGGTTGGAGTGGTCCAGGTCGGGGTAGGTTGGAGTGGTCCAGGTCGGGGCAGGTTGGAGTGGTCCAGGTCGGGGCAGGTTGGAGTGGTCCAGGTCGGGGCAGGTTGGAGTGGTCTAGGTCGGGGCAGGTTGGAGTGGTCCAGGTCGGGGTAGGTCACAGTAGTCTAGGTCGGGGTAGGTCGGTGTGGTCTAGGTCGGGGTAGGTCACAGTAGTCTAGGTCGAGGTAGGTTGGAGTGGTCCAGGTCGGGGCAGGTTGGAGTGGTCTAGGTCGGGGCAGGTTGGAGTGGTCCAGGTCGGGGTAGGTCACAGTAGTCTAGGTCGGGGCAGGTTGGAGTGGTCCAGGTCGGGGCAGGTTGGAGTGGTCCAGGTCGGGGTAGGTTGGAGTGGTCCAGGTCGGGGCAGGTTGGAGTGGTCCAGGTCGGGGCAGGTTGGAGTGTTCCAGGTCGGGGCAGGTTGGAGTGGTCTAGGTCGGGGCAGGTTGGAGTGGTCCAGGTCGGGGTAGGTCACAGTAGTCTAGGTCGGGGTAGGTCGGTGTGGTCTAGGTCGGGGTAGGTCACAGTAGTCTAGGTCGAGGTAGGTTGGAGTGGTCCAGGTCGGGGCAGGTTGGAGTGGTCTAGGTCGGGGCAGGTTGGAGTGGTCCAGGTCGGGGTAGGTCACAGTAGTCTAGGTCGGGGCAGGTTGGAGTGGTCCAGGTCGGGGTAGGTCACAGTAGTCTAGGTCGAGGCAGGTTGGAGTGGTCCAGGTCGGGGCAGGTTGGAGTGGTCCAGGTCGGGGTAGGTCACAGTAGTCTAGGTCGGGGCAGGTTGGAGTGGTCCAGGTCGGGGTAGGTTGGAGTGGTCTAGGTCGGGGCAGGTTGGAGTGGTCCAGGTCGGGGTAGGTTGGAGTGGTCTAGGTCGGGGCAGGTTGGTGTGGTCCAGGTCGGGGCAGTTTGGAGTGGTCCAGGTCGTGTTAGTCCTCAATATTCCTCACTAATAGAGTAACGAATAACAATACCTTATTATCCCAAGATAATCTTGCGGAGAGTATTTCGACGATGCGAATTACGACATCAGGTGAATATGGTATGTTGATCAATGGGATTCAAATAAAAAAACAAATAAATATGTTCCGATTCGATCAATCATTTTGATTCCATGAAGAAATTGACTAAACATAAGTCGTTGGTGAATCTGGTGCCGTTTTGGCACTGCCAAATGTTTTAAGGTGATCAATTTTGTAACACTAATCTGTTGTTGTTCACAGCATGACGTATAGCCGAACGAACCCCGGAATTTCTGCTTCGCCAGCCGCAGAAAAACATGGTAAGAAAGAAGTGGCCAACCTTATGGTCATACTATATACGTGTATAATATCGCTGTCAATTTGCCGATGAGTCGCTAGTACTGTGGTGAGAGGTGCAATATATGGCAATATTAGGCAGTACAGTCACCTTGTACTGATCATACCCACATTTAACCTGTCAGTTGATGGTCATGAAAATCTGAGACAGCCTGCCATGGAAGCGGCGAGTACCCTGACAGCGGTGGCCAACCCCCGAGCCAGAGACCTGGTTGAACAAGTCACAGTGGTTGCGGTTGACGCGCAGAGCACGCTCCGAGCCGCGGACAACCCTTGGGTAACTATTGCTCCGCAATGCATCTTTTGATATGAGAGCCCCAAGAAAGAAATGCTAAAAACCTACTTAATGCACATTAGGCTTGATCTGAAATTCAAAGAATGTCCGCCCACATATCAGGTCCGCCCACACAGTGGGTCCGCCCACACAACAGGTCCGCCCACACAATAGGTCCGCCCACACAACAGGTCCTCCCACACAGTAGGTCCACCCAAACAGTAGATCCGCCCACACAGTCGGTTTGCCCACACAGTATGTCCGCCCACACAACAGGTCCGCCCACACGGTAGATTTGCCCACACAACAGGTCCGCCCACACAACCGATCCGCCCACACAACAGATCTGCCCAAACAGTCGGTCCGCCCACACAGTCGGTCGGCCCACACAACAGGTCCGCCCACACAGTAGATCCGCCCACACAACAGGTCCGCCCGCACAACAGGTCCGCCCACATAGAAGGTCCACCCACATATCAGGTCCGCCCACACAGTAGATCCGCCCACACAGCAGTTCCGCGGGATCCTTATTCATATATTAAAATTGTTTTCGAGAGCAAGCGTTGCAAGCAACAGCTTGGAAGTCCTGATGCGATCCGCTGTAGCCCACGCCAATCTCATGTTATTTCTAAACCGTCTACATCTTTGTTATGCTTGATCTCTTTCTTAAATTAATTGTTTGTTCATCATGTTGGCCACCCTTTCTCTTTGCCTGCACATATCCCCGTTATCCGCTGCGCCTCCCCCCCCCCCCAGATTCCCGCCTCTACCAATCCATGTCTATAAGTTAAACCAATGTTAGCCACGATGAATTCTTGCCGATGTTCATTTCAGTCTCCAAGTCGTGAGGAAACTCGTTCTCTTCACACACCGCTGGAAAGGTCGCGCGGCATTGACCTTGGTGCCTGCTGACTTGCAACCCTCTGCCCCTTGCTGGCTCCACCACCCCCCCCCCTCTGCCCCCCGCCCACCGCCCTTGTTCACATCAGTTGTGTTTGTCACTGATGTTTGTCTTTTGTTGTTTGTCGTAGTATGCGGAGGCGGCGTATGACGGTTTGCGGGTGACGGCGGTGGTGGGGCATAAGACTGGTCCCGGATGTCTACAGAACCCCTGGGGTGTGTCCGCCCACGGCGACTTAGTGTGGGTGGCGGACAGGAGCAGGCATAGGGTAGTGGTCTTCCGGCGGAAGACAGAAGGAGGTCAAATAGGCCACCACTACGTGGGCGAGTCAGCCGTCTACACTCCTGTCCTGCTCACTGCCACAGGCAAAGAAAGCTGGATCTCACAGCGCAGTGGCCAGCTCCAGGGATTTCGACTGCAAGATGGAGCGGTTGTCCGGACGCGGTCTTTACCCGTTTCTGGACAGCTGAGAGATCCACGAGGACTGGACTACAGAGAGTCCCGTGGCACTCTCTATGTCTGCTGTGGTGACGGCGTTCACGTGGTGGACGTGGCGGAGGGCGGGGTGGTGGCCGCCCTCAGCACTCCACCAGAGGCGAAGGAGGGGGGCCGCCGACCGTGGTATGTGTCAGTTCTCCATGGCACTATCCTGGTGTCGTTCGTCGACGTTCAGGTGACGTCAGGCGACGTCATGGTGTTGTACACCGGAGACGGCCAGCCGGGCCGAATCCTGCGCCTCCCAGGTCTTCAGTGTGCCAGGGACATTGCAAACAACGGTCACCACTTTGTGGTAAGTGACCCGGGGGGTCACTCTCTACGCGTGCTGAGCCGGGAGGGGGAGGAGGTTACTGAGGTGGCGCTGGGGGAGATCTGGCCCCGCACTATATCAGGGACCCCCCAACACCAGGTGCTCTACGTCACGGATCGCTACAGCAATAAATTGTTTGTGGTCAGCCGCTGACGTAACCACTCGCGCCTTGTCCTCATTAAGGCACGATAAGTGAATATTAGCCACACCCGGGGGGTGGGTGGGGGGGGGGGGGGGCGAGTGCTGGGGTGGACTGCACCGCCATCCCTTAACACTCGAGAGCCTCCCTCCCAAGATCCATCCCATTCTGCCTCACCCTCCCCAAACATGTATGTGGGGGTGTGCGGAAGGGGGCTGGTAAGAGTTATTTTATTATGGCGGAAGCGAAGTAACACATTTTGACCCCTGTGCAGAAATAACGGTTATCTGCTGATTAGTATCTCCTGACTGAGCATTAGCTTCTCCTGATTGAGACTTAGTATCTCCTAATTGAGACTTAGTATTTCATGATTGACACTTAGTATCCCCTGATTTAACTTAGTATCTCTAGTATCTCTAGTATCTCCTGATTGAGACTTATATCTTCAAATTAACACTTACAATCTCCCATAGGTAGAACCTATAGTATCTATTTTGGCAATGCGTTAGACATTATTCCACGTTCTTAGCTTTATATTGCCTAAGTGTATCGTCACGCCTCTTGCGCTCTCGCCGGTCAAAGCGGTTCGCTGCAATTGTAGATTGTGAGATCTCCGCCCACGCAGTCCCCGCAGCATGGGGATGATATTGAAAGGGGCCACACATAAGATGGACTATTCATCTGTATGTAGTAACCCACTCCAACCGCGGGTCGATTATAAACATGACGGAAAGCCGCAAATTGGGATCAAGCCAAAAAAATGATTAACTGTCCTGAAAACTTATGTCATTGTTAAATTAGGTTGAATAAAGTAAATCCTTCGTGTATTCCAAAGATGGGGAAACAGTGTCCCTATATCGGGCCTATGCCGATATAAACATATAGATTCTAGACCTCATGTTATCTACGCATTTGTTGCCTGTGGTTTAAAAATGGCAACCAGATATCGTTTTCCGTTTAATCTCTGTGCGTGCTTCTATATTCATGCAAGGGCATGCAGGTGAATCTCGTTTTATGTGTGCGATACCTCACGAGATCAAATTTTTGTGACAACGACGTTATATGCGACCTTAATTTTTCACTGCGCAGCTCACTCGCTCCCTGCTTGACGACTCAAAACGCTGTCATCCTAGTCAGGATTTGGGTCGTGGAACCAGGCAAACTGCGCGGTGAGCAACCTATCAACCAACAACAACCTATCATTATAGAGTTATGCAGCATTAATTTCAATTGAGACATCAGTGCATTGCAAGTGAAAATGTCACTTAATACATCTATGAAGAAATAGAAAAGTCTAAAGACTGAATTACAACCCTAAACAGAGGCATTATTTAAATAAAATTGTCTCAATTTGCAAATGTCATGAACAATATTTGTCAACCAGGGCTGACTTAATGTAGAACAAAGTTAATGATTATTATATCCTATTAAACCATATAATGTCCTATTTTATTTTAAAAGTCATGAATTAATCTTTTCTTCATTTAAATTGATGGAACACAATCTAATACAATATAGCAACTGAGAGGTCATTAATATTACTGGATTCCTTTTGCTTTAATTGTTATCAATATGTTCAAGA
This sequence comes from Arenicola marina, assembly GCA_964019135.1. Classification (NCBI taxonomy): domain Eukaryota; kingdom Metazoa; phylum Annelida; class Polychaeta; family Arenicolidae; genus Arenicola; species Arenicola marina. Next base: position 17,681,944 of record OZ025248.1, on the reverse strand, counting down.
ATTTGTGGTTCTCTTGTTTCTTTATTATATTATATGTTGTAGCTTCACTTAGTTTTTGTATCTGCTACATATGAAACACCTGCATGTTTTATTTTATACCATGTGTTGTCTACCCAAACTGATATGATAGAAGCAAATCCAGTGCAAGAGACTGATAGAAACTTGGATTTATTATCATCATTTTTATCCAGCACAAACTGTAACAGCTAGATCAGTTTCTTCAGGACTAATTCTCTGATGGATTAGGACAGATGATGAAATAACCATTCCGGGAAAACTCCTTCTGAAAATGGTTGTTTCATTTATGTATTCACTTACATTAATGGACACATTTTCCACAAGGAACAAGTATCTCAACAAACAGATTTAAATTTGAAACTTCTTAGTAAAACAACACTTAAATAATAAATGTGAAACCATCTAAGCAGTTTACGTCTTCATTGAGCAATTAATTTTCATATATGTTCTGACCACTAATCAGGATCTGGCCTGGCCAAAGTATTTTTAAATGTAGTGGTGAACTACGATTGACTTAACTTGAACAAATGAAAGTAATGCATCAACGCTATTTATCTAAAATTCTTTTGATAAGTTTCCACATTCAAAAGGCTTCTGGTATTTATTTCGGATTTGGATGGCTCGGGGATGGCGGGTGTGTGTGCGTGTGTGTGTGTGTGTGTGTGGGGGGGGGGGGGTGGTGTAAAGTCTTGCACATGCAGTTTCTATTTGGTCATTTAAAGAGGAAGTCCTATTGTTCTATTGTTATGTGTAATCATGTTTTTGTAAAAGAAATTGCAAGTGGTAAAGCTTCTTCGTGAGGAAAATGTTTATACGAAACTTGAGTTGCCGAAATTATAAGCAACCCACCGAACGCGTATATTCAATAAGTGGCTTACCAGGCCTAACTTTCTATGCTCTATACATGTTTTCAAGAGAACGGGAACAAGGATGTTGTTAAAAGATATTATTGATATAGGCACAGATATTTGAGAAATAGCATTTGTGATCGTATTTATAGCCTGCATACCTTTCGTAGCCTAACAAAGTCTGAGTGATTAAACATTTGTTTTGTGTACGATCTTATTATAAAAAAACTATTGATAATTTTATATGTGTATATATTTTGTTTGTTTGTTTTATTAAGTACCGCTTCTGCTCAGTTTGCACTTGAGAATGTAATGTACATGTTTTTTAGATGAAATAAACCTATTATTTCTTCGTCCATTGTCTCTCTTTCTATAGTGTAGTCACTTTTATAGTGGCAGATATAACGACACACTTATGTTTCAAACAACGCTGGTGGTCGAGTTTTACTGGTTTGTACGGCATTGTGCACTGTGCAGGTTAGAAAGGCTGAAAAAACACAATAACATTCTTCCCCCTTTAAATTAACATTTAAATGAACTTTACATCTGTTCCAAGGGTTTGTCTAAATCGTTTCAATCAGACCGTAACAGATTTACACATTTTGCGTTCTCTAAATATAGAGCGAATAGTGATGGTTCTTCGTTTGTTTTCAGAACTGGTTTTCATCGAGATGGTAAACTTGTTATGGGGCCATAATAGTGCAGCACATTTAGTTTTATGTGTAACGGAAAGTTTCGTGAGTTACATAAGCTTACCCTTCGTGGTAAACAGGTCTTCAACATATATAATTCCTGATATAATCCACGAGTCATGTCTTGTTCAGACCTGTTCGTCAGCTCTGATATGAGAATAATACCAAATTATTTCTTCCCCGGTATTTTTATAATATAATCTCGGTGTAGGCCTACTCGCAAACATTAAATGGACACCACGCTAATATAACTACACTGTTCAAGCCAATTTGTATCGTCCGTTGTAAAACGTCCCGAAAGGTTCCATATATTGCTATTATAGCGAGCGTAGCGAGCTCTTTAGATAACACACACGTAAAAAACTGACAAAATCTGTATCTCAATCCCCTACTGTAAAGAGCGAAAAAAAATCAACCGTAAGTCGACCCCCAGTGGGGAAAGCGGAAGCAGAAGATGTGACACATTGTTTACGCATGCGTTAACTGCCTTCTGGGAAACGTCATGTTCATTTTTTTTGTTAAAAACTTACGCGCAGCGCACCGCATGATATTTAGGGACGAATTACCAACATTGGTACATAATCCAAAAGTTACTGGAAAACATAACCAAGGAGATATAGGGCTTATCATAGGGCTGTACAGTCACTTCGGGATCTTATCGAGACCCCACGAGACGGGGATACCTATGCTCTACGTCAATGCCTAGCATCAACGGCCTGTACGTGCTGCCTACCTTCCGGTTGTTTGCCTTTACTCGCCTCACACACAAGATCGGCTAAAGCAGTCCTTGGAAGCAAAAATAACCACTGAAGTTATGTGCATATCCGAATTATAACCATGCGAGTAGATTTATGCAATGTATGAGCGGTTAGGCAGTTGATAAACCTGAATGCGGTTGTCTCATGAGTGACTGTCAGTGTCAGGCGATCTAATGTGTTGCGCGGGGTTTTCCATGTCGTATGACGTAATAATCATCATGACGCGCGTGTCTGCGCGCGGTATCTATGGTTACGTAACAACGCTCCTTATATGGACTGAGCAGGTGAGGACGATGGTGCTCCGTTTGTCGTAAAACTGTAAACATCGATGATTTGGCTCAAAATACAACGCTTCCAACAGTCTCATCGAACGGACCACATGCATTATGGAGAGATAAATGTCTTATCTTTAATTATATTATGATTTTAGCGAGCGTAGCGAGCTCTTTAGATAACACACACGTAAAAAACTGACAAAATCTGTATCTTCATCCCATACTGTAAAGAGCGAAAAAAAATGAACAGGAAGTCGACCCCCAGTGTAACATGTTTGCGCATGCGTTTAAATGCATTCTGGGAAATGTCATGTTTATTTTTTTGTCAAAAACTTATATGCAGCCCAAACCCGCACATTCACAAAAGAATGTACATAATTGGTAGATAATTCACATACAAAAACATAACTCCAACTGATGAAACGCTGATCATAGCGACAACATGCATGTTTCCACTCTCCTGACAAAGGGCGCTCAACACGCGCGCGCGCTGCATTCGCTTGGTGGCAGCACAAGTCGAAAGCGCAGACGACAGTTTCAGATCTGTCAGCAGTTTAGCAGGCTTCGTTGATGTTACAACATGTTAACGTCTAGTCTAGCTTCTGCAAATTTTTATCAAGGTTGGTGATACATTAAAGTGCTAAGGTAACTTATTTGTGTCATATTTAGATCTAGCCTAGGAGGTAGATCTATTTGACAGTTCATGAGGCGCCAGTGTAGGATCCATAGATCCTAGTTTTGACCCTGACCAGGGGACCATTTGACTCTTAGCTAATGTTTACTGAGCCTTTCAGTAAAATAGACTTCTAATTGACTAGATCTAATATAGATCTAGCTGGAAGTTAAGTTAATGTAAGTTCCCTAGATCTAGTTTAAGTTGGATCTAAGCTTTAAACAATTTGAGGCAAAAATTGCTTCGTTAACGTTACAACATGTTTATAGATCTAAAACTAAGACTTAGGATCCAGATCTAAATTTAGATCCGTTGGGCCTACAATCTAGTTTAGCTTTTGTAAATATAGATCTAGATCAAGGTTGGTAATCCAATAAGTGCTAGATCTAACGTCACATTTAAAACATATGAGTTTCACCACTTATTTGTGTCACATTTAATTAACTGGGTTATTTGACAGTTCATCAGGCGTCCGTGCAGGATCCGTCAAGGAATTTTGACTGGTTTCTGGACAGGCTAAAGGAACCATTTGATTGGGACAACCGTCTTTTAGCCTTTCATTAAAATAGACTCCTAATACAGATCTATCTGGATCTAAGCTTTAAAAAAAATTGAGGCAAAAATTGCTGTTGTTAACTGATTTTCAACAAAACTTTTAATTAAGCTTAGTCTACATCTAGAGTTAGATCTATTAAGACCTTCGAACATCTATCCATTGGCATTCTTTACTAAGCTTACTTTAAAAAGTAACCTTACTCTAATTATCGAATCAAAGCAAAATCTGTGTTCATTCAAGTGGGCTGTTTGAAAGTTCATCAGGTGTCTGTGTAGGATCCGTCAAATAACTTCTAATATAGATTCAGCTAGAAGGTAATGTACAAAGCTGGATCCAAGCTTTAAAGAATTTGGCCAAAAAAAATTTTTTTTGGTTTATAACAAACCCTTCACTTAAGATTAGCCTACATCTAGAGATAAGTTATCAAGATCTTCGAACATCTATCCATTAGCATTCTTTATTATATTTAAAAAGTAGTACAGTAGTCCAATTATCAAATCAAAACAAGTTGTGCTCCCCTTCTTTAGTACATCTATTTCAAAACTAAAAGCTTCTATCACAGCTGTTTTCCTGCATTTAATAATGGCGGACCACACATAAAAAGTATTCAGAGTGCTTCACACTGGGTAACCGTAACACAACCCAGTCAACCAGTCGCCCAGTTTCAAGTTCTAGAGATCTTGAGCATAATTACTCACGCTCATTACATGAGCTGAGTCGTAAAGTTACAAATCCAAATCAGGGAGGAGGAAGGCAAGAACATATTTATTGCCGGCTACATCTATCTGACCATGGCACTCCACCTACATCATGCAATGATCCCTCCCCACAAAACATGGCACTTTTAAACTTTGAGAACGAACATTTTCGGTCAGTAAATTTTTTTCATTGCCTTAGCCTAGTTTTAGATGGCAATTTCTCTCGAACAAAACTTTACAGATCACAAATAAAGCAACCTAGGTAGATCTAATAGGAACCTAAATCATGACAGATTTTGTGAGGGGCAGGTCACTTGACTACAAATCAAATGTACTACTAGACTACTAGATCTACTTTTTCAGTACCAAAACTTTGATATTAAATATGCAAAATAGCATAATATGTAAAACTTCACCTTTTAAAAGAACAAGTCATAAGGTTATGAGAAACAGTTTAGCCCAGTTATCATCAGTGGGGGTCCAAAAAATTGCTTCACAACAAAGTCAAAGGCTACGCTCGCCTTCTAGGTTTTACCTACAACATATTATAGTTAGCCATGCCTGGACCAAAGCAAACAAAAAATAGTTTCACACCCACTCGATTCTTCACGCACAAACCGCGCAGCCGGCCCGTTCCCAACACTAAAACGTTGACTGCAATGAGTGCGAGTCACGCAGTTGCAGCAAGGCACCAGCGTGATGCGCACTCGTTCTGAGAGCACGTGTTTTTTTGTTGGTCCCCAAAAGACCTAAACCGGAAATAAAACCCGCGAGAACTGTACAGCCCTATAGCGACAACATTGTTTTCACTCTCCCGACAGAGCGCTCGCTGTATTCGCCAGGTGGCAGCACAAGTCGAACGCCCAGACGACGGTTCAGCGCAGACTGGTCAACAGTTCACAGCTTCGTTGACGTTATAACCTTTTTACATTATTATTTAATCTAGCTTTTGTAAATTTAGATCAAGGTTGATGATACATTAGGTGCTTAGGTCTCATTAGAAACATTTCACCTTACCACATAAGTTTAGTTTGTGTCACATTCAACTGGGTTTATTTGACAGTTGTCAGTTCATCACTGATATGACGTCATCAGGCGTCCGTTTAGGATGCGTCGAACCAGGCTGACCGATTCCTGGATTTGGACTAAGTTAGGACGTCTTTCTTTTCGCCATTGTTAAAAACAAAAACTTACCTACTGAATCTCAGCTACTGAAGCAGCAGAACTTAATGTACGAAATTGGATTTAAGCTTAAACAAAATTCAGACAAGAATAGGAAGTTATTAAAACTAAATACTGTCTTAATACCTGGAGCTATTATTGTAATACTTGTCTCAATACCTGGAGCTATTATTGTAGTAGTTGTCTCAATACCTGGAGCTATTATTGTAATAGTTGTCTCAATACCTGGAGCTATTATGTAAAACCTTAGTTGTCTCAATACCTAAATACACACCTGCAGCTAAACTTGAGACAATTAAAAGAGAGGTTTTTGCTATAGTAAGCTTACATGCATATTATAGCTTCCCTACTTGTGAACAATAGTTTGTATAGTTATAGCTGCTGGTATTTATGTCCTCAAAACTAAAAAAAAAAAATTGTATGAGCCAAGAGTTGATCTGATTTCTTTTATTACAGAACAAGAATTGATATTATTTCTTTTATCACAGAATTAGAAAAGCAAGACATGAAAGTTGATAGTCCTAGACCGGCCATTAATGCTGGGTTTCTGTCAGTAGATCTGAGCGCCTGTGGATTAAAGTCCATCTCTTGGGGGGGGGGGGGTATTTGTTACTAAACCACTTCCAAATATACATTTCCCAGTGGTGACTAAAGCCATTTATCAGATGCAATTATTTTACAATGTCTCTTATGCCATAAATATTGATATCTAAGGTCACCAAAATAAACTCAACCAGCGAACGATCCATTTCTAAACCCCCGCCCAGAGTACAGATTTGTGACGTCACAAGATGAATCGGTTTGAGTGCGCCTCTCTCGCTTCGACTGCCCGCGGTGTTTGAATGAATGTACGTGCAGCAGGGAAGCTCTAACTTAGATGTTTATATATTTCGGTCAACATTAACTCATGATGAATATTTGCCACATGTAGATCTAGATAGACGTATATCTATGACATTAGAGGTGTGGTCTTGTTGGTTAGAGCAACATTCGTGACAATGACTCACAGACTGTTAAGCCCTGACTGAAAACAAACAGATGCAGTGGCCACTGGCACTGCCACTGCCAGTGTGTTGCCAGCCTACGGGCTACGTTTCTTCCCAAAAAAGGAAAGGGTGGGCTAGGCTACAGTAGGGAACGGGCCGTCTCGGGGATGTCCGTCCAATAGGGCTATAAAGTCTTGTTCGATTAGACTTCCGGTTTACTCATTTTGGGGACAAGCAAACGAAGCACGTGTTCGGAACGAGTTTAGAATCTCTGCGCACACTGGTATCCTGACTATCTGTGACGTAGGGGTGACGTGTATGTTACGCAAAGAGAGAGACTGGGAACCAGACTACCTGCGCAAAAGCCAGGCGCCGAGGGGTGGGTCCATTGCGGAAGGCCTAGCGCTATGATTAAGAATATTTAAGAAATATAGCTTCACAAAACGGATAGATGACATATTTTTTATTCGTTTGCGCCATCACAATGACGAATATTTGTTACGACGGTACAATACGATTGAGAAAATAACATTTTTTTGCATTTCCTACGAAAACGAGGCATGATGACGTCACACGGATTCTCCCCGGTGACAACGTTGGCGCAACGCTTCAAACAAAAATGAAGAAACTTGGTCTTTTCGTGATCCAAAAGTGATACGAAAACATCCAACTGGTCTTATTTTATCTTTACCATGTGGTTTAATGACGCACCCGTATGTTGTTACTCCATGCACTGCACATTTTGACGGGCGGAATGGTTAAGTCGATCCCTTGCTCTCGCCATTTTTGTTACCGCGGAGGCACGCGAAACTCGTATTCCTTGTATATTCCCAAAGTTCTGCGCTTCATCGCCTCCAAATATTTTAACGTATATCTCCCATAGCCATGTTTAGTGAAATGGTACTCATAATCTTTAGAATAAACCTGGAAAGAAATTGACTTATAGCTGCCTATACTTCAACATGGAGCACGTGTGTTTGTTTGTCCCCAAAACTGAAGTCTCGCGGCCCTATCGCGAGAACTGTATAGCCCTATCGTAGACGTAGACATACAATCTAGATCGAGGGTAAAATGTATGTACTAAAACAAGTTCGTTATGCACATCGGAAGGGACCGATAGGGCAGCATTTATCGGTCTAATCTAATCATATGATTCATCACGTACTTTTTATAGTAATACTTGTGGAAACCCGAACGTTATGGTGTCCGGTTGGGACAAATAACTAAGTAGCTTTCACCAATTTGTCTGCTGGTCGCCCAATTAATATTTTATTTGATTACAAGACATATTTGTAGGTTTTTGATCTAGATCCCACGATATAATAAGCATCACTTTTTATAAATGAGGCGTTCGCACTACTGTTTTGTACGGTGCCCGGTTTAGGACATCGCGATATTTTTTTTTCGAGCACGACTTATTTTTTTTCACAAGAAAAAATAACTCGTTCCACAACGACTTCGTCGCGGAACGAGTTATTTTTTATCAAAAAAGAAACTCATTCCTAATTTCGTCGCAGAAAGAGTTTAAAAAAAAAAAAAAAAAGTCATTCCGAACTTTTTTTTTTTTTAAAGTCATTCGAAAGCCGGGGTGGCATCCCGACGTTTTTTTTTTGTCTGAGCTTTGGCGCGCGGATGGGAAGCGCCTGAAGAATGTAGGTAGGTACACACATGTACACGCAGTAAGGAACGTAGTGACTCCGCCCCCCAACCTCGGGGGGGGGGGGGGGGGGGGGGTGTGGCGGCAAATGCGGTTGTCAAGCAGCTACTAAGCGGTTACGTGCAGTCTTGGCTACCTTCCAAGTCAGCCCGATTGTCGCCAAAATAATGGGAGAGTGTCTACACAGCGATCCAGGTCAAAGCGTGAAGAGCTGGGAGGCGCCAGCAAGTAATATGGTAAGGACGTATCATGTAGCTTTTGTACAAGATATTAAATTGTTCTCGGCAACAGCGCCATATGTTTGGGGCTAGTAAGGAGCCTATATAAGAATTGAAACCGGTGATTTTATATTTTTGGAGCAGCCAAAATCACCGAAAAAAATAAAACTCGTTCTGCGACGAAATTTGGAATGAGTTTGTTTCTTTTTTGATAAAAAAAAAACTCGTTCCGCGACGAAGTCGTTGTGAAACGAGTTTTTTTTTTGTGAAAAAAATAAGTCGTGCTTCAAAAAAAAATATCGCGATGTCCTAAACCGGGCACCGTAGTTTTGCGAAGGGCGTTTTGAGGTTTTCAACTTTTACAGTTCCTTAGCAATCTCCGGTCGAGATGGCTCGAAGCGATACGTACGGCGGCAGAACGCATGCTCCGGTTGCCCGAATACCTCCACTTATTTTTCTTTACCCTCACTATGATTAATTCCAAATAATCGTGCTGACATAGCTGCATCCCGATCGATGCGGAAGGACGATGGCCCTCCTATAGACGCCATGCTCAAAAGTCGCATTTACCGTACAGCGCAACGAAACCGGTTCATCTTGTGACGTCACGAATCAATGAAAAACTTGCCCTTATCTATCTTCTACTTTTTTGGGTAGGTCTGTGATAAAATGGCTAATATTGTTAATATTGGTGGCAAATAAATTCAGTGCGTATGGAATTTCGTTAATATAGTGCAAATAGATCAAATATATGGAAAGTAACATAGGATATAAGAGATGGACTTTAATGAGTATTGTATAAGTTATCAGGGGTTCATGCAGTAAATGGTTCTCACCAAGCAGTGGGGGTTAAACAAATGGTACCAAATAAATTGTATCGCTATGGTATGGAGCATTGGAGGCTACGCTCGCATTTAGGTTTTACCTATGACATATTATAGATTTAAGTCGGTCGGTTCCATGCACAACCCGCAGGTCAGTCTTCTTCCGCTTAACGTTATGGTAGTATCCACAGTTTGTGCTGATTTACGAGAAATAATTAATGTATTGTGCGCTAGTTAAACAGCTATCCATCCATGATAGTATTAACTTGAGCTTCCATTGTTTTATTGTTAAAATCGTTTATTGTTCGGGCAGACGGCGTTGTCTAGCCCTACTGCTCATTCCGCGTTCATTTGTGTAGTGAGTATGAGTATTGAGTACGAATATGTATATAATAGTTATTATCAGTCGCTGGGTTCATACCTCACCCCCCGCCCCCCGCCCCGCTGCGGGGCGAAAAAAACCCTCCAAAATATAGGCCATCCGTTGTCGCCGCTCTACCCTCTCCAACCTATGGAAACTCAGAAATCCCCAAATGGCGCTAGATATCCCGTGTGGCGTTATGAACTGGTCTGTGACCAATGGTTGAATGGTTGCATGATGACAACAACCGGTGGCGTAGGACTGCTCACTAGAGAGAAATACACGGTATGTTGTTGCGTGTTATATTGACAGATAACTGGACGAAGACTGGAGAAAATCCGTGACGAACCAAGTTTCCATTGACGGCTTAGCGCGTGTGAAAACTATAGTGGCACAGGCCCTTGGGAACCTGAACAACATACACTGTTAAAGTCGGCTTTTCCGAGCACGCCCTCCGCCCCCGCCCCCCCCCCCCCCGGTCGCAAGTTTTTCAGAGAGCAACCCCCCCTCCTTGGCAAATTCCTAGATCCGCCCCTGTGCTTTCTGTCACTATGCCTACCTTATGTTATGTGTTAAGGATAATAATGCCCCATTTTGTGAATAAGACAGCTGTTATATCATTCGTTATAACAGGAAGTTGAAATGACCGATATCTTAAGCAAAAAGTTTGCATAACTCAGGGGTAAGCGGCCATCTGGATCAGGACTTTTATCGAGCTTTAAATTTCGCATATGAGTCTACTTCTCCTACATTGATGTCCCCTTCACAGGATTTGTGTTCCTCTGCATCGAGCTTACAGCATATCCTTGTGTGCTCTATGTACATATCATTGTCTAGTTCATCGTCTTGCTTGGTGTCTGTATATAACTCGCTATTCAAGTCTTTAGAATGTGACAAATACGCGAAAGAGTACGTGCCGAATAAGACTAGCGCTCCTATTCTGTGTTGTCCTCATACACAACTACACACAGGGCAGTCTGGTCCCTATTCTGTGTTGTCCTCATACACAACCTACACACAGAGCAGACTGGTTCCCATTTTGTGTTGTCCTCATACACAGTGTATACACAGGGCAGTCTGGTTCCCATTCTGTGTTGTCTTCATACACAGTGTACACATAGGGCAGTCTGGTTCCTATTCTGTGTTGTCTTCATACACAGTGTATACATAGGGCAGTCTGGTTCCCATTCTGTGTTGTCCTTATTCACATTGTATACACAGGGCAGTCTGGTTCCCATTCTGCGTTGTTCTCATACACAGTATACACAGAGGGCAGTCTGGTTCCCATTTTGTGTTGTCCTCACACACAACCTACACACAGGGCAGTCTGGTTCACATTCTGCATTGTCCTCGTACACAGTGTACACACAGGGCGGTCTGGTTCCCATTTTGCGTTGTCCTCATACACAACCTACACAAAGGGCAGTCTGGTTCCGATTAATAGCTCTACATGGACATAGTCGTCTAAGTTTGTAGTGTGCCTCAGCACAACTGAACAGTGACTCCTCATTTTGTAGTCTGCATATTCCGTTGTCTTCTTCCGCCGCAGGAAATAGTACATCCGCCCCACTGATCACCTCGCGACACGAGATTCCTACGCTGCAAACCGAAAAGGAAAGGCAACACATTTGGATTACACATAAGTATTTCTTATATCCAGATCCAGTGTGTAAAAATCCTTATGCACAGAGCAAACCATACATAATTGTGCGAGAAACATAGGTATCCGTAAGCTTGAAGTTAAAATAGTTTGGAGTTTGTATTAACGCCGGAACTGGCGCCCGAAGAATGCTCCGAAGCGCAGTGCATTGTGGGTGACTTACTCTTTAAATATCCGTTCGGCGTTGATTAAAGGAAACGCTTCCGGGAAACAGGTTAGACCTGTAAAGTACAAAGAAAGATAAACATGGTTATTCTTGTGCATATGTCAACCGCCTCGTCTTAGATTCCAACCCCAGAAATGGCACGAATGACTCATTCGCACTCGCTCTGTAGCACGTAACACGTTTCAGTCGTATGGTTTAGAAGTCTGTTTGGTGGCCATGGAGAGGTCAGGTTCTTTTTTTGATCCTTGATGGGTTGATTTTGTTTATTGATCGGCAAAATTTATTGTTTAATAGAACCAGCGCATGTTATTTTTTTGACAAATTATTCGGGAACAGGCAAAGCCAGATTTTATTGTTAAATAAAATCCATATGCCCCACCCCCCTGGATATCAATATGCCCCACCCCCCTGGATATCAATATGCCCCACCCCCCTGGATATCAATATGCCCCACACCCCTGGATATCAATTGGTCAGTCTCTTAGTTTTCAATATGCCAAGTATCAACGCACAAGGAAACTCCAGAGATTATGCGATGAACGAATGAAACGCTCCGATACACACGTGGGATTTGAACCTATAACCCCTGCTGGTTTCCAGTCCATTGCTCCACTACGGAGCCTCCCGGCGTCTCTTGGGCGGTGATTAGCGTTATGCATTAAACCCATTGCTTTTTGCATATCCATGACCACTAGGTCACTAGAAAATGAACAGTTTCTCTCTGCTGACATGATTTGTCGCGCAAAAGAAATATCGATAATAAACTTATATACTGCATATTGTAGACCAGCAACTCTCATTTTGAAAGAAGTTGCTTTATTTTACACTGCCGAACCCACCTTTCTGTCGGCAGACTCGCTGGCATGATGTGTGATTGCGGCCCAGTGCGACCCGCATCCCCTTCCTGCCACCCCCAGGGTCTCGCCACGCCCCATAGTGACCGTGGGGACAGAAGTCCTGGCCACTCACATAGAAGTGGAGTCTCTCAACAAAGCCGCCCGCGGTAAACTCGTGGGGCACAAAACTGTTCACCTGGTAGAAAACATAGAAATATTGGCGGATACAGCAAGATGGATGGGAAAAAAATCAAGGGTGATGTCAATAACCTGAATCTGTCAAGCGGCAAAGGGCAAGGCGTTGGGCTGGATGTGAGACTTCCATCGGAGACACGGCTCTCGACTGATATCCAAATATATATATCTCCTAGGAATGTACCTAGGGATCGGTCCAGAAATGTTGGTCCACTACAATACATCCCAAAGCTCTGGATGCGGAAATGGCGCATGTGGCTTGTAAAGGCCACGAGCCGTAAGAATTGAGATGAAAACGACTGCGGTTTCCGGGTTTTTCTGCACCGGTGGGCTCCCTCTAAGGACTAGGAATCTGGCAATCTTCCGGATGTCTTTTCCCCCGCCTCGTTCTGTATTACAATGATGGGATGATCTATGGCCATCCGTTGGGATATTAAATTCCTCACCGAGTGCAATAAGAGTAGATTTCAGCTTCAAACCGGCGCCATGGCAAAAAAACTATGCATTGTTCGCATGTCGCCAGGGATAACTAGGCACGATATCTGGATTCCAAGTCAGGTACTTTGTGATTTTTCCCTATCCGTCTTTGCTGGGGAAACAAAAAACTAAACTGACTTGGTAACGTGTAGCTGTATGCGATTGGTCAGTTTTTGCAGCATGTGTTCCAATCTGAGAACACATCAAGATTGATAGCGTGGGGTTTAATTGTGTACGGTGCGAAAAGGCGATCTGATACAGTAACATGGGCTCTTGCCGTTAGGGGGCGGCAGTGCGTGTACTGGGCACTGATAAAGTCATCTAATTAGGTGTGGATGTGGTAAGTGGTTTTAACTGCTATTTTAAGTAGTGCGTCGTCCGGGGTGGAAACTTAGCGACCACTTGACCATTACGGTGTCACACGTACACCGTCGGTCATTCGCGCGGTTGAAGGATTCCCACTACAAAAACAGATATGAAATGGCTGAAACGATCTAATCTGGAGCATATATCTCATCCAAAGCATTCCTTGTCCCTGGAGGTTTCTTGGCCTAATTTAGAAGCCCTCGTGATTTTGCAATTCATTTGCAAACTACGCAGACGCTTGGGACCGATGAGAACAATAATGGCTCATGAACATGAGTAAATATTGAGCAACAGATCAACAAGAGTCGATGGCGGTCTTCCAATGGCGCACCTTGAGATTTCTGGATCGTTCCAGAGTGCGAAGGATGTCATCCGGATCTGTGATATCCAAAGTGAACACGTGCGGGTCGCCCACGGATTCTTCCAGATATGGGATCTGGCTGGACATCTGGAACGGAATACGGCAGATTATGGTATATTCCATGCAGCTGAGGTAAGGTAGCACTCATAAACCTTCGCCATATGGCGGCACTGAAAAGTTCCATACTGCCGAAGCTAAACAGCCTCCAGGAAATACACGGCCCTTTAATTCATATTCCGTGGACCATGGACCGCTCCCATGCTTCCACCGCCCCCAGCACCCCCCCCCCCCGCCCCCCGCCTCTCCACATCAACCTCCCTCCATATATATGGGACCTGTGGGCATGTTTACGACCGTGATTCCTGTTCCTGGCTTCCTACCGTTCTGGATGTCGGTTTGTTCATGGTCTGTAAGATGTTTCGCTGTTTTCCTCTGAACCTGGGGTTGAGGAAGATACAGCCGCGGGCGAGCGCCTCCATGGCCCCCGTACTCTCCAATGGCTGGCCGACACCGATCAGGTACTGAAAGGGAAGCAAACTCGGCTTGCACACATCCAACGTTATAAAGGATCTCATAATGCTTGCCACTCGTCTCCACCAGACAAGTCACCTTGTATAAGGGGGGGGGGGCAAGGGATATTTCTGTTTTTCGGGAATAAGGTCGGGGGGGGGGGGCAAGGGATATTTCTGTTTTTCGGGAATAAGGTCGGGGGGGGGGGGGGCAAGGGATATTTCTGTTTTTCGGGAATAAGGTCGGGGGGGGGGGGGCAAGGGATATTTCTGTTTTTCGGGAATAAGGTCGGGGGGGGGGGGCAAGGGATATTTCTGTTCTTCGGGAATGATGTCATCATTTCACCGTAAAATGGGAATGAGGAATTTTTTTTTCATGAACTGGGAATGGGTTTCAGCCGACCGTCGCGAATAAGGATTTAAGGATTAATCGTGAACAGAGAATTTTAATATTAAATAACAGTGAATCGGGAAATCGCTATAGGTCTATTATTTTATGTATCCGCTCTTCTTATGTATACTGGAAGTTATCCTTTTTAAAACATCGAATAAAGAAATGTACTCCCTTGCCCCCCCCCCCCACCCCCTATACTGCCCTGGGTGGTGCATTAATCGCGGGATTAATAATGATAACGGGGTGGCTTTTTATGTGCGGTGGTGGTCACTGAATGCAATCTCACATCACCGTAATCAGAAAAGGAACTTATAGCGACACCTGGTGACATCATTTGGAAGGCATTGGTTTTTCTAAGGAGCGCTGTCCTTCACTGACACTGTTAACATGGCAGTTACTGTTGAAGATAGCCCGAGCTCTGTTTTGACACAAACTGTGTCTTTTTGCGTTTTGTTCTACCCGCAAAACTGTTAGAGCTATGGTGATACAGTCGGGGTAGTTCGTTCAGCAACAAAACTAAGGCAACGGCTTAGCAGGAAGTGCGCTAGACTGTCGGCTATACCAGGCACGTCTTAGGATATTACCCATCAACATGTTTACACATGATACCCCAGTCTGTTACATTGGCCTCCCTGGAAGAGGGGAGCTAGTGGTTGCTAGGGGATCCATCCGATATCATAGTATATTAACCAGATGAACAAGTCCAAGCTGAAAAGATTCTAAACACATAGTAGTGGAGATCTATAGATGATTTTATTCGTGTTGGCAACTGACGTTATGACAGCTTAATGTGACCCACCTGTAAATATAGGTATTGCATTAAAGTAGCACACCTGTAAACGAAGGTATTATACATAGCCATCTAGTCATGCAAACATCTATGTCAAGGATCCCCGGGCTTAGGTTTGAGTTCCCTCCCCCCCCCCTTGTTTTGAGTGACAGAAATCGCCATACATGCTAGCTCAGTTGGAAAACATACGAATATGCTACATATTTCCTTGTGACGGTCCCAGAACGTTTCTTTGCCCAATTTAGCCTTGTGCACAGAAGTGGTCGAAATCACCAGTATTTCTGATGTCATCTGTATGCTACCCGACGCTTAAATAGGCTATAGCACTATTGAATTAATGAATACTATAATGGCACTAATGCTACGTATCCCATAGATACTGCGGTACAAGCCGACGCACCCCATTCACCTACCTTACTGCGGTCCAGCAGCTCACCGTACTGCTCACTCGTCAATATCCCCTCGTTAATCACGTGACTGGGAAGCCCGGATGTGTTCGCAAGAGTCGCATGGATCTCCATGTCCTTCGCCAATCGTTCAATGTAGTTGTAATGACTCTAAAACACATAGGACATGACGTTAGCGCCTGCTCTTGCGGGGGTCAAAACAGTGTACATTGGTAGAAACATCCTTCTTAACGCCATGGGCATCCCAATGTATGCTTCTCGGGAACCCTAAAGCCATCGATCTGAACCCGCCCCCGGTCGCCATTGCTCTTCATTGATACTGACGCAAGGCTTAATTGATAATGATCAAACAGAACATCCGATGTCCTAGCCATAAAGCAGATCAATCTCTTGACCTCCCTTGAAGTATCCGATGTCCTTCCTGTATAACAGACCAATCCCTTGTATCCGATGTCCTTGCTGTAAAGCTGACCAATCTCTTGACATAGCTTGAAGTATCCGATGTCCTTGCTGTAAAACAGACCAATCTCTTTTATCTGATGTCCTTGGTGAAAAGCTGACCAATCTCTTGACATACCTTGAAGTATCCGATGTCCTTGCTGTAAAACAGACCAATCTCTTGTATCTGATGTCCTTGGTGAAAAGCTGACCAATCTCTTGGCATACCTTGAAGTATCCGATGTCCTTGCTGTAAAGCTGACCAATCTCTTGACATACCTTGAAGTGTCCGGTGTCCTTGCTGTAAAGCTGACCAATCTCTTGACATACCTTGAAGTATCCGATGTCCTTGCTGTAAAACAGACCAATCTCTTGTATCTGATGTCCTTGGTGAAAAGCTGACCAATCTCTTGACATACCTTGAAGTATCCGATGTCCTTGCTGTAAAACAGACCAATCTCTTGTATCTGATTTCCTTGGTGAAAAGCTGACCAATCTCTTGGCATACCTTGAAGTATCCGATGTCCTTGCTGTAAAGCTGACCAATCTCTTGACATACCTTGAAGTGTCCGGTGTCCTTGCTGTAAAGCTGACCAATCTCTTGACATACCTTGAAGTATCCGATGTCCTTGCTCTAAAGCTGACCAATCTCTTGACATACCTTGAGGTATCCGATGTCCTTGCTGTACAGCTGACCACTCTCTTGACATACCTTGAAGTATCCGATGTCCTTGCTCTAGAGCTGACCAATCTCTTGACATACCTTGAAGTATCCGATATCCTTGCCATAAAGCAGACCAATGTCTTCCTTCAATATATCTCTCTTAGAAGTCGGTCGCCATACGACAAAACCAAGGAAGGAATTATCCGGGGTGTGTGCTGGAGAGGCAAATGTCCATAATACGCTAGAAACAAAGCAAAAAACAGACAAAACCGACAGCCGGGTTGATGATAGGATCATCGACATACCGGTGGAAACATCTTAAGTGTCATACACGTGGATACAAATGTAATTGCTATGCAGGCAGACATAAATATAACTATTATGCATGCAGAGATAACCATTGCATTTATATATGCATGTGTAACAATTATATTTATATTCACATGTGTGGCACGTACATTTGTTGCTGTTATAACGTACATAAAATATAAAATAAAAATGGCAGACATTGGGCAAAGATATGTAAGTTATTTTCATCAAAATTAAACAGAGATATGGCATGCAGCTCACATGGCATGTCATAAGGCCGGTGAATACAAATATAAAAGTTGCAGAGAGAAATATCACTTTCAGTTTCAGACGGTGAGATGGCGGGCATGAAAAAGAATTGTTTTTGCACGCCCAGCTGTGTATCTGGCCTGTTGGCCCAGCGTCTCCAGCTATAGCCTGGGAGTCTCTAAGTAGACTTACAGGAAGCAGCAAAACGCGCGAAGCGCAGCTGCCAGTGAAACTTAGAGTTTTTGTACATGAATAGATGTCCTGTAAATTGCATTCTCTCGAACACCCCTTCAGACCAGCGTGACGAGATGTGAAAAAGGTGCCCTGTAAGACCAGATGCGACATCTTATAACATCAGGGTTACATTATCAGTATTAGTAACATTCATTTGTTATACGATGAGAAACAGCATACAGGCAGGAAACTATACCCAGACAGTACGTAAGAACATGCAGCAGACACTAGAAATGGACCTTTGTCAGGACCACTGCCAGCGGAACTTACGGTAAAAGGTGAAGAACTGCTTGAGGTGCAGGTCGAGCAACCCGAATGCGCTGTAGGTGCCGTGCCGGTCAGCATAGGGACCGTTGTTGTATTTGGCCTCCGTACCATAGGCATCAAGCACCCGGAACTTGCACCTGGGATTCAAACAAATGAGTTGGCAACTAGTAAATTATGGAATTACCAAAAACTATTATTGGCGTCACGTATAATGTAACGCGTAAGCCATCATTAAGGAGTTTATTTGCAACACGATTAATTATTTTTAGTTTTAATTATTCTTTTCTGCCGACCAATTCGATACGAAACTCTATAATTGCTTACATATTATACCCACATTGAAACTATTTGTTTGGGTCCTGATGCAAAAATAATGTGGCATTAATCCTCAAATTAAAATGTCGATGACGGCATGTTATGTATATTTTATTACATACGAATGCGCTATGCAGATCGCCCGAATGTGTGATACTTGATAACAGTCGGTATCGGTACGATAACGTACTAGTGTATATCCTAAGCATACTACACATCAATGCGATATTTTCAGCATCGTTTGTCCTGTAAATTACTAACAAGTAATAATATAGATATAACCACATGTTACAAGAAAATAATGCATTTGTACCTCAACTTGATGAACATATCATACGGAATGAGTTTCAAGAATATGATGTCGACAAAGATGGCGTCGAAGGGATTGCAGTCGTGATAGGGTGGGTCCAGAAGCTTCCCGTATATCACTCTGTGGAAGAGAAAGAGGTTCGCAGCAATATAATCATGTATTGTGCATGACTATTGCATGTGGACGGTTGGGTATTTTCTTTCTAATCAGGACACCGGTATAATACATGAGGTTCGATGAGGACTGTCTGATGAGCGGCGCCGGGCATATTGAAGCTGGCAACTTGCAGCTGGTGACGCACAAAAACAACTCTATTGCATGTTATTAGAACCGCAATGCCAGGTACTCTCATCCTGAGATGTGGATTGTCCTTTTTCATAGGATTGGAATTGACGAGAAACTGTTTAGCGATGAATACAATGCACCTAGGCAACAGATGTCTAATTACAGCAGTAAAGCTCACATCCCCACGGACTCCCAACGACATGTAGTCCAGACCAGTAACGGTCCCTGGTGAATACTTGCAACAGCAAGCGTGTGTGCCTAGAAGGTTGAGGACAACCCGCTGGCGACAGGCTCAGACTCGAGGAATGTGGTGGAGCAGTAATTGGGTTCATACCCTCGGATTGCCCGGTAGATGTCGCTCATGACGGTGACATTGTGTCCCAGGACGTGCAGCCCGGCCAGCAGGTCTGCCCACTGGACCAGGTCGCCCAGGGGACCGCCGCCGCTGATGCTCGCCGCGCTGCCGTACTCAGTGCCCATCAGGACGCCGGGTACGACCAGAAACTGTGTAGAAACCATAGCAGCACCGGCGTGGGTGCCCGTCAGGGTGTTGCCATGGCGATGGTGGAGGGTGGAAGTGGGTGGGGGACAGCTAGGAAGGTTGCACTGAAAGGATTGTTTGTCATGGCGTCGTGGAGACAGCGGACTCATATACATCAGGATTATGTGTTGAAGCTCGCTGACAGGTTCCGGCGCTCTATCGTCGGACAGAGGGCAGGCCTGTTGAATAGCCATGGCCTCTCACCCATGTCCTGTGTGCAAGTCTATGCATCAAAGCCGACTGCTTCACGTCGCAATGTAGGCTTTCATCGGGCCCGAAAAACCAGTCATAAAAACTCAAATATTCTTCCTCAAATTACATTTAGTTGACAAATTAATGCGGAGATGAGAGTTTACTTATGGTAACAGGCAGGAAGTGATATGGTATCATACCCTTTTCCGCAGGCGCATCGTGCCGGAGTCAGGCTTCAGTCGCGTCTGCCTCGCGGTCGCCACCCACTCGCTCCAGGAGTCCTCAATCCGGTGCAGGATCCAGGCGAACTGAGGCTGATCAGCCAGTTGTGTCCGGAGCCACCGCAGATCGGTCTGGATCTCGGCATGGGCGGTCTGAGCGGGAAACGTCCGTGTTAAGGCTGATGGTGCCATAGCGGCAAGGGCTCTGTCTGCAATGTCTAACTTTACACCCCTGATATATTAAGTGATGGCTTGGAGAGGAGCATGCAAGCTACCAACGGCTGACGTACTTGAGTCTAATACTAATACACAACATGGCCACATAAGGGCGGAACTTTGCGTCTGTATGAATGGAAAATGACTTCATGCGATTGGCAAGCTTAAATAGCCTATTAACTTCAGTCCAGTTACAGTCATAGTAAATGTCAATACGTATATCTAACCCTGTAATCGCAACTGTGCAGTTTGCAAATGGAGCTTTGAAGGCCCCCCTCCCCCACCCCCCGATCTTAACCCCCTTAACCTTGACGCGTGCTCTCATGACTGATGCGCCTACCTCAAACCGACAGTCGGACAGACTCCCAGTATTCGTACGATTGTGCGTGTGAATTACTCTTCTTGGGGTAGATCTGTGATAAACTGAAATACAAGGAAACAACATTGAAGATAAAAGTTTTAATGTTACTGTTACAGGGAGAATGGGGCGGCAAGGTGCCGTCTTTCATCTTCACTGTAGCGATGCCTTGGCCGCAGAGATTCCGCTGGGACACTTTCAATAAAACATTGATTAGGTGGAATTTGTCAAGCTGCCCATATGCTATGGTCATACATATATTGATAGGCTTATGCCATCCATATATTGTGTGTGGCTTCGATCTGACCAACACTGTCGTCAAAAACATCTGGTCATAGGGTAAGGTGCACAGGTGGACAATATAGTATTTTACATTTTAGGCATAACATTATTTATTTATTTTTAGTATTATTCATTTTAGTGCTTTTACGTGACACATATTGGGTACACCATGAACGAAACGAAGAATGTCCCATATTTGAGTAGGCCTACCTTGGACCAATTTGACTGCCCTGCCACTGTCCTGTGTTTGTAACTGCATCCAGATAAGGACAACGGTTTGGATCATCAGCAGTCCGCCGACGAGCACAATGGCCCTTCTGAGCCACCATAGACTCCGCCTGGCAATGTTCATGATGGCTTTCCTGGCAGCACGTTCATATCTGTCAGACCCTGTGACAGCGCATCAGTCATCCTCCGCAGCACACTGCCCACTGCAAGATGCCAAGTCAACGGAACACATTTTATGATAATAAAGGATTAATTGATAATGCTGTTAATGGAAATCTAAAGATTGTCATTTAAATTGTCAATGTCAATTATACATACATTTATATAGTAAAATAAATTTTATTTTAGAATAATAAATGATTACATGATAATGTTGTTAATAGAAATCTAAAAAGTCATTTAAACTGTTGTCAATATCAATTGACATACATACATATATAGTAAAATCAATTTGATTGTTCATTTAGTCGTATGCAGGGGGGTGGGGGGGGGGTCACGATTGTGTTCTTGCTCCTGCCCTCGTCTCCCCTTAGTGTACTGACCCCACACACTCCACCAATGCTCTAGTCACTGTGCAATAAAGGCAGCCAACCAGAACAAGGACCACGTTAAGTAAACTGAAAAGTTGTACTTTCATCTAATGAGTTAACAATATTACAACTGTGGGGAAGATACCGTCTCGTTTAGACAGCTTGTGAAGCATATAGATGTCCACATCACGTTCCAGCCATTCCAAGCTCTTCGATCAGAATAACAAGGCTGATATAGCCGGACACAGGGGCGTATAGGCAGAGACTTGAGCAAGTGAAAGCACCTGCTGCAGATGAAATGAAAAAAAAAAAACTCCCGAACCCTGTTCCCCTGGGACATATTAATCATATATTGCGTACAGTGGCATGTAAATCTAGGGGTGGGTTTGGGCCTCTACGTTGACATAGCGGAATAATGCCCGATTCATTTGTATTTGGCAGCGTGTTATTCTCGATGAGTCCCTGACATTGTTACTGGACAGGTGACGCCGTCCTTACCTTACTGTCAATGGTTGTCAGCTGTGTACACCAATAAACACCGGTCAGGTCAACGCGTAATGTAGCACTTGGCAAGTGTCGGTTGGTTAAATCCTTTTTGGCGCGCATTAACATATACGTTTGTAGATAAGTCGCACGGAACACATGAAACTAATTCGCATCCATATTATCATCCGGGGGGTCCTCCTACAGTCAAACGCCGGTAGGAATCTGTCATCCCCGCCGCCACCCACACCCCCACGCACCTCAGGCGGACACCATCAAGCCTCATTACCTCATTATCATAGGTCGGTGTTAACACTAACCGCACTGATGCAGGATTCCTACCTAAATTGTCAGTGAATCCGTCCTCAGATGTTTGATGAACCCGGGGCATTAACACCAACCACCCAACAATGTACCCCCACCCCCACCACCACTTGCCCCCACACACCCTTCACGGCGGAGGACATCGGTTCAAAGTCCCAGGTTTAGCACACAGTTGATTGTAAGATAACGGAGAGTGCGCTTTCTACTGTAAGTCTGTATGTAGGTCGCTTGACCAACTGTCACGGCACCTGTATTTAGCTGGGACACCCGAACTCAGTCTTACCTTTGCTGTCAAACATTAACAATTGTCAAATGCTTCGCGACTTAGTTCTTCTGGGTGGTTTTATATTGGAGCTGTGCCCAAGGTGGCACGCAAACATCACGGAAATTGCTTGCGGGCAAAAATAAGTTAATCAATGCGGACCAACAACATGTTGACAGTCTGGAGGATTTAAAAAAATGTGAAACCGAGGCTGAGACCGCGAACGCGGCGTGCCCTGCTGGTGTTTTGTCACATGGGATACTCAATAGCGGTGGCGCGTCATTATAAGCTGTAGCAGATATCACAGTTATTAACCAAGTACCCAAGCGATATCAGGTCGTTATATTGATATCGCATCCAGGCATTCGTCTTCTTTTCCGCCCTAGAGTTTTATCTGGGGTCGAAAGGCTAAGAGCTATTACGGTAGATGCATGCATTAGACAAAGAGAGATGATTGCTGCACTCTTCTCCATGCCTCTCGCATTTACATTATTATGCAAGAAGTATCATGGGAAAGTGAATTAGGGATATGTCAGGCAAGAGTGAGGTCTCGCCCGGTAAAATAGCGCTCCCTGGCGCTTGATGTTAAGTCTGACAGTGAGAACACAGTCAGCCGCCAAGAGAGCAAGGCCAGGGGTCGGCAGGGTTAAACACACTCTCTGCCTTCGACTCAATCTGCTAGGGCTCCATTATATCTCAGTTGTCGCCTACGTCCTCAATGCATTTTCACACTCGCTCGCCAGGGCTGCGCTGCGCAAATTGATAAGAAAAATGCATCACGCATTTCTACAAATTAGTGCTGGGACCCAGCCTAAGCCTAATAATACATGAAATCAGGCGATGAAAATAAAAAAGTTCTGTCACAATTATAACTTTTTCGAAATGGTACAACATGTTTTGGGTGTATTAAATACACAAAGCTCGTTATTTTTATGTTTTACTCTTGACAACTATAACGTTGCAAGAAATTACAGCTGATTTAACCGTTTTTCAAGAATCTTGAAATTTGCCCCCGGCCGACAGCAGCGGTAAAAGCCAGCTTGCGTAGCGCCACCGTGCGGGGAGCTTGGGTTAAACACTGCTTCCCATCGACACTCTCCGCTAGGGGACTATTGATAGCTCTGCCGCCGGCTGGTTCAGCCAATATGCACGCGCGATGCGCTCCGTCAGGGCCGAGGACCACCATTGGATATCTGGAACTTTTTTAAATGTGTTTCTTGGTCCCGAAAATTCGTGCACATTGTGGAACATCTATTAACTTAAAGATAGAATGCCTGTCAATTATCTTCTGGCAC
Organism: Arenicola marina; assembly: GCA_964019135.1. NCBI lineage: Eukaryota > Metazoa > Annelida > Polychaeta > Arenicolidae > Arenicola > Arenicola marina. Next base: position 17,658,034 of record OZ025248.1, on the reverse strand, counting down.
AAAATTAGAAATATATTCCGAGAGGACTACTCGGCGTTTCGTGACGTTAAGGTAGTTCAGGCTTGAACATTTAGTGCGATGTGCGCATAGGATAAACATCATAAGTCTTTTCTCCAAAAATGAAATCCATCTGAATATTGCGATAAATCATTCATATGCTTATATTAATCATAATAAACGTTGAAACGAGAGTCTGCATCTTTTCCACTTGGCGCAAGCATAACAGATTGTTACGTAACTTAAAAGTACTAAATTATGAGCCATATATATCACACAACAGCTCAAATTGATATATTATTTACTCCCCAATTGAAAAGTTTAAGAAGTAATTCGGCAAGAAACCACCCCTCCATGAAGTGACGTCCAACATGGCGTCAACGGCGCATCCGGACTTTGACAGCGACCCGACCATAGTCGGTCTACGTGTTGTAACAAACAAAAGTAAATTTTCTGAAAGTACATACATAGCATCACAAGAACAATAATCCCAGTTCTTCACATTTTAGTTTCTTTGGCTGCATCGTTTCCCTGAAGCACGTCGGTCTTTTGGTCCCAGACCGGAAGCCACCAGACGTAACTAAGGCGCACATCCCTTGAGCAAATGATCTCTGCGGAGCTGGGTCGTGTGCTGTAGGCAATGTATCGCAAGAGTGTGGTAAGTCGTTCCGTGCTTCTCGTCGTCAATTTTGAGGTGTTTGATGCTTGATTTTACACGTATCATCCAAGAACAGTGCATTTAAGCTTCCAGTCACTCTCGTCGCCGGTAACCCAGTCAGTGTCGATGGTACATGGGCTTCTCACATGCCTCATTTCTGGGTTTCATCATTTCTACGAGCATATAACCACCGCTTCTGCTCAGTTTGCACATGAAAATGTAATTACATGTTTTTTAGATGAAATAAACCTATTATAGTAAGCATCATGGACACATGCAGCTAACTCGTCACGGTGATCCTCACGTAGAAACGGCGAATGTACGCATATTTCAACTAATTACATTCTACCGATCAATGATATCTTTGTCTATTTAGGGGGCCATGCATCAAGGACCACTCATGGCAATAATGAACTCGTATATACCGACACGGTTATTTACCAACCGCCAAACAAAGCTGTTCGCCATTTTAGGTGAGTGTCAAGGATGTGGCCACGTTGTGTCCAAACTGACCGTGACCGCGATGACGGCACTAAAGGTCAACAACAACAACCTCGGCCATGTCTGGGAACAACTTACCGAAAGTGAGTCTGATTTGATACCTAGGGCCACGATATATTGGTTGAACAATTGGTTCACGACCTTGATATATGGTATATATCTGTAATTGCCCACATACCGGCTGGTTGTGAACCTTTGCTGCCATGAGGATTGTCTGGCGGTGAGTGTCACTTGGCCCAAATCGTCATTGTGAGTCAGGCTTATCCGTGGTTATCACCCTTCAGTAACGTCAAAATATAACAAACAAACAATAATTCGCCACAACCCAACTAGATAGACTATGCTAACACTAATTGTTCGTTCCAAGCAGTATAGAATGCTAGTAGATATTACGCAATGGGAAGGGATTAAGTTAATTTCCATGCCAGTGAGGGAAGCAACGTCCCGAATAGAGTCGTTGAAATGTCTTACGACTACGGGCGAATTTGTTTATCTTGTGTAGTTACGATATATTATATTCTACTTTTTAATTATGTGTTTATTCTAGACAAACAAGACACATTATTCTCCCATTCAACACACCCAACATCCATGTAACAATGCTCCAGTGCTTCGCGCCCTTCTTATTGCCAAGATATATCGGATCATTATCCGACTTCTCCACATGTAGAACGAGACGGTCAAGCACAGCTTGAGAAGGAAGACGAAAATTTGGGTTATGGGACCAATTCGACTATGTTAAGACCCATTTCATGACGTTGGCATGGCACGCCGTCAGTCATTTGGCGAATCGAGGCTTTATAATGGGCTTGGCCATGTTAAAGAGTGACTATTTGTTAGCGTCCAAACTACTGCTTCGATTTTGATGCCAGTTGGCAAATATGGTGCCAGTAATATGGGTACATATTCCACTACATATGAGTCATCTAGCTGCATTTATGTAGTCACAGCGATTTTTTTGCACTTGCGGCAATGTCAAAATTGATCATTCAATAACTCAAAAACTATAAATGTGAGGTGAAATCAGAGAGCACATTACTTTTGCGCATCTTTCTGAAGAATACTCTGAAACAAACCGCGAATCTATAGACCAAATATTAACGAAGTTACGCGGGAAAACATGTTTCGTAACCTTGACCCTGAGGTGACCTTGACTTGGAAGCGTGACCTTGGTCAATATAGTACTTTCCGCTCAAATGCTAATGTCATCTCTCAGGCAAAGTGTCGTTTGTCTGACATGTCTCCTTCATAGAGAAATTAAGGAGGCCTGATTCCCGCCAAAATGCTCCCATAGGGTCCCATGTTAAACTTTGGGAATTTTTTGCAGAAGAACTATTCGGACGATTTTCAAAAACACCGTATACAAGGTACCTATGAGCGTGAATACGTGAAATAATTTTGAGCGTCATTAAGTAAAAACTGGGAACGCTATAGCGACTTTGCCGATTTTTGGTCCTATCTTTCAATGGTTAAGCGAATTTCGAAAAATTCCTGTGACCTTGACCTTTGGCCTACATGGCCCATCTACGAACTTCGCCTGACGGTAGGCCGTGGCATTGTCTGTGCAGAAGGAGGAGTCGATATCTCAAACTTTATAAAAAAAGAAAAAAATCAAAAATTTCTAATTTTCAAGTGCCCGTAGCGCGAACACTTTTCGTCGTACGTCAAATCTGATGTTAGTAATGAGAACGATTTTGAGGAGCTGAGTATTTTGATACTAATTGCGGCTCTCTAGCTGCAATATTAAGACAGCTAGAGCGAAAAATGTGTTTTGGACGTATGACGTCATCGTGACGTTGACCTTTGAGTTATATTACCCATCTACGAACTTAGCCTGACGATTGCCTTTCCGCATCTTTCTGTGAATTTAGAAGTCGATATCTTAAGGCATTCGAAAGATAATGCGCAGCGTGACAGACACACACACAGACAGACAGACCGAGACGGTCAAGCAGAGCTTGAGAAGGAAGACGAAAATTGGGATTATGGGACCAATTCGACCATTTAAAGACCCATCGCCGCTCGCTCATTGGTTGTTCAGCCTGGCGTTCGAGACCATATCGCCCACTGAACGCTGTAGCGAGGCCAAATTGCTGGCTGAAAGCTCAAATTAGCCCAAAATGGAACCCCAGTATCGTGGTGTGCTGGATGAGCACCATCTAACGGCTGCTGTTCAACGCGGGCTATTTTTCCAGGTCGAGGGCGTCGTTTAGAGTGAATACGTTCAAATCCCGACTTTCTACGTGTCCTTGGTCACGCTCTAAACGTTGTTCTCGTACTCTTCATCGCTGAATTACGGAGCCCCCTAGCGGCGGAACTAAGCGTGATAGGAAAAAAACGAAGGCGGTTTTCATACCCAAGTCGACTATTGCCCGTCTTTTGCAACCAATCCCGACTCTCTAGCGTCGCTATTAAGCGAACGGCGGCCATCGCCACCCCGAAAGAGTGCCGGTCCATATCGCCTGTTGACTCATAATGGGAGCGTCGGCATGGAGGGGGGTGCACCTCTTGCGAGCGCTCTAGCGGCCAAACTAAGCGTCCTAGGGCAATTCTATCGCGATTTTGCCTGCTTAATACTACATCTGTCTCTCGCTTCATGCCAAATCTGGGCTCCCTAGCTCAAATATTAACCGAGTTATGGCCTTGCAAAGGTCAAAACGCCACTTGACACGTACACTGAATATTGATTGGCCGATTACTCGAAAATCCTTCAGTATCCGGAAAAATCTGAGCACATACTGCGTTACCGCCTCTCCCTGATGAATTCTCTCAAACAAACAGCCAATCTCTAGACCCGATATTAACGGAGTACCGCGGGAAAATCTGTTTCGTGACCTTGACCTTGCTGTGACCTTGACCTTGGAAGCGTGACCTTGACCAATATAGTTATTCGTGCCCAATTACTGATGTCATGTATCTCGCCAGGTGACGTTTGTCTCACTTGTAACCTTCACGGAGAAATTGAGACCATGTTCCCGCCAAAATGCTGCCGTGGGATCCCATGTTAAACTTTGGGAATTTTTTGCAAAAGAACTATTCGGAGGATTTTCAAAATTGAAACACCGTATACAAGGTACCTGTGAATGCAATACGTGAATTAATTTTGAGCGTCATTCCGCATCTTTTTGTGAATTTGGAAGTCGATAGCTTAAGGCATTCGAAAGATAATGCGTTACGTTACAAACGGACAGACACACAGATTCACCGAACACACCGACATAAGACGAAAATTGGAAATTTTCGTCTTAAAGACAGACTAACCGAACACACCGACATAAGACGAAAATTGAAAATGTTCGTCTTAAATACGCGATGTCGCCTCATAATCTCTACTGATAGAGGTTGATGGTGCAGTAAGGTCAAAATCGTGGTGACCGCTATTTGCCACGTCTCCCCCAATGATGTCCTCCAGCCGGCGAGGCGCGACACGGCGACACGGGAATTCCCGGCTGTCGACGGGGTATGCTGATAAATAGTGTCAACACGCTGATATCTCCCGCCGCCGGTGCCGGCGTCGGCGCCGTTATGTGACGGTCGGCCAGCAGATCAGCAGGATAGCAGGTCACATATAGCCAACAGCGGAGAACAATACTTTTATAAACAATACAATTATCGATAGGCACCGTTAGAATTCAATAGTACATATGATATAAAAATAATAATTTGGGGGATTAGATAGAAAGCAATATCTTTATAATTCTTTGCGGCAGACATAACAATTAACTTTGAAACAGTCAACACAGTACCTGTCAATAAGTCTATTTTTTATATATGTAGAGTAGCCCGCTATTGAATGGGTAAATATCTTCGTTAAAATGTTTTCTGAAGTTCGGTTTATTAAGTGAGTCAAGTAATAGCGGATGCAATGTTCTGCAAATTTGTGCCTGGTTCTGGGTATAATTATATTGTGCTTACATCTGGTGTTATACTCATGTTGGTCTAATATACGGGAAAAATGGAAAAAGGTAATAAAATATGCAGGGAGATCATCATGCAGCAGCCTATAATAAAACTTCAATGCCTGTAACTCATGAATGTCGACTATTTTAAGAAGATTCAAACGCTTAAATAATGGCTCAGTGTGCGCAATATAGTGACTCTTTGTGATGATGCGAATAGCTTTTTTCTGGATTTTGTTCAACCGGTCACTTTTGTATCCCCAGGCTAATATGCAGTAGTGCAAGTGAGGTAAAATGAGCGAGTTATAAATGGTTAACAGAATATGTTGAGGAAGGGTATATTTTAGATGCTGCATGACTCCAACTACCTTAGATATTTTAAAAGCAATTTTATCACAGTGACTGGACCATTTCAGATGTTTATGTATGGTCAATCCGAGAAAATCAAAGTCGTCAACGTATTCCAGCTTAGTATTTTCAATATAAAAATCCGGTATCGTTACCCGCTTTTGTGGCATATAAAATAACATAAATTTGGTCTTTTTAATGTTTAGAGATAGTTGGTTAAGTTTAAGCCAATTGCCTACTAGAGACAGTTCGTGGTTTAACACCACTACTTTGGCGTACATTACTTTTTGGCGCCAGTGTACTTAGTGTGCTAGAAAGGGTTGTATCGTCAGCGTAAATAATTGCACTAAATATTGAACTCGCTCTTGATATGTCGTTTATATATATTATAAATAGAAGAGGGCCAAGTATTGACCCCTGCGGTACTCCTCGGGATATCAGAACTTCTTGGGATTGAACATTGTCTATGCTTACGTACTGTTTGCGATTGTGAAGATAATTTTGTAGCAGCTTGAGCGCCAGCCTACAGTGAGTTATAGGCCACATACAGACAAGAGCACAGGGCGAGCTATAGGCCACATACAGCCAACAGCACGGGGCGAGCTATACGCCACATACAGCCAACAGCACAGGGCGAGCTATAGGCCACATACAGCCAACAGCACGGGGTGAGTTACAGGCCACATACAGCCAACAGCACGGGGGCGAGCTATGGGCCACATACAGACAAGAGCACGGGGCGAGCTATAGCCCACATACAGCTAACAGCACGAGGCGAGCTATAGGCCACATACAGCCAACTGCACGGGGTGAGCTATACGCCACATACAGCCAACAGCACGGGGCGAGCTATAGGCCACATACAGCCTACAGCACGGGGCGAGCTATAGGCCACATACAGCCAACAGCACGGGGCGAGCTATAGGCCACATACAGCCAACAGCACGGGGCGAGCTATAGGCCACATACAGCCAACAGCACGGGGCGAGCTATAGGCCACATACAGCCAACAGCACGGGGCGAGCTATAGGCTACATACAGCCAACAGCACGGGGCGAGCTATAGGCCACATGCAGCCAACAGCACGGGGGGAGCTATAGGCCACCTACATCCAACAGCACGGGGCGAGCGATAGACCACATACAGCCAACAGCACGGGGCGAGCTATAGGCTACATACAGCCAACAGCACGGGGCGAGCTATAGGCCACATACAGCCAACAGCACGGGGCGAGCTATAGGCCACATACAGCCAACAGCACGGGACGAGCTATAGGCCACATACAGCCAACAGCACGGGGCGAGCTATAGGCCACATACAGCCAACAGCACGGGGCGAGCTGTAGGCCACATACAGCCAACAGCACGGGGCGAGCTATGGGCCACATACAGCCAACAGCACGGGGCGAGCTATAGGCCACATACAGCCAACAGCACGGGGCGAGCTGTAGGCCACATACAGCCAACAGCACGGGGCGAGCTATAGGCCACATACAGGCAACAGCACGGGGCGAGCTATAGGCCACATACAGCCAACAGCACGGGGCGAGCTATAGGCCACATACAGCCAACAGCACGGGGCGAGCTATAGGCCACATACAGCCAACAGCACGGGACGAGCTATACGCCACATACAGCCAACAGCACGGGGCGAGCTATAGGCCACATACAGCCAACAGCACGGGGCGAGCTATAGGTCACATACAGCCAACAGCACGGGGCGAGCTATAGGCCACATACAGCCAACAGCACGGGGCGAGCTGTAGGCCACATACAGCCAACAGCATGGGGCGAGCTATAGGCCACATACAGCCAACAGCACGGGGCGAGCTATAGGCCACATACAGCCAACAGCACGGGGCGAGTTATAGGCCACATACAGCCAACAGCACGGGGCGAGCTATAGGCCACATACAGCCAACAGCACGGGGCGAGCTATAGGCCACATACAGCCAACAGCATGGGGCGAGCTATGGGCACAATACAGCCAACAGCACGGGGCGAGCTATAGGCCACATACAGCCAACAGCACGGGGCGAGCTATAGGCCACATACAGCCAACAGCACGGGGCGAGCTATAGGCCACATACAGCCAACAGCACGGGGTGAGCTATAGGCCACATACAGCCAACAGCACAGAGCGAGCTATAGGCCACATACAACCAACAGCACGGGGCGAGCTATAGGCCACATACAGCCAACAACACGGGGCGAGCTATAGGCCACATATAGGCCGAGAAACAAAACCTGCTTATTTGTTCTTTTAGGTCTCGAGTTCACATCCTGGATAATATACGGAAAGTTTCCTTCATGCCATAATAGTATGAAATGCGGCCAGATATCGTCAACAAGTATATAAACTTGCGGAATTAATTACGTAAGATTACTATGAGCCTGTGGGAAACATAACGAGGTGTCTTAAAGCTTGGCTCCTTCCAGTCTCACTGTCGCCCGATCCCTCAGACGGTCTCCATATCTCCAGTCTATCGTCTTGCCTTGACGACCTCTCACCCCCCTTAGGACTCGGGTCATATCGTTATAAGCCAAGTAACCATTAGTGTCTTGATTTACCCGACAGTAGATCACGGATCACGCGGCTCTCTTCGTGAACTCCACTCCGGTTCCGGCAAGGCTTAATTACCATATTATCGCCCACTTTGCCTTACGGCTACTGGCGCCAGAGTAGAGCCGTGCTCTCTTAAAGTTAATGGCAGTGGCATGCCTATCGTAATCCCCCGACGGCGGGGGTTCGCGCCTGTGTCTGGCCGCTGGCGTACTTCCGGCAAGAATGACCGCCTCCTGGCGGACTGCGGAAGCCGGGGACCGCTATTGGCATTATAGGCGTCATGGTCTGGGGAGAGCGTGGCCTAGGCTTAACGACCGTTGCGAGAGACGGCGAGACTCTCGTTTCTCTCGGCGAGGGCTGAAGTACAAATTGATCGAAAGGAAGGAGTGTGTGAGAATGGAGCGAACGAGCAACAAAAACGATAAGACGGCCAGTGGCGGATCCATTACCTAGCTAGGGGGAAGGTGTGTGTGTTGGGGGGGGGGGGGCTCTTAGGTGTCCGCGGACCCTTTGGTCGGCGAGGTTGCCCTGCTTTAGCGTACAATGTACGCCGGCTCGGGTGTCTAACAGCTTCCCTGTTGTGCAGGATCCCGCCGTCTATTTCATTACCTGTAATTCCCATGTCACAATGAATTAAAATTATGAGAATTCATGATTTCCCGATTCACGGCTATTTAATTATTCAACATTAATCTTCCCAGTTCACGATTAATGGAAATCCTAATACGTTATTCCCAGTCCACGAAGAACTACTTTTCTCATTCCTAATTCACGATGAAGTGAAAAGCCCTTTTTCGGGGAACGGAAATACGTTTTGCACCCCCCCCCCACCCCGCTTAACTATGTTAACTGCTAGGATTGCATTTAGAGATGATCGGCTAATTAGCTTAGTGTGCGCAATTTTCAAACGGAGATGTTTATGAGGCGACATGGATGAGTGCTTAGTTTTAATTAGGGCATTACTTTGCCTTCCCCCCGTATTTCGTATTCCAGCGACGTTCCCCCGGCAGATGGGGTAGCATTATATTTACACTCCACAGAATGATTCTATGGCTATTGATGTAATTAGTATTCACGGCGTAGCACGCTGCCATGTAGATAGATAAGCCACTTGCAGTAGTTTGTCAACGCGAGCAAAATTCCATGCAGCTCTTGCATGCAGCGTTCACCCCCAAAACATCTCTTCAGAGGAAACATTTGAAGGAAAACATGCGGTCCATTTGGCTGATTGGTTAGGAAGCCACCGTGGAGGGACAGACATTTAGTGCAGAGGAAGGCTGACGTCTGTGACTCAACACGACGTGGGTGAAGGACTCCAACAGAGTGACTTGTAAGTCAGGTTGTTGTCAAGTACAGCCAACAACAGCCGTGGTGTGTCTGTGGAGCGGTGTGCAACTATTTATTGCTTCATTTGTATAAGGTGACGCGGTCAAGGTCACGAACATGTGTCACATTACCCAGTTTCCAATGTCATTGAGTCAACTTTCCACATTACAAAGTGAGTACGTTTCGTTTCCCATATCGCCATGGTGTCCCCTATCCCGTTTTTCAGTTGCAATGTAGTTCTGTTTCCTTTCCTTGAAATATAACACGATGCCTGAATGCGTCTGCGTTAAACCTAACCCGCGCGACTTTTCAACTGTTTTGATGTGTTTGGTTACTCGTTGAACAATTTCAATCACACAATAACACAACAGTGCAAATCCTTACTATATGACCTTCCCTCGCATGCAAATTATAATTTATCATTAATGTGTTTGTATTACTTTCCTTGTACAATTTTCCATTCACACACATATATAAGAATACAACTAATATGCACCGGTAGAGGCAACTCATCGCGAAGGGGAGACGAGGGCAGGCGAGGCGAGGCGAGGGGAGGTGAGGGGAGGCGAGGGCTGGTGAGGGGAGGCGTGGGGAGGCGAGGGGAGGCGAGGGGAGGGGAGGAGAGGTGAGGGAGGCGAGGGCAGGTGAGAGGAGGCGTGGGGAGGTGAGGGGAGGCGTGGGGAGGCGAGGGGAGGCGAGGGGAGGGGAGGCGAGGGGAGGAGAGGCGAGTGGCAGCGAGGGGAGGGGAGGCGAGGGGAGGGGAGGCGAGGGGAGGCGAGGGGAGGCGAGGGGAGGAGAGGCGAGTGGCAGCGAGGGGAGGCGAGGGGAGGTGAGGGGAGGCGAGGGGAGGCGAGGGGAGGTGAGGGGAGGTGAGGGGAGACGAGGGCAGGTGAGGGGAGGCGAGGGGAGGTGAGGGGAGGTGAGGGGAGGGGAGGCGAGTGGCAGCGAGGGGAGGGGAGGCGAGGGGAGGGGAGGCGAGGGGAGGGGAGGGGAGGTGAGGGGAGGTGAGGGGAGGCGAGGGGAGGTGAGGGGAGGTGAGGGGAGGCGAGGGGAGGTGAGGGGAGGTGAGGGGAGGTGAGGGGAGGCGAGGGGAGGTGAGGGGAGGTGAGGGGAGGCGAGGGGAGGTGAGGGGAGGCGAGGGGAGGGGAGGGCAGGCGAGGCGAGGCGTGGGGAGGTGAGGTGAGGAGAGGCGAGGGGAGGCGAGGGGAGGTGAGGGGAGGTGAGGGGAGGTGAGGGGAGGTGTGGGCAGGTGAGGGCAGGTGAGGGGAGGCAAGGGCAGGCGCGGGGAGGCGAGGGGAGGCGAGGGGAGGTGAGGAGAGGCGAGGGGAGGTGAGGGGATATGAGGTTAGGGGAGGTGAGGGGAGACGAGGGGAGGTAGGGGAGGCGAGGGGAGGTGAGGGGAGGTGAGGGGAGGGGAGGGCAGGCGAAGCGAGGCGTGGGGAGGTGAGTTGAGGGGAGGCGAGGGGAGGTGAGGGGAGGTAAGGGGAGGGAAGGAGAGGTGAGAGGAGGCGAGGCGAGGGGAGGGGAGGGCAGGCGAGGCGAGGCGTGGCGAGGTGAGGTGAGGGGAGGCGAGGGGAGGTGAGGGGAGGTGAGGGGAGGTGTGGGCAGGTGAGGGCAGGTGAGGGGAGGGCAGGCGAGGGGAAGCGTGGGCAGGTGAGGTGAGGGGAGGTGAGGGGAGACGAGGGGAGGTGAGGAGAGGCGAGGGGCGGTGAGGGGAGGGGATGCGAAACGAGGCGAGGCGAGGCGAGGCGAGGTGAGGGAAGGCGTGGGGAGGTGAGAGGAGGGAAGGTAAGGGGAGGCGAGGGGGGTGAGGCAGGCGAAGGGAGGTGAGGGGAGGCGTGGAGAGGTGAGGGAGGCGTGGGGACGTGAGGGAAGGCGAGGGGGAGGGGGGGCGCGGGGAGACGACGGGAGGTGAAGAGAGGCGAGGGAAGGTGAGGGGGGGTGAGGGGAGGCGCGGGGAGGTGAGGGGAGACGAGGGAACATGAGGGGAGGTGAGGGGAGGTGAGGGGAGGTGAGGGGAGGTGAGGGGAGGCGACGGGAGGTGAAGAGAGGCGAGGGAAGGTGAGGGGAGGTGAGGGGAGGCGATAGATGTGAGGGGAGGTGAGGGGAGGCGTGGGGAAGTGAGGGTAGGTGAGGGGAGGTGAGGGGAGGTGAGGGGATCGAGGCAAGGGGAGGGGAGGTGAGGGGAAGTAAGGGGAGGCGAGGAGAGGCGAGGGGAGGCAAGGGGAGGTGAGGGCAGGCGAGGGGAGGCAAGGGGAGGTGAGGGGAGGCGAGGGGAGGCAAGGGGAGGTGAGGAGAGGCGAGGGGAGGTGAGGGGAGGCGAGTGATGTGAGGAGAGGTGAGGGAGGTAAGGGGAGGCGAGGGGAGGCGAGAGGAGGCACGGAGAGGCGTGGGGAGGCAAAGGGAGGTGAGTAGAGGCGAGGGGAGGTGAGGGGAGGCGAGGGAGGCGAGGCGAGGAGAGGTGAGGGAGATGAGGGGAGGTGAGGGGAGGTGAGGCGAGGTGAGGGGAGGCGAGGGATGTGAGAGGAGGTGAGGGGAAGTGAGGGGAGGCGAGGGATGTGAGGGAAGGTGAGCGGAGGTGAGGGGAGGCGATGGATGTGGAGGGAGGCGAGGGATGTGGAGGAAGGTGAGGGGAGGTGAGGGGAGGTGAGGGGAGGTGAGGGGAGGCGAGGGATGTGAGAGGAGGTTGGGGGGAGAGGGGGGGGGTGGGGGGAGGAGAGGGCAGGCGTGGGGAGTCGAGGGGAGGCGTGGAGAGGTGAGGGAGGCGTGGGGACGTGAGGGGAGGCGAGAGGAGGTGAGGGGAGGCGTGGGGAGGTGAGGGGAGACGAGGGAACATGAAGGGAGGTGAGGGGAGGTGAGGGGAGGTGAGGGGAGGTGAGGGGAGGTGAGGGGAGGCGATAGATGTGAGGGGAGGTGAGGGGAGGCGCGGGGATGTGAAGGGAGGTGAGGGGAGGTGAGGGGAGGCAAGAGGAGGTGAGGGGAGGTGAGGGGAGGTGAGGGGAAGTAAGGGGAGGCGAGGAGAGGCAAGGGGAGGTGAGGGGAGGTGAGGGGAGGCGAGGGGAGGTGAGAGGAGGTGAGGGGGGTGGTGAGGGGAAGTAAGGGGAGGCGAGGGGAGGCAAGGGGAGGTGAGGGAAGGCGAGGGGAGGTGAGGGGAGGCGAGGGATGTGAGGGCAGGTGAGGGGAGGTAAGGAGAGGCGAGGGGAGGCAAGGGGAGGTGAGTAGAGGCGAGGGGAGGTGAGGGGAGGCGAGGGAGGCGAGGCGAGGGGAGGTGAGGGGAGGCGAGGGGAGGTGAGGGGCGGCGAAGGAGGCTAGGCGAGGCGAGGGGAGGTGAGCAGAGGTGAGGGGAGGTGAGGGGAGGTGAGGGGAGGCGAGGGATGTGAGGAGAGGTGAGGGGAGGTGAGGGGAGGCGAGGGATGTGAGGCGAGGTAGGGGGAGGTGAGGGGAGGCGTGGGGACTCGAGGGGAGGCGAAGGGCAATTATTGTTGGCTCGATGCTTATATATTTAATGAATGCCAACCGCAAGCAGCCCACTCCTTCCGCCTCCCAAAAATATTCAATGCCAACTTCAGTGGCTTTTCTTATATCCCCATATGTCTGCGCTGAGTCTTTTATACCCACACATTGTCTGCCCAAGCCTACTGCCGGGAGTTCTACATCCTTCCTACCACAGCACAATGTGTATTCGACTATTTCGACCACTGACATCGGCGCCATAAATGGAACCGGAAATGGATGACCAACGCAACTTCCGGTGATTGGGGTCAGCCAATTTCATATGCTATATGCTTTCTGACCCAGTATATGGCCATTGAACCTATTGTGGCCATTGATCGCCAGACCCACGACCGTTGACCTTTGTCGCCGCCCCCGAGGCCCTGCTATAAGTCTCGCCTTAAGAGCGCTCTGTCCCCAACATGACGTCCGTCGCCCATTGCAATAAAGCGGGGCCTATAGATTACTGTTTGTATCGAAATAAAGTAGCAGGGTTGGTTGGAGCAGGTGTTTATTAAGTCGCTGAATCCGATCACAAAGAGCAGGCCGTATCGTCCAGTATTTTTACTTTTTACACCAAATAATACGTAGGCATCATGTCATTGTTCTATCTCAGCAGGTTTTGATATGCTGGCCGAGCCTCAATGTTTCTTCGCCCCCTCTTCTCCCTCCCTTCCTCCTGCCTCCAGGAGGGCCCCAGAGGGGCTTTTTCGACACGGCAACACGGCGAATATTAAAATCGACAACGCGACATTGGGGTTGTCTTAGAATCGACATGCGACATAAGACTTAGCGACAAGCGACATGGAACTTTTCTTAAAATCGACACGCGACATAGGCCTTTTCTTAAAATCGACACACGACATGGACCTTTTCTTAAAATCGACACGCGACATGGCTACCCCCCCCCCTCAGGGGCCCTTCCAGGGGTTTCACCTGATTCCATATCTGGGACACACGGGTCGTTGTACCTGCGATGGTCACTGACCAGGACATCGATATACACAGCACCAAGTAAGCCGTCCTCGACGTTTTGCCCATTAACGGATCATCTACGCCATCAGGGAGAGGCGGGGTGATGCCAACGGCTATATGTAAACCAACACTCGCACTCTCCGACTAGGTACTTTCGATTTGTTACCTCTGAGGGTAACATTTTGCTAAAGTTCGCGCGAGAACTCGATCTGCATCGAGAATACTCAAGAATTAGGGATAGTAGTATGCAATATCCAAGACGAGACCTGCTCAAAGCTGGGGACGAAACGAACATCCCAAAGGTCAATTGCCGATTTTATCATGAGTCAGCCATATCGATGTATTTCCCTTAGCAAAGAAACATCGGGCTAATTATTTGCCCAGTATGTGTAAAATCCAATGAGACAACCAAATAGAGTGAGTTGGATCGGGGTTGAAGTGTTTGCATCGAAGATTTGCCACAACTTAAAATAACAGACGTGCCGTATTATTGATAACTATATTATACATTGCTCGTTGTTGTTGTCCTTGAAAGCATTTCCTTGAAGGTAACGAGTGCCGTCTTAATGCCGAGAGGAATTCATTAGATCCCCCGCGGTAGCCGAGTGGCGCTTCTCTACAGCAAAGGCGATCAACTTGTCACACAAATCAATTTAGTTTGTCCGTTAAGGTATCACAGGTTTCTGGCTGTGTCAACACGGGGATCCATTTTGTGGGTAAACGCGACAGCCGTGTAACTATAATAAGCCCACTATTTCCACTGAGGTACATTAATATGTCGGAAGCGCTGAATCGGTTTTCGTACATTTATGTCAGAATCTATAAATTTTTAGTGGTTCTCAGCAGAATATAAACTGAATTGAAAAGTAAAATAAAGCATGCTGCCAATATCGACAAGATTACATGGTAATATATATATATATATTTACTCTGTTATTTCTCGTTTCGTACACGTGATTACATCGTCCGTATCGTTTCGTACACGTGATTACATCGTCCGTATCGTTTCGTACACGTGATTACATCGTCCGTGTCGTTTCCCACACAGCTTTCAGTCTCTGGAATTGTCCGCCAGGTTAAACTGTGTCTTGTCGGAAAGCTTCCAAGACTCATTGCAGGTTTCTCCACAAAGAGTTTTCATGATGTGTTTCCTCGTACTCTGCTCACTGTAAGCCGGTCACCCTCTAGCATTCTCCCTCATTACAGCTTCCGCCGCATATGCTATTAGCTATGCATGTCAAATTATAAGTGTTTTTCTCCCAGGGCAGCTTACCGGATATATAAATTTATGACTAAGTATAATCGGGAGTACGGAGTCTCGTGGTTCAACATGTCACCATTACCGTGTAAGCCTAAAACACTTGTCATTGTACGGACATTTGTTAACCAATATATTCCTTAACACATTGTACATTGGCAATGTTCAAGGCGGGGACTCCTAAGGCAAAATCTTGTTGCCCAGCATTCACGTGTTAACGAAGATAAATGGAGGACCACTCTCAGGCGTTATTTACGCGAATGAGCAAAAACAGTTGGCTGTTTCGCAGCTAGCATGAAAAAAGATGACTTACACCACCGAATGTTTTTGTGCGCAGTCCACGGCGTCACTATGCTAGTAACAGGTCTATTTTCTCCGGGCCGTTAACTAACGGGGTACGGCGGTGTGTTAAGGGTGACGCCATGTACAGTGGCGGATCTAGGGGGGGGGCGGGTTAGGGGGGTTGCACCCCCCCCCCTCCCATTGAGAACCAGAACATACAACACACATGTTAACATACATGTTAAAGTTCCAAGTCTTCAGAGAGCAACCCCCCCTGTGGGAAACTGAACATACACTGTTAAAGTCGGGTTCTTCAAGCCCAAGCACCCACCCCCCCCGGCCCTCGGTCACAAGTCTTCAGAGCAGCCCCCCCCCCCCCCGGTCGCAAGTTTTCAGAGAGCAAAACCCCCCTTGGAAACCTGAACATACACTGTTAAAGTCGGCTTGTCAGAACAAGCCCTCTCCCAGCCCCCCCCCCCCCCCCCCCCCGGTCGCAAGATTTTCAGAGAGCACACCCCTCGGTCGGAAGTTTTCAGAGAGCAACGCCCCCTTGGCAAATTCCTAGATCCGCCCCTGCATGTACATTGGGGTCAGCCAATGATCCGACAGACAGCTTCCGACATCTGCCCTGTGGCGGCCAATGTTCTTCCCATGCGCCGTGTAGAGCGGATGAACACAACCGCCACGGCGTGGCGCTAGTAGTAATCCGCCAAATATCTGTCCCTGTCACGTACTTAATGTTTTATCACAACGCGTGGGGTATATCTCATTCACCTTCCTTGACACAATGTCAATTATAAACGAATGGCTTAAGTTTTAATACGAGCAACTTCGAGCTGTCATATACGCCACTATTGGCACTTACCTTAATATCGCCATCAAACTATAAATTTATTAGATTTTGTATATATCTACACACATATTAGTACGCATTGACCTCTCAGGCTGTGGATAATGTATAAGTGTACACATAAAGTTACCGATGCCGCACATATGCAAGGACTATACACAAACAAGCAGCCATTGCCGGACGCCAATGGAAGTCACCCCAACATCCGGGATTCATGAATTTGTTAATCCGACATATTCTTCATCCAGCACAAATTCGGGTGTAACCGAATGTGTCGGATTAATGAGTTCGGATTGCATATTTTACAGTGATATACATTTAAGAGCATGGATGCGTTTGATTGAACGTACCTTGTCGAGCTGGATATCTGGTGAAATCTGGATAGTTATGTTATCATTTTTTTTACATAAGATATAAAATGTAGGAAATATAAAAGACGGACGCATCGAATGTACATTTAAATGACCTTTTGCCAGCACCTTCCGCGTCCTACAGCTTGAGGAGTGCAATATGGGGGGTGCGGGGAGGGGGGGGGGATAGGAAGGAACGAAGGGCGGATACATGATGTAAATTAGTGATTTCCCGATTCACAGCCATTTAATATTAAAATTTCCAGTTCATTATTAATAAAAACCCTTGATCACGACGGTCGGATATTGCCCCATTCCCAGTTCACGAAGAATTATTTGCCTCAATCTCAGTTCACGGTGAAGTGAAAACCCCATTCCCATGGAACGGAAATACTCCTTGCCCCCTACCCCTCACCCCCTAATATCACCCGAAGGGTTTTCTCTTTGTACTGAATGGCCGGGCGCTGATTTGGAAAGCATACCCACACTCAGTTGCACTAAAGGCTGAAATATTCATGTGAATGGTACAACTACTAACGAGGGTAATTTGTCTCCCCTCCGTATACAATTATGCCTCCTAAAAATTGGGTGACAGGCCTAAATTACCGTAAGCTGGCGAACAAAACAATCTTTATTTTCCGGGTGGGTACCATCTGCTCGCGAAAACGCATAACGTTGCTCGCCATGCGTCATATTATGCATTTTAAAAACCGGTTAAGCCTCTTTAGGCTCGGCAACATAAACTTTACCGCTAATAAAATCAATATATGCGATCGACGATTATGGCAGATTGTCGTTAGAAAGATATTAGCAATTAAAACGGTTGCAATTATAGAGTGAGAGTCATGCAATATACTTGATGTACGATAATCGGTTGTTGTTTTAATCACATGTAAGAGCCATTATTCGCAACGTTATTGAAAATTTCAAAATGAGAAACAGTCAATGTGACTTCAACCCTGGTGAAGCAGACAATTTCCACTTGAATTGTGACGGCATGTCAGGAACGTAGCCTAATAAGCGCATGCGCAGATGTGCACATGGGCGATAATTGGGAAGAGTACAGGCAGCACAGGTTGGTGACAACGCTAGTCCAGCGTTGTTTCAATGTAAAACATGTATAAGGTGCTAAACTGCTGAAAGCATGTGCTGGTTACCAGGTCAAATAAAACGTGTGATCACGTCGTAAAATGGTTAAGGCAAACAGAGAGTCGTTGTGTCATATATCAGATCACGCGCGTCAGAACAAATATCGACTAAAGCCATCCCGAAGAGACCAAACGTGTTTAAAGTAAAGGTCCTGAGTATGCAACCAACCAACCAACCAACCAACCCGAAGACTCAAAACGAATTAATAAAATGAATGCGAGCATCAGAAGTACAGCCATGCGAGTGGTAAAAACAGATGCGCATAAACCGCGCAGCCAGCGGGTTTCCAACACTCAAACGTTGACTACAATGAGTGCGCGTCATGCAGCAAGGCACCAGCGTGATGCGCACTCGTTCTAACAGCACGTGTTTCCTTGTTGGCCCACAGAGCACCTAAACCGGAAGTGTGATCCGCGAGAACTGCACCGCTATGTTACGACGAGTATCCTTTCGTTGCGTAGTCCTCTGGCTATTTCCTGGAGCTGATGTAACATTTATGTACATGCATGATTGATACTTATGTAACATTGCACTGACAATCCCATAATTGACAAGCGTTATGCAAGGCTGTCGGCGGTGCTATCTCTCAACGTTATGTTTACACTGACAGTTGGTCGACGCTCAAGTATTTGACCAAATACTGAAATTCTACCATTAACGTACAGTCGTTGCCAATCGCAAGTTAAGTTGAAAGAAGGGCGAACGATCTCCTCCATTATCGCCATTGCTAAGTTGTTACACGTAAGTAGTGAGTTCATTACGTTATGCCTCTACGTTCTAAATAAATGATTACTTCAATAGAAAAATGATTTAGCTAATTTCTAGCATTTACAAAAAAAAAGTAACTCCAATGGTTCTCTCCAGTGAATAAACGAGGTTTCGAATTTGATAAAGAAGAAGTATATTTTGTACCTAAGCTGGCCTCCAGCCATGGTACAAATAATAACCGACATACATCCTTTTAAAGGCAGTGGTAATGTATTTACACAGGTTATACAATGTCGTTTAAAATTAATTTAAATATTTAATTTAAACCTGTGCTCCGACCATCTGAGAACCTAACGGCACGTGGATCGGTGGCTTTTTCCACCTATTACTCACGCCTAACGCCTACATTTCGTGGGTTATACCATGGAGGATGGACCCGCTGTAGCCATGTCTTTGTGGTCGCAGGATAAAGATTCCATGTCCTTCTTCAAAGGAGTAGGGGGTTACCCCCGGGGAAATGGGTCCACTCTCCCTTCTTTCTCCCATTGACGCGATATGACTGACAGTGGTTAAGCATCCTGAATATACAACCAACGGTGCGACGGGAAGATTCGATCTGGCAAAAGTAGCCCAGGAACGGCACATGCAGGCGAATGGAAGACATGTCACTGACCAGGCATGCGGCGTAGCTAGGCCCGGGAAGCGAGGGTATAACGGCGCGACTGTAACACGGCAATCGGAATCAGAAACAGTCTGTTGGGGACGTAAATGGATGGGATATAAACCCAAGTTAGGGTCAGGTCATGGCTTCACCTCCACTCAACACCATGGGGCAGAAGAGTCGTAAGTAATAGAACACAATTAGAGAATTATCGCGCAGTGTCCACCACGAGTGGCTGCCTCGTCCGTCACGAGCGCCATTGATTCCGCGTATACCCAGCACCCTCTTTCACTTATAAATTCCAGGTCGCATTCAGACTGTATCATTGCAGTCCAATTTCAGGCATGGTCCTTATTTCTCATAAAGGCTAAGTGTCACTGTGACATCCCCGGCCCTGGCTAGACGACATGGGTCTGAATGGATGTCCAACCTTGTGCCGTCCACCCTGTATGGACGGTGATCAAAGTATGACACAGAATCTACACTGTGCTTCATGCCGCCAGCCAGCCAGCCCCATGGTGCACCCCCCCTCCCCCCCCCACCCACTCCCACACACACACCCTGGTTAAAGAACTTCCCACCGCTGTGAGTTCTATAATCTAGTCCGGCCTGACGTTGGACAGTCCGTATTTTCCTTCTTGACCTTCAAACGCAGGTTTATGTCTTTCGCCGTCTAGGCTAGCTCTGTTGAGGTGCTAACCCGGGGAGGGTGTGTGGGCCGGGGTCGGGATTATCCCGGTGGGAGCCCATGGGTTTAGTTTAATGGCGGTGTTTAGCGCAGCCCACACCTCATGTCATGGCCGGGTTGGGCAAGGACAGCCGTTTGAGCCATATGGAGGGCCCCAGGGGGTATTTTGTGATATGGCGGAACGGCGATTTCCACATATGGACCTCTTCTTAAAATCGACATGCGACATTGCTACATCACCTCAGTGGCCCTATATGGCTGACCTTAGCTAGACTTGGTGAGGATGGGAATTAAAACACTAATGACAGGTCTATACACGTACAATAATAATTTCTTTCCTTTGCCATAATAATATAATGACGATGTAACATGTGGATCTGACATTGACCCATATCGTTCATTGGATGCATTACATTTGCGAATATGTGATTTGGTCAGGTTTGTATGTCATAAATATGTACAATATAATGTAATTATGCGAGAGCAATGACATTGAAAACTAATGAGGAAGAAGGAAAACCTTTTTTTTTTTTAAATATAATTCTTTATTTCATCAAGGCACAGAACAGACAGCATACAGTACACGATAAACGAGCAGCACACTCTCAAAACATTATACAGTACCCCAAAAGAGATATATAAGATATGGTTATTTTCAACCTGCAGAAAATAGCAGCACCTCCTGTCATACAGTGACAAAAAACTTTTCAAGACCCTCCCGTTTAACTTGTACATTTGGCTTCGTTTTCCACCAGGGGTTTTCGCTTATATAATATTCTACAGAGTATAACTGTTTCACATACGAAACCCTTGCTTTACATTCAACTTATCTCCCAAAGATCGTGTCTTATAAATATATTTCTCAAAGGTAAGGCGTATTTGATCAATCAATTGATATTTTGCATCTGTCACGACTAAAAGAATGTTTTCAAACAATAGATGGCTTGTAATATCTAAAAAGGGCCATAAACAATATTTCACTTGCTGCCAAAGCATCCGGGTTTCCCGACATGCACAATTTTATATTGAAACGCGTTATATTTCCTATCTGATGTAGTTTTAAATGTTCTAGTAGATTTCCGCCCAGTTAACATTTAAATCATCTACCTTTAATATGTTATTCCATCTTAGTTTTCTCTTCGTCATCAGCGAGCCATCCTCTATCAGTCGTTTAAACATAATTGCATGCTTTCTGGCTAATATAAAAGCCATTTAATGGATCCATTTTTGCCCCTCGGCTATTACTACAAATGTTTTCTATGGACCAATGTTCTTTTACTAAACTTACTAGATAGAGGTAGTCTAAATAATTATACGAAATAAATTTATTCGTTACAAGGAGATCTTGAATCAGTACACATTTATTTTGTATCAATATTTGTTACGGTTTTTGCAGTTTAGGATTTTTTATGTACCGGGCATTCCAGAAGGTGTAATGTAATTCATTGCCTGGTATATATATCTTTTTCTGAAAAATACTCCAGACATACAATACTTCTTTCCAGAAGCTGCTCTTAATATTTTTTAACTAGGTTCGCAATGACAATTGGTCTAGTCTCCAAATGAGTTCCAGGTTTTTTTCGACTAAAATATATCTCGCAAGTGTTAACCAGCAGGGGTCTTTACATGAATTATGCATTCTATTTACCCAAACAGCTTTTAACGCTTTAATTATTCTAGGAACATGGGTGCACTTTAACCCCTCGTTTGAATATTCCTGCGCTAATATAAGAGAAGATATTTTAGCCCGTTTACCATCCCATAGAAAACCATTTATCATTCGCTGAAGTTTCCATTCAAGTTTATTCGTTATAGCTAACACTGAAAGAAAATGAATAAGCTTCGGGATTAGTAAAGTCTTAATAACAGTGATCCTGCCTACGAGCGATAGCGCTTTGAATTTGTACCCTCTTAATATTTGATAAATTTCTACATCTTTTGTCTCGAAGTTTATTTCGACCATTCGCTTTAATTCTGCATTGAAATATATTCATAGAAGCTTAAAATTATCAGTCCAATGTAGATGATATTCCGGACATAACTGTTCTACTGACCCAGCCTTATTTCCTATTCATGCAGCATGTGTTTTATCCAAGGTAATCTTTAAGCATGAAACTAATTAAAAAAGTCTAAATGCTTTTAGCGCAGCTCTTAATGAAGACTCCTCTCCGTTTAGGAGTAAAAATGTATCATCTGCATATTGCCCGAGTACACAGTAATCATTTCCAATTCTAATGCCTTTACTATCTTTATTTTGCTTTATATATTGTGATCATGGTTCTATTGCCAAAATAAATAAATATGGTGATACTGGGTCTCCTTGACGACAGCCCCTGCTCAGTTTAAAAGCAGTGGATATACTACCGTTATTAGTTACGCAACTTTCAGAATTTTTTTTTGTATAATATTTGAATATATCTGACAAATGTATCGCCAAATTGGTACGCTTTTAATGTATTTATGAGATAATCCCAATCTAGCGAGTCAAAAGCTTTTTCAAAATCCACTAGAAGTATTAGCCCTGGTCAGTTTGCCTGTATAAACTATTCAATCATATCATAAATTAATCGTGTATTTTCCCCAATGTATCTAATTTTCAAAAAAACAGTTTGTGTGGAACTAATGATACTAGGGAGCGTTATCCTTAATCTAGCTGCTATTGCCCCAGAAAGGAGTTTATAGTCAGTATTTAAAAGAGTTATAGGCCTCCAGTTTCGCATGTAACTTCTATCTTTTTCCGGTTTCGGAATACAAGTTATTAAACCCTGGTTCTGTATTTTAGAGAGGGAATTGTTGTTAATCCCATACTGTTAACTTCGGTACAAGATGTGGCCTAACTCTCCCCAAAAACATTTGTAAAACTCCAAAGGATATCCGTCCAGACCAGGAGTTTTTCCAGGTTTAGTATTTAAGAGAAGATTATGTAATTCTTGTTGTGTTATATCCTTGTTACAAGCTTCCCTTTGTATATCATATAGGGGCTTTATATTAGAACTATCCAGAAAAGTATCTATGGAGAACTTATCCCGTTTTGAAGAGTATAATCGACAATAAAGCGTTTTTGCTCTTCTAATATATCTTGTGGCTCTGTGAGCTCCTTGCCATCTACATTTAATTTTCTGATTAATTTAGTCACATAATTAAACTTCTCTAAATTACAGAAATATTTCGTCGGCTTTTCTCCCTCCTCATATAGTTTAACTCTGGTCCTAGTTAATAATCGTTTTGTCGTTTTCTTACATTTTCAATATCAGCTTCCATTTTTTTTATTTCTATCTATAGTGACTTTTTCTTCTTCTTCGTAAGTTGTTTAAAATAAACTGAGAAAGAAATAGTTGTTCCTCTTAGTTCTGATTTAAGTAATTCAAAGAAGAGCTGATCATTAACATGAAAGGTGATATTTGGATCATCCAGAGATTGTCTTGGAAGCGCATATCTTCCAGCGGTTTCCTTTATTTTTTCTCTTATTAGCAATTTATAATCTAAATTCGTCTAGCAGCAAAATATTTAGCTTCTAATAGCTTCTTCCTCTCAAATTATCTGTAGTCTTAGAAGGGAAACATGATAGACAGGAGAAGCAAATAGAAGCAAATCTGTACAAGTTTAATACGACTGAAATTGTTCAACGAATACCCAAAGACACCAAAATGACTTCCAAAACCGAGAGTCCCAAGTGCGATTAGCTTTAATGTAGTACATGGGCAAAGAGACTGAATGGCATTGCAAATGAGAAATGACATTGACACTGGGATAGGGGGCACAATAACTTTCCACATGGTACACGAGACACGTACAACTTGGCAAGAGGACTCCTTGCCACATAAAAGTGGACACAGCGTGGACACACTTGACAACAACCTCACTCACAAGTCACACTCATACTCCTTCACCCACGTCGTGTTAAGGCACGGACGTCACCCTTCCTCTGCACTAACTGTCTGTCCCTACACGGTGGCTTCCTAACCACTCAGCCAAATGGACCGCATTTTTTCCTTTTAATGGTTCCTCTGAAGACACATGGTTTTTGCTGTGAACGTTGCATGCAGTAGCTGCATGCAATTGTGCTCGGGCGGACACACTGCGCCTATGTGGCCTATACATGTAACTACTTAATTACATGAATAGCAGTGGAATCATTCTGCGGAGTGGAACTATAACGATACCCCGGGGTCACGTGGGTCAAGATGCGGCTGCAGGAGGAACGTCGCTTGCATGAGAAATGTGGGGCAAGTTAAATTAATCATTTTTAAACTACTTATCTTTGTCGCCTCATAAAGATCTCCATAAAGAAATTGCCTCTGACAATCTAATTAGTCAATTGTCTTCAAATGCATTCAGGACAGTTAGCATATAATTATCACTTAATAGCTTCGTTTCGACTGGGAAGTTTGTTTTTGGATTGCGTCATTTCGTGTTATAAAAGAAAGTCTCATCAACATATGTGTTGTTTCGATGTATAGTCATTTGATTGCTATTCTACTATTTGTTTGCTCTTTACAATGACTGATGCGGTATTTTTGATTAAAAAAGATGTCCGCTTTGTCTAGGTAATTAAATAGACGGCTTTGATCCTGTACATAAGGGAATTTTGGGTGGTTACAACAGCCGCCTTGCATTGTACTCTGTAGAAAGGCAACCTCGCCGACCAATGGGTCCGCGGTCCAGAAGCCCCGCAGCGGTCCCGGGCTTCCGCAGTCCGCCAGGAGGCGGTCATTCTTGCCGGAAATACGGCCAGCGGCCAGACACAGGCGCGAAACCCCCGCCGTCGGGGGATTACGATAGGCATGCCACTGCCATTAACTTTAAGAGAGCACGGCTCTACTCTGGCGGCAGTAGCCGTAAGGCAAAGTGGGCGATAATATGGTAATTAAGCCTTGCCGGAACCGGAGTGGAGTTCACGAAGAGAGCCGCGTGATCCGTGATCTACTGCCGGGTAAATCAAGACACTAATGGTTACTTGGCTTATAACGATATGACCCGAGTCCTAAGGGGGGTGAGAGGTCGTCAAGGCAAGACGATAGAGTGGGGATATGAAGGCCGTCTGGGGGATCGCGCGTCAGTGAGGCTGGAAGGAGCCAAGCTTTAAGACACCTCGTTTTGTTTCCCACAGGCCCATGTTAGTAATCTTACGTAATTAATTCCGCAAGTTTATTTACTTGTTGACGATATCTGGCCGCTTTTTTATGCTATTATGGCACGAATGCTACTTTTAATGCCTTGAAATGAAGTACCACAGTACCCCGACCCGACCAAAAAGCAACGAAGCCAAATAGCAATAGAGATACCTCCATTGATAATAATTCAATATTTTCCCCAGATGCCCACGAAGATGATAGAACGCTACAAAAAGAACCGCTCGTGTGATGTCACGCATACCGCCAACAATGTAGTCTTCGTCCTGGACCAATCGTCCTGGCACACTTATATATGTCACTCACTCCAAATAAGGGGGGAATGAACTGGCACGACATTTGCGAGGCCATTGTCAGTCATGAAGTGCATCACACTGGCCCAATTAGATATTTAAGGCTGTCAATATCGAGCTCGTTGGGGAAATATTTAAACGGCAATAACAAATTCATGGCAATTTTTTTTATTGAACTGGTCATCTTGTCTTTGAGATTCATATTGCAAAGCGTTTGAAGTCCGTATATTATCTGGGATGTGAACTCGAGACCTAAAAGAACAAATGAGCAGGTTTTGTTTACCCTAAGACCTGTATGTGACCTATAGCTCGCCCCGTGCTGTTGGCTGTATGTGGCCTATAACTGGCCCCGTGCTGTTGGCTGTATGTGGCCCATAGCTCGCCCCGTGCTGTTGGCTGTATGTGGCCTATAGCTCGCCCCGTGCTGTTGGCTGTATGTAGCCCATAGCTCGCCCCATGCTGTTGGCTGTATGTGTCCCATAGCTCGCCCCATGCTGTTGCCTGTATGTGGCCCATAGCTCGCCCCATGCTGTTGGCTGAATGTGGCCTATAGCTCGCCCCATGCTGTTGGCTGTATGTGGCTTATAGCTCGCCCTGTGCTGTTGGCTGTATGTGGCCCATAGCTCGCCCCGTGCTGTTGGCTGTATGTAGCCTATAGCTCGCCCCGTGCTGTTGGCTGTATGTGGCCTATAGCTCGCCCCATGCTGTTGGCTGTATGTGGCCAATAGCTCGCCCCATGCTGTTGGCTGTATGTGGCCTATAGCTCGCTCTGTGCTGTTGGCTGTATGTGGCCTATAGCTCGTCCCGTGCTGTTGGCTGTATATGGCCCATAGCTCGCCCCGTGCTGTTGGCTGTATTTGGCCTATAGCTCGCCCCGTGCTGTTGGCTGTATGTGGCCTATAGCTCGTCCCGTGCTGTTGGCTGTATGTAGCCCATAGCTCGCCCCATGCTGTTGGCTGTATGTGTCCCATAGCTCGCCCCATGCTGTTGCCTGTATGTGGCCCATAGCTCGCCCCATGCTGTTGGCTGAATGTGGCCTATAGCTCGCCCCATGCTGTTGGCTGTATGTGGCTTATAGCTCGCCCTGTGCTGTTGGCTGTATGTGGCCCATAGCTCGCCCCGTGCTGTTGGCTGTATGTAGCCTATAGCTCGCCCCGTGCTGTTGGCTGTATGTGGCCTATAGCTCGCCCCATGCTGTTGGCTGTATGTGGCCAATAGCTCGCCCCATGCTGTTGGCTGTATGTGGCCTATAGCTCGCTCTGTGCTGTTGGCTGTATGTGGCCTATAGCTCGTCCCGTGCTGTTGGCTGTATATGGCCCATAGCTCGCCCCGTGCTGTTGGCTGTATTTGGCCTATAGCTCGCCCCGTGCTGTTGGCTGTATGTGACCCATAGCTCGCCCCCGTGCTGTTGGCTGTATGTGGCCTATAGCTCGCCCCGTGCTGTTGGCTGTATGTGGCCTATAGCTCGCCCCGTGCTGTTGGCTGTATGTGACCCATAGCTCGCCCCGTGCTGTTGGCTGTATGTGGCCCATAGCTCGTCCCATGCTGTTGGCTGTATGTGGCCTATAGCTCGCCCCGTGCTGTTGGCTGTATGTGGCCTATAGCTCGCCCCGTGCTGCTGGCTGTATGTGGCCTATAGCTCACCCCGTGCTGTTGGCTGTATGTGGCCTATAGCTCGCCCCGTGCTGTTGGCTGTATGTGGCCTATAGCTCGTCCCGTGCTGTTGGCTGTATGTGGCCTATAGCTCACTCCGTGCTGCTGGCTGTATGTGGCCCATAGCTCGCCCCGTGCTGTTGGCCATATGTAGCCTATAGCTCGCCCCGTGCTGTTGGCTGTATGTGACCCATAGCTCGCCCCGTGCTGTTGGCTGTATATGGCCTATAGCTCGCCCCGTGCTGTTGGCTGTATGTGACCCATAGCTCGCCCCGTGCTGTTGGCTGTATGTGACCCATAGCTCGCCCCGTGCTGTTGGCTGTATGTGGCCTATAGCTCGCCCCGTGCTGTTGGCTGTATGTGACCCATAGCTCGCCCCGTGCTGTTGGCTGTATGTGGCCTATACCTCGCCCCGTGCTGTTGGCTGTATGTGGCCTATGGCTCGCTCTGTGCTGTTGGCTGTATGTGGCCCATAGCTCGTCCCATGCTGTTGGCTGTATGTGGCCTATAGCTCGTCCCGTGCTGTTGGCTGTATGTGGCCTATAGCTCGCCCCGTGCTGCTGGCTGTATGTGGCCTATAGCTCACCCCGTGCTGTTGGCTGTATGTGGCCTATAGCTCGCCCCGTGCTGTTGGCTGTATGTGGCCTATAGCTCGCCCCGTGCTGTTGGCTGTATGTGGCCTATAGCTCGCTCCGTGCTGCTGGCTGTATGTGGCCTATAGCTCACCCCGTGCTACTGGCTGTATGTGGCCTATAGCTCGCCCCGTGCTGCTGGCTGTATGTGGCCTATAGCTCACCCCGTGCTGTTGGCTGTATGTGGCCTATAGCTCGCCCCGTGCTGTTGGCTGTATGTGGCCTATAGCTCGCCCCGTGCTGTTGGCTGTATGTGGCCTATAGCTCGCTCCGTGCTGCTGGCTGTATGTGGCCTATAGCTCACCCCGTGCTACTGGCTGTATGTGGCCTATAGCTCACCCCGTGCTGTGTGCTGTATGTGGCCTATAGCTCGCCCCGTGCTGTTGGCTGTATGTGGCCTATAGCTCGCCCCGTGCTGTTGGCTGTATGTGGCCTATAGCCCGCCCCGTGCTGTTGGCTGTATGTGGCCTATAGCTCACCCCGTGCTGTTGGCTGTATGTGGCCTATAGCTCGCCCCGTGCTGTTGGCTGTATGTGGCCTATAGCTCACCCCGTGCGGTTGGCTGTATGTGGCCTATAGCTCGTCCCGTGCTGTTGGCTGTATGTGGCCTATAGCTCACCCCGTGCTGCTGGCTGTATGTGGCCTATAGCTCGCCCCGTGCTGTTGGCTGTATGTGGCCTATAGCTCGCCCCGTGCTGTTGGCTGTATGTGGCCTATAGCTCGCCCCGTGCTGTTGGCTGTATGTGGCCTATAGCTCGCCCCGTGCTGTTGGCTGTATGTGGCCTATAGCTCGCCCCGTGCTGTTGGCTGTATGTGGCCTATAGCTCGCCCCGTGCTGTTGGCTGTATGTGGCCTATAGCTCGCCCCGTGCTGCTGGCTGTATGTGGCCTATAGCTCACCCCGTGCTGTTGGCTGTATGTGGCCTATAGCTCGCCCCGTGCTGTTGGCTGTATGTGGCCTATAGCTCGCCCCGTGCTGCTGGCTGTATGTGGCCTATAGCTCACCCCGTGCTGTTGGCTGTATGTGGCCTGCTGTCCTCCTGATCTGCTGGTTGACCGTTGCATACCGGCGCCGACGCCAGCACCGGCGGCAGGAGATATCAGCTATTTGACACTATTTATCACCATACCCCGTCGACAGTAGGGAATTCCCGGCATGCATGTCGCGCCTCGCCGGTTGGGGGCCATTTTCGGGGGAGACGTGGCAAATAGCGTTCACCGCGATCTTGACCTTTCTGCACCGTGACCCTCTATCAGCAGAGATTATCAGGCGACATCGTGTATTTCTACATGTGGAGAAGTCGGATAATGATCAGATATATATTGGCAATAACACGGACTCGAAAGCACTGTACGGGTGTCAGATAGATGTTGGGTGCGTCGAATGAGCGAATAATATGTCCTATTTGCCTTTAATAATTAAAATAACATAATTAAAAAGTTGAATATAATATATCGCAACTACAAAAAATTAACAAATTCGCTCGAAGTCATAAGATAATTCCAGGACGCTTTTCGGGACGTTGCTTCGCTTACTGACATGGAAGTTACCTTGATGCCTTCCCCTTGAGTAATATCCACCAGCATTCTATACTGCTTGGACCACACAATCTCCACACTGCTCACACAATCTCCACACTGCTAGGGCCACGAACCGAGCACACTCCACACCTCCAATTCAAGGCCACTTGCATTGTCCCCATGCGTGGGTGGACAAGTGTTGGTTATTACGTAGATGTCGGGGCGTGTACAAGGGAAGTTGTTCTCTTCTCACTCGCCAACCCTCAATCTCACGTGAGTTACTATCAAAGCCACAATTTTGCAGTTCGTACATCTTTGCATAAGGCATTTGTTTGTAAAAGTCCAAGGCGCAATTGAAGCCGTTCAATACTGGAGGATATAATACGTCGGTTTGTTCATCCCGATTAGCCATGTCTTCAATGCACGCTTCATTTTGAAATTTAGAAATTAAAGCCACCTCACATGTGGTTGCAGTGTAAGTACTGGATAGATCTAAGTCTGGGTGTCGCACATATCTCATTCTAATTCCATGATAGGATAAAGACGGATGCCTCGGGGCCACGTGCTTGCGGATGAAGATCAAGGTCACTTGGCTCTCGGGGGATAAAGGGCTTGATTCGTGGGACAAAGCCCTCCCCACTTGTCTGGAGGCTGCGGGGAGTGAAAATCAATACTTGCTGGGGGTTCATTCACCCCTGAGACCTCACGAGTTACTGATCCATACCTTTCAAGGTCGTGAACCAATTGTTCGACAAATAGCGCCACGCGTATGATGGATCATATCAGACTCCTCATCACTTTCGGTATCGTGGACAAATTGTTCCCAGACATCTTTGGCGACATGGGGTTGATGACCTTTATTGGCGTTATCGCGTTCAAGGTCAATTTGGACACAACCTTTTCACATTCTTGACAGAGGCGACGTCCGTCCTGCAGCCGTACGCTGGTCATGCTTCTCCTATTTGTCCTATATGTCAGCGAAGTGATGAGCGACACCAATTATCGGCGCTTCAAGATAGCATGATAGCACGCGAAATGTCAATCCGAATTAATCCATGTGATGTGGAAATCGTCTTGAACAATTTCAGCTTTTTGGTTGGTTTTACACGTATCATGCAAAAACAGTGCATTTAAGTGTCCAATCGCACACCATGTCGTCGACAGGTGCTTACGTATCCGAAGTAACGAGGACCGGAAACACGACACACCCCGTCAACGTCGGCGATGTAATGCAGCACGGACCGACTTATGACAATGTAGAGCTTACCTGCAACCAAACTCTGAAGATCATGTGCTCAAGGGAGGTGACCCTTCGTCTTAATCACGTCTGCTGGCTTCCGTCTTCCGACGTGCTTCTAGAAAAACGATGCCGTCTTGGCAACTTTGGTGATGCCATATAAGTATTTCCGGGAGAGAAATTTGAATTTTTTTTGTTACAACACGTTGGCCGAATATGATTGAGCCTCTTAAAATCCCATGCGCTGTTGAATGTCATTATCATGGAGCTGATTAAAGGTCCTATTCTAGGTAAACTAAAATGTCATTTGCGGGTCTGTATAACATGACTGACCCATTGATGAGTAAATACTGAAGAAATTAGAGTGGTTGTGTAATATATATCGCTCACAGATTGGCAAGTGTAGCGATTTTTAAGTCACGAAACCGCGTCATGGTTGTCTCATGCGTATATGGCAACAAGCTTGAAACTTTAAATGTTAGTAACGTTGTGCCAGAATAGAATTGCCAGCGGGGTGTATCAGTGAGCCACTGGACATACACAGAGACACCCGCGGGATAGCATGCAACCGTGCAATTGATTCCTATGGAAAGCGACATATGTATGGCGACACGTCCAAGTCGGTTATTAATGTAAATGCAGGCGCTCAAAATGTGTAATCGTAACCGTTGTAGTAGATTATAAAGCCTCGTTCGCCAAGACTTCCGGTTTACTTATTTTGGGGATAAACAAACGAAGCACGTGTTCGGAACGAGTTTAGAATCTGTGACGTAGGCGTGACGTATATGTTACGCAAAAACAGAGCTAGGGAACCAGACTACCTGCGCAAGAACCAGGCGCCGGGGGGTGGGTCCATTGCGGAAGGCGTAGCGATATAATTAAGACTATTTAAGAAATACAGCTGCACAAAACAGATAGACGACATATTTTTCTTCCTTTTGAGCCATAACACTGACGAATACTTGCTACGACGGGACAATACAGCCGATAAACTAAAGTTTTTTTTACATTTCCTACGAAAACGAGGCATTATAATATATGACGTCTCCCCGGTGACAACGTTGGCACAACGCTTCAACAGAATACTTACACAGAATGAAGAAACAATGTCTTTTCGTGATCCAAAAGTGATACAAAAACATCCAACTTATTTTACCTTTAACATGTGGTCTAATGACGCATCAGTGTGTTGTTACTCCATGCACTGCACATTTTGACAGCGGAATACTCTCTTTTTGTTACCGCGGAGGCACGTGAGACTCTGTGACGTCACTCGCTGTTTGGGGAACTCGCGAAATCCCGCATGCCGGGCTGAAGTTAGAACACTATTTTTAGCTTTCGATTGTTTTGAATATGGATTTTTCCTTGTATATTCCGTTAAGTTCTGCGCTTCATCGCCTCCGAATATTTAGCGTATACCTCCCATGGTTTAGCGGAATGGGACTCACAGTCTTTAGAATAAACCTGGAAGGAAATTGACTGATAGCTGCCTATACTTCAGCATGGAGCACGTATGTGTTTGTTTGTCCCCAAAACTGGAGTCTCGCGGCCCGACTGCGAGAACTGGATAGCCCTATGTGAGACTATTGAGATATGTTCTTCAGAATGTGTGGACATGGAACTTGATTGGGCTCGCTGTGTTAGTAGTAGCCCAATAGATGCATAGACATAATTTCTAAAGAAAAACGTGGAAGAATTCCGAGACATAAACGCCCTGCCAACTGACGTATATTTTAGGAGTTATGAAAGAGCTGACAATTTCGCATGCCGCTAAGGGTTTGGCATAAATCGTGTCAGATTTGACCATTCTAAGCTTGCGAAAGCAATAAAGAAAAGAGAATGCACGGCTGATGACATTGAGGCCTCGTTAGCGCTAATCATTAGATAGTGCAAAATGCTTCTTCTGTGACAACGACGAGGGTGACATCCATCAAGTGTCAACTTTTGACCCTGATCACAGAGCTTCACGACATACACAATATATTACCATCCAGTCCCCCGTCTCCATGATTCTTAATGGTAACAACATCAAAGATCAAGAAGGACATGAGTCTTAAGGCCTGTTTTACAATTGGTCACGCCATTCTCTACAATACAAGCAGGCGAACTTGTGGCTCTGCTGGGAAAACCAGGCACATTCAGGATCGAGAATCATCTCTCTTCATCCACATTGGCCTCAGTATCTATGGACAGGCGCGAAACAATAATCTCATACAGCAGTTATACCAGATGGGTACATATATGTCATTTGATATAGTGTTGCAGCTTGAGGACTGGACCGCGCCATCTGTCTGTGAACGATTGGAAGACCAGGGAGTTGCCGTCCATGTTTTTCTCAGGAAAGGTTTCCTCACCGTCAGAGCCATTGACAACATCGACCATAATCCTAGTTCCACCAGACACACAGACCAACTCATCCGCAGAACAGACTGTCACGGCAGTTGTGTGCAGCAACCTGAAGATGCCTTGCTACTGATCTTACCCTGGATCTTGCGGCTGCGTCAAAGGATCAACTCGCAAATCTCTGCAATCTCCCTTTATTCGCTTCTCCCATCGACAACCTTTGAAGGCCATATTACAGTATTTAAATCGGTGCAAGCTTTCATTTCTTGTACTAACAAGTTCCTCTAAAGCCAGTACAGCCTATTTCTGTCACCATGGTGTTGTTGCTACATGAATTTAACTGTATCACATGATGTATCAATATGTGTAACAATTTTATAAACCACAAGCTTGTTATATGTTGATATGGCAGTTGATACGTGTACTCGTTGTCGGTAACCTCTTTAACTGCATACAGTATAACAAATAATATAAAGCTAATGAAACATCAATTACGAACATCCAGTGTAAAGCTATATGATTATTATTATATAATATTAGATAGCATGGCAGGTCATGTATTGTAAGGATGTGAATCTAACTACAGATCGGATAAACAATGGTTCAGACTTGGCGCAGTTCATAGGTAAGGAATATGCATAGATTATGTCCTCAACTCGTACAGTAAAAAAAATATTGAAAAATCTGAAGAGTTTCCGTGGCGACTATAGTTATAATGATCACCGAATAATTATTGCCAGGTTTTACTTTTACTGGTCGGCCTTCTAGGCTGCGAGTGAAATCTAACGGCCTGTGTCCTTTAGTACAGAATGCCGATATTGCAGTTGGCGACTTCTCCTCCAGACACCATAATAACTGAAAACCACCGGGAACTGAACCGAGCAAGCTTATCAATAATGGAGGTCTCAATTTGTCTCAATGAACGTTAAAGCAGCTTACTGACATGCGCCATCTTAGATTTTTTACATTTTAGAATCAAGACTAACATTATCTCAAAATTATGATTCATATGATTTATATATCTGTAAAACAACAATTTCTACATAAAACTGCACGGTTTATTTATATCGCGCGGGCGGACGTGATAGCGAGCCGCGGTCGACATCACACAGAATACCGAGCAGAGAACAGGCACGGAGGGATATAAAGCCGGCCACCAACTTTTGCTCCGGTGAACAAATTTGCTTCTCTCCGGATAGCCCACAGACTTTCAGGATTCAAATTTAAGACAGAATATACTTATTTTACATGGAGAAAAGGTTGGTAATACAAAAAATACAGAATATATTACTTTAAGTTGCAACCATCTCTCATCGACGACAACAGTTTAAGCATGCACATTGTTTTCTTTCAGGTCACTACCTTCATTCACCAGCAATCTCGTATTGGCAACGGCTATTCAGGGTATCATTTTGGTCAAACACACGTTAGCGTTAGCCAATGGGAGAGCACCGCCGACTATGGAATCGGCAGTACAATGTTATGCAAGTGTGTATCATACACGTACATACATGCTGCATCAGCTTCAGGAAAAAGCAAGAAGAGACTCATCGTGGGCAGCTCATGCTGATTCCGATAAAACATTAATTTCTTCATAAAACATAAACTGACGGCATACTTCAGCATGGTACTATTTTCTGACGTGTACATTCAGCAATTGTTTGACAGCTCGCTTGACACTGACAGCCACTCATGTAATAGCCGCTTTCGGACTTTTCTGAACTGTCTAACCGCTCATATGTTATATAAAAGGACTGCATGACGGTTGTATTTCTGATACTCTGATACTGACGCCAATATTTTATCTGAAGCGATTGAAGGACAGGCCATTGATAAAACATCATCGACGTACAGCATAAGGATCCCTGTCTCGTTGGGTCTCGTCAAGATGCCGCAGAGACATGTTCAGCGTATGTATGACACAACGACACTCTGCTTCGCTTAACATTTATACGACATGATGACAAGTTTTTGCTTGATTTCGTAACCAGAACATTCTTTCAGTAGTTTAACACCTTAAATATATTTTACATTGAAACAATTCAATTTAATTCAATTCAATTCAATAGCGTTTGTTCAAACAAATAATAATTCGATCATAATAAATACATTCATATAACTTATCAGGTTAGGAGACCCACGCTAAGACTATTGTCGCTGTCGCTTGGGCCGACATATAATGATCATAATTATTATTGCAA
Source organism: Arenicola marina (assembly GCA_964019135.1). Taxonomy (NCBI): domain Eukaryota; kingdom Metazoa; phylum Annelida; class Polychaeta; family Arenicolidae; genus Arenicola; species Arenicola marina. The sequence goes on along the minus strand of OZ025248.1, from coordinate 17,623,316 downwards.
GACAGATTTACAACCCTTACCCCGTCCCTCACATCTACAAAAAGCGACAGTTGGAACCGCAGACATACATACATACACATAAACAAATAAAACTCTTGTACAGATAGTTAATTAAGACTAATGTAACAATCTTGGATGGAACAGATATAATCATATTTATCGGGAGTAACATACTTCGAAAATCCATCAAGGCTATGACTGTCTATTTTGGAAAGTATGCAAGCAGGTTAATTGTTTATTGCATAGACCAGACAGTGTCGAATACATTTTTGGCCAGAGATATGACTGATTCGTGTAGTGTAGTGTACACATCCATTCGTGTAGTGTACACATCCTTTCGTGTAGTGGCACCAAACGCCAGTTGGTGCCACTTGGCCAGTTGGTGCCACTTGGCGCCAGTTGGTGCCACTTGGCGCCAGTTGGTGCCAACATGGAGGTGTTGTCTGTACTCTTCCCCATTATCCCCAATGTGCGCATCTGGGCTCGCGCTTTTGACGTTCGTCACGTGGCCATATTTGTTGAAAAACGCAACCATGCCGTAATGCAAATAGATCCGGTAAATGCAACAATAGACAGACAGACAGACATACCCTTCCGCCATGCCTTGCAAAGCTTGTGAAATAGCCTCAGCTTGATCCATTCATTCTCAGCTTGAAGTACCAACCACGGTGATTACTTGACGTTCATCCATTTCTCGCCTTATCCCTATGCCTACAAGAGCCGAATCTCCTCCCATAAATAACGACCTTACCGCAGCGTCGCGTCCCATGAGCCCAAGAAAAAAGTCCCATCACCCTTATGAGCGGTCACCCATGACGACACCCTAGCCCAAGCGCCACAGCTGGCCCATTATATATACCTGAGAGGCCGTAGGCCAGGGTTGGCGCCACTGCTGGTCCAATAGACTACATACCTGAGACGTAGACGTCGATTTTTTGGTCATCGCCCTGCATGAGACTGCGGATGACAGTGTTCTGCCCGATACAGACGTACTTCTTCCTATCACGCTCGTCGTCAGCCACCACGTTGGCAAAGTATTGGTTGCCTAGCGACCGCACGCGAGATGCGCCGTGTCAACCATATGGCGTTGAAGCGTTGGCGAAGTTAGTTGGTTGGACGTTGGATGGGTAGTTGGTGTGTTGGGAAGAAGGGGATGGAAATGAAATAAAAACAGCATGCAAACAACTGGTTGTTAGTGAGTAAGTAGTCTGGAACGCAGGCAGGCAGTTAGCAGGGGAGGAGAGGTTAGCAGGGGCTTCATGTCCCAGCTTGGCGCGGTCGTGACGTCATCATCACACTGCTTCGGAATCAATGTAACAAAAACAAACAAAAACAATCGCGCCGCGCAGGCGTGACACTCAGGCAAGGTCCTTTTTTAACATTAAAAAAACCGCTTACAATATATTTTAAACTAGACTTGCCACTGAATCACGCATGCGCAGTTGATCGCTTCACACACTGTTAGTACACATGCACTGCCACGCGCATTACGCAGTTAGGAATCAGTGCGCAGTTTACGGCCCCACGTGTCAGAGCCACGTGACAGGGCCTTCGGAGAAGCAATGTCATATGTATTTTCTCGCTCGAATAGAACTTCAAACGTTGCTATTAAGTCAACACGGAGATCTAACGATGACAATAATACTCACCGTTGCACGTAAATATTTGGTCAAAATCATAACAGTGGCGCTCAATTCGCCTTATGCACGGAATCGCCATATTGACGCCAAAACGAGGCTGTGCCTGCAAAAACACAAACTGCGTGACTCGCCCAACGCGTGAAATCTAATGGGAGACACTGCTGCGGGTCCGCTGCGAAATAGCTCCCGGATGATTTCAGTAATAAAATGACCGATTTCTGGCAGATGAATAGGGTGTGCGTGTTCTGGAGCAAGTACATGTGAAAAAGGAGGGTCTTTTGGGAAGAGTATATTTGAAAAAAGTGGGGTATTTCCCGCGGCATGCAGCAAGGGGCAATTGACATGAAAGCCCCCCTATATTTTTTAACTCGCTTTCCACATCAGCTAGGATTTTTGTGCTGTGACATATTAGTCTATGGACCTACTATTGTTTTTGCTTTTATAATGAGTATTTTTTATTGAGTATTGAATGACCCGGACATTCTTTGCCTATTACTCATATGATAGACCCACGTGAAATGGTATTTTTTATTGAGTATTGAATGACCCGGGCATTCTTTGCCTACTAGCCTACTCATATGATAGACCCACGTGAAATGGCTGAAAGTGCCGTTAAACCCAAATCAAACCACGTGAAAACTTGTGCACACAAGCGTTGTTGAACCCCGTGTTTTACCCAGGGAGATATTATGCTGGGTAAATGGAATTATGCTGACACATTTTATCTCATGAAAGGACCAATGTGGCAATAATTCTACCCCCCCCCCCCTCCATGCACGTATTGATTGACTGTGCCTGTGCCGTTGCATGAACTAATTGATCTAATCTTAAAATAGTGATGACCACTTTTATGGGAGAATGTGGTTGTTGCACGAAATGCAAGGAAAAAAATAATCGCACCCCTCGAGAATTGAACGCACGACCCCAGTATCAAACGGGAAACGCTCTACCTACTGAGCTACGCGGTCTTCAACGTTAAGCAATGCGTTTCAGTGTGTCATATTGTACCTCCAGCAACCACTCCCTGCAAAGTTTGTAATAAAAACACCATTAACATTTGATTTAATTTGCCGTTAACTTTCCAATGGACAAATCAACATATGGACCTTAGCTATCTTCCACTAGATCTTAAGCAGATAAGGTCTGTTGAAGTGATAGCATCCCACTGCTGGTCGGGGATACCCTCAGCTGAAGGGGGTCACCCGTTCCGTGTGGCATAGGCCTACACGTTCGGCTATTGTTAAATGTGCTCGAAAAAGATAAAAAATTGCAGAAATACGTCTTATTTGTTAATTAGTTTGAACTATAATGACCTGACAGACTTAATAGTGACCATTGACGGCATGAGAGAAAGGCCCTTGTGCCACTCACCAGGGCCACACATCATATGCACTAGCCGTTCGCGCGCAAACTTGCAGGTATAGCCTCGTTCTCGCGTGGGAATTCCCAACATGTGAATAAGGCGAATAGCCCCAGTAACTAAGTGTTGCGCGACGTGTTTTCCTGGAGATATGACGTCGTCAAAGTGATTACACCTCTGCGGCGGAGGTATAGGTCTAACAAACATATTGTTTTAGGCAAACTGGTATATATTTCTTAACATGAACCTTTTGTTTCGTAAATAGTAGCTATTTTTTCTATAGTTGGATTTCATATGATTCAGGTCTATAACTATTAAGTTCGGTGGGTTTGTTGAAACCAATATGTGAATATCAGTTTCGCGCATTGACACCGTGGTGAGCACTGAGTGACAAGATCTGTAACGTAAATGGTGGCAGCAAAACAACGCACGATTGGAAATCTAAAATGAATTTTACAAAGGAAGTTTCGGCTTTTAAGCCGTTAAGCATCGCCACATGAACTAATTTGTAAAACTGTAACATAATATGATAAAATTTCAATTTCTGACACGTATACCGGGATAGGTTTTTCCCGGAACCGGTGTCAACATTGGACACTGACAACAGAGTGCGATAAGAGAAGAATATACATTTTTGTCGCAGTAACTAATGGGCAGCAATAGAGGGGGCCGGCGGTGAGGGGGGGTGGGGAGGGTTATGGATCACAACTTAGATACACGGAAGCTGCTGCGATGAGTATGGGACATTGCCTGCTTCATTATGATTGAAGTCACATTAAAATGCCTAAGCAACTAACCAACAACGGTACAAATAATGGCTCTTAGCTACGATACAAGAAACAACAAATTATCGTGCATCATGTTTATAGCATAACTCGGATTATTCAGCGAAACTAATGTCGTCGGTTTGGTCGATTCCCTGTGGCGGGAGAATGTCACACTCACAGTGTCGGTGGGTTTTCCATGTATGCGTTATTGCGCATGCCCATCGATTGGCGCGCAACTAACGTCCATTCTTTATTAGCTGCCAATGAGGCGGTACGTGTAGACAGCCTTGACGCTGCCTTGCAACTCTTAGTGATCAACTGAGACCAGAAATGTTGTCGAGTCACAAGTATAGTTTTAATTATAATCTGCTTAAATCGGTAATATTATCTAAATACTGAATGTCATAATTATGTGTAACTATAGCTAAAAGATATGACATGGTGTGTGATGCCAATCAGGTGTGAGAATGTATGAATTGGTGTATTAAAGTTGTCTGAGGTTAGCCGAACCAAAATTCTATTTATAATTTGCTTAATCGGTAATATGTATGATTTGTTTTATTAAAGCTGTCTGAGGTTTTTCATATTTTATTAGTAATCTGCCATCGAGAAACAACTATTATTCATATTATTTTGATTATTATTCATATTAAGCTTATTATTATTATTATTATTGTTAACATTAATTATATTGTTATGTCCCACGTCACTGTAAGCCTATTGATTTAGTACATTTGGGGCTCGCCACCTGTCCCGCCCCAGCTCAGAGGCTGTGTTAAATAAAGATGTTTAGAGACCATCTAAGTTTTCAGTCTTCCTAATACTGGGCCCATACCACTGCTAGATTACCAACCTTTTAAATTTAAGGCGAGATTTCAAAATGTGAAGATGTTAATTGGTAAATAATCCAATAAACTACATCAATACGTACTAATATGTGGGCAGATATATATACGAAATCTTAGAATTAATGATATGATGTCGATATTAAGTTTCGTGCCAAAAGGGGCATGTACGACAGCTTGAAATTGCTCGCATTAAGAATAAAGCAATTTTTGTTGTAATTGTCATTGTATTAAGAATAAAGCAATTATTGTTGTAATTGTCATTGCATTAAGAATAAAGCAATTTTTGTTGTAATTGTCATTGTATTAAGAATAAAGCAATTTTTGTTGCAATTGTCATTGTATTAAGAATAAAGCAATTTTTGTTGTAATTGTCATTGTATTAAGAATAAAGCAATTTTTGTTGTAGTTGTCATTGTATTAAGAATAAAGCAATTTTTGTTGAAATTGTCATTGTATTAAGAATAAAGCAATTTTTGTTGAAATTGTCATTGTATTAAGAATAAAGCAATTTTTGTTGTAATTGTCATTGTATTAAGAATAAAGCAATTTTTGTTGTAGTTGTCATTGTATTAAGAATAAAGCATTTTTTGTTGTAATTGTCATTGTATTAAGAATAAAGCAATTTTTGTTGTAATTGTCATTGTATTAAGAATAAAGCAATTTTTGTTGCAATTGTCATTGTATTAAGAATAAAGCAATTTTTCTTGTAATTGCCGCGGCCGTCGTGTACCTCCGCGCTACACGGCGCACATTGTGTAATCAGACGCGTGGGAGGAAAATTGGCCGCCACAGGGCAGATGTCGGAAGCGGACTGTCGGATCATTGGCTGATCCCAATCTACATGGCGTCACCCTTAACACACCGCCTTACCCCGTAAGTTAACGGCTCCGGAGACAAGAGACCTATTACTGGCATAATGACGCCGTGGAAGGACTGCGAACAAAGACATTTGGTGCCGTAAGTCATCTTTTTTCATGCTAACCGCGAGCACAGCCAACGGTTTTGCTCATTCGCGTAGATTACGCTTGAGAGTGGTCCACCGTTTATCTTCGTTAACACGTGAATGCTGGGCAACACGACTTTGTTTTATGCGTCCCCATCTTGAACGTTACCAATATACAACTTGTAAATGAATATAATGGTTAACCAATGTCTTAACAATGACGTTATAACCGAATTACCTGGATCAATTGTATTAGGCTTACACCGTAATCGCGACATTTTGACTCACCAATTATATATCTAGTAAGCTGATCGGAGAGAAAAATATTTATAATATGACATGCATAGCTAACAGCATATGCGGCGGAAGCAGAGAGGGAGGGTGGAAGGTAGGGGCAACAATTTACCCTCTATTCTTGCACCTTTCACTTCTTACAATAGGCCTAATTGCAATCTTTTACAGGAGCAAGTGAAGCTTATTCACATATTGTAATAGACATCGTCATGTTCATTTATTTAGAATGGCGACGAATTTACAAACTTCTTTATAATTGTGCGATTGATAAGAGATTGAGAAGTTTTCAATTTGACATACTGCATATGATAACAGCAAAACATGTGTTCTTGAAACGATGCAAGATTAAAAAAATAAACCCTTGTACTTTCTGTAACGCTGAGCCAGAGTCAGTAGAACACTTTGTCTTCGATTGTCCATGTATAACACCGCTTTGGGAGCGATTGGCGACATGGTTAGAGGTAGTTGCCAGAATTAATATGACCGCGTTATTATTAGTTAAAAATATTTTCATGGGAATGACGGATGTTTTTAAATAGTAACTCGTTAAATCTTATTGTGCTCATTATTAAGAGACATATTTTGTATCAAAATGGAGAAATCCAATTCCAACTTTACAAGGGTGAAGAAATGCAATAACATCTACATTTTACACGGAAAGGCATATGTCTCAAAGTAAAGGCTGGAGTCACATCAGGAATTTCCAGACCAAGTGGCCAACCATCCAACAATTTTTGATATAGGACATACAATTTTAGTTTAATGCTATGTAACTTTATCATATGTACTGTTATTTAGGCCTGTCCCCCCCCCCCCCACTCCCGCTCCCCCAGGGGGAGGGGTGTAACTAGGTGAAAAAATGTACAACTAGGTGCCCCTGGGCGCCCTATTTATCTTACCCACCCAAGCACCAAAAACTGAGTAAAATGAGGGCTCATCCACGTACCACGCTGATAAAGTTTTGAGACAGCACGATTTGCCAAAATGTACTGGTAGTAACGATTGTATGTATCATCGATTCGACCTTAACATATTTATAACTGAGTGTGTGTCGCATATCCACAAATGTTTCGATTCGACTACAGCCTTGATTCGATGTTCATTTCAGACTCGAGTACCCAGTCCAGTTGACACCAAGGATTTTGAAGCCCTCGGAAAGGGAAGGGGCGGACCCCAGGGAGCATGTGACAAATAACTCTTCTATACGCCTCGCGATGTTCTTGATGTCTGGAATCTGGGGCGAGGTTTAAAAAACAACCAAACAACGAATCTCCTCACGCTAACTCGTTTACCGCGTCATCTCGTCTTAAATTGTGATGTCTGGAATCTGGGGCGAGTTTTAAAAAACAACCAAGCTCCGCCCACCAACCTCCGCGCCACTTTCAGACGGAATAAACGGTCCATTGCTACAGCTAAAGCCCTTCTACATCCGGGTGTCAACAGGTCTGGACCCGACGGGACATGTCATATCCTGCAAGCGGCGTGTAATTACGCCATGCGTCTATGTCCGCCGCCTGGCGATGAAAGGTGTATGAGAAGCGATCAGAACGTTGTAATTACGTGTACGAGAAGGGGAAACAATTGAAGTAATATATGGCAGCATCCCAGGGGAAATTCTGGCCGGCGGGTGTTTCGGGTAACTAGCTCTGTGCTGAGCGGTCATACACAGAACACACAGAAGGCCAGTACGGACTTACAGCTGCATGGTTTGCAGCCCCTTATCATAGGTTAACAGGGTGTTTTCTAAAAACACAAACCAGCTTTGCATATCGTGAATATCAAAGGGTACCATTTTAAGAATGAGATGTAGGCATATGAGACAAGAAAATACTTGCTGTAAATACCAACCGGCAAATGCAATGCCGTTGTGCGCTGCAGGAAATCGGTCATATTCCCGGGTTTGCTTTTATGTTTTTCAGTGCGAAAATAATAATCTTCTGGCATCTATTTTGTCTAGAGATATCAAAGTCGAATTCAAGAATATATATTTTACAGAACACGTAACTGTTTACCCCATGTGTACCCATTATAACTTGTTATAAAGCGACTCTATGGGCCGGTATATAGTGCTTTTTCACTCGCGTGACATGGGCCTTTTTGCGAAGCAATCAGGCATGCCGAACAGATAGCACTGTTAATCTGTTCTTGAACTAACGTTAGTAAAATATAAGCTTTGATTCCATTATACCGACAGGAAAGTTTATATAGACATGTTGTGTGTTTGCTCTGTGAATAACAATGCCATAGAACCAACCTACCCCTGACAAAAGAAACGTTGAGGCCGGGCATCTGAACCAACTCCATACGCATGCATGGTAAACGCATGCGAGAATCGGTTTTCTAACCCGAAACACGTAGATAGATGTCGCCAGGGGTATCTGGAACGGTCTATGCCGAAATATTAATCTACCTCAATGGAAATAGTAGGCTTATTATCGTTACCCGGCTGTCGCGTTTACCCACAAAATGGATCCCCGCGTTGACACAGCCAGGCACATGTGATACCTTAACGGACATACTAAATTGATTTGTGTGACAAGTTGATCGCCTTTGCTGTAGAGAAGCGCCACTCGGCTACCGCGAGGGATCTACGGAATCCCTCCCTGCATTAAGACGCTCGTTACCTTCAAGGTTATGTTTTCAAGGACAACATCGGAGCCACTTCTCTCAATGTTGTCATCATACTGGACATTAGTCCGATGTTTCTTCGCTAAGGAAGGGATGCGGCTATTTCTGACTGATGGTTATATTGTCAATGAGCGCAGACAATTGAAGCAAGCTGATACCCGAATTATAATGTTTACGTGAAGTCTACTTCTACAACGCTACATATTTTCTGCATCATATACCCAAAATGAATTGTTTGCGCATTTGTAGAAATAACCAGCATGCCATACAATTTACAAAAGGAAGCACATCGGACGAAAACAAAGATTTCATGTCAATAAACTGAAATATCAGAAAAGTGTGATATTATTATTGGCTCGGTGCTCCGTTCATGAGCCCCATTCGGCGTCTTGTCGCACGGTCACTGACTTAACTTTGATCTAGCACTCGCGTTATGTCGGAAACACTCCATATCCCAACCTGCCATTTAACTGTTAGAATGCACGAAATTGTGGCACTCCAGCCCACCTGATAGCCACTCACCAAATGTTATTGGCGCCGTAGACGTGTTGATATGCATGGCACTCATGCAAAAGTATCCGATATCCTGTCCAAGCCTTTAGGCTAGGGTGAGGCGGCAGATTTTGTAGCAATGCAATTTCTCGCACGAATCGCAGTGAAGTTTCACCTTGAGAGGTGACAAATCCCAGTTCTGGTGTCACAATGGGCCGCAGCCAAATGAGTGCGAGAAGTTACCATCCCTAACATGTCCCCGAACGAACGGTCACCGACCAGCATGACCATAACGACCTATGACCGAACCATTCACGACACTGCAGCCAGCGAAAACACACTCACTACCGTCCTCCCTGCGAGGCAGGAGAGACCCGGACGTCACAAGGTTGACACACCCACTGCCGTCCTCCCCGCGAGGCAGGAGAAACCCGGCCGTAACAATGATGACACACCCACTGCCGTCCTCAAAGCGAAGTAGGAGAGACCCGGCCGTCACAATGATGGCACACCCACTGCCGTCCTCCCCGCGAGGCAGGAGAGACCTGGCCGTCACAATGATGACACACCCACTGCCGTCCTCAAGTTGAGGCACGAGAGACCCGGTCGTCACAATGATGACACACTCACTGCCGTCCTCAAGGCGAGGCACGAGAGACCTGGTCATCACAATGATGACACACTCACTGCCGTCCTCAAGTTGAGGCACGAGAGACCCGGTCGTCACAAAGATGACACACTCACTGCCGTCCTCAAGGCGAGGCACGAGAGACCTGGTCATCACAATGATGACACACTCACTGCCGTCCTCCCCGCGAGGCAGGAGAGACCCGGCCGTCACAATGATGACACACTCACTGCCGTCCTCCCCGCGTGGCAGGAGAGACCTGGCCGTCACAATGATGACACACTCACTGCCGTCCTCAAGTTGAGGCAGGAGAGACCTGGCCGTCACAATGATGACACACCCACTGCCGTCCTCCCCGCGAGGCAGGAGAGACCTGGCCGTCACAAGGATGACACACCCACTGCCGTCCTCAAGGCGGGGCAGGAGAGACCCGGCCGTCACAATGATGACACACCCACGGCCATCCTCCCCGCGAGGCAGGAGAGACCCGGCCGTCACAATGATGACACACCCACTGCCATCCTCCCCGCGAGGCAGGAGAGACCCGGCCGTCACAATGATGACACACCCACTGCTGTCATCAAGGCGAGGCAGGAGAGACCCGGCCGTCACAATGATGACACACCCACTGCCATCCTCCCCGCGAGGCAGAAGAGACCCGGCCGTCACAATGATGGCACACCCACTGCCTTCTTCCCCGCGAGGCAGGAGAGACCTGGCCGTCACAATGATGACACACCCACTGCCATCCTCCCCGCGAGGCAGGAGAGACCCGGCGGTCACAAGGATGACACACCCACTGCCGTCCTCAAGGTGACGCAAGAGAGACCCGGCCGTCACAATGCTGACACACCCACTGCCGTCCTCCCCGCGAGGCAGGGGAGACCCAGCCGTCACAATGATGACACACTCACTGCCGTCCTCCCCGCGAGGCAGGAGAAATCTGGCCGTCATAATAATGGCACACCCACTGCCGTCCTCAAGGTGACGCAAGAGAGACCCGGCCGTCACAATGATGACACACTTAATTCCGTCCTCCCAGCGTGGCAGGAAAGACCCGGCCATCACAATGATGGCACACCCGCTGCCGTCCTCCAGGCGAGGCAGGAGAGACCCGGCCATCACAATGATGACACACCCACTGCCGTCCTCCCCGCGAGGCAGGAGAGACCTGGCCGTCACAATGATGGCACACCCACTGCCGTCCTCCCCGCGAGGCAGGAGAGACCCGGCCGTCACAATGATGACACACTCACTGCCGTCCTCAAGTTGAGGCAGGAGAACACCCGGCCGTCACAATGATGGCCCAGCCACTGCTGTCCTCCCTTCGAGGCAGGAGCGACCTGGCCGTCACAATGATGACACACCCACTGCCATCCTCCCCGCGAGGCAGGAGAGACCCGGCCGTCACAATGATGACACACTCACTGCCGTCCTCAAGTTGAGGCAGGAGAGACCCGGCCGTCACAATGATGGCACACTCACTGCCGTCCTCCCCGCGAGGCAGGAGAGACCCGGCCATCACAATGATGACACACCCAATGCCGTCCTCAAGACGAGGCAGGAGAGACCCGGCCGTCACAATGATGGCACACTCACTGCCGTCCTCCCAGCGTGGCAGGAAAGACCCGGCCATCACAATGATGGCACACCCGCTGCCGTCCTCAAGGCGAGGCAGGAGAGACCCGGCCATCACAATTATGACACACCCACTGCCGTCCTCCCCGCGAGGCAGGAGAGACCTGGCCGTCACAATGATGGCACACCCACTGCCGTCCTCCCCGCGAGGCAGGAGCGATCTGGCTGTCATAATAATGGCACACCCACTGCCGTCCTCCCCGCGAGGCAGGAGAGACCCGGCCATCACAATGATGGCACACCCACTGCCATCCTCTCAGCGAGGCAGGAGAGACCTGGTCATCACAATGATGACACACCCACTGCCGTCCTCAAGGTGAGGCAGGAGAGACGCGGCCGTCACAATGATGACACACCCACTGCCGTCCTCAAGGCGAGGCAGGAGAGACCCGGCCTTCACCATGATGACACACCCACTGCCGTCCTCCCAGCGAGGCAGGAGAGACCCGGCCGTCACAATGATGACACACCCACTGCCGTCCTCCCCGCGAGGCAGGAGAGACCCGGCCGTCACAATGATGACACACCCACTGCCGTCCTCAAGGCGAGGCAGGAGAGACCCGGCCTTCACAATGATGACACACCCACTGCCGTCCTCCCCGCAAGGCAGGAGAGACCCGGCCGTCACAATGATGGCACAGCCACTGCTGTCCTCCCCTCGAGGCAGGAGAGACCTGGCCGTCACAATGATGACACACCCACTGCCATCCTCACGGCGAGGCAGGAGAGACCCGGCCGTCACAATGATGACACACTCACTGCCGTCCTCAAGTTGAGGCAGGAGAGACCCGGCCGTCACAAGGATGGCACACTCACTGCCGTCCTCCCCCGAGGCAGGAGAGACCCGGCCGTCACAATGATGGCACAGCCACTGCTGTCCTCCCCTCGAGGCAGGAGGAACCTGGCCGTCACAATGATGACACACCGACTGCCATCCTCCCCGCGAGGCAGGAGAGACCCGGCCGTCACAATGATGACACACTCACTGCCGTCCTCAAGTTGAGGCAGGAGAGACCCGGCCGTCACAATGATGGCACACTCACTGCCGTCCTCCCCGCGAGGCAGGAGAGACCCGGCCATCACAATGATGACACACCCACTGCCGTCCTCAAGGCGAGGCAGGAGAGACCCGGCCATCACAATGATGACACACCCACTGCCGTCCTCAAGGCGAGGCAGGAGAGACCCGGCCGTCCCAATGATGACACACCCACTGCCGTCCTCCACGCGAGGCACGGGAGACCTGGCCGTCACAATGATGACACACCCACTGCCATCCTCCCCGCGAGGCAGGAGAGACCCGGCTGTCACAATGATGACACACTCACTGCCATCCTCATGCAAGCAAGGGAAGTAGCTAAAATAAGGAACGGCCGTCAATTTCCCTTTACGGACTACGGGTATGCAGGGTCCCAGTTAGCTGCCTGTGAGGGACGGCGGGTTAATACTGGTGTGACACTGGTGTGCATGTCCCAGTTAGCTGTCTGTGAGGGACGACCGGTTAATACTGGTGTGGCAATGGCGCGTGGGTTTGCAGGTAGCTGTCTGTCACAGACGCCGTTAAGCGCTGTAGACGCCTCTAGGTCAGAGCTATTTCGATCACTCCGCGATCTGATGGCAAAATTTAGGGCCTTCGGTTTGGCGTTGTAACGGATACAAATTCGATTATAGTTTACCTCTCGCTCTGCCCGCTGGTACCCGCGACAGGTGGTTTACATGTCTAGAAATATCACCATGCGAAGTGCACATTCCTTATCGTTAGGGGACGGGATCTAAGGCTTGCTGTGTACCTCACATGACCCTTATAAGCATGGTAACTGACGATAGTGCCCAGCGAGGTACAGGATAGGACATTTTTACTGAAACAAACCGTGTACACCCACCCCACCTTACAATGATAATGATCTACCACTTAGATGACCATGTTACAGTCATTAATGTAATCAGTAAGCCTCTTTCGCCCTACAAGACTCGACCCTAATTTTTGGCCCCTGTACCACCGGAAGTGGATCGTCCATTGGGACACGAATTTATAACTATGCTAGTGTATAACGCGTCGTTCGCTAGCGGTCAGTCTGGTAGTCCTTACGTCCACAATGACGGAGATATCTAATAGAAACTTTAAACAAAGTGAATGTCACTGAGGGCCGCACTGTTTACGGTCCACACTGGCCAATGTTTGACTCCTTTCCAGTGCTCGCAGGTCGATTCCACGTTAAGCTTGGTTTTCCTTCCCGTTTTATTTTTAACTAGAGGGATGTCTGAACACATGGGGCGCGAATTGATCACAATCCGAAGGAAACAAAGGAACAAAAATGCATGAAAACATTGGCTTCTGGCCTGTCGTTGCAGACCTCCTGCACGCCTGCTGGCTTACACATGGCCGTTGGCGTCACTCCGCCTCTCCCTGATGGCGTAGATGATCCGTTAATGGGCAAAACGTCGAGGACGGCTTATCTGGTGCTGTGTATATCGATGTCCTGGTCAGTGACCATCGCAGGTACAACGACCCGTGTGTCCCAGGTCTGGAATCAGGTAAAACCCCTGGAGGAAGGAGGAAGGGAGGGAGAAGGGGGGGCAAAACAACATTGAGGCTTGGCCAGCATATCAATCCTGCTGAGATAGAAAGATGACATGACGTCTACGAATTACTTGGTGTAAAAGGTCAAAAGACGGAACGATACGGCCTGCTCTCGGTGATCGAAGTCAGCGGCTTAATAAACACCTGTTCCAACCAATCCTTCTGCTTCATTTCGATACAAGCAGTAATATACGGGCCCCGTTTATTGCAGTTGGTGACGGACGTCATGTTGGGGACAGAGCGCTGTTAAGGCGAGACTTATAGCAGGGCCTCCGGGGCGGCGACAAAGGTCAATGATTGCTTTACATCCCTCATGGGTCTGGCCATCAATGGCCGCATTAGGTTCAATAGCCACATATTGGATCAGAAAGCATATAGCATATGAAATTGGCTGACCCCAATCACCGGAAGTTGCATGGGTCATCCATTTCCGGTTCCATTTATGGTGCCGAGGTCAGTGGTCTAAATAAATGGTCAAATACACATTGTGCTGTGGTAGGAAGGATGTAGAACTCCCGGCAGTAGGCTTGGGCAGACAATGTGTGGGTATAAAAGACTCAGCGCAGACATATGGGGATATGAGAAAAGCTACTGAAGTCCGTATTGAACATTTTTGGGAGGGTAAGGCTGAAGGAGTGGGAGGCTGGCGGTTGGCAATCATCAAATGTTAGTATCGAGTCTTTGAAAACATTCCCTCGTCTCCCCTCGTCTCCCCTCGTGTCACATCGTCTCTCCTCGTCTCCCCTCGTCTCCCCTAGGCTCCCCTCGTGTCCCCTCGTGTCCCCTCGCCTCTCCTCGTCTCCAATCGCCTCCCCTCGTCTCCCCTCGTCTCCCCTCGCCTCCCCTCGTCTCCCCTCGTCTCCCCTCGTGTCCCCTCGTCGCCCTTCGTCTCCCCTCGTGTCCCCTCGCCTCCCCTCGTCTCCCCTCGTGTCCCCTCGCCTCTCCTCGCCTTCCCTCGTCTCCCCTCGTGTCCCCTCGTCTGTCCTGGTCTCCCCTCGTGTCCCCTCGTGTCTCATCGTCTCTCCTCGTCTCCCATTGTCTCCCCTCGTGTCCCCTCGTCTGTCCTCGTCTCCCATCGTGTCCCCTCGTCCCTCATCGTCTCCCCTCGTGTCCCCTCGTCTCCCCTCGTCTCCCCTCGTGTCCCCTCGGCTCCCCTCGTGTTCCCTCGTCGCCCCTCGTCTCCCCTGGTCTCCCCTCGTGTTCCCTCGTCGCCCCTCGTCTCCCCTGGTCTCCCCTCGGCTCCCCTCGTGTTCCCTCGTCGCCCCTCGTCTCCCCTGGTCTCCCCTCGTGTTCCCTCGTCGCCCCTCGTCTCCCCTGGTCTCCCCTCGGCTCCCCTCGTGTTCCCTCGTCGCCCCTCGTCTCCCCTGGTCTCCCCTCGTGTTCCCTCGTCTCCCCTCGTCTCCCCTCGCGAGTTGCCTTTGTTTCCTGCATCTGAATGGAAGATTATTGCTACACGTATTATCACACTGCATTATTACACTGTATTATGACACTGTATTATTACACTGTATTATGACACTGTATTATGACACTCTATTATTACACTGTATTATGACAGTGTATTATGACACTGTATTATGACACTGTATTATTACACTGTATTATGACACTGTATTATGACACTGTTTTATGACACTGTATTATTACACTGTATTATTACACTGTATTATTACACTGTATTATTACACTGTTTTACTACATTGTATTATTACACGCCCAAGTTACACAACAGCCAAATGCTTTAAGTTTATTTTTGATATCATGGAAGGTAATGTACACTCATTGATGATAAAATGAAATTTGTATTGGCGACCGCTATGCAGTAAGAAATTACACTGACATGTTATTCTGTCGCAATATGCGAGTTGTTGCCACTGCCCCCCCCCCCTCCTCCCCATGTCATTGAACGAATGGTGGCACCTACACTCGAATGGCGAGTGCATTTTGTGTCGAGGACGGTGGACTGTATGGCTAATGCTGCTTTAAAATATTCACCCAGCTTACTTACATTTCACTTTATTCAGCCTAAGATCTATTATGTTATACTTATCCGACCACACAGGGAACAGCCGGCCTACGATCTATAGTATTTGCGTGACCGTCAAATGATGCCATGTGACGTCACACTGACAATGACAATGACACATCTTACCACATCTGCAAATATATTAAGCAGTTAAGAGTTTTGTCAAATTAATGCGACGTTTTGCCTTTTAACATGAAGCCTTATTTTGAGCAATTCCACTGTATTCGCCGATATTAATGGAATTAGAGGTCAACCCGTGGTTTGGGCGCGTGACGTCACGATGTGACGCATCTTGCGCGCGCCGATTTAATGCCACATTACAGCTTAAGTGACCGTGCATTTTTATGTTAAGAGCGATTCTCTCGACTCAATGAGTTTTACATTTTATTTAATATGACGTCATTGTGACGTCACATGGCATCATTTGACGGTCACGCAAATGCTGAGGATTGCTTTTATTTTTTTAAAGGGTACAGGTAGCCTGGCCTCTAACGCTGCTTTACTGATTCATATAATACCTAATTGTCTATCCTCCAAATTACAGAATCTTTCGTCCTATCTATAGCTCACAACAAAATTCGGAAGTGACGCCCAGCACGATTTCGCCGCCTACCCGGGCGGCAGGCCTTCTTGGAGGTGTGTCCGTGATTGACCAATCAGAAGGCGATACTCTAATTTATTCAAACCGGAAATTGCGCCTATTGTGTGAGAAAAACAAGAGAGCGTGATCATCGCTAATATAAATAGCTGCGATTCTAACTCCAATCATGGCATTGTTGCGGAGTCAATCGTCGCAAGACGTATATCAATTTATTTGGACGGTACTTTTCTATGAAACACTAAGATCATGGTCTACTGCGCGGCTTGGAACTACCGCTGTTCATCTGTAAGTCGCGGCCCTGATCTCTCTCTCCGCGAGTGATAACGTAAGGCGGTGCCACATGAATAGTCACAATACGCGTCACTGCTCCCGGCAAAATGGCGCTCTGCTTAACATTGCTGGGGGTGGTTTGCCCTAATTTTTTTCTCCTTATCAGTCAGCCGAAACGAGCTTTAACACTCGCCAATTTAATTTCAAGATGTAAACTTTCGGTACAGATCGCGATTAAATTAGGTTGGACGCCCGCTTTAATATAGCTACGTATGTATTCGGGTCCCCTACGCCAAAAAAGTTACGCGTGGCACAATTCGTTCCTAAACACAACATGTAAAGTCGAGTAAACCGGAAGTCACCATAACGGTTAATAGCTGATTAAGAGCGTACGTACGATGTGTGACGTCATGACGTCGTGGTCACGTCATGACGTGACGCATGACAACGTACAATTAGCAATGCGCCAAAGTTTACTGTCACAACTCATTGGATTAAAGATAGAAAGACTAGTGCTTCGGTTATGGCTTGACACAATGGTCAAAAGTTGCATTAGTTTATAATTGCTGGGACACGAAAACCGACGACAAGAACAAAGAATATTGCAGGCTAAGTGATATCGCAAATAATAAGTTTCTATCACTAGTTATCTGAAGATGAAGGTTCTTTACAAATTGGCGCAATCATAGCTCCAGCAAGTTCTGATTTTTGACGCTTTTTTCAAGTTGGACACAATCTCCATTGGCTCATCGTTGGCGGCCTCGCAAAGGGGTCGTCCATAGCATCTCACTGTTTGGTGAAGGAGACTGAAACAGCTTGAACGGAAGTAGGTCATATTCACTTAAGTTAATTTTTCCCCATAGGATCTAATGTTAAACCTTTTAGACTATATATCGAAAAATAATGAGGTTATGTCGCCATGTTTATAGTTGGTGGCTTAGCTCAGTTGCATCCAACGATGGCTGCAAACAGTCATGGTTTGAATAGGACGAAAAAAATCCTGTGACGTCACTTTTTGCTTCATTTACATATGGTAAACCCTGTGGCTACTCGTTACCAGGTTTAAGTAAATAACAAATCCTGGTGTTGTTTAATGGAGGCTCTTGTGAAATACGCGACAAAACAATTTTCCCAGCATGAGTGATGCAGGGCTTTTGCATGGAAGGTACAATAGGGAAATGCCAACGCCCCTGGAACCGGAAGTAAGATAGGAACGAATAGTTTTTAGTTTGCTGCTATACATAAGTATGTTGTAGCCCTACTGCCTAGCTATCAGGTGCCCAAAGCTGTTAATCGTTGTGTGCAACTGTTAGGACAATTTTCGAGTGAAACAGACATACAAGCACACAAACTCACGAACACAACCGACCAACATATGACGAAAATTGAAAATTTTCGTCATAATATCGCATACATTTCTTTAAAATGTTACCTGAACGAAAGTGCCGACCTATTCCTCCGGTAAATATTGAAACAATGTTGATGGAGGGAAAGGGGGATTTCCGTTCCTCAGGAATGGGCCTTTTATTTTACCGTGAACTGGGAACGAGGAAAAATAGTTCTTCGTGAACTGGGAATGGGATATTAGCCGACAGTCGTGATCAAAGATTTTAATTAATCGTGAACTGGGAATGTTAATATAAAATAACCATCAATCGCGATATGGCCAAGTTATATCATGTATCCGCCCCTTCCATGGTATGCGAGGAGTTCTCCATTTAATTAATCGTGACCTGGGAACCCGACCACCCCTTGGCCCCCATCCCCCACCCCCCAGCCCCCTGCTCAATGTTATGTCATATGTGAGGTATTGCTGTAGGGGTAGCGTAAGCATAACAAAGACATAGGGAGACAGAAACACAGTGTGTGTGAGGCAAAGAAAGAGATATAGGAAATGGGGAAGTGGGCCGAAGAGCAGAGAGTGGGTGACCCCAGCAACAACGCGGTTGGCGAGACTCAAAAATATCAAAGAGAGCAAAAATACTTTCCGCGTCAGGTCTCAGTCGTGTTGTTTGCCACAATCGTCGGCTCCCCACCATGACCACATCTCCGATAGGGGTCACCACCGTGTCATCCACTACGCAGAACCCACAGAGGAGGTCCACCGCTGATGACGGCGAGATACTCCGCCGCACCACGCGGCGTCGGCGCGGCGTCGGCGCGGCGCACAAATCACTGCACTGCTGGCGGTTGGTCCCCCGGGGGGTCCGTGCGATGTCTGTATGTGGCACGATAGCCGTCACGGCGGCACCGTCACTCACGGTGCCCCATCTAGAGGCTGGGGTCTGAGGACCAGAGAAGGGGGGGGGGGGGCGGCTTTATCAAGGGGAACTACGCGATTCCTGCTTAGATCCAGTACCTCTATTATAAATAACAGAAACATTGATATATATGCATGGTTTGAATTTTTTTTAACCAGAATTTCTCTCATATGAGGGACCAAACACAGATCTACACATATCGGATTTTATCAAACGCACCTTTATATCCCTCACCGTAGTATTAACACATATTAATGATATCCCACCTATGTTAATGTATACACACTGCTACATTTTATTTTTGCGTTTCTGCTTCCCTTTCACCGTCTGCGTAGGAAGCTATGCTTTAGCATAGTGGTATGCTGCAATTGGTGATTTGGCTCGCAAATAACTTTCCCCGGTACCCACGGCGGGGCCATGTTGTAGCGGCTTTTCCCACAGCACACCACAGATGATATTACCATGTTATTTTCTCTCGTCCAGGACCAATTCACGCTGTGAAGATAATGTTGACGAATTGCCGCTCATTGCCCAATGGGGCAAAATATTTCTTACACAAGTTCATTTCCATGGTTAATATGATGGCGTTTTTAGGCTGACGTTATAGGTTCAGTACTTTAGAAGTGGGTGAAGGTAAAGTAGCAGTCTTATCGTCTATGCTTTCAGTTTCTACACCAGGACGCCAGAAGGTGACCCTCAACATGGGCCAATGTATCCATCGCCATGTTGTGCCTTAAAAAATCCAGCGAACCTGGTGCAGTGACATATCGATCGAGCTGGGTTCAAGAATCACACCAGCATCATTGAACTGCGTGCCTGAGTGGGCCAAGCGCTGTAGGTAAGGATACAGATCTGCTTCTAAATTAACGGAGCAAGAGACGTTGCGTACTTATGGCGTGGTATGATGTAGGTTTAGCTGCACTGGCTGGAGACCGGGGTCGCTGACACACACCACTGGGGGGAGTATGGCGGGCACCTCGAACCCTGGGGTACTATTCATAACGCCAGATCAGTGTGCCGGGAAGGCTGTTTACCCGCGGTCCATAAAACTGTGTTTGTTGGCCAAGTAATGCATTTAGAGGATGCAAGCATCCTCGATTTCCTCTTCCTCATCCTCGGTATTACTAATGCCTATATAATCATGTGCCCATCGCTGCATCACGATCGCAGCCAAAGGACACTGACCCTCCAATAGAACCAATCCGCAATAGACACGTTTATTGTGTTGTGCAACAAAACCGCTTCATCTTTTGAATGAAAAAATAGCCCTCCTCTATCGTTATTTTTTAGGTATGTCTGTGGTGAAAAAGCTAATAATTTTAATATTTTCCTATCGAATAAACTTAGTGCATGTGGAATCGAATTAATGTACTGCAAATGGATCACATATTTGCAAAGTAACACATAGGAGCTGGGAGATGAACTTTAATAACAATTGTAATTAGATAAAGTTAAACATGTATGTCTTCTTTACCCTAGAGCTAGGGTTGATCATATAGTTCTTTGATGGATGTTCTGTCGCCGTGATGCCGATGGAGTTACAGGTACAGGATGGTGCCCTGATAGCCAATAAAGCCTGTTCGGTCACTTTTTTGCGCGTACATGTCTGGAATTTGTGACCACGTGACTTGGAGACTTGGACGACTCGCCGTTTGCCGGAAGTGACGTCTTTCGTGGAGTCCCAGGTCTGTCGACACCCGGATGTGCCATGGTCTGACGTGCTGCTTGACGTAATGGATGGCTTACCCTGAATGTGACATCTGGGGGCTCAGAGAGGGGAGCGATAGCCTCATGTGTTACAAAAATCCATAAGCCCACGTCCCCGAATGGTTCAGACTTGCACGAAGAGATGCAGCTAGGTTCATTGCTTTTAGTTCATTTTTAGCAACACGTTTGATCCCATCTCAGACATATTCATCACGGGTGATTGTTTACTGATGCTTCAGGGGAGAAGGTCATGAAGTAGGATTGGTACAACTATTTAATGCTAAGCTAAACACAGATTTTTCACTGCAAGGGATGCCATCGAGCAGGTATGGTTCTAATATGACTAAAGCAGATAATTATAAATAATGTTTTACCAATTAATGCGGCGTGCGGCAAGCAATAATTCCGTGTGCGATACTTTAGCTATATATCAATTACCTCTCAAGACGCTACCTGCCCTGTAACCTTTTGCCCGTATGCGGGGAACCAGCAGTATCGCTGGACCGGACCTCACTTTAGATTAAGAAGGGACGAGGTAGGAGAAAAGAGCGAGCGAGCCGGATGCTGCGGAAACCCGCTGGTGGCAAAAAACGGCACTACTTTATTCACGTATTATCTTGCGGCCATCACGTAACTATCGGTTTCATGTGCGTGCGAAAGTAGGGCTTCAAATAGCTGTATTAGTGCCAATTTATTATCCGGTGTTTGATTTAGCAGGGAGTTTCTAAATTTGTCTCATGGGAAACGGTACATATATCATGGAGCTTAGTTTGTTTTACAGATAATTTGAATTCGTAACGACACCCCAACTCCTTCACAGGCGAGTTTGGACATGGGCTAGCTAGTCTAGCAGTGTGCAATGTATAATAGATACGCATTCTAAGCCAGACATTTATTCGTTTCTAGATACAGGCTTGCTTGATTTGGCAGCAAGCTAGGCTTTTTATAGCAATATCACGTGGTACAAGCCTGTGATCGATCTGAACCTCAATAACCACTTAAACGATTATCATCTGCAATCAAGACGTCCGAAGGTGACCACACGACTCATAAGTAGTCTCCGTCATGCGTAGGCCGGAGTCAAGATTGAGCTTGAATTGTCTATTGCTACGCAAGGAAAATCATTTGTTCACATTATTTTTCCTTGTATTGCCATATAGATAGCTATGTGTCCCATGTCACTCGCCGTCCAGTCCCTGGCCCCGCAAAATACTGCTTCTAATCCCTATTTATACTGGGTTGATCTCGGTTTAACGAAGTGTTTGGTGACCCATGCTTCTCTACCCGGGGCCGTGGCAGTGGCAGCAAACATTAGTCTAGATTAAAACAACTCAGTCAGGGTATATCAATGTAATTCCCGGCAGACAATGTCTGCGGCAAGAATAGGTCAGTTAGGAGAATTACTTACTGGAGATACCACACGAGCCGTTTCTGGCTTTGTTCAGTGTGAAGTCCACCGGAAACAGCATGGCGACGCGGCATTCGAATGGCACAATCATGGATTCGCCGGTCGTTTGTCGACGTATCTAGGGCCACAAACCTCAAGGCAATGGTTCCAGCGGAGGTCGCCGGGTGTGACTCTAAAAGCATGTAACGACACAGGATGTGCTTTGGCTCTGAATCGACTAAAAAGTCGGCCACCATAACGTGACATTTTAGGGAGATATAATGCCAATACAATGTTGGTCATGGTACAGGATCAGTGTCAGTAACTATGTCGCTGTCCAGAATCACGGGGGAAATTATCAAATATCAGCCGTGTCGTGTGACATTCGATGCCTATTTTAGAATGTCTTCATTGTGTTTTATCACACAACTGCTGTTACCAGTAAGGTATGTCTTATATTTCTTGTACTGTCCGTGCAAAACGATGAATTTGATACTGGCTGAGTTACCCACAGCGTGATGTAGCTGTATTTAAAACAACGAATGGGCACACAACGCCGATTACAGTATTACACTGCCGTCTACACTAGTTGCACTAAGTATATGTGGTTCAACTGGTTATACTGACTGCGTTGGTTACACTACCGGCGACACTGGTTACGCTATGTACAATGTGGCATAATCGGTATAACCTGTGATTTGCTGAGAGTCTTTATTCCTTTGGTGATCGTTGATTGTTTTTGCATTTCAGGCTACAAAGACGCAATGAAGTCGGAAGGCAACATGTGTTTTCAAGATTATCTGTGCTTAACTTATCTAAATCTGCACTTTTATGGTATAGGATGGGTTGAAACATGGCGTCCCCATTGCGTCCAAATCAAATACATAACCGGTTTCATCACGTGATGTGCAGGTGCGGGTGCGGGTGCGGGTGCGGGTGCGGGTGCGGGTGCGGGTGCAGGTGCGGGTGCGGGTGCGGGTGCGGGCGTTCTGGCGGAGGAGAGAGCGCGTCTCCCAACAGATGTCGCTGAACTCAGACTGACGGCAAGCCACAGTAGAATTCGATTCCATTTGCAAAATTAAGTACGTATAGTTTACAGAAGTACGGTGAAGGCTTGGCAGCAGCCACCAAATGGAGTATTCTTTACACATGACTCATTTCCAATTTCTGCGCATGAAGGATAGCGATGACGGTAAAATTTGGCGCGAGGCAGATCTAGGGATTGTTGGTTTAGTTGAGCGCCCTCTGACGAGAAACCCAGTCGTTGGGGTTGAGAGGTGCCACGAAGCTTCTCGGAAAGAGGTGTTGAGTTTTATATATGCTAGAAAACAACTGAAGCCGGGCTCGGGGGGGGGGGGGGGGGGGTGGGGGTGAGGGGGTGGTAAGGGGTGAGGAAAGGATGTTGCAAGCAAGGTATCAAACTCCAGCCGACGGGCACGCACTCCCACCACATGGAACCAACGAGAAAGCTCTTGGCCACTTCTGGGGTCGATATTATATGTTATGGCGTTACCAAAAAAATGCACCAGTTAACGACGTAAATAAACAACCACACCCCAACCGTCGGGTGGCGCTGCGGTGGGCTTGGCCACGCAATGCTCAGTGAAAGCACCTACATAGAGAATACTTTGCTTCGCTGAGGCAAAAAGGCCTAGCCACAGTACATCAAGGTCAACTCCTCCTCCCTGTCGGCGCAAATGTCTGGCGGTTAATTTGTTTGCCTTAACGGAAACGACAAGAAACCCGATATTTATCAATGTAGTCACGCGGCGCCGTCGTCACACAGTTGGTTCACGACCGCCAAAGCCAAGGGTCAGTATCTGAATCCATGCGAGAGGGGAAGGAACCCTGTTCGCGTTGACTCCTCATCCCACCATCACGCAATGATGGATGGCGCCGGCTGTCACGACCATCACACACTGGTGGATGGCGCCGGCTGTCACGACCATCACACAATGGTGAATGGCGCCGGCTGTCACGACCATCACACACTGGAGGATGGCGCCGGCTGTCACGACCATCACAGAATAGTGGACGGCGCCGGCTGTCGCGACCATCACACGATGGTGGCTGGCGCCGGCTGTCACGACCATCACACAATGGCGGATGGCGCCGGCTGTCACGATCATCGCAAAATGGTGGACGGCGCCGGCTGTCACGACCATCACACAATGGTGGCTGGCGCCGGCTGTCACGACCATCACACAATGGTGGATGGGGCAGGCTGTCACGACCATCACACAATGGCGGATGGCGCCGGCTGTCCCGATCATCGCAAAATGGTGGACGGCGCCGGCTGTCGCGACCATCACAAAATGGTGGATGGCGCCGGCTGTCACGATCATCGCAAATATGGTGGAATCTCGTCGGGTGTCACGACCATCACACAATGGTGGAATTTCGTCGGCTCTCACGACCATCAGACAATGGTGGATGGCGTCGGCTGTCACGACCATCACACCATGGTGGATGGCCCCGGCTGTCACGACGATCGCAAAATGGTGGAATTTCGTCGGCTGTCACGACCATCACACAATGGTGGAATTTTGTCGGCTGTCCCGACCATCACACAATAGTGGATGGCGCCTGCTGTCACGACGATCACACAATGGTGGATGGCGCCGGCTGTCACGACTATCACATAATGGTGGCTGGGGCCGGCTGTCGCGACCATCATACAATAGTGGATGGCGCCGACTGTCACGACCATCGCAAAATAGTGGAATTTCGTCGGCTGTCACGACCATCAGACAATGGGAAAGGGCGCCGGCGGTCACGACCATGACACAATGGTGGAACTTCGTCGGCTGTCGCGACCATCATACAATGGTGGATGGCGCCGGCTCTTCCGACCATGACACAATGGTGGATGGCGCAGGCTGTCACGAACGTCGCACAATGGTGGATGGCGCTGGTTGTCACGACAATCAGACAATGGTGGATCGCACCGGCTGTCACGACCATAGATAACAACACCATTAGGTGTACCCCTTGGGTGTACCCCTTGGGTGTATCTCTTGTGTGCACCCCTTGCGTGTACCCCTTGTGTGTACCCCTTGCGTGTACCCCTTGCGTGTACCCCTTGTGTGTACCCCTTGCGTGTACCCCTTGTGTGCACCCCTTGTGTGCACCCCTTGTGTGCACCCCTTGTGTGTACCCCTTGGGTGCATCCCTTGTGTGCACCCCTTGTGTGCACCCCTTGTGTGCACCCCTTGTGTGTACCCCTTGGGTGCACCCCTTGTGTGTACCCCTTGTGTGCACCCCTTGTGTGTACCCCTTGGATGCACCTCTTGGATGTACCCCTTGTGTGCACCCCTTGCGTGTACCCCTTGGGTGTACCCCTTGTGTGCACCCCTTGTGTGCACCCCTTGTGTGCACCCCTTGGGTGTACTCCTTGGGTGTACCCCTTGGGTGTACCCCGTGTGTGCACCCCTTGGGTGTACCCCTTGTGTGCACCCCTTGTGTGCACCCCTTGTGTGTACCCCTTGGGTGTACTCCTTGGGTGTACCCCTTGGGTGTACCCCATGTGTGCACCCCTTGGGTGTACCCCTTGTGTGCACCCCTTGTGTGCACCCCTTGCGTGTACCCCTTGGGTGTACTCCTTGGGTGTACCCCTTGGGTGTACCCCGTGTGTGCACCCCTTGCGTGTACCCCTTGGGTGTACCCCTTGTGTGCACCTCTTGGATGTACCCCTTGGGTGTATCTCTTGGGTGTACCTCTTGGCACCGGCTGTCACGACCATCACACAATGGTGGATGGCGCCGGCTGTCACGACCATCGCAAAATGGTAGAATCTCGTCGGCTGTCACGACCATCACATAATGCTGGGAGGCGCCGGCTATCACGACCATCACACAATGGTGGATGGCGCCGGCTGTCACGACCATCACACAATGGTGGATGGCGCCGGCTGTCACAACCATCGCAAACTGGTGGAATTTCGTCGGCTGTCACGACCATCAGACAATGGGAAAGGGCGCCGGCTGTCACGACTATCAGACAATGGTGGATGGCGCCGGCTGTTCCGACCATGACACAATGGTGGATGGCGCCGGCTGTCACGAACGTCACACAATGGTGGATGGCGCCGGTTGTCACGACAATCAGACAATGGTGGATCGCGCCGGCTGTCACGACCATAGATAACAACTCCATTGTGTGTACTCCTTGTGTGCACCCCTTGCGTGTACCCCTTGGGTACCCCATATCGACATAGTCCACTTCGGGGTCCCCCGCACTCCACTTCGCCCCCCCCCCACCGCCACACACACACCGCTTATTTAAACCATAGACTTCAATGACCCACAATTGCAAACTACTTGCAAGGGACGTCACGAGTCGGCGGTTCCATTCATTGTGGCTATGCTCAAACACAAAGCAGCAGCGAATAAAGCCGACGATCTGCAGTGTCACCAGGCGAATTAAGCTTGTTGTTCCACGCCCACACAACATGACGACGTCGCATGTCATTGCAAAACAACCAAAATACGACCACATTACAGCTAACGATTTCGACGTCGCTGCAACGTCAAACAGGCCATAAATACCTGGCTGTTGGCCCACTCCACAATGACGGTAATATCACCCTCCCCCCGCCCCCTCTCCCACCTGAAAAGGTCGCATGCGATGAGACGGCAATCATGCGAGGATAATACAGGGGAGGACATGGGGAACGATGTCAAGGAATTACCCGACAGTCCGCCCACGACATCCATCCAATGGCGGCCGTTTTACCTCCTACGCGCAATAACACAATATACCATGTAATGGGGAAGAATACGTCCGGACCACGCCATGGGACTCTGGTATTGGGGAGAGGGTATTGGTTGGCGATGGCCTGCCTCAAGCAATTATCAACATCCGGGAATACTTACAGACAAAAAGATATCGCACTAGCTGTTTTATGTCACCTTTGGGCCGGATATGACATCTCGTAAGGCAATAACCTGTCGCTGTCACTCACTGAACGAATCTGTGGCTCTTAACATTGTCACATGTAGCTATGACAAATAGGACGCCGCTGTAATAGCAGACTCGAAAAGAAGCCATTCGCTAGGCGGCGCTGGTGCACTAGCGGTCCTTAGCCTTCACTCCCGGTGCCGTCACTCATTTTTTTATGTTGATGACAGTTGCTTTAATCTGTTAGAATTCGTAATGCATAAAAATCCATGTTGTGTTTTTACATACCAAAATTGTGGTTGTCGCGTTTTTACCGAGGAAGATAATTTGAAAGCGATTGTGAACTGTATCTGACATGAAAAATTGTCGTTTGCGAGCGACCACTTGGTTTGTAGCCCTTGATCTCATTTATTTCTGAACAACGAGCGATGGGTTGAATAATCTATGCATTATACCTATGTAAAATATGATAATTTACCTAATATTATGATAATAAAAGTGAACATTGGTCTGTAAATGGGTATGTTGGGGTGGGGGCGTGGGCCCCGGATCGGCCCTGGGGCCGTATTCATAATCCCCTCGTAACTTACGCACGAAAAGAGCGTTTTCATCTTAGCCTCACCAGCTCGTTGTGCTGGTGTTTATGATGAAAAAATTCTCTTCAATGCAATTTTAGCACTTTCTTATGTAAGAAAATCCACTTTTTGAGTGACTACTTTTGTGCTTTGAACCCGATAATTGCTCGACAAATCTTCCACTTGGCGCTAAGTCTGGTAGCGTAGCCTAAGTGGCGATTATAAATACGGCCGCTGGCCACTTCCAAATGGGAGGTCCTTATGAGTGGAGGTTTCGATTGATAACGCGACTTGTAAAAACTTGTAAAATTACAGCATCCGGGGCTAGGGAACCAGGAAGCAAGTATTCGTGTCGTTGTATGGATCAGCAGACAACATGTGGGTTACGGTACTGCACAAAAGTACAATTGTGGGTACGGTACAATACATATGAAAACAGGTTTTTGGAGCGAGTACATCATTCTGCAAAAAGAGCAACTTGTAGCGTGAGGACATGTGAAAAACAGACTTAATCTTTTCAACGTGAACGACTGGAAGAACTCATGCACACATACGAACCATTTAAGTGATTATGATCTGGCATATTGCTGCCCCCTGCCTTGCCCCCTGAGTTGTGCGGGGATCAGACCTTTGGCAGTTAAACTCCTTCTTTGTACGAGACCATGACATGGCTCATCGTGTGAATTTAAACACTTCATGTAAGCGCCAAACAGTTGTGGTGGCGCCATCTAGTGAGGTTATAAGTGTGAATGTTAACTATTGGTGGTGTCGCCATCTGTTGTCGGGGTAAGATCCATGGGAGCCACCTAGTTTGAGAATGAAAGGTTGCTATGCCCTCAAATGTAAGCAAAGCCAAACGTAAACAGAAGAATGAGCGAGTGTTGACTGTTGTTTAGGAAGACAGGAAGGACGAATTGATGGATGGCTGCATAGATGGAATGAATGTGTATTAATCAGAGTGATAAACATGATTTATGATGACAGCTCATTACAAGTAAAGTATAATAACGATGTAAATATAGTTTTGGTTATGAATTTGTGTTCAGTAAGCCCATGTATTACTTGGGTGGTGATTAATATGAGTAACTGTGCAATTTAGAATATTTATGTGTTTATTTATATTTTACGTAAAATCACGGTATCAGGACAATGACGATGTCAACAAATAAGGATATATCAGCTGTACCTGGTATGGAAGATGTATGAAAACTCAAGAAAGCTACGTGGATATCGATGAACAGAAGATGTGAACATATCCTGTATATATGAACTGAATCAATGAATTTGTAGAAGAAAAAGGATTAGGCCTATGTGATAACGGTTAAGAAGCCCACAGAAGCCTGACATTGTCACATCTAACATTGAATTTAGAGCAGTAAATAAAACCGTTCCTGTAAACACTACTTACCATGTCCTTTACTAATGTATTCATAGTTTGAACAGTAAGATATGTTACACTTCCTGATGTCAGTGTTCAGATATTCCATTTTCGTCTTGATATTTACTGATGGCTCACGTTTTCGTTAGGTTATATTTCAATAAAGCACATGGAGAGAGCCTTCGGTTGGCACCGGGGATTGAAGAGATGCTAATGTATAATCCACACCACTCCGCGTTGAATTACAAGATGGCACCACATAGCTGCCTTAGAGTCTAATAGATTCAACTCTTCCAACAAGAGAAGAGCTCGTCCAAGAATAGAGAATATGAACGATTAATCGATCGCGTGTGACGAGTTGGAAGAGTAGTTCCAAGATGGTGAACGGAAACTCACTTATTGCTCACAAATTATCGCAAACATCCATATATTATCGCCTAAAATTAACAGACAGATACAAGAGTAACTACATATGTGGATCCTCATATACCCCGCACATGCCTTTCAAATAACAAAATAAGGCTACGTTACATATGGTTCACATCATTTTATACGTTGTTTTATTCATGTATTTCCCCCTTAAACCTATTTGAACACACTGAGCGAATATTGCATAGTTAGCTTCCGCCATGTTGGAATCGCCTCTACCTCTTCTCTCTTTCAACTACCCGGGCGGAAGAGCAGAAGAGGTCTTCCAGGAAGAAAATAGGCGAAACGATCGCATGGCAGGTGCTCTTCTAGAAGAGGTAGAGTTTGGAAGGGGCGAATAGATAACGCTCTAAATAGTTGGCTGGCTGGTTGGCATCCGGCCTTCTGCGAAAGACGATGTCTTAAAATAGGTCATCTAAATAGCTGAACGTGGCAGGCCATTGGTGATGTAGCCGCTATATCCATATAATATGGTGTCTGGCTGTTCCACGGCTGTTAGATGCTGATTGATGTATGTCTGAGAGCCAGGTCCGACCATCTCCATGTAAGCGTGGGTGGCATGGCTTTTGATGCACTTCTATTAGTCGTCATTATGAAAGAACCACAGATTATAGACCCCGGTAAGGGGAGGTGGGGCACTACATTACATCAGTGGTGGGGGTGTGCCGCCCATGCCATAGAGAGCATTTGGAGAAGAATGAAAATTGCGTGATTTTGTGGTCATTGAGAGAGAATGTTTTGGTTAAAAGGGCACTTTCGATATCAACTGGACTATATAGTCAAGAACTGCAATTTTGAAGAAAAAAAATCAGTCCCAGATGGGCACGTCGAGAGAAATTGTAGATTTCTGATTCGGGCTTTGGGGTCATTTGGGCGGCACATATGTACAGTCCTAATCACATGTAGTGCCCCCCACCCCGGCGATTAGAGTGTGCGAGGCAGTTACAGAGGTGATCAGATGACCCCCTGGGAAACTGTCTCTAAACTAATGAAACACGAAACAGCCTGTATTCCTTTATTCGATGTATCGTTTGAACTTGTCTTACAAGGAATCGTTTAATGGCGAACAATAGGTTGTAAGATTGCAGAAGCACCGGTATGGCAAAGCTATATTACTAATGCGGCAAGGTTCTAATGTGCTAGGTTGGCACAGCGATAACGTTGAGATAATCAATCCAACATACAGAACCGGTCGATGGTCATAGTTAGATAAATGTCGCATGATAACGTACATCTTCTTTCTGATGGACATAGATTAGTATGTGATGGCTTCAATGCGACGAACGCTTTTAGCATACACGTTTTCTAATCATTCACTAATGCGAAGAATTTAATGCAACAAATACGCATTAAAAAACTCATTCTATGTGCTTTATCTGTAAGCTTAACAACAAGCTTAATGACCATAGATCAAAGGGTTTTTCTATAAGTCTACATATTGCACCCTCCACCCGGTAGGAAATTGCTCTCTGGGGCACTGATGGCGAAGAAAGGGTGGTGTCTGCGCCATATAGAATGGCCGCCCACTTGCCTAGACGTGTAGGCTTTACTGCAGGGATCGGCTTCTGTCCAGATAGCAGTTCTGCCAAAGAAACAGACTGATTGAGAGTCGAGCCACGACATTCACAGACATTTAAATCTGAAGAAAGCTGTAGAATACCCGATCAGCCAGGTAGGACGACATTCATTTCTTGTTGGGTAATGCAGGTCATGAGCATTAATAATATGGGACGAGCGTGGGACGTGTAATGCCAATCTGATATGGCGGTCAGCTGGATACGTTCAATTACGCCCCGGTCGCCCGGTGTAAACCTCTTCCGGTGGCATGGCGAGCGGTGACGGCACGTCGTCATCCTTAGCAGACAGGAAGGAGATCGACGTTAGTACTCTTAAGTGCTGGGTGTGTGGAGCGTGGGTTCGGCGTGGGGCGGGGGGGGCGGTAAGTAATACTGTTGAGACACCGGCGTTCGCCTGACGACTATCCGGACAATTACTGCCAGCGGTCAGTGGGACTTCCAGTGGACAGTTTTCCACTGTCCTGTCCCTAGAGCCGCCAGCATAGTCGATCACGTCTCGCCGGTCGTTGGGTGCGATCTCGCAGTGGGTCTGGGGGGCGAAATGATATTAGAGCAAAATAAACAGTAACATCAAATTTAAAAGATCAAAGATATGGATCAATGCCGCATCATTATAAAACCTTGGTGTAGCTGGTTTATATGGATTGCCTCCCTCGCTTTAACCACAACAATCAAACGCAGAAAACAATGTGCATCCTTACCTAAGCAACAGTCTCGCCGGGTTTAGCGGCTCGTATAACAGTAGTAGGCGGTTAATTCAGAGCCATGAGTAGGGATTAAGGGCGGAGTCCAAATCGGGGTTCAGAAGCGGAACCATGGCTGCGCAGGAGGGGCGGAGCCATGATTGGGGAACCGGGGCCGAGCCATGAGTGGGATCAGAGGCGGAGCCATGGTTGGGGAGCAGGAGCGGAGTCATGGTTGGGGAGCAGGGGTGGAGCCATGATCGGGGAGCAGGGGCCGAGCCATGATTGGGGAGCAGGGGCGGAGCCATGGTTGGGGAGCAGGGGCGGAGCCATGGTTGGGGATCAGGGGCGGAGCCATGGTTGGGGATCAGGGGCGGAGCCATGGTTGGGGAGCAGGGGCCGAGCCATGATTGGGGAGCAGAGGTGGAGTCATGGTTGGGGATCAGGGACGGAGCCATGGTTGGGGATCAGGGGCGAAGCCATGGTTGGGGATCCGGGGCGGAGCCATGGTTGGGGAGCAGGGGCGGAGCCATGGTTGGGGAGCAGGGGCCGAGCCATGATTGGGGAGCAGGGGCGGAGCCATGATTGGGGAGCAGGGGCGGAGCCATGGTTGGGAGCAGGGGCGGAGCCATGATTGGGAAGCAGGGGCGGAGCCATGGTTGGGAAGCAGGGGAGGAGCTTTGGTTGGGGAGCAGGAGCGGAGCCATGGTTGTGGAACAGGGACGGAGCCATTGTGGGGGAGCAGGGACGGAGCCATATTTGGGGATCAGGGGCGAAGCCATGGTTGTGGATCAGAGGCGGCGCCATGGTTGGGGATCAAGGGCGGAGCCATGAGTGGGTATTATCAGGGGCGGAGTCATGGTTGGGGAGCAGGGACGGAGCCATGGTTGGGGAGCAGGGACGGAGCCATGATTGGGGAGCAGGGACGGAGCCATGATTGGAAGCAGGGGCGGAGCCATGGTTGGAAAGCAGGGGCGGAGCCATGGTTGGGGAGAAGGGACGGAGCCAAAGTTGGGGAGCAGGGGCGGAGCTATGGTTGGGAGCAGGGACGGAGCCATGATTGGGAGCAGAGGCGGAGCCATGGTTGGAAAGTAGAGGCGGAGACATGGTTGGGGATCAGGGGTCGAGCCATGGTTGGGGAGCAGGGACGGAGCCATGGTTGGGGAGCTGGGACGGAGCCATGATTGGGGAGCAGGGACGCAGCGATGGTTGGGGAGCAGGGACGGAGCCATGGTTGGGGAGCAGGGACGGAACCATGGTTGGGGAGCAGGGACGGAGTCATGGTTGCGGAGCAGGGACGGAGCCGTGGTTGGAGAGCAGGGGCGGAGCCATGGTTGGGGAGCAGGGACGGAGCCATGAGTGGAAGCAGGGGCGGAGCCATGATTGGGGAGCAGGGACGGAGCCATGGTTGCGGAGCAGGGACGGAGCCATGGTTGGAGAGCAGGGGCGGAGCCATGGTTGGGGAGCAGGGACGGAGCCATGAGTGGAAGCAGGGGCGGAGCCATGGTTGGGGAGCAGGGACGGAGCCATGGTTGCGGAGCAGGGACGGAGCCATGGTTGGAGAGCAGGGGCGGAGCCATGGTTGGGGAGCAGGGACGGAGCCATGAGTGGAAGCAGGGGCGGAGCCATGATTGGGGAGCAGGGGCGGAGCCATGGTTGCGGAGCAGGGACGGAGCCATGGTTGGGGAGCAGGGACGAGGCCATGAGTGGAAGCAGGGGCGGAGCCATGATTGGCGAGCAGGGGCGGAGCCCTGGTTGGGGAGCAGGGACGGAGCCATGGTTGGGGAGCAGGAACGGAGCCATTGTTGCGGAGCTGGGACGGAGCCATGGTTGAGGAGCAGGGACGGAGCCATGGTTGGGGAGCAGGGACGGAGCCATGGTTGGGGAGCATGGACGGAACCATGGTTGGGGAGCAGGGACGGAGTCATGGTTGCGGAGCAGGGACCGAGCCATGGTTGGAGAGCAGGGGCGGAGCCATGGTTGGGGAGCAGGGACGGAGCCATGAGTGGAAGCAGGGGCGGAGCCATGATTGGGGAGCAGGGACGGAGCCATGGTTGCGGAGCAGGGACGGAGCCATGGTTGGAGAGCAGGGGCGGAGCCATGGTTGGGGAGCAGGGACGGAGCCATGAGTGGAAGCAGGGGCGGAGCCATGGTTGGGGAGCAGGGACGGAGCCATGGTTGCGGAGCAGGGACGGAGCCATGGTTGGAGAGCAGGGGCGGAGCCATGGTTGGGGAGCAGGGACGGAGCCATGAGTGGAAGCAGGGACGGAGCCATGGTTGGGGAGCAGGAACGGAGCCATTGTTGCGGAGCTGGGACGGAGCCATGGTTGAGGAGCAGGGACGGAGCCATGGTTGGGGAGCAGGGACGGAGCCATGGTTGGGGAGCATGGACGGAGCCATGGTTGGGGAGCAGGAACGGAGCCATGGGTGGGGAGCATGGACGGAGCCATGGTTGGGGAGCAGGTGATGACGGTGATCTCCGTAAACAATAGATGATTAAACACAAATACAAGGGCGTTGTCACGTCTCAAACCATCTCTCACAAAACACAATATCCGGATATATATTGCCGTCTGAATGACAAGTTGACATACCATCAGTATCTGACCCTTGACTGTGGATCAGATCCATTGATCTAGAATTACAATGGTGCTACCTGGTATTAACAGTCAGCGCATGGCGGTCTGCCTTGTTAAGCCACCCTCTGCCTCGTGGCGAGGGGGATTGCATATCAGTATGACAACGATGAGGATAACTGCTGACTGACAACCCCACACACCACGTGTCCGGTGTACTGCGATGTCCCGCTCCGGCCGCAGTAACTTACACACCACCACCCCCATCTCACAGTCAGGGTGGCCTTTCATAATAAAACGTGTTAAAAACAACCTGCACTTAACAGTGTTTAATTTCGCGGCCCATAGAACGTTGACTTTACGGTGTCCACCTGACACCAGTGTTTTGTAACAGTGATATCGCGCCTATCGCACCGGAATGAGTAGAGCGGCAGCGAGTGGCTCTGGCAGCGAGTGGCTCTGGCAGAGAGTGGCTCTGGCAGAGAGTGAGTCCGGATTGAACAGAAGTGGCAAAGTGTTGACATTGAAACCAATCCATTAAGCCTCTCTTTAGGATTCTGGGCCTTGCTTCCCCCTCTTCACGGTGACGTGGGGTAGTCTTGTGGTTTGCAGGAGACACGTGTCCTCTTTCTACACTCTCTTAAGTGCAGCTAGGGAATGTATGTACCCACCACTCCAAGCCGCGTCAACGCCATTCCCTTTCAAGGACCCTTTGTCCTTAGTCGGTTACGGGAAACTGTCCTCTTGGAATCCACTAACCGCGAAAAGATCCACCTACCCCTCCCATAGATTGTACCCTAAATGACCTTGACCGTGATCTAGTTGATCTTGACCACGACGCTGACCATCAAGGTCGAACCTTCCCCCCGCTGATGTGCTGCATTTGACTCGATCCCTGGCGCGATATCTGATGACGTTATTCGACAAGCGGTCTGCGAGACGTTCGCCAGCGGTAATGGTGATTGAATCATGTTGTGATCCCGGGCTAGGAGGAGGCGATGTGGGTCCCGCGTGTACTGTGGTGTTCAATGATAACAGTTCTGTAATTCTACAAGTGTGTTGATTATCCGTTATTGGAACACATTAAACTTAAAGCAAATTTGACCAAATACGAGGGAATGGCCAAATAGGATGATAACAGTGAACACAGCATTAAGTACTGTTCATACCATATTCATGATGGGGACAAATGCGTCAAAAATTGATGCAGAGGATGTACAAACATGTGTATTATGTACTTACTGAACCACTCGATTAATGTTACCATTGTAGTGAGCTATCAATGACGGAAGTTGCCATCTTGAAACAGCACGCGAAATGCATGGAAAGACGGATTGAGAAGCTGATGTAAGAGGCGGCGAATACAGGAACTAGACTCCTTGGTATTTTTATCTCCTGGCCCTAACCACTCTCCGACTGGCTGGCTGGTTGGCTGGCGTCCATCAGGTGATGGTGTGACACTCCACGTGGTGGATGTGGATGTGCGCCGTACACAACACCATCGCAGCTCTGTCTCGTAAATAGCCGGGAGACTGGCTGGCATGGCGTCCTTGTAAGATATGGGAGCCGTGTAAGGAACAACGGCCGTTGGTTCGATGGAATGCTATAGTCTCTCTCCGCATGTATGAGGCGAGCAGTGTCTCTCCATCATAAGGGGGCCCATCGCAAGTCTGGATCTGCAGATATCCTTCAATTACAGTCTTTTTGAAATTGTACTATGCATCCCCGGAACAATTATCTTGGGTTAATAAATCATGAATTAATTAGTAATGTTGGCAAATGTCATGCATTAGATTACCCTTCAAACTTGTTTAATGTTGATTGCACAACCCCTCCGTTTAAGTTTACAGTCAGCTGAATTGGTTGCGTTGTTTTGGGGCATGTCCTATTATTCTTGGCCCAGAAGGACCTGAATCGCCTAATGGGTTGGTGGTTTACACCGAGATTGTCTGCAGATGTACTTACAAGTTCAAAATTCGATTATTGTGAAATATTGGTTTTACTTCCATGGGGTGGGCGATGCTATACCCATGTGACGCATGCGCGCACTTTTATGCTGGAAGACCCACTTGTGGTAGTTCAATCAATTTGGTCCAGTCGAGGCAGCTCATTGTAGGATCAAATGTTGATTAAACTGGGCCAAAGAACCGCTTCAATGTAGTCCAGCCACGCTAGACTCCGTGAGGCCACGGAGTCTAGCTGCCGACCCTATTCACGCCATAAGCAACAGCTTTCGTGAGACCCGCCCGCTGACTTCACCGGGTTCTAGAAGATTAAATGTGCATTGAATCATGCCACTGTCAGACTATGATTCAAGAAGAAGGTTATCCCAACACGATTTAGTTCTAAAAACTACAATACCTCACTCAATAAATGTGTATGAGCCCATTTACTTTTGTTTTCGTACAATTTTGAGATATCTGCTGCGGTGTGGCAATGGGTCAAACACGTGCCAGTGCGACGCATACTAAAATACGAACCACCCGCTCGGTTACCGCCAAAATCCGCTCGGAAGGGGTATTTTCTCGCGGCAATCCGCTCTATGAACGAATATTTCCAGAGACCCCCCCCACCCCCCTCCCCGGTCGCAAGTGTTAAAATATCCACACTATAGGGGTATCTTTCTCATCATAAATGCGCGCTCTCTCCGGCATCAAGGCACCCGCGGACCACCCTCCCCCACCAGATTTGTATAACAATGCCCCCCCCCCCGCGGAGTGGCTGTGAAACCCCTCTGAAATCCCTGGGTGAGTTCGGATATGCGATCGGAGTAATCGGCGCGGATATTTGGAGCATGCGGACTCTTTCCGCTAATAGGCGGATCAATATTAACCGAACGCAAAATCTGCGGTCCGCGTGAATGTTGCATTTGCTGGAATGCACACATTTTGAAGATCGTTAAATGGCGCCATAAAATAAATCAACGAATACGTATTGTGTTCATTATCTTATTCTCGTTGTCATAATATTATTTACAGATTTTTTGCAGGTCGCAATACTACTATATATATATTAAATGTATTGTGCGGCCTGGACGCCATGTTGGAAATCCTCGTGATCCTCCTCTGGGTGGGGAGTAAGGTCTGGGTGTAAAATGTACCACGTGACCGCCCTATCGGACCACAATCTCCGCGTTCGGTTATATATTCCGCACAGTCCGACTACTCCGCCCGCATACCCGAACTCACCCCCTCTAGCAATGCAGAAAGTAGGATTTTAGATGGTTGCCTCACAGATTCAGACAGTTTGGGGGCAGCGTGGGAATTCGTCATTGGTCAGTCAGTCCGGTGTAACATGAAAACCTCTCCGCCGTGATAAAGTGTCCGGCTGACGTGTGCGCATGCGCAGCGAATGGTAAACATGTAAATAATATGTAAATAGTGCATGTATGTTTAGGGTTTAGGGTTAGGTTAGGATTAGGTTAGGGCCAGGGTTAGGGTTTGGGTTAGTATTAGGGTTCTGGTTAGGGTTAGTGGCATGAAAGAACCATGGCCGGACAGGTTATTATGTTACACCGGTCCATATCGTACCAACCCACGGGTGCCGCCATAAGATCGTCTAATATTTGATACCCAACCTGAACGAACGCGACCGCGGCTGTATGAGCGCTACTTATTCTTATGCCGTATCGCCCCCTGCAAACACGTTCACTACATGTTGGCCGATGCGAGTGCATGAGGCGGGAGTGCAATAAATGCAGCAGCCTGCAATGTAATTTGCATACAAGGAGTATGACGTCACATAAATTAGTTTTTGTATCGGGAATGATCGCGAGCAACATGTCTGAATCACAATGTCATGGCATGCGTGAGGGTATTTACTGCCTTATATCTTACTAAATAAATATAATTTCACCTTGGGGCATATACAATAAGAAGTCGGAAGGTTGAGCCCAAAGCATGATTGTCAGTCGGTACACTTGTCAATCCGTATTTTAGAAGTTGACCCACGCGGCCTTGACATTGATATAGCGCCGTTGTAACGACCGAGTGGGCTACGGCCGCGCGAACTTGATGGGGCTGCATGATAAAAATATCGCAGAACATTACTGATGTCGAATTTCGCTTTCAATTGACGCTGAAACGAAAGCTAAGGTACCATTCTACCGGAATATATTTTTAATGCATTAATTTGGAGGCTCAAATAAAGGTAGGCGACCCGCTAATCTCCCGACCTGAGTCAGGTCGGAACTCTGCTAATGGAAAAGAATAGCGAGGATGTTAAACGTAGGTGCGCGACATATCCAAGTTGGGAGCGGACCGCGTTTAATTTGTTGAACTAGCCTCAATGTTGACACTGGTTGCCTTTCTTTGTTAGCTCGGGTATATACCCGAGGTTAACGCAAGTTATACGTACTTCACGCATCGATCGATGTACGAATTCATGCGCCGGGGCCGGGTGCACGCGCACTCATTCGACATGCTCGGCACCGATTAGTATATGGGGGAAGATAACGGCTAATTGGAGATTGGAGAAAGACTAGACTGGACCCAGTGGCCTCTAATTGCCCACGGAATGACCGATTGAGCATTTGGCCTCAAACAAGCGCATGAGTGACTGTTTGGATGGAAACCCAGCGGATGGGCCTCGCAATAAATTGTAGGAGAAACTCCATGTGTTGGAGAAATCCCTTAGGCAAGGGGAAACCCCATATGCTGGGGAAATCCCTTAGTCTGGCGAAACCCCTTAGGCGGGGGAAACCCCTTAGTTTGGTAATCGACCACTGCCTGAAAGTCTTGTTTCAGCGGGAGCGTTCTAGCAATCATGGAAGATGTACCGGCTCCTATGCTCGGGATGGAGCCAGGACCGTGAAAGTAAAACAGGTTTCAGCTGCGCAAAGGAAAAACTAGTTTTCACATAGGGAACCGTGTCTGGTTTACAATCTGTATTTTCATCGATAAAGCCATACACTCCGCGTAAATTGTTACTATGATATGAATGACATAAATGGCTTTCCTCTCCTGGATTATTCTTTGCTGTCTTTGTTAGATTAGTATTTATCGCCAGAGATACATAATTCATCACCACTATTGTCCGCCAATAGCATTTACATGTACTAATGATGAGTTTTTGTCCATTTTGTGGACTTTTAATACTGACGTGAAATAAGGCAGGTAATATATTAAATATATTATAATATAAATTCTTATATCTTATAATTAGAATAAAATGAATACATGTTAGTATGGCCCGCCAGGAAGGTTTTGGTACAACAATGGTACAACAATGGCACCATGGAAGAACATTGGATGGAGTGGTGGTAGAAGGTGATAGGTCAATATGTAGGCCAATATATCTACAACGCTGCACCGGGACAAAGTCTTCCGGTTTGGACCCCTTTCTCGCAAATGACTTGCCACGCAATCGACTGTGCAGTCAATATCGTTATATTCATTTGTACTCCACTCACCCGGATCCCTTCAGAGGTTCCTCACAATATTAAGCATCCATCAATATGTCGCGAGAAGAAAGCGTCCATCGGCAGATCAGTAGCATATGGACAATTACGACATCGATAATTTCAACGACATGCCTCCCTTCTCGTTAGCTAGCTTTGAGTGGTGGTGGGAGGGCCATCCCGGGATGCCCTCTGGCTGCTTTAAGACGCCAGTACAGACTATGTAAAGGGCACCGATAAATCGATTCCATTCAGGCAGCTCCATCGGGTGAGGCGACATGGCCTATCACTGGCCTAGACCACCACAGAGGAATGAAAACGGCATTAAACTCCCCATACGTCGTACGATGGCAGTTCTCCTGCCTTTCGTGAGGTTGTGGGCGGCCAATATTCCGCAAAGACAAATATATATATATTTCTTCCGTGGATGGTTTGGATTTGGCCAAATATAGTTGGCCATATTGCACCAGGGCGAGCGAGCCTGTCTACCTACGCGGTAGCCATTAACGTCATATAAACGTTGGCAGATGAAATGTTGGCGTTTGAGGTTGCTGCAGTGCACATGCTTAGGTATTTGGGATATGGGTTGAAATTCTGATAGTGGAAATGTTTGAGTTTACTGTAATATGGTATTGATTGAATTATGTTTGTGTTTGATTATCGTTTGTTGCCATTTCTACGACAGCCGTTACGCATGTTGTCAACAATTAAAATCAACTGTTATATATATATATATAATTGGTAGTTTTGATAGCGAGTGCACTATGTAGATAACGCATGTATATATGTTCTTACCGTCATTTCTATGACGGTGACCTGCTTTCGATTTTGACAGGACTGGGGCCAGGTTTATCTGGTTCCGGTGATGACTGACGGCCGCAAGCTGACTCAATATTTTCACACAACTCATATCAACCTTAGTTACACAAAAATGACGTGTAATTCAGTGTAAAGTTGACTTTGCAAAGCATTTTGATATATATCTGTAGGCACAATACCCAGTGTAACGCTTGTACCTGGGGTTGAAACACATCATGTGTCTCTCTCTCTCTCTCCCCTCGCACCCTCTCTGCCTCCTTCCCTCCCTCTCCCGCTCTCTCCATCTCTGTCTGTGTCTATCCCTCTCCCCCAACTCTCTCCCTCTCCCTCACTTTCTCCCTCTTCCCACTCTCCCTCTCTCTCTCTCTTTCGGTCGAATCCAGTATCGAGGAACGCCATACAAACTACCACCTGTGACCTTTGGGGTCGGGAATTATTTCCTATGATTCAACACATAATCTCACAGCAGGGGGCAGGCCGGTGATGGTGGCGTCCCACGTTGTCTGTGACGTCTGCCCCGGTTGTCCCTAATCCACACCTCAGAGTCTGCAGGGAGCATATAGAAAGCCATGGACCACAGGCTTGTTTCCGTGCCCCTCCCCCCCCCCCCCAGCCCCAATTTTCCGATCCCGTACCCCACGACGCTCGAGGTTTGTCGAAATGGGAGAAATGTCAGAAGGGCTATTCCTGTATCTCTATACCATATTTACAGTGTATGCTTCCCATACTGTCTTGTAGATCTCGTTGGACTCCATAATATGTACCATGCTATGCTTAAATTACATTCAAATGACACCTGTATTATACAGCAGACACGGTTTTAAGGCAGATTTGGAACCATTAGTACACTAGGTATGCATTGTTTGAAATATACGGAGAGTCTGACAACGAAGTTAGGTTGAAGAGATGATTGTGAAGAGAGGATAGTAATTTCTTTCTTCTGATAATTATGATACTGCATTATCGTACGTTCTTTTTTCCGTACAGAAAAACACCTTGAGCCATATAAGCTAACTGAACATGTTGTTCTTACCTATTCGGCTGGATCCGACATTACCGTCAAAATGGAGCACACGTGTCTAAGTGAATTGAACAGGCGAGTCGCTACTCGAAGGAATGGTACATAAGTCTATCCTAGTGTGGTCGGTCGGTAACGGCGCCAAGCAAGGACGCTGGTTATCGGCTAACGACATGTACTGGACCCCACTGTGTGATGCCACTGTGTGACGCTACTGAGTGACGCCACTGTGTGACGCCACTGTGTGACGCTACTGTGTGACGCCACTGTGTGACGCCACTGTGTGACGCCACTGTGTGACGCCACGGTGTGACGCCAATGTGTCGCGCCACTGTGTGACGCCACTGTGTGACGCCACTGTGTGACGCCACTGTGTGACGCCACTGTGTGACGCCACTGTGTGACGCCACTGTGTAACGCCACTGTGTGACGCCACTGTGTGACGCCACTGTGTGACGCCACTGTGTGACGCCACTGAGTGACACCACTGTGTGACGCTACTGTCTGACGCCACTGTGTGACGCCACTGTGTGACGC
Source organism: Arenicola marina (assembly GCA_964019135.1). NCBI lineage: Eukaryota > Metazoa > Annelida > Polychaeta > Arenicolidae > Arenicola > Arenicola marina. The sequence continues at coordinate 17,581,356 of OZ025248.1, read as the reverse complement.
CACTGTGTGACGCCACTGTGTGACGCCAGTAATATGTGTTGGCCATTATGTGACGCCACTGAGTAACGCCAATAAGTGTGACGCCAGTAAGTGTGACGCCAGGAACATATCTTGGCCATAATATGACGCCACTGTGTGGTGCCACATTGTGACGTCACTGTGTGACGCCAGTAATATATGGGGTAAAAAAAAATCTGTCAAATCTTCATTTAACTTAGTACACTATGTCCCTGCTTTCACGGGGGTGTTCACTTGCCGCCTGCTCATTACGTGGTCCTTCCCTAAGGGTGCTGGCCTTTGGAGTGCCAGGGTGCCTCAGGGCGTCTTCAGCGAGCGAGACCGTTGGGTTCAGTGCATACTGCTGTATATCGCGCACGGCGGAGCGGTCGTTTTATAGCGGACTGGGAGTATTGGAGTGAACACATATCTCTTGAACGCCTTGGCGTCTCGACGGTCACACACAGGTTAGCACAGAGAGACAGCTTCAAAGACATCATCTGCCTTTTCCTTTGGGTATGCGGTGTCTCGCCGTCCCTTAATTACCACTTCCGGTTCCGATTTTGCAAATTTCTTATGAACTTTTAAGATCACAAAACTTTCATCTAAAGCATACCACTGCTAAGAGACTCAGCAATGATCGAGTTTTCCACTCTTTTAGTGCCAACATTTATAACATTTAACATATGAAAACCGAAACCGGCCCCCCCCCCTATCCAGATTGGCTGCATCCGACCCTGCCATGATCTTGACATGACCGATTTTGAATAAAAAGAAATGAATCACTGGCCCAGGGGCCGTATATGTGTACAATATGGAAAGTAAATAAAGAAGTTATTTTTTATTTTACATATAAACTAGAACGCTGATAACGAAAGTATGGCTAAATATGTATTATATTAGACGATGATTCACGAAAGCTCTCGGCATCGATTCTAATTCTCGGGAGGATCTGGCTCCCAAAAAGGGGCTGTGTTTGTCTCGTGCGAGAGGGAATGGCCCACCCCGATGGGCTCTGGTTTGAGAAACTGGATTTGAAATTTCAATCTAGGCATCCAGTGAGTATAAACCTAGACGTATAACGACAGGTCATCGGTGTGACGACTGCGGTAAACTCTGTCGGTCACAGATAGGCTTATTTAGTCATAAGCGCAAATACCGTCAAACAAATCCTTCTACTTAAGCCAAGAAAAAAGGATGACAACAAAAGATTCACGTACGTTTTGCGCCGACGAAACCGAAAAAATTTTACATTTGAAATTGCCTTGATCCACTGACCCATGTAGAGGACAGCATCGCATTGATCCACTCACCCATGTAGAGGACAGCATTGCATTGATCCACTCACCCATGGCGAGGACAGCATTGCCTTGATCCACTCACCCATGGCGAGGACAGCATTGCCTTGATCCACTCACCCATGGCGAGGACAGCATTGCCTTGATCCACTCCCCATGGCGAGGACAGCACTGCCTAGATCCACTCACCCATGGCGAGGACAGCATTGCATTGATCCACTCACCCATGGCGAGGACAGCATTGCATTGATCCACTCACCCATGGCGAGGACAGCATTGCCTTGATCCACTCACCCGTGGCGAGGACAGCATTGCCTTGATCCACTCACCCATGGCGAGGACAGCACTGCCTAGATCCACTCACCCGTGGCGAGGACAGCATTGCATTGATCCACTCACCCATGGCGAGGACAGCATTGGCTTGATCCACTCACCCATGGCGAGGACAGCATTGCCTTGATCCACTCACCCATGGCGAGGACAGCATTGCATTGATCCACTCACCCATGGCGAGGACAGCATTGCCTTGATCCACTCACCCATGGCGAGGACAGCATTGCCTTGATCCACTGACCCATGTAGAGGACAGCATTGCCTTGATCCACTCACCCATGTAGAGGACAGCATTGCATAGATCCACTCACCCATGGCGAGGACAGCATTGCCTTGATCCACTCACCCATGGCGAGGACAGCATTGCCTTGATCCACTCACCCATGGCGAGGACAGCATTGCCTTGATCCACTCCCCATGGCGAGGACAGCACTGCCTAGATCCACTCACCCATGGCGAGGACAGCATTGCATTGATCCACTCACCCATGGCGAGGACAGCATTGCATTGATCCACTCACCCATGGCGAGGACAGCATTGGCTTGATCCACTCACCCATGGCGAGGACAGCATTGCCTTGATCCACTGACCCATGTAGAGGACAGCATTGCCTTGATCCACTCACCCATGTAGAGGACAGCATTGCATTGATCCACTCACCCATGGCGAGGACAGCATTGCCTTGATCCACTCACCCATGGCGAGGACAGCATTGCCTTGATCCACTCACCCATGGCGAGGACAGCATTGCCTTGATCCACTCCCCATGGCGAGGACAGCACTGCCTAGATCCACTCACCCATGGCGAGGACAGCATTGCATTGATCCACTCACCCATGGCGAGGACAGCATTGCATTGATCCACTCACCCATGGCGAGGACAGCATTGGCTTGATCCACTCACCCATGGCGAGGACAGCATTGCCTTGATCCACTCACCCATGGCGAGGACAGCATTGCATTGATCCACTCACCCATGGCGAGGACAGAATAGCCTTGATCCACTCCCCATGTCGAGGACAGCACTGCCTAGATCCACTCACCCATGGCGAGGACAGAATTGCCTTGATCCACTCACCCATGGCGAGGACAGCACTGCCTAGATCCACTCACCCGTGGCGAGGACAGCATTGCCTTGATCCACTCACCCATGGCGAGGACAGCATTGCATTGATCCACTCACCCATGGCGAGGACAGCATAGCCTTGATCCACTCCCCATGGCGAGGACAGCACTGCCTAGATCCACTCACCCATGGCGAGGACAGCATTGCCTTGATCCACTCACCCATGGCGAGGACAGCACTGCCTAGATCCACTCACCCGTGGCGAGGACAGCATTGCCTTGGTCCACTCACCCATGGGGAGGACAGCATTGCCTTGATCCACTCACCCATGGGGAGGACAGCATTGTCTTGATCCACTCACCCATGGCGAGGACAGCATTGCCTTGATCCACTCACCCGTGGCGAGGACAGCATTGCCTAGATCCACTCCCCATGTCGAGGACAGCACTGCCTAGATCCACTCACCCATGGCGAGGACAGCATTGCCTTGATCCACTCACCCAAGGGGAGGACAGCATTGCATTGATCCACTCACCCATGGCGAGGACAGCATTGCCTTGATCCACTCACCCATGGGGAGGACAGCATTGCATTGATCCACTCACCCATGGCGAGGACAGCATTGCATTGATCCACTCACCCATGGCGAGGACAGCATAGCCTTGATCCACTCCCCATGTCGCGGACAGCACTGCCTAGATCCACTCACCCATGGCGAGGACAGCATTGCCTTGATCCACTCACCCATGGCGAGGACATCACTGCCTAGATCCACTCACCCGTGGCGAGGACAGCATTGCCTTGATCCACTCACCCATGGCGAGGACATCACTGCCTAGATCCACTCACCCATGGCGAGGACAGCATTGCATTGATCCACTCACCCATGGGGAGGACAGCATTGTCTTGATCCACTAACCCATGGCGAGGACAGCATTGCCTTGATCCACTCACCCATGGCGAGGACAGCATTGCATTGATCCACTCACCCATGGTGAGGACAGCATAGCCTTGATCCACTCCCCATGGCGAGGACATCACTGCCTAGATCCACTCGCCCGTGGCGAGGACAGCATTGCATTGATCCACTCACCCATGGGGAGGACAGCATTGTCTTGATCCACTCACCCATGGCGAGGACAGCATCGCCTTGATCCACTGACCCATGTAGAGGACAGCATTGCCTTGATCCACTCACCCATGGCGAGGACAGCATTGCATTGATCCACTCACCCATGGCGAGGACAGCATTGCCTTGATCCACTCACCCATGGCGAGGACAGCATTGCATTGATCCACTCACCCATGGCGAGGACAGCATTGCATTGATCCACTCACCCATGGCGAGGACAGCATTGCATTGATCCACTCACCCATGGCGAGGACAGCATTGGCTTGATCCACTCACCCATGGCGAGGACAGCATTGCCTTGATCCACTCACCCATGGCGAGGACAGCATTGCATTGATCCACTCACCCATGGCGAGGACAGAATAGCCTTGATCCACTCCCCATGTCGAGGACAGCACTGCCTAGATCCACTCACCCATGGCGAGGACAGAATTGCCTTGATCCACTCACCCATGGCGAGGACAGCACTGCCTAGATCCACTCACCCGTGGCGAGGACAGCATTGCCTTGATCCACTCACCCATGGCGAGGACAGCATTGCATTGATCCACTCACCCATGGCGAGGACAGCATAGCCTTGATCCACTCCCCATGGCGAGGACAGCACTGCCTAGATCCACTCACCCATGGCGAGGACAGCATTGCCTTGATCCACTCACCCATGGCGAGGACAGCACTGCCTAGATCCACTCACCCGTGGCGAGGACAGCATTGCCTTGGTCCACTCACCCATGGGGAGGACAGCATTGCCTTGATCCACTCACCCATGGGGAGGACAGCATTGTCTTGATCCACTCACCCATGGCGAGGACAGCATTGCCTTGATCCACTCACCCGTGGCGAGGACAGCATTGCCTAGATCCACTCCCCATGTCGAGGACAGCACTGCCTAGATCCACTCACCCATGGCGAGGACAGCATTGCCTTGATCCACTCACCCAAGGGGAGGACAGCATTGCATTGATCCACTCACCCATGGCGAGGACAGCATTGCCTTGATCCACTCACCCATGGGGAGGACAGCATTGCATTGATCCACTCACCCATGGCGAGGACAGCATTGCATTGATCCACTCACCCATGGCGAGGACAGCATAGCCTTGATCCACTCCCCATGTCGCGGACAGCACTGCCTAGATCCACTCACCCATGGCGAGGACAGCATTGCCTTGATCCACTCACCCATGGCGAGGACATCACTGCCTAGATCCACTCACCCGTGGCGAGGACAGCATTGCCTTGATCCACTCACCCATGGCGAGGACATCACTGCCTAGATCCACTCACCCATGGCGAGGACAGCATTGCATTGATCCACTCACCCATGGGGAGGACAGCATTGTCTTGATCCACTAACCCATGGCGAGGACAGCATTGCCTTGATCCACTCACCCATGGCGAGGACAGCATTGCATTGATCCACTCACCCATGGTGAGGACAGCATAGCCTTGATCCACTCCCCATGGCGAGGACATCACTGCCTAGATCCACTCGCCCGTGGCGAGGACAGCATTGCATTGATCCACTCACCCATGGGGAGGACAGCATTGTCTTGATCCACTCACCCATGGCGAGGACAGCATCGCCTTGATCCACTGACCCATGTAGAGGACAGCATTGCCTTGATCCACTCACCCATGGCGAGGACAGCATTGCATTGATCCACTCACCCATGGCGAGGACAGCATTGCCTTGATCCACTCACCCATGGCGAGGACAGCATTGCATTGATCCACTCACCCATGGGGAGGACAGCATTGTCTTGATCCACTCACCCATGGCGAGGACAGCATTGCCTTGATCCACTCACCCATGTCGAGGACAGCATTGCATTGATCCACTCACCCATGGCGAGGACAGCATAGCCTTGATCCACTCCCCATGTCGAGGACAGCACTGCCTAGATCCACTCACCCATGGCGAGGACAGCATTGCCTTGATCCACTCACCCATGGCGAGGACATCACTGCCTAGATCCACTCACCCGTGGCGAGGACAGCACTGCCTAGATCCACTCACCCGTGGCGAGGACAGCATTGCCTTGGTCCACTCACCCATGGGGAGGACAGCATTGCCTTGATCCACTCACCCATGGCGAGGACAGCATTGTCTTGATCCACTCACCCATGGCGAGGACAGCATTGCCTTGATCCACTCACCCATGGGGAGGACAGCATTGCCTTGATCCACTCACCCATGGGGAAGACAGCATTGCCTTGATCCACTCACCCATGGCGAGGACAGCACTGCCGAGATCCACTCACCCATGGCGAGGACAGAACTGCCTAGATCCACTCACCCATGGCGAGGACAGCACTGCCTAGATCCACTCACACGTGGCGAGGACAGCATTGCCTTGGTTCACTCACCCATGGGGAGGACAGCATAGCCTTGATCCACTCCCCATGGCGAGGACAGCACTGCCTAGATCCACTCACCCATGGCGAGGACAGCACTGCCTAGATCCACTCACCCATGGCGAGGACAGCACTGCCTAGATCCACTCACCCGTGGCGAGGACAGCATTGCCTTGGTCCACTAACCCATGGGAAGGACAGCATTGCCTTGATCCACTCACCCGTGGCGAGGACAGCATTGCCTTGGTCCACTCACCCATGGGGAGGACAGCATAGCCTTGATCCACTCCCCATGGCGAGGACAGCACTGCCTAGATCCACTCACCCATGGCGAGGACAGCACTGCCTAGATTCACTCACCCATGGCGAGGACAGCACTGCCTAGATCCACTCACCCATGGCGAGGACAGCACTGCCTAGATCCACTCACCCGTGGCGAGGACAGCATTGCCTTGGTCCACTCACCCATGGGAAGGACAGCACTGCCTAGATCCACTCACCCATGGCGAGGACAGCACTGCCTAGATCCACTCACCCGTGGCGAGGACAGCATTGCCTTGATCCACTCACCCATGGCGAGCACATCATTGCCTTGATCCACTCACCCATGGCGAGGACAGCATTGCCTTGATCCACTCACCCATGGCGAGGACATCATTGCCTAGATCCACTCACCCATGGCGAGGACAGCACTGCCTTGATCCACTCACCCAGGGCGAGGACAGCACTGCCTTGATCCACTCACCCATGGCGAGGACAGCACTGCCTTGATCCACTCACCCGTGGCGAGGACAGCATTGCCTTGATCCACTCACTCATGGCGAGCACATCATTGCCTTGATCCACTCACCCATGACGAGGACAGCATTGCCTTGATCCACTCACCCATGGCGAGGACATCATTGCCTAGATCCACTCACCCATGGCGAGGACAGCACTGCCTTGATCCACTCACCCATGGCGAGGACAGCACTGCCTTGATCCACTCACCCATGGCGAGGACAGCACTGCCTTGATCCACTCACCCATGGCGAGGACAGCACTGCCTAGATCCACTCACCCATGGCGAGGACAGCACTGCCTAGATCCACTCACCCGTGGGGAGGACAGCATTGCCTTGATCCACTCACCCATGGCGAGCACATCATTGCCTTGATCCACTCACCCATGGCGAGGACAGCATTGCCTTGATCCACTCACCCATGGCGAGGACATCATTGCCTAGATCCACTCACCCATGGCGAGGACAGCATTGCCTAGGTCCACTCACCCATGGCGAGGACATCATTGCCTGGAACCACTAACCTAGAGCTCCCTCAGTCCCTCATCGGAGGTTAGAGGGGGGAATACCTTTTCCGATCTCCGCGATTGACATCCACGAATTCTTGGAGGTTCGTGATCAGCTGTGCGCAGACGAAATATATCATCGTCGTGGGTATTCAGGTGGACTATCAGGTAGTTATTATATAACAAAAAACGAAATACAAATGTATTCCATCATTACCACTGAATACACCGTCGGAGCCTAATAGCTTCCAGTATCGCAGGATACATGCTATAGATTCCTCCTCTAGAGTGTCAGGAAATCGATGTTTGCCCATAAAACGCTCCGAGACTGGTTTGATAGAGCGCTACAGGTTTACAATTCCGAGGGAATGGAAACCCATTCAACAATGATTAACACGTGCCAGTTTGCATCGACAGGCAGCCAGATAGGCCTCTCATCGAGGAATGGTAGACCAGATGGTCGCAGGCCACTGTATTGAGGTACTGGATTGCCAGGTGCTATTCAAGGCAACGAATGACGAAGAAGACAACATTTATTAACGTTTATCTAATTGTGTAGGTTGATTAGGGACCGTGCTTGGGAATATATTAGACCCATACGCTCGTTACCTTGACTAACCCCGCGTTACATTATGAGTAATCCGTAACCATCCACAGGAGAAAGAGAATGTGGCATATATTAATATCACTTTCAATGAGGTGGAGGAAGTGTGTGAAAGCTGTCTACCCGTTGCTACGGATACAATGACAACAGAGACATTCGTTGTCATGCAATACTTTCTTTGTAAGCTGGAACCTCTCCAATATGGACGGTAATTATTCATTAGGTCCGGATCCGTTTTTCATTAGCAGTCCCTGCTCGTAACCCTCAGGCCTCAGCCCTCAGCTCGGCAAGCGACCAGGACCTGAAGCCACCGGCGTGTGGAACAGCACCCACACGGCTGTGATTACAAAAACAACATTGAACGACAAAGCACTGTTGCATGATAGACCATGTAACAAATGGTGCGACCTATTCAGGCTGTTTCCGCCAGCGGTAGCGCCAGCTGTCCCGGACTTTTGTCAAGCCTTTATATACCCTGCGCTGGGCTGCCCTTGTCGGGGATAGGGAGGGGCAGTCCACGGAAGGCGTTCGGTTCGCACCACCCCAAACGGCTTGCTGCGGCCATTGCCCAAACCATATGGCTTGCTGCGGCCATTCCCTGCCAACACCACACGGCTTGCGGCGGCTATTGCCCAAACTATATGGCTTGCTGCGGCCATTCCCTGCCAACACCACGCGGCTTTCGGCGGCCATTGCCAACACCACACGGAGTGCTGCGGCCATTGCCCACATCACACGGCTTGCTGCGGCCATTGCCCACACCACACGGCTTTCTGCGGCCATTGCCCACACCACACGGCTTTCTGCGGCCATTGGCGACACGACGCGGCTGGTTGCGGCCATTGCCCACGCCACGCGGCTTGCTGTGGCCATTGCCCACACCACACGGCCTGTTGCGGCCATTGCCCACACCACCCGGCTTGCTGCGGCCATTGCCGACACCACCCGGCTTGCTGCGGCCATTGCCCACAACACCCGGCTTGCTGCGGCCATTGCCCACAGCACACGGCTTGCTGCGGCCACTGCCCAAACCACACGGCTTGCTGCGGCCATTGCCCACACCACACGGCTTGCTGCGGCCATTGCCCACACCACACGGCTTGTTGCGGCCACTGCCCACACCACACGGCTTTTTGCGGCCATTGCCCACACCACACGGCTTTCTGCGGCCATTGCCCACAGCACACGGCTTTCCGCGGCCATTACCCACACCACACGGCTTGCTGTGGCCATTGCCCACACCACACGGCCTGTTGCGGCCATTGCCCACACCACCCGGCTTGCTGCGGCCATTGCCCACACCACATGGCTTTCTGCGGCCACTGTTCACACCACACGGCTTGCTGCGGCCATTGCCCACACCACACGGCTTGCTGCGGCCACTGCCTACACCACACGGCTTGCTGCGGCCACTGCCCAAACCACACGGCTTGCTGCGGCCATTGCCCACACCACACGGCTTGCTGCGGCCACTGCCCACACCACACGGCTTTCGGCGGCCACTGCCCACAGCACACGGCTTGCTGCGGCCACTGCCCCCACCACACGGCTTGCTGCGGCCATTGCCCACACCACACGGCTTGCTGCGGCCACTGCCCAAACCACACGGCTTGCTGCGGCCATTGCCCACACCACACGGCTTGCTGCGGCCACTGCCCACACCACACGGCTTTCGGCGGCCACTGCCCACACCACACGGCTTGCTGCGGCCACTGCCCACACCACACGGCTTGCTGCGGCCATTGCCCACACCACACGGCTTGCTGCGGCCATTGCCCAAACCACACGGCTTGCTGCGGCCATTGCCCACACCACACGGCTTGCTGCGGCCATTGCCCACAGCACACGGCTTGCTGCGGCCATTGCCCACAGCACACGGCTTGCTGCGGCCATTGCCCACAGCACACGGCTTGCTGCGGCCATTGCCCACACCACACGGCTTGCTGCGGCCATTGCCCACACCACACGGCTTGTTGCGGCCATTGCCCACACCACACGGCTTGCTGCGGCCACTGCCCAAACCACACGGCTTGCTGCGGCCATTGCCCACACCACACGGCTTGCTGCGGCCACTGCCCACACCACACGGCTTTCGGCGGCCACTGCCCACAGCACACGGCTTGCTGCGGCCACTGCCCACACCACACGGCTTGCTGCGGCCATTGCCCACACCACACGGCTTGCTGCGGCCATTGCCCAAACCACACGGCTTGCTGCGGCCATTGCCCACACCACACGGCTTGCTGCGGCCACTGCCCACACCACACGGCTTTCGGCGGCCACTGCCCACACCACACGGCTTGCTGCGGCCACTGCCCACACCACACGGCTTGCTGCGGCCATTGCCCACACCACACGGCTTGCTGCGGCCACTGCCCAAACCACACGGCTTGCTGCGGCCATTGCCCACACCACACGGCTTGCTGCGGCCATTGCCCACACCACACGGCTTTTTGCGGCCATGGCCCACAGCACACGGCTTGCTGCGGCCATTGCCCACAGCACACGGCTTGCTGCGGCCATTGCCCACACCACACGGCTTGCTGCGGCCATTGCCCACACCACACGGCTTGCTGCGGCCATTGCCCACAGCACACGGCTTGTTGTGGCCACTGCTCACACCACACGGCTTGTTGCGGCCACTGCCCACACCACACGGCTTGCTGCGGCCATTGCCCAAGGCACACGGCTTGTTGTGGCCACTGCCCACACCACACGGCTTGCTGCGGCCATTGCCCACAGCACACGGCTTGCTGCGGCCATTGCCCACACCTCACGGCTTGTTGCGGCCACTGCTCACAGCACACGGCTTGTTGCGGTCACTGCCCACAGCACACGGCTTGTTGCGGCCATTGCCCACACCACACGGCTTGTTGTGGCCATTGCCCACAGCACACGGCTTGTTGCGGCCACTGCCCACACCACACGGCTTGTTGCGGCCATTGCCCCCACCACGCGACATAACAACCACGTCAGACTTGTCAATGTCAAGGGATTCCCATCCGACTTTCGCTGGCGGAAGAAAGTTTTAGTCCATTCGATGAATCCTATCTAGGTAAAGTGGAGGAGAATATCATTTATATTCCCTGTAAACAGCAACCTGATGCCTTTCTGTGATGTGTTCGGTTTCCTAGCACGCCTCAATGTCCCGTAACCAGGCATCGGAATCGCACTCATCTCGTTGACATATTACCATAAACACCATCCCATTGTAACATGATTGGCAATCCACTAATACATAAGAACCGGAACGAAACATTGTGCAGCCTAAACCTAATACTAATTACCGCGCGAAATAAGTGCGAGTACTTCAGCGGATTCATTTGCTGGCAATTACAAGTGAAAAACTTATACATGCGCCATTCCCGGTGGTCATATAGTTAATCCATCAGCCTTGTGTGACGCTGACCGCAATCAATACACGACCTCCATGTTATGCTGACAAGGATTGCCGTTAGTGACACTTTTGCTAAACCATCTACCCCCACCTCCTCCTGCCCCCCCCCCCCCGCGGCGCACTCAGTAATGAGGCTGCCTAGTCCCACTCTAGGCACATGAGTTCGACGGCCGAATATTTCGCCTCGGGTCCTGGTCTGCAAGTTGCTCACGTGTGCTCTTCTGCGGGTCCATATACTGTACTATGGGCCTCAAACCATAGGTGAGTGAAGAAAAAAGTCACTTGCAGACCCTATTGGAGGATCCCCTTTTGCAAAGGTGTTTATAACATCATCTAGATACCGAGGGCGATGTCAAAATGATATCAATGTAGCACAGCTATTAATATGTCGATCCGTTACCTATTGGAATGATCGTTTTAATGCGTACCATGGTGTTAGCCACAGATATAGATAGACGCCCTCTTCTCCTATCCAACGGGGCAAGGTAGGAGACCAGGGCCCGTAAGTGCGAAACACCAGGGGCAAAATATTTCGCCCTACAATAGGACATTAGCCTGGGGGCGGGTGAAATATTTTGCCCTGGCCGTTTCGAAATTACGGGCCCTCGGGTTAATAAAACGCTTCATGTATAGCAGGCTGTATAATATGTTAATTAATTTAAACAGTTATTTATTGGCTTACACACCAGGCGCCTACCCTTGCAATTAAAATATTTATTTTCTTCAATCTTTGATATATTGCCCATCTATCAGCTAAATCAGTATTGTGCAATGTAACATGGAACTCACCCAACGCTCTCCCAAATAAAATCGGTATTCGGAATCAAATCCACGTGAAGGCTGATGCGAGTAGGACAGTTCTTAATAATTGCGTGATTATGATGAAGACACCAATATTGTGAAGTGTGAAAGTGTCTGTTTTGCAAGATAATGGTAATGGAAAACGGAATAAATATTTTGTGCCAATCTCCTTGATATGGTAATAGTATAGTTATTATTGTAGGGTACATGCGTGTTACATGGCTGTTAAACCTTCCATCCAAGTCCATCTGCTGATGTCAATTGATACACTACATTACACTATTACATTGTTAAACACAATGGCCGATAGCCTCCTTGTGATACCCGTGTAGCCATGCAGTCTTTATGTCGTTGGGGTGGATTGACTCGCAGGGTTTCACTGTTGTTGCACTTGTACGACATAACGATGTGTCCGTAAATTCGTCCTCGTCGTTGCCAATTACCAACCGGTCCATTCGGTCGTCCATTGTAGTGACCCGCTCCCGTCACCAGCAGCTTCCGTTCATGGCCACCAGATGTCGCCCACTTCGCTGGAAGACCGCGGTACAAAGCCACGCCTATGGCGACCCCTGGATGTGGAGAGCATGGCGGGGGCAGGGACCGACAGGGACTGAAGTCAACAACTCTAACCCCGCCAGTTGTTGATCCGACAGTGGTGGGACATTGACTTGGGCAGCCACCGCTACACTAACCTATATGGACCGGCATGCGAAGCATTTTAAATGATTGATGTCATTCAAATACCGGGTCCATTATTGATGAACAGTGCACCAGATCGCATGGCTCAACTCCGGGGAAAGAATCATTTTAACAAAAGTGATCAATCACGCAGCGTTCCGAACATCTAATGGGTATGTGTGTTTTTATATCGCATGCCCATGACTTACGTACTGCAAGGCCAAAATAATAAAAAAGGGACTACAAAAATAGAACAACACATGGTTTAGTTGTCAGACGTGTCCATAAACAGAGCGCATTGCATCGGTAACATGGGAAACGAAGCCATAAAAACAACACTTATTATCGCCCAGGGTCCACGTGGTCGACACATGGATTACGGACACCGCGCAGAGGACCCTGGGATATACAGGATGTGACAGGGAGCGTGATGACCACCAATTAGTCAGTTTGTGCCACACTGAACAACACCGTCATCAGCTTTCACGGTTCGATCGCCCTGGGTCCCGGTATAGAAAGGGAAGCCACGGTGGTCGGGTGGTGAGCACTCGACGAGGGGGGGGGGGGGGGGGGTGGACCCCACGTGTCATAGACAATCGCTGTCCTTTCATCTCATTGTCACACGAGGTCAGTGACCCGCATTAGAAACGTAAATCATATCAATTGTCCATCGCTCGTTAGGGGGCGACACAATCCGTGCAAGCACTTGGCTTGGCTTAAAGATGGTCCAACTAGGCATATCTCCATAATGGCAAGAATGAATAGAAATACGCGTGGCTACTTAGCCGAAATCGACGTGAATGATATGAATTTCATTGGTTGTTATAGTGCTACCAACAACGGACATTTCATACACAAGGCTCATGATCATCCTCATACCCAAGACAGCCAATGATTTCATCGACCGCCGAGCATACACCGGAGGGCAGTAACCTGAGCCCCACCCCCCCCCCCCCCCGGGTAATCAGGGAATGTGGGACGGGGCAGGGGGAGAAACCCGTCTACGAGTAGTCAGGAGGTGTGGTGGGGGCAGGGGGAGGAGGCCGTTGACGGGTAGTCAGGGAAGGGGGTGGGGCCAGTAACCAGAGCCCGTCCACGGGTAGTCAGAGAATGTGGTGGGGGCAGGGGTTGGGGGGAACCCGTCCACGGGTAGTCAGGGAACGGGGTAGGGGCAGGGGGAGGAACCCTTCCACGTGTAGTCAGGAGGTGTGGTGGGGGCAGGGGGAGGCGTCCGTCCACGAGCAGTCAGGGAATGAGGGTGGGGGCAGGGGGAGGAACCCGTCCACGGGTAGTCAGGGGAGGGGGGGGTGGGTACAGGGGCAGGAAACCGTCCACGGGTAGTCAGGGGATGGGGTGGGGGCAGGGGGAGGAACCCGTCCATGGCTAGTCAGGGGGTGTGGTAGGGCCAAGGGGAGGAGCCCATCAACGGGTATTCAGGGAATGAGGGTGGGGGCAGGGGGAGGAATCCGTCCACGGGTAGTCAGGGGAGGGGGGGTGGGGGCAGGGGGAGGAGCCCCTCCACGGGTAGTCAGGCCAGGGGGGGGCAGGGGGAGGAGCCCCTCCACGGGTAGTCAGGGGGTGTGGGGGGGGGGGTAGGAACATAACACCTACATGTCGCACGTCAGCGACATGGCGATGACGTTAACGTTTAGGTCAACAACGATGATAACATTGTTTTGCTGGCTCTAAAGGGTAATTTTAGCCCCCGATGAGTCATTTTATCCCAGTAGCACTGCGAGACTGCAGGGACCTTAGGGCACCTGACCGTCCCGGTCCTTCCACCCTTAACCGGTAACCGGCGCCGCCCGAGACCGTCGTGGCCAACAGCCTGTCGGGGTGTTACTGTTCTCATGGAAACTCCGAAGGGAGGGCGCAGCTGCCTCCAGAATGGCGGGATGTCGCTGTTATGGTGGCAACTCCTGAAGGGTGGGCGCAGCTGACTACAGTATGGGGGGGTATCACTGTTATGGTGGCAACTCCCGAAAGGTGGGCGCCGCTGCCTACAGTATGGCGGCAACTCCCGAAGGGTGGGCGCAGCTGCCAACTGTATGGCGGGCTGTCACTGTTCTGGTAATAACTCCTGAAGGGTGGGTGCAGCTGCCTACAGTATGGCTGGATGTCAATGTTCTGGTAGAAACTTCTGAAGGGTGGGCGCAGCTGCCTACAGTATGGCGGGCTGTCACTTCTGGTAGAAACTCCTGAAGGGTGGGCGCAGCTGCCTACAGTTTGGCTGGATGTCACTGTTCTGGTAGACACTTCTGAAGGGTGGGCGCAGCTGCCTACAGTATGACGGGGTGTTACTATTCTGGTAGAAACTCCTGAAGGGTGGGCGCAGCTGCCTATAGTATGGCGGGGTGTTACTATTCTGGTAGAAACTCCTGAAGGGTGGGCGCAGCTGCCTACAGTATGGCGGGGTGTTACTATTCTGGTAGAAACTCCTGAAGGGTGGGCGCAGTTGCCTACAGCATGGCGGGGTGTTACTGTGCTGGTAGAAACTCCTGAAGGGTGGGCGCAGCTGCCTACTGTATAGCGGGGTGTTACTATTCTGGTAGAAACTCCTGAAGGGTGGGCGCAGCTGCCTACAGCATGGCGGGGTGTTACTGTTCTGGTAGAAACTCCTGAAGGGTGGGCGCAGCTGCCTACAGTATGGCGGGGTGTTACTATTCTGGTAGAAACTCCTGAAGGGTGGGCGCAGCTGCCTACAGTATGGCGGGGTGTTACTATTCTGGTAGAAGCTCCTGAATGGTGGGCGCAGCTGCCTACAGTATGGCGGGGTGTTACTATTCTGGTAGAAACTCCTGAAGGGTAGGCGCAGCTGCCTACAGCATGGCGGGGTGTTACTGTTCTGGTAGAAACTCCTGAAGGGTGGCCGCAGCTGCCTACGATATTTTTATTCGTTGGCGCCATCACAATGACGTATATTTCATACGACTTCACAATGCAACTGAGAAACTAACGTTTTTTTGCATTTGCTACGAAAACGAGGCATTATGACGTCATACGGATTCTCTCCGGTGACAACGTTGGCGCAACGCTTCACACAGAAAACTTAACAAACTTGGTCTTTTCTTGATCTAAAAGTTATTCGAAAGCATCCAGCTGGTCTTATTTTATCTTTACTGTGTGGTTTAATTACGCACCCGTGTGTTGTTACTCCATGCACTGCACATTTTGACACCGGAATGGTTAAGTCGATCACTTGCTCTCGCCGTTTTTGTTACCACGGAGGCACGCGAAAGTTTGGCGAACTTGCGAAAGCCTGTGTACAGGGCTAAATTTAAAACGTTATTTTTAGCATTTGAGTGTTTTGAAGACGGATTTTTCCCTGCATATTCCCAAAGTTTTGCGCTTCATCGCCTCCAAATATTTTAACGTATATCTCCCATAGCCATGTTTAGTGAAATGGTACTCATAGTCTTTAGAATAAATCTGGAAAGAAACTGACTTATAGCTGCCTATACTTCAACATGGAGCACGTGTGTTTGTTTGTCCCCAACACTGAAGTCTCACGGCCCGAACGCGAGAACTGTATAGCCCTATCTACGGTGAAATGTTGCTGGATGACTTACTTGGGCAGTGTGAGCATTCAACGAAGTCCCGACAAAAGACGCATTTCTGGATGGCTAAACTACACCGATGAAGACTTATTAGTTTGTACATAGCGACAAATTGAAATTTATTTTGTTAACCCATGTGCATTTTTAGAAGTAACTTGTAGATCCTGCCCCACTGACTTGCATCTGTACCGATGTGTAACGTATCAACCCATTTCTCGCGTATCTTGAGCCCTTGAATAAAACGTTCATAAATAGGCCTACCATTGCAAGACTTCTACTCTTAAGCAATCTACCCCCCCCCCCCATCCACTGCCACGTGTTTATGTTTCATCAACGACAATTTCGTTCCTAACAGTATTGTCTCCATTGTCTGGGAACACTGTGAAACAGGCTAGAAAAATAACAAAATTAATGGCTGTCATATTTTCTACAGAATTTTATCCATCCCCGACATGTCCACGCGATTAAACGCAACATACCTTATAGTCAATGATAGAACAAAGACGAGAGCAGGAGATTGACGTCGCACTTTGGTTGGCAATCCATCTATCCGATGCGCCAGAAAACACGATAATTGCCTATAAACGAGAGCGTAACTCGAGGACACCGACATCGCTGTCTTTATCAACGCACTCAATCTGCGGCGAGTCATCGCGCGGCATTCCAGCGTGCCGACATCAAGAAAACGGAGGCGACATTTTGTCGCGACGCCCGGTTTACGCGGAACTAGCTTGCTGGCTGTCAGCTTCAACTGTTGCAAGGTGCTGCTGTGTCGGGGCTTCCATCATGTTCCACCCGGATCGGCGACGCGTGTCTGTCATGGGGCCTACGTGCTTGCCGCATGATCTCACCTTCAAAATTTGTGGTGTGCGCAGCGAGTGCCGAGTCAAGGAATGGCGTGTGCTTTCAACTTTTGTTTTTGGGTTTGTACTTATTGGTGCATTTGGTTATTGACATCCTGCTCACCTGTTACTCAGGTAATGAATATAATGTCTGTTTTTTGGAATAATATCCACTTTCTGCACTGTGGTCGGCACCCGGGGGGGCGGGGGGTGTTACACAAATCTGGTCGGGGGGTTCCTGGTGTGCCCATTGATTCCGGAGACAGCGGACATTGATGAAAGATACATCTAGAGAACGGGTACTTTAAAAATTGACTGGTTGGGGGGGGGGGGGGGGGGCTCTGAAATAAATAAAGCAGTTTGAGAATGTGAAGAACTGAGTGTGGGGTAGAGTTTGGGATGGGAGAGTTATTTGTAATCCCCACTGCGTGTTGGGGTTGTCGAGAGGAGGGGTGGGCGGTCCTTCCGTCCCACATGATCAATCGGTTGATGTCGCCATGTTAAGACATCGCTTTAATAAAGTTTTGTAAAACTAATATATGGTCATGATCAGCAATGTAACGTGCCGTATTATCTGTTGCATCGCAGTTGTTGGGGCCATGACAAATGGCTTGACGCCATACCATAATGTAGCTTTTATATCACACTATCAGTAGATATCATCGATTGATCAGCCATGTTTAACCCTGAAAGCCTACATCTAGAGGATATAAGTAATGGACTATATCTAGTGTGGGTGATTTATCAGCTATGTAATTGATTTAGTGCCACTATTACCCTTATCGTGCTATATATGTATATATATATATATAATGACATACATCGATCTTGCCGTCTAATATGTTAGGACCTATATCCCGGTCTGGCGTATGGACCGTCTTGGCTTTACACACGTGGTAGCAGAGGGTGAACTCTGATATTGGATTTAAAAGCAATGAAATATGCTGCCCGTTTGTAAATATCGTGTTTGAGCGCTCTTTTCGCAATCAATGATTGGTTTGGGTGGGTGATTTAGGCCAGGTTTGTGCGCAGATTGGTTGAATGGGGCTTAATTAAAAAAATGACAAGTTCTTAGTCGACCGGTGAAACGACCGCAGATGTTTTAGGTATTAGGAGTGTATGTCCCGGGGGGGGGGGAGGTGGTTACCTCAAGCCTCCCTCCCTGCACCCCTTCTATCCGTATAGATTTATTATGCTAGTCTTCTCGCCTGTGAAATAGTGTCCATTTCATCCTGAGCATTTTGGTTTTAAGGTTATCAAATATTCATAACAATACACCGCTGTAAGTCCGACACCTTGAGTGATCACCTCTTGTTTCGCCGACTGCAGCCAATCCAAGGCACAGGCTTGGAAGGTACATCCTGGCTAAATCTGGCACCTCGCCTCGCAGCACTGCGTTCTTGGGTTGTTCCCAGCCATGGAGATAGATAGGTGGTAACGGGGTAGCTCGTTTGATCATGTTCATTTAATGGCCTACTTGTGCCCTTTGTCTGCATCAGACGAGTATTACAGCGGTATCATGAATCGGTATTTTAATGTTATCATTTTGCTCAGTGAAGATTTTAGTCAAGTGAAGGCGATTATGAAAAGCGGTTATATTAGGGTAATGAAACTTGTTTCTAACTCTGCCGACAAAAGTAATGATGATTACATTTCCATTTTCAAGGTTGTGCCAATTTATATCGGCTCTACTGGTCGCTTCTGATAATATCTATTATTAAGTGACTGGTACCAAGTAAATATATTTTAATTGTTTTCTATTTTAACCCTCCCTCTTGTTCCCTGCTCTCTGTTCATTTTCTCTCCTCACCTATCTACCGCTGCCTTTCTCCCACCCTAAACTTATTTGGTTATGTTCGAGCTGTCATTTACATGTGTATTTCGATATTGATCAGCGCGAAAAATAAATCGTATACGGCCAAACAGTATGAACCGTTGTTAGTATTACTTCCCAGAAATCGTTGCAGCCGTCCGCCGGAGCCAAACAATCTAATTCCGGCATAAAGTCTAATCTGAAATTGGACCGGATGTGAAAATAGGTCTGCATTTGGCCCATTGCTCATACATAGTTGAATACACTTTGAATACGTCACTCACGGACGCTGAAATAGACTGTGTGACTAAAATACACACCAGGGGGACGTGGATCAGGATAGATAAGAGAGACACGTCGGATTCCGTCGATATCGTTATAACCAAGTACCGTAAATATGAGTGAGCGCTAGCTGTACGTTCTAACAATGGCATGGTCAGTGGTGTCACCAAGGTGTGGCTTATGGCAGTCCAGACAGACTGGTCCATGCTGTGTTCGTTGGCATCAGTCCGTCTTCGTAAGACGATGGGCATGTAGCTTATTTATGGTGATTCGAAGTGAGTTGCCCTTTTTATTTTGATAGTATATATTTAATAGAGAATCAACCCTCATACGGCCAGATATTGTCCAAGACATTTCTCCAAGCGATTTCAAACCTTAATAATATAGATGTGCAATTGTTCCATGCCAGCTTTAAGTATTACGTATGTCCCCTGTTCAACCAGACTATTCGTGAAAGGCGCAATCTCACAGCGTGTGATCAATATAAAGCTTGGTTTATTCTTCCTAACGCCACAATGTTTGATCATGCCTCTATGCATATTCATCACAACTCACACTGGGGCTTATTTAACAGCCCGCGACCCAGGCCCCCCCCCTTCCCACCCGGCCCCACCTTCTGTTCCGTCGTGCCATGATCCCTCCGGGTGCTGCTAGCGGCATCTACGTCAGACCAAGCCGGGATCAGACGACTCCATGGAACACCACACGGGGGAGTGGAATATTGCCACGGATCAAGCCTTAATTGTTTATTGATAGAATTGCTCTCTGAACAGCCGGCCTACCAAACAAACAAGCTCGTGTGACATGCTTGGGGACAGCCCGAATACCTCGATGGATGCCGAACGGTTGTTTGTTTTACTTCACCGCATAAGATCTGGTGGATTTGCATTGCCACTCGCTCAATCAATGTCCAGAGATGGAGGGACATGATGATACGCCGGACTGCTGGGCTAGGTAATCTGGAGATGTGGTAAATACACCGACCGCTGGGTGTATATCAGGGGTAATAATTGAGATGGAATTCATTAGAATGCCCCTGTAATCCCTTCGCCCACCGCCCCCATGTTTGCCACTCAGATAAATCGGTTGTTAGTTAATGTGACCCACACCCTCCTCCCCAACCACCCACTCCTGTCTAATAGCCGACAATAACCATCAGGCCATCATCAGCAATCATCTCCGCGTAAATTTGATTATAGCTTGACTTTAGTCAGGTTGTCTCGCTTTCCGATGGGTGGAGAATTGGCAGTTCCCATCCTGCTCGGTAGATGGCGCCCGTTGTCGTTTTAACCCATACATCGACCGGCAGGATGCGCCACCGAGTGGAGCAAATTGTGCATTATGGCTGGTAATTGAATACAAAAACTTCATCGGCGGCAATGAATAAACACTGATGTCAATATCGTAACGTCCGCAATATATCCTCTTCACGTTGCGCGGCCTAATCAGCAGCTCTTGAGGCGGCACCTGGCGGCCATTGACCTGACCTGCTGCTGCTGCGGCGACGCCAAACAAGTCGCCCTTTGTGGAGTCTTCCCGCATAGAAGATGGCAATCGACAAATCGACTTCATGAAGCGTGTTTTCGCAGCTGCATGGCTGCATGAAGCCCACCCCAGGCCCACTCGGCATGCCGGGGGTTATTTTAAGACGTCATAATAAGCTGTTAAAGGGCATCAGGAATATCGACATTAGTGTCCCCTCATTTGTCCACTTCAGTGTCCCCATCAACGCCGTTACCACGGAAGGCAGGACTGCCACGGGCAATGTGGAGACGGAAAATACGACGACGTAAACACTTTTATATCCATCTGTCGAAAATCCCAGGATTTGTTTTGTTTTTAAATAAAAAACAAGAGCCAAAACCAGCCATAGGCTGGAGTCTTACTGACAGAAGTGGTAACGGGGTAGCTCGTTTGATCATGTACATTTAATGACCTACTTGTGCCCTTTGTCTGCATCAGACGAGTATTACAGCGGTATCATGAATCGGTATTTTAATGTTATCATTTTGCTCAGTGAAAATTTTAGTCAAGTGAAGGCGATTATGAAAAGCGGTTATATTAGGGTAATGAAACTTGTTTCTAACTCTGCCGACAAAAGTAATGATGATTACATTTCCATTTTCAAGGTTGTGCCAATTTATATCGGCTCTACTGGTCGCTTCTGATAATATCTATTATTAAGTGACTGGTACCAAGTAAATATATTTTAATTGTTTTCTATTTTAACCCTCCCTCTTGTTCCCTGCTCTGTGTTCATTTTCTCTCCTCACCTATCTACCGCTGCCTTTCTCCCACCCTAAACTTATTTGGTTATGTTCGAGCTGTCATTTACATGTGTATTTCGATATTGATCAGCGCAAAAAAATTAATCGTATACGGCCAAACAGTATGAACCGTTGTATTACTACTTCCCAGAAATCGTTGCAGCCGTCCGCCGGAGCCAAACAATCTAATTCCGGCATCAAGTCTAATCTGAAATTGGACCGGATGTGAAAATAGTACTGCATTTGGCCCATTGCTCATACATAGTTGAATACACTTTGAATACATCACTCACGGACGCTGAAATAGACTGTGTGACTAAAATACACAACAAGGGGACGTGGATCTGGATAGATAAGAGAGACACACCGGATTCCGTCGATATCGTTCTAACCAAGTACCGTAAATATGAGTGAGCGCTAGCTGTACACTCTAACAATGGCATGGTCAGTGGTGTCACCAAGGTGTGGCTTATGGCAGTCCAGACAGACTGGTCCATGCTGTGTTCGTTGGCATTAGTCCGTCTTCGTAAGACGATGAGCATGTAGCTTATTTATGGTGATTCGAAGTGAGTTGCCCTTTTTATGTTTATAGTAGATATTTAATAGAGAATCAACCCTCATACGGCCAGATATTGTCCAAGACATTTCTCCAAGCGATTTCAAACCTTAATAATATAGATGTGCAATTGTTCCATGCCAGCTTTAAGTATTACGTATGTCCCCTGTTCAACCAGACTATTCGTGAAAGGCGCAATCTCACAGCGTGTGATCAATATAAAGCTTGGTTTATTCTTCCTAACGCCACAATGTTTGATCATGCCTCTATGCATATTCATCACAACTCACACTGGGGCTTATTTAACAGCCAGCGACCCAGCCCCCCTCCTCCCCCTTCCCACCCGGCCCCACCTTCTGCTCCGTCGTGCCATGATCCCTCCGGGTGCTGCTAGCGGCATCTACGTCAGACCAAGCCGGGATCAGACGGCTCCATGGAACACCACACGGGGGAGTGGAATATTGCCACGGATCAAGCCTTAATTGTTTATTTATAGAATTGCTCTCTGAACAGCCGGCCTACCAAACAAACAAGCTCGTGTGACATGCTTGGGGACAGCCCGAGTACCTCGATGGATACAGAACGGTTGTTTGTTATACTTCACCGCATAAGATCTGATGGATTTGCATTCCCACTCGCTCAATCAATGTCCACAGATGGAGGGACATGATGGTACGCCGGACTTCTGGGCTAGGTAATCTGGAGATGTGATAAATACACCGACCGCTGGGTGTATATCAGGGGTAATAATTGAGATGGAATTCATTAGAATGCCCCTGTAATCCCTTCGCCCACCGCCCCCATGTTTGCCACTCAGATATATCGGTTGTTAGTTTATGTGACCCACACCCTCCTCCCCAACCACCCACCCCTGTCTAATAGCCGACAATAACCATCAGGCCATCCTCAGCAATCATCTCCACGTAAATTTGACTATAGCTTGACTTTAGTCAGGTTGTCTCGCTTGCCGATGGGTGGAGAATTGGCAGTTCCCATCCTGCTCGGTAGATGGCGCCCGTTGTCGTTTTAACCCATACATCGACCGGCAGGAGGCGCCACGGAGTGGAGCAAAGTATGCATTATGGCTGGTAATTGAATACAAAAACTTCATCGGCGGCAATGAATAAACACTGATGTCAATATCGTAACGTCCGCAATATATCCTCTTCACGTTGCGCGGCCTATGCAGCAGCTCTTGAGGCGGCTCCTGGCGGCCATCGACCTGACCTGCTGCTGCTGCGGCGACGCCAAACAAGTCGCCCTTTGTGGAGTCTTCCCGCATAGAAGATGGCAATCGACAAATCGACTTCATGAAGCGTGTTTTCGCAGCTGCATGGCTGCATGAAGCCCACCCCAGGCCCACTCGGCATGCCGGGGGTTATTTTAAGACGTCATAATAAGCTGTTAAAGGGCATCAGGAATATCGACATTAGTGTCCCCTCATTTGTCCACTTCAATGTCCCCATCAACGCCGTTACCATGGAAGGCAGGACTGCCACGGGCAATGTGGAGACGGAAAATACGACGACGTAAACACTTTTATATCCATCTGTCGAAAATCCCAGGATTTGTTTTGTTTTTAAATAAAAAACAAGAGCCAAAACCAGCCATAGGCTGGAGTCTTACTGACAGAAGAGCTTTTTACTTTCTCCATGCCGCAGATTTCGACTTGTTAGAAAGCAAGCAATCGCAAATGTCTGGCGTCGATTTCGAGCGAGTGGCTTATTGACGTTATCCGGATTTAAAACGCTTGTTGAGTCCTACAGCGTCAGATAGGCGAGCAAGTCCAAGGATGTAGACGGTGTGATGATTGCTTAACTTTTTTTGTATTATCGATGCAGAATTTGACAAATATAGACATTTCGTTGTCGTACGATCACAATGAAAGAGTTGCCCAAAACAACATTTCAAAATAAGACGGGGTGAAAGTTCAAAACGCTTCATGCCTTTGACCTTGATCGAACATTGTTCGAAATTAAACATGGATTCTAATTAATCAAAATCGAATGAATTCCTAGTCTTTGGTTAGATTCATGTTCAATTTTCGCTTATAAACAATAATTCTTATGGTTAAATTGGACGTGGGGCAGATAGACTATAGCTTAAGCTGTGCGCCCTCTGCCGATAGATCCGTAGGATGCAGGATGCGCAGTCAGTCCATCGTTGTGACCCGCTGTCCTGGCGAGGCTCCTATATTCTACACCGAAAACACAGGTTTCAGAGCCACCAGATCCCGGTCGACTGCCACGGACACCTGACACAATAAAAAATCCCCTGATCACAGAACGCTTGATGACAAGGTATATTCCCCGCGACGCCGCCAAGGTAGGCTTTCCACCCAGGGGGCGACACTGTAGTCTGGGCACGGTCACGTGGTGCAGTGGCCGAGATGTAGGACTGTCTGTAAAAGCCAAATGCCAATTGAGACACGTGTTTCGATAAAACCAAGAGACAGAGGGACTATTTTCCATTACGTTGTCTGTGTGTCTATCTCTCTCTCTCTCATTCGCTCTGCCAAATTATCTCGCTCGTTACGCCCCCGGTCGTCGTCTCGAGCGCTATGTTCCCTTCTCGCTCCTATTACATGATCCTAAGCAAATAACGAGAAGTATGTTTGCACTGCATGGACCGCGTAATGACTGTGAGGGAAGGTGCAATGGGCGGGGGTTGGGGGTAATGGGGGTAATGACATTGTGAGCTGACCACGTGTGACACGCAGCTTCCAGAACGATTCCACAGAAAGCGATCAAGTGACACCAGGAGCGAGAGAGAGAGAGAGAGAGAGAGAGGGAGGGGGAGGGAGAGGGGGGGGGGAGCGAGTGAGGGATGAATATACCCTCCCATGCATTATTTGCCGCGGTTGCAGCCACACCACCCAGAGCCTCGCTATCCGCCCATCCCCCAATACGACACGAAACACGTGGCCACATGTGCGTAGGAGTCTTGGCGGCTCATGTCAAGCCTGAATGACAAAAGGGACCCGTCTTATCTGCTCCCTCACGATATATAACTTTCTCGTCAACGCCTGTAAATTGGTATTGCATCCAACGGCGACAGTGTGGTGTGGCGTGGTGTGGAGCGCGGAGCTGTGTGCCCTTATTGTAGCGGGCAGAGACACGCGCAGTGACTCGCTTGCTCCTTAAATCACGTTTATTCCTCTGTCCACCTAACTATCAACAGTGGACATCACCACATGAACAGTTGCGGAAGGTGATGTAGTTTGACGCCCTCATCCCCGATCCAACGGAGCAAGGTAGGAGACCAGGTTAATAAAACGCTTCATGCGTAGCAGGCTGCATAATATTTGAATGAATTAAAATTACTATTTATTGGATTGCACACCAGGCTCCTAACCCTGCAATTAAAATATTTGTTTTCTGCAATCTTTGCTATATTATTCAGCTATCAGCTAATCATTGTGTGTTGTATTGTATGATTTAACATGAAACCCACCCAACGCTCCCCCAAATAAAGTTGGTATTCGGAATAATGTCCATGTGAAGGCTGATGCGAGAATAAGAGTTAATTCATTGTAACTGTACCTGGTTACAAGGCTCAGATTGATGATGATGTAATCGTTCTCAATCGGAATTTGAGAAGATGATTTGTCCTAAAAAGAACTGCATTGAGTGTGGTTCATAGTTTATATCACTTCCAAGATGGCCGCCGTCATATCGTTACTGACATGGGTATTGTAGTTATTACTCATTGTGTGACTATGATGAATACACCAATATTATAATGTGTGAAAGTGTCAGTTTTGCAAGATAGAACGACACGATCGTTTAATTATCAGACGTGTCCATAAACAGAGCGCATTTCATCGGTAACATGAAAAATTAAGTCATGACAACAACAATTATTATCGCCCACAGTCCACGTGGTCGACATTTGGAGTACGGACACCGCGCAGAGGACCCTGAGATATACAGGATGTGACAGGGAGCGTGATGACTACCAATTAGTCGGTTTGTGCCACACTGAACAACACCGACATCAGCTTTCACGGTTCGATGGCCCTGGGTTACGGTATAGAAAGGGAAGCCACCTGGTCGGGAGGTGATCACTCGACGAGGGAGGAAACACCACGTGTCATAGGGCAATTTCACGTTAACCGAGCATTTTGGCAGAAACAGGTTCTGCCCGCTTTAGCAGATTAATTAATGGCCCTGCTATGTTTCCTATGGTTTTATATGATAGATGCCATAACGGGCAATCTACAGAAGCATTTTCATGAAATTCTATCAATTATTTCTCCACAACTTCGACAGTTACATGCATTTTTAACATCAATTTTGAGTCTCATTTCAGTTTTGTGCATATTCTAAAAGATATCATCCGTTAATGAATGTCCATTTGTGATAAATGCTATTATCACTCATGCAGTATAGACTATCAACAATATGATACAAGTTATTTGATGTAATTCGGCCCAGGAATAACTAAATTATGGGCATTCGCAATAGCAATGTCACTTCCGTTAAATAAAAACTTGAATGTCCTCTCCACAACAATGCATCCCTGAAAAATTAGTGACATTGGCAATCTGTACTAGAGCCTTGTCAGCATCATCTACAGGACGTAACTGATGGTTCATACATGACAATTGGTTTGGAAAGAATATGTGAGTTATCATCATCAAGTTATGTTTGAGGCTTGTTGATTTTCCGTTTAAAGTGTGTCCTCTCCAGGACACCGATTATCGATAACTGGTAGATCAGTCACTCTATGGAATACTTTGTTATATTTCTAAATGCAGAAGAATTGGTCTCTTTAGAAAGATCAGACATAATCCCACTCTTGAAAGATACTTTTTTGGTTGATGTCACCTATACATCACGCTTTTGACAAAATGTCCTCTCCAGGACAATATATATATTTTTTTTACAGCTTTCATATTTCTTAAACTAATACAAAAGAGATATATTTTTCAAACAACAATATGACTTTATGTTATAAACTATAATAATAAGACATAAAATCCTAAAAATAATGATGTAACTGCTGAAAAAAATAATACTTTGCGCTCTTCAGCATACTGATATGGTATTATTCTAGTGCCACTCACCACTCCAGTGTCTAGGAACATGTCCTTGTGTATAGCAAACAGTGGCTGTTTTGTCAGATAGTGTGTGAAGTAATTACATCAACTACTCTTGATATTTAAAGTACCTTGCCACATCACATAGAATAGATGTACATAATCTGGAGTGGACAATTTGTTTAACACTGTAGAGGATATCATTTTACAGGCTTGCCATATGAATAAGCAGAGGCAATGTATATCATATTGTGAAGCTTGTGACCTTATCTTGTAAACCATGTCTCATATATGAAATACTATTAAGTAATATAGCTTGTGGACAGTTAAGAAAGAGTTGCCGAGTTAGGTGCAAGATGTTAACAATTTAATCGAAAAAGCAGCTTTGATCAGATGTCAATTGGTTTTGAAGCTTTGAATGGAAAGTCAGCAGCCTATGGCCTTAGAGTTATTATGAAGTATGCAGTATCTCTGGCCGTCCCTAGACGCCAATATGACATCAAACATGCTAAGTTCTTAGACTTAATTCTGCGAAGCGGAATAAACTGATTTTGAAAAAAGTGTGCTCAAGCTATAATATCTGTCAGTTCATCTAAGGAGATTCTTCCATGAAACATCTTATGGGGATGCAAACTGGGACCGACAACATAGATATGACAGTGAAATGAAATGTAGTTGAAATGACAGTGAATCTGTTTTGTTTTAGACCACTTTTATGCACATGCATGTTAAAAATCAGGCCCAAAACCTGCCGTGATAATGTAATTGAGGTAGGATGATATTTTCACCAGATGCGGGGGGGGGGGGGGGGGGCGTGCAAACCCACATCTTGTTACAAGTTTTGTAGTTCTGTCTGCTCAGTAAGTGAGCCAAATAGATTGCCACATGATCACTCACACAGCCATGATGCACGCAACAGGCTCATAATAGCAATATTTACACTATGAAGAACTCCGGAATTATAAAGAAACATGTTGAACTATGTATATTACGCCCGGGTATTGCAGTAGTTGGGTGTAAGGCATTGAAGAGATCGAGATAACAGTGCTTTCTGCCACTTTTGAGAACACATGTGCTAAACAGGTTTTATTGTGCCACTGGGTTGGTTGGTTATTCAGGACGCTTTAACCACTGTTGGTCATATCGCGTCAATGGGAGAAGGAAGAGTGGAGCCATGTCCCCGGGGGTAACCACCTACGACGAAAGACATAGAATCTTTATCCTGCGATCACAGAGACATGGCCACAGCAGGGCTCGAACCACCGACCCACGTGCCGTTAAGCTCTCAGGTGACCAGAGCACACAATGCAAGCGCTCTAGCCCACTGAGCTGTCGCGCCGGCCCCTGGCCACTGGGACAATTAGATATTTTAACTCCTGTTCGCATGTACATATGTCTTCAAGCACTATTTCGCAGGTATTATCGGACTACAGTGAACTCCTCGTGTTACCAATCGCACGAAGAAAAGTCCTTTAAACATAAATTGCATCTCTCCTTTCCGAAGGAAGTGTATTAGCTGACTCACGCCACACACCAGATCAGTTTAGAGCTATAAGACTGAAAACTCTTAAATATGGCAACGAATATTCCATTAATATTAATGTATATTTGTTTTATTTTCATAAATGCATAGAATTATTTGGCTTTATTTTATTTGATAAGCAGTAACATTCTGCACATATGTTATTTCGTTCTATATGGACCTCTGCACGACTTTATTTGCAAATATTGTTTGTGATTAACAATGTTTAAAAAATTGTCCTCTCCAATACAAAATCATGTCCGCTGTCTTGTCACCAGTGTCATAGTACATTTTCTTGTATTATATAAGAATAAATTAATATCATATACCCCTTGCATAGCAATAGTGTAGTTATTACAAGAATAATTGTGTACAGTAGCTTATGCTTCTCAAAATGCTCGTGTTGCATATTCCGGTGCCAACTTCATGACTTATGTTAAAGATAACAAACAATGCATGATACAAACTACAACATCTCCATTAGCATCAGATCAATAGCATAGAAGAATATAATTACACGGGTACTCAGGTTCTTTTCCACCTTGTTGTAACAAAGGTGGGTGCGTTGTTAAACAAAAGTCCTCTCCAGAGCAAATCTATATCTGCTCTCTTGTCACTATGACGCTATGCATGATCGTGTATAATAAGAGAGAAATTGAATACAAAATACTGAATACATAACAGGGTTATACTTTGCTGTAAGACTATTTAGTATTTGAAGAGTGTATATATAAGGATAAAGTGAGTTTTAATGCTGCTAAAAATATTTTATTTTTGCTATTACTGCTTTCATAAAAGATTCTTGTTTATTAAAGATTACAAAACCACACACTTTAGGCTCCAAAATGTGCATTAACATCTGATCAATAGCATAGAAGAATGTAAGTTATATGAAAGACCATACCCTATACCCCCTTGTTGTAACAACATTGGTATGTTTCTTGTTAAACAAATGTCCCCTCCAGACAAGCAATTTGACATCACTACTTCAATGAAGATTTTAACAGGGTCACTGGTAACCCCACGCCTCGAAATTTTACAAGGAACTAGCACATCTCCTGAAGTTCTCAGGCCAATGGCGTTTTATGAAATTCGAATAGTTTGAAATTTTACCCTCTGTGAGACTATAATGGTGCGGATAACGTGAAATCGCTGTCCTTTCATCTCATTGTCTCACACAATGGCAAAAAGAAGTGCGCATAAGTGCGTTGACATTTTTAATTATAACACGATTCGGGTGAAAAGAAAAGAATTTTTAGTACTAAGATTTTTGGACCCAATAGTTTGACATTTCATACACTAATTATATATATAGTCTCATGCTCATCCTCATCCTCAAGACAGCCAATAATTTAGACGATAAACCTCACATTTCCACTAATAAACGAATATAAAGGAGCTCATCGCTCATGGTTGAGGGGGGGGGGTGAGCCCGTCCACGGGTAGTCAGGGAATGGGGTGGGGGCTGGGGGAAGACCCTGTCCACCGGTCGTCAGGGCATGTGGGGGTTAAAAGGTAATTTTAGCGCCCGATGAGTCCCTTTATCCCAGTAGCACTGAGAGCCTGCAGGGGCTGACTGCGCCCTAGGGTACCTGTCCACCCCCCGGTTCCTCCACCCTTAACCGTTAACCGGCGCCGCCAGAGACACGTTGTGTCCAACAGCCTGTCGGGGTGTTACTGTTCTCATGGAAACTCCTGAATGGTGGGCGCAGCTGCCTATATCATAGCGGGATGTCACTGTTCGGGTGGGAACCCCTAAAAGGGTGGGCGCAACTGCATACAACAGGACGGGATGCCGCGGTTCTGGTGGGAACTCCAGAAAGTTGGGCCCAGCTGCCTACAGTATACGAGGGCGATAATCAAAAAAAAGACTGTGGACCGAGCCTGTCTGTCCCTATAAATACAGGTCAATCGAGCAGGGTATCTGACTGGGGAGATGTCAGTCAGCCGAACCCGGTCGGCTCCTTCCATCACGGGACATATAAACAGCGAGACCCCTGCCGCGGGGCTCTCAATGCAGGGGGCGCCACTGCAGCCGGTGCCACTATTGTCCGCCATGTCTGGCTTCCACTAATTCAGTCAGCCATGTGTACCTAAACATCGACGGACAAGAGAGCTCAGCGCGTAACTTAATCTCCGGTGAAATGTTGCTGGATGACTCACTCGGACAGTGTGTGGATTCAACGAAGTCCCGACAAAAGATATAGTTCTGGATGGCTAAACTACACCGATGAAGACCTGCAGTAGTTCGTACACAGCGACAAATTGAAAACTGCTTATTTTTGTAACCCGTCTGCATTTTAGAGGTAACTTGTAGATCCAGCCCCACTGACTTGCATCTGTACCGATGTGTAAAGTATCAACCCATTTTTTCTCGCGTTTCTTGATCCCTTTAATAAAACGTTTATAAATAGGCCAACCATTGCAAGATTTCTACACTTGAGCACCCCCCCCCCAATCCACTGCCACGTGTTTATGCTTCATCAACGACAATTTCCTTCCTAACAATATTGTCTCCATTGTCTGAAAACATTGTGAAACAGGCTAGAAAAATTACAAAATAAATCGCTGTCATATTTTCTACAGAATTTTATCCATCGCCGACATGACCATGCGATTAAGCGCAGTATACCTTATAGTCAATGATAAAACAAGAGATATTCGACCATAGGTCGAGGACGAAAATACATAAGTACATTTGAAAGCTGTATTAATGGCGACGTTACGAGTCGTCAGGGCCAATTTCGGCTAAAGGGCCTTATAGGGGCAATTTGGGCTAAATGCTCCCTTCGACAGGCAGTGTGGCACTGTAGGCGGAGCTTAATTGGACATCCAGTTTAAAGCCAAGGCGCTTCTCTTGAAACTATATTAACGGTACTTTCGTATCTTTTATTTATTATGTCTTCGTGACTTCACGAACTTCATTTGACGATCACGACAATATTCGCGATGGCTTCTATTTTGTTAAGTATACCTACTTACGAAATCATGGGTGAACTCATGAACTTGTGGGTGATGGTAGCTATTCCAAATTTGCTGAACATCAAGCAGGCCCAAACTTTCGTAGGAGCACGTAGGCTATGAAGTTGACGCACACTTATTCGCTTCGCCATAGGTCTCTGAAGACGACGTGTTTAAGTGAACATGAAGTGTTGTTCTCAAGAGCGATTGCTTGACTCATTATGAATGGCGCTACGAATTTTACTTTTTATCTAATAATACGTCATCGTGACGTGACATGACGTCATTTGACGTTCGCAAAAATGCTCAAGATGGCTTCTATTTCTCTAAAATGCCTACTTATCAACTCGGGTTATGACAGCTATTGCCAAAGTTGTTGAAAATAAAGCAAACCCAACATTTCGTAGGAGCACGTTAGCTATGATGTCATTTTTTACGCATACTTATCCCCTGCACCAAAAAAGTTACACCTTGCACAAGCTGTCCCTGAACACGACCTGCAACGTCAAGCGACCCGAAAGTCGCCATACTTTATAATAGCTGAGTAATAGCTTACGTAAGATGTGTGACGTCATGACGTCATAGTGACGTTATGACGTGACGCACGACAACGTCCAAGTGGCAATACGCCATGGTTTTACTGCCAAAACTTATTCGATTAAAGAGCTACGCGATAGAAAGAATAGTAAAGTTGCATTAGTTCATCATGTTCAAGAACAAAGAACACTGCAGGCGAAGTGATATAGCAACTCATTTGTTTCTTTTACTAGGTTTCTGCCGATCAATGGTCCCTACCATTTGGCCTAAAGATCACAGCTCTGGTATGTTTTTCTTAATTTTGACGTTGTTTTAAAGAAGGACACAATCTCCATTCACTCATCATTGGTGGCCCTCAAAGGTGTAGTCCCACTTTGAAGCACTCTAGCGCCATAACTGAGCAACATCCGCCTGATTGAAGCATTAAGTGATCTGTAGATGCTTATTGGCAACTAGTTGGCGAAAAGAATACAATTTTAGCATTTTTATCTGATTTTTGACGATTTTTCTTTTAATGGCAAGAATCTGTATGTTTATCATTTGGCCAGTAGCTTCGTTGCCATGGAAGCAAAAAGTAATACAGAGATCGCCTTGTTTTTCTTATAACTTGCTTTTAGGTGATATTACCTCACTGTGTGGCGAAGGAGACTGAAATAGCTTGAGCGGAAGTAGGTCATATTAGATCAAGTTAATTTTTCCCCATAGGATCCCATGTTAACCGATTTGGACTGACCGAAAAGTAATGTGGCTATGGAACCATGTGGACAGATTATGACTCAGCTTAGTATTATCCATCTACAGCTGCAAGCATTGAGTGCTGACTTGAATAGGACATCCGTAGGAGCCTCTGCTAACACCAAAAACCCGCATCTTTCACCATTGGCCAAATTTCAAAAAAATCCTGTGACGTCACTATTTGCTCCAATCGCATGCGATAAGCACTGAGGCTACTATGTATCATGTTTAACTAAGGAAAAAATGCCGGTGTCGTTTGATGAAGGCACTTGTGAAATACACGACAAAACATTTTTCCCAGCCTGAAGATACAGCGCTTTAACATGGGAAGTCCCATAGAGAAATGCCGTCGGCCCTGGAACCGGAAGTAAGATAGGAACATATTGTTTTTAGCTTGCAGCTATACGAGAAACTACGTTTCCTACAATATGATGCTACTTTCTCATTTTTGGGATTTTTTTCAGATCTTTGACGATTTTTTTTAAGTACCAAAAGTGACGTCATCGTGACGTCACGTGACTCATCAGAAAACTCTAAGATTCGACACAACTCATCTCAATTCATATTTCTATGGCATATTAGAATATCATATCGATAGCTTGATGGCAAATGTGCCCAAAAGCGAGAAAACTGACAGAGGTCATTTAGTGCGTTTTCCGCAAAACGTATTACCTCATTTTACTCAAAAATGAGTATTACGCATCAAAAGTGAACAATACGCGAAAATTGCGCCTTGAATGCTAGCACATCTTGAAACTGATCAGAGATCTGTAGCGTCAATATTAACGGAGATATAAGCGTTTATAGTTATTGTTTCAAAAAATCGCTGTGACCTTGACTTTTGAGCTTTTAACCTGAGTGACGAGTATGGTGTAGCCCTATAGCCTAGCTATTAGATACTGAAGACTGCCAACCGATGTATGCAGCCGTTAGGTCACAAGACGACTTCCCGTTTTTTAGTGAAACAGACATACAAAAAAACGAACAAACAAACACGACCAACTGTCATATGACGAATTTTCGTCATAACAAAGAAGAGAGCAGGAGATTGATTCTTTGGTCGACACTCCATCTATCCGATGCGTCAGAAAACACGAAAATTGGCTATAAACGAAAGCGTAACTCGAGGACGCCGACATCGCTGTCTTTATCAACGCACTCAGTCTGCGGCGAGTCATCGCATGGCTGTTGAGCCTACGTGTGTCTGCGGATGTCAATTGCTACACTACATTACATTGTTAAACATAGACCTAAATAAAACAAAAAACAGAGTGTGGGGTGGAGTTAGGGGTGGGGGATGTATTTGTAATCCCCACGTGTTGAGGTTGTCGAGAAGAGGGGTGGGCTGTCCCAAATGATCAATCGGGTTAAATCGCCATGCTCAGACATCGCTTTAATACAGTTTTGTAAAACTCATCTATGGTCATGATCAGCAATGTAACGTGCCGTATTATCTGTTGCATCGCAGTTGTTGGGGCAATGATAAATGGCTTGACGTCATACCATAATGTGGCTTTTATATCAGACTATCAGTAGATATCATCGATTGATCAGCTATGTTTAACCCTGAAAGCCTACATCTAGAGGAAAGTTATGGACCATATCTAGTAGGGGTGATTTATCAGTCAGCTGTGTAATTGGTTTAGTGCCACTATTACCGTTATCGTGCTATATATATATATATATATATATATATATAATAACATACATCGATCTTGATGTTCCCAGCCCGCCTTCATCTTCCATTAGGTGCCTTTTAATATGTTAGGACCTATATCCCGGTCTGGCTTATGGACCGTCTAGGCTTTACACACGTGGTAACAGATGGTGAACTCTGATATTGGATTTAAAAGCAGTGAAATAAGCTGTGCGTTTATAAATATCGTGTTTCAGGGCTCTTTTCGTAGATCAATGATTGGATGGGTGGGTGATTTAGGTCAGGTTTGTGCCCAGATTAGCTGAATGGGGCTTAAAGAGGGCTTCGGTTCAGAATACACCCATCGAAATAATGTATAACCATGAAGTATCAACACAACGCAGTGGGTCTGGGCCATTAAAATGACGCGCAGGCCACAGGGAGCCGCCATGTGCTAAAAATAATCCGGCCGCGCGCGATGTGAGCCAGGCGTCTTCCTCGACCCGCATCCCGCTCTGACCGACCTTGACCCCTGGCCGTGACGACACGGGGGCTTGTCAAGTCTGGCTTTAGTCGAGCTTGCCAGTCAGGTGGCAGGGCTTTAGCGCTGAATGGCTCCTGCGCGCTTCGTTATTTTTGCTTGTCAGTGTCTTGCTGTGGGATCTAAGGTATCAAAATGTCAACCTGTTGTGCACCGAATTATAGGATAACCGAGAAAGCAAATACTGGTACATGTTTAGCAGCCCTGGAAACAACCGGATCGCTTGCAAATTTGGATGCAGAAAATTGCAGTCGGTAGGCCTACGTGAACTAGCGCCATCAGCTCGTATATGTCAGATCACTTTGAGGAACAATGTTTGGTGGTTGAAGCGAAATAGTAACCATTTCATACATTGTCAGTTAATAGCGCGCAAGTGCTAAGCTTACCCTGTCAACCGTTTGTACCGACGTTCAATACAATTTTATCTCAGCTTGCCTTAAATATAAACTGGCGCCACATCCGTACGAGAAAGTAATAAGCTGTAAGCATATGTGACATGACATACGATAATGTTAGTTTATTATTTTATTCAAGCCATTAAACTTTTACATGTTTACAAAATCTAAATGTAAAGCAAACTGGCGGGTCGCATGAATAGATACTCCTAGGAGTTGAATAAATATCTTTGTATGAAGGGCCACATCGGAAATTAAGGTGTGTTACCATCCATATAAAAAAAACATCATTTTAAATGAAACTATCTCAAAATTGTATGCCTAAAGGGCATTGGCCGAGCTATGAAATCTTATTTATGACCTATCCTAGACTGGGGATCGATCCAATCCCCCTCTTTCTTTCTCTTTCGGGGGAGGAGAGTGGGGGAGGGTGGCATAAGGGCACCTTCGGTCAATAGGATACGGTACCTAGTTGTCCTGTACCTCAACAGCTTGATCATCTTATATCTAGGGTTAGAGGGATTGCAGAGGCTGCCAGGTAACCAAAATATGAGGAGGGAGGTGGGGGGGCGGGGCTAATATTTGAGACGGATCACATATTTATGTGTCACACGAATGCCCGAATTCCATTATTCCTGACCCCCCCCCCCCCCCACCGCCGCACTCAAGCGCTCACTGGTCTCACTCTCAGACACTCCATGTGTCTGAGAGTGTTCGATGGGGGCTCAGGGATCTTCGATGGGGGCTCAGGGATCTCATCTGTTTGGCACCGAGATCTACTGTAATACGGAACAATTATCTAACCGGGAAAGAATATTTTACTGGCAGCTTATTTTTGGATCCCCCCCCCCTCCCCCCATACCCCATTCTTGCATGTTGCATCCGGGCCAGACATTCATTACCAGACCTGTCTCTTACATCCCTGACTGCCGGTCTTACGGCGCACATGCTGCTTAGAGGCAGGCCTGGTAAAGCCAGACACTGACCACACGAGCACCAAATCCCGCCCTCCAAGGCGACTGTCAGGTGTCGTGCTTTTACTTGTATGTATCTTCTGGATCAGAGGCTTCTTAGGAAGCAGGCTGATTTGGTTCCGAGTCTAATAACCTCGATTCATAGGCATACGATACAATATTCCGGGACACCCCCATCACTTCCCAGCATGTTTATACCGTGTTTACAACTCCCGCGCTGCGGCCTAAGCCCCCATTGCGTGACGCTCTCCCACTGGCTGAGAGCGT
The DNA here is from genome assembly GCA_964019135.1 of Arenicola marina. Lineage (NCBI taxonomy): Eukaryota > Metazoa > Annelida > Polychaeta > Arenicolidae > Arenicola > Arenicola marina. The sequence continues at coordinate 17,544,479 of OZ025248.1, read as the reverse complement.
AGAATCTAGGTCAACACCATGTTGGCTCAGCCGAGCCAGAGAGGCTGCTATTTTGGGAGCGTTCTGTTGCATAGTAAGTGGCAGAGGTTTCACGTGCGCTTTAGTAATATCGGAAACGGGTGGTCACAAGGTTGTTTATGGAATAAACTATGTATACTATCTTTGATTAGATTCATTTTCAATTTTTGCGTATAAAGGATAATTCTGATGGTGAAATAGGACGTGGGGCAGATAGACTATAGCTTAAACTGTGCGCCCTCTGCCGATAGACCCGCTATCCTGGCGATGCGCCTATATTGTTCACCGAAATAACAGGTTTTAGAGCCACCAGATCCCGGTCGACTGCCTCAGACACCGGACTAAAAAATCTTTTGATCATCGGACGTTTGATGTCAAGGTATATTCACCGTGACACCGCCAGGGTGGGCTCCCCACCGAGAGGGCGACACTGCAGTCTGGGCATGGTCACTTGGTGCAGTGACCGAGATGTAGGACTCTCTGTAAAAACCAAATGCCAATTTAGACACGTGTTTCGATAAAATCAAGAGACACAGGGACAACTATCAATTAGGTTGTCTGTGTATCTCTCTCTCTCATTCTCTCTGTCAAATTATCTCGCTCGTTACGCCCCCGGTCGTCGTCAAAGCACATAGCCGAAAGAATGTTTGCACTGCATGGACCGCGTAATGACTGTGAGGGAAGGTGGAATGGGCGGAGGAGGGTGGGGGGAGGGGGGGGGGGAGTAGGGGTTGGAGGTGAAATCTGGCATTGTGAGCTGACCAAGTGTGGACACGCAGTTTCCAGAACGATTCCACAGAAAGCGATCAAGTGACACCAGTAGCAAGAGAGACAGAGAGGGGGGATGGGGGGGGGGGGGGGGAAGAGAGACAGGGGGAATATACCTTCCCATGCATTATTTGTCATGGTTGCAGCCACACATCCCACAGCCTCGCTATTATAAGGCGGACGCTATCCGCCTGTCCGTTAATACGACACGAAACACGCGGTCGCCAAAACGAGGCTATTTTGCGGAGTGCCACATGTGCGTAGGCGTTTCGGCGGCTCATGTCACGCCTCAATGGCGAAAGGGACTTAACCCGTCTTATCTGCTCCCTCACGACATATACCTTTCTCGTCAACGCCTGTAAATTGGTATTGCATCCAACGGCGGCAGTGTGGTGTGGCGTGGTGTGGAGCGCGGAGCTGTGTGACATTATTGTAGCGGGCAGAGAGACGCGCAGTGACTCGCTTGCTCCTTAAATCACGTTTATTCCTCTGTCCACCTGACTATCAACAGCGGACATCACGACATGAATAGTTTCTGAGGGTGATGTAGGTTGATTTTTGCATTTCATTCCAACACTATTGAGTTTTAGCAAACTGTACCAAGGTGTTAGCCAAATATATAGATAGACGCCCATATCCCCGATCTAACAGAGCAAGGCAGGAGAACAGGTTAATAAAGTGCTTCATGTATAGCAGGCTGCATAATATTTGAATGAATTTAAATGGCTATTTATTGGCTTACACGTCAGGCTCCTACCCCTGCAATTAAAATATATATTTTCTGCTATTTTTGCTATAATACTCAGCTACAAGCTAATCAGTATTGTGTGATTTAACATGGAACCCACCCAACGCTCCCCTAAATAAAGTGTGACGATGGTGTAATCGTTTTCACTCGTAATTTGAAAAGATGATTTATCATAAAAAGAACTCCATGGATTGAGATTCATAATTTATATCACTTCCAAGGTGGCCATCGTCATATCGTTACTGACGTGGGTATTGTAGTTATTAATCATTGTGTGATTATGATAAAGAGACCATTATTATAAAGTGTGAAAATGTCAGTTTTGCTAAATAATTGTAATAGAAAACGGAATAAGTATTTTGTTCCAATACCCCTGATACGTAGTATAGTATAGTTATTATTGTATGTACGGTACATGCGTGTTACATGGCTGTAAAGCCTACGAGCGTCTGCAGATATTATTTGCTACATTACATTGTTAAACACAATGGCCGATAGCCTTCTTGTACTGCAAGGCCCAAATAAAATAAAGGGAATAAAAAAATAGAACGACACATGATTTAGTTGTCAGACGTGTCCATAAACAGAGCGCATTGCATCGGTAACATGAGAAACGAAGCCATAAAACAACACTTATTATCGCCCAGGGTCCACGTGGTCGACACATGGATTACGGACACCGCGCTGAGGACCCTGGGATATACAGGATGTGACAGGGAGCGTGATAACTACCAATTAGTCAGTTTGTGCCACACTAAAAAACACCGACATTTCAGTTTCACGGTTTGATCGCCTTGGGTCCCGGTATAGAAAGGGAAGCCACAGTGGTCGGGTGGTGAGCACTCGACGAGGGGGGGGGGGGGGGCACGTGTGATAGACAATCGCTGTCCACATTAGAAACGACGATCATATCAATTGTCCATCGCTCACTAGGGGGCGACACAATCTATGCAAGCACTTGGCTTGGTTTAAAGAGGGTCCAACTAGGCATATCCCCATAATGGGAAGAAGAAATAGAACAACGCAACTCAAGTGCGTTGACATTTTCAATTATAATACGATTCGGGTGAAAGAAAAGAAGGTACTAAGATTTGCGGATCCAACAGTTTGACATTTCATACACAAGGCTCTTACTCATTCTCATACTGAAGACAGCCAATGATTTAGACGATAAACATCACATTTCCACTTCTAAACGAATATAAAGGAGTTCATCGACCGCCGAGCATACACCGGAGGGCAGTAACCAGAGATCGCCCGTCAGGGGATGTGGGTGGAGGCAGGGGGTTGGTGGGGGAGGGGGCGAGCTGTCCACGGCTAGTCAGGGAATGGGGTGGGGACAGTGGGGGGGGGGGCCCGTCTACCGGTCGCCAGGGAGTGTGGGGTGGGGCCAGGGGGAGGGGCAGGGCAAGGAGAGGAGCAGCGCAGGGGGAGGAGCAGGGAATAGGGTGGGGGCAGGGGGAGGAGCCCGTCCACCGGTCGTCAGGGGGTGTGGGGTAGGGCCAGGGGAAGAAGACCGTCCACCGGTCGTCAGGGGTGTGGGGTAGGGCCCGGGGGAGGAGCCAGTCTACCGGTCGTCAGGGGGTGTGGGATAGGGCCAGAGAGAGGAGCCAGTCCATCGGTCGTCAGGGGGTGTGGGGTAGGGCCAGAGGGAGGAGCCAGTCCACCGGTCGTCAGCGGGTGTGGGATAGGGCCAGAGGGTGGAGCCCGTCCACCGGTCGTCAGGGGGTTTGGGGTAGGGGCAGAGGGAGGAGCCAGTCTACCGGTCGTCAGGGGGTGTGGGGTAGTGCCAGGGGGAGGAGCCCGTCAACCGACCGTCAGAGGGTGTGGGGTGAGGACAGGGGGAGGAGCCAGTGCAGCGGTCCTCAAGGGGTGTAGAGTAGGGCCAGGGGGAGGAGCCAGTCTACCGGTCGTCAGGGGGTGTGGGTTGGGGCCAGGGGGAGGAGCCCGTCCACCGGTCGTCAGGGGGCGTGGGGTGGGGCCAGGGGGAGGAGCCAGTGCAGCGGTCCTCAAGGGGTGTAGAGTAGGGCCAGGGGGAGGAGCCCGTCCACCGGTCGTCAGGGGGCGTGGGGTGGGGCCAGGGGGAGGAGCCAGTGCAGCGGTCCTCAAGGGGTGTAGAGTAGGGCCAGGGGGAGGAGCCAGTCTACCGGTCGTCAGGGGGTGTGGGTTGGGGCCAGGGGGAGGAGCCCGTCCATCAGTCGTCAGGGGGTGTGGGGTAGGGCCAGGGGGAGGAGCCAATTTACCGGTCGTCAGGGGGTGTGGGGTAGGGCCAGGGGGAGGAGCCCGTCCACCAGTCGTCAGGGGGTGTTGGGTAGGGCCAGGGGGGGAGCCAGTCTACCGGTTGTCAGGGTGTGTGGGGTGGGGCCAGTGGGAGGAGCCAGTGCACCGGTCGTCAGGGGGTGTAGAGTAGGGCCAGGGGGTGGAGCCAGTCTACCGGTCGTCAGGGGGTGTGGGGTAGGGCCAGAGGGAGGAATGGAATGTTGGTGTTTTAGGCCACTTTTGTGCACATACAGGCTAAATTGGGCCAAGGAACCTCCCGAGACGATGAAGGATGAAGGAATGAAACATGCCCCAGATTAGGTGCCCGAGCCCGGATTCGAACCCAGGACTTATTGATCTGCGGTCTAGTGCGCTAACCACTACACCAGGGAGGACCCCCAGAGGGAGGAGCCCGTCCACCGGTCGTCAGGGGGTGTGGGGTAGGGCCAGAGGGAGGAGCCAGTCCACCGGTCGGCAGGGGGTGTGGGGTAGGGCCAGAGGGAGGAGCCCGTCCACCGGTCGTCAAGGGGTGTGGGATGGGGCCAGGGGGAAGAGCAGGGCATAGGGAAGGAGCTGGGCAGGGGGAGGAGCAGGGACTGGGGTGGGGGCAGGGAGAGGAGCCCGTCCACGGGTAGTCAGGGGGTCTGGGGTAGGGCCAGGGGGAGGAACCAGTCTACCGGTCGTCATGGGGATGTGGGGTAGGGCCAGAGGGAGGAGCCCGTCCACCGGTCGTCAGGGGGTGTGGGGTAGGGCCCGGGGGAGGAGCCAGTCTACCGGTCGTCAGGGGGTGTAGGGTAGGGCCAGAGGGAGGAGCCCGTCCACCGGTGGTCAGGGGGTGTGGGGTAGGGCCAAGGGGAGGAGCCCGTGCACCGGTGGTCAGGGGGTGTGGGGTAGGGCCAGAGGGTGAAGCCCGTCCACCGGTCGTCAGGGGGTGTGGGGTAGGGCCAGTGGGGGGAGCCAATCCACCGCTCGCCAGGGGGTGTGGGCTAGGGCCAGAGGGAGAAGCCCGTCCACCGGTCGTCAGGGGGTGTGGGGTGTGGGGTGTGAGGTAGGGCCAGGGGGAGGAGCCCGTCCACCGGTCGTCAGGGGGTGTGAGGTGGGGCCAGGGGGAAGAGCCCGTCCACGGGTCGTCAGTGGGTGTGGGGTAGGGCCAGGGGGAGGAGCCCGTCCACGGGTCGTCATTGGGCGTGAGGTAGGGCCAGGGGGAGGAGCCCGTCCACGGGTCGTCATTGGGTGTGGGGTAGGGCCAGGGGGAGGAGCCCGTCCACCGGTCGTCAGGGGGTGTGGGGTAGGGCCAGTGGGAGAAGCCAGTCCACCGGTCGTCAAGGGGTGTGGGGTGGGGCCAGGGGGAGGAGCCCGTCTACGGGTCGTCAGTGGATGTGGGGTTGGGCCAGGGGGAGGAGTCCGTCCACGGGTCGTCATTGGGTGTGGGGTAGGGCCAGGGGGAGGAGCCCGTCCACCGGTCGTCAGGGGGTGTGGGGTAAGGCCCGGGGGAGGAGCCAGTCTACCGGTCGTCAGGGGGTGTGGGGTAGGGCCCGGGGGAGGAGCCAGTCTACCAGTTGTCAGGGGGTGTGGGGTAGGGCCAGAGGGAGGAGCCAGTCTACCGGTTGTCAGGGGGTGTGAGGTAGGGCCCGGGAGAGGAGCCAGTCTACCGGTTGTCAGAGGGTGTGAGGTACGGCCCGGGGGAGGAGCCAGTCTACCGGTTGTCAGGGCGTGTGGGGTAGGGCCCGGGGGAGGAGTCAGTCTACCGGTTGTCAGGGGGTGTAGGGTAGGGCCAGAGGGAGGAGCCAGTCTACCGGTTGTCAGGGGGTGTGGGGTAAGGCCCGAGGGAGGAGCCAGTCTACCGGTCGTCAGGGGGTGTGGGGTAGGGCCAGGGGGAGGAGCCAGTCTACCAGTTGTCAGGGGGTGTGGGGTAGGGCCAGAGGGAGGAGCCAGTCTACCGGTTGTCAGGGGGTGTGAGGTAGGGCCCGAGAGGAGCCAGTCTACCGGTTGTCAGAGGGTGTGAGGTAGGCCCGGGGGAGGAGCCAGTCTACCGGTTGTCAGGGCGTGTGGGGTAGGGCCCGGGGGAGGAGCCAGTCTACCGGTTGTCAGGGGGTGTGGGGTAGGACCAGGGGGAGGAGCCTGTCTACCAGTCGTCAGGGGGTGTGGGGTAGGGCCGGGGGAGGAGCCAGTCCACCGGTGGTCAGGGGGTGTGGGGTGGGGCAAGGGGGAGGAGCCCGTCCACTGGTCGCCAGGGAGTGTGGGGTGGGGCCAGGGGGAGGATCCCGTCCACCGGTCGTCAGGGGGTGTGGGATAGGGCCAGGGGGAGGAGCCCGTCCACCGGTCGTCAGGGGGTGTGAGGTAGGGCCAGGAGGAGGAGCCAGTCCACCGGTTGTCAGGGGGTGTGGGGTGGGGCCCGGGGGAGTAGCCCGTCCACCGGTCGCCAGGGGGTGTGAGGTAGGGCCAGGGGGAGGAGCCCGTCCACCGGTCGTCAGGGGGTGTGAGGTGGGGCCAGGGGGAGGAGCCCGTCTACGGGTCGTCAGGGGGTGTGAGGTAGGGCCAGGGGGAGGAGCCAGTCCACCGGTTGTCAGGGGGTGTGGGGTAGGGCCAGGGGGAGGAGCCAGTCCACCTGTTGTCAGGGGGTGTGGGGTGGGGCCCGGGGGAGGAGCCCGTCCACCGGTCGTCAGGGGGTGTGGGGTTGGGCCAGGGGGAGGAGCCAGTCTACCGGTCGTCAGGGGGTGTGGGGTAAGGCCCGGGGGAGGAGCCGGTCTACCAGTTGTCAGGGGGTGTGGGGTAGGGCCAGAGGGAGGAGCCAGTCTACCGGTTGTCAGGGGGTGTGAGGTAGGGCCCGGGAGAGGAGCCAGTCTACCGGTTGTCAGGGGGTGTAGGGTAGGGCCAGAGGGAGGAGCCAGTCTACCGATTGTCAGGGGGTGTGGGATAGGGCCCGGGGGAGGAGCCAGTCTACCGGTTGTCAGGGGGTGTGGGGTAGGGCCAGGGGGAGGAGCCAGTCTACCGGTTGTCAGGGGGTGTGAGGTAGGGCCCGGGAGAGGAGCCAGTCTACCGGTTGTCAGGGGGTGTAGGGTAGGGCCAGAGGGAGGAGCCAGTCTACCGATTGTCAGGGGGTGTGGGGTAGGGCCCGGGGGAGGAGCCAGTCTACCGGTTGTCAGGGGGTGTGGGGTAGGGCCAGGGGGAGGAGCCAGTCTACCGGTTGTCAGGGGGTGTGAGGTAGGGTTCGGGAGCGGAGCCAGTCTACCGGTTGTCAGGGCGTGTGGGGTAGGGCCAGGGGGAGGAGCCAGTCTACCGGTTGTCAGGGGGTGTGAGGTAGGGCCAGGGGGAGGAGCCCCTCCACGGGTAGTCAGGGGGTGTGAGGTAGGGCCAGGGGGAGGAACCCGTCCACCGGTCGTCAGGGGGTGTGAGGTGGGGCCAGGGGGAGGAGCCCGTCCACGGGTCGTCAGTGGATGTGGGGTTGGGCCAGGGGGAGGAGTCCGTCCACGGGTCGTCATTGGGTGTGGGGTAGGGCCAGGGGGAGGAGCCCGTCCACCGGTCGTCAGGGGGTGTGGGGTAGGGCCAGAGGGAGGAGCCCGTCCACCGGTCGTCAGGGGGTGTAGGGTAGGGCCCGGGTGAGGAGCCAGTCTACCGGTTGTCAGGGGGTGTGGGGTAGGGCCCGGGGGAGGAGCCAGTCTACCGGTTGTCAGGGCGTGTGGGGTAGGGCCCGGGGGAGGAGCCAGTCTACCGGTTGTCAGGGGGTGTAGGGTAGGGCCAGAGGGAGGGGCCAGTCTACCGGTTGTCAGGGGGTGTGGGGTAGGGCCCGGGGGAGGAGCCAGTCTACCGGTTGTCAGGGGGTGTGGGGTAGGGCCAGGGGGAGGAGCCAGTCTACCGGTTGTCAGGGGGTGTGAGGTAGGGCCCGGGGGAGGAACCAGTCTACCGGTTGTCAGGGCGTGTGGGGATAGGGCCAGGGGGAGGAGCCAGTCTACCGGTTGTCAGGGGGTGTGAGGTAGGGCCAGGGGGAGGAGCCCCTCCAAGGGTAGTCAGGGGGTGTGGGGTAGGGCCAGGGGGAGGAGCCAGTCTACCGGTTGTCAGGGGGTGTGAGGTAGGGCCCGGGGGAGGAGCCAGTCTACCGGTTGTCAGGGCGTGTGGGGTAGGGCCAGGGGGAGGAGCCAGTCTACCGGTTGTCAGGGCGTGTGGGGTAGGGCCAGGGGGAGGAGCCAGTCTACCGGTTGTCAGGGGGTGTGAGGTAGGGCCAGGGGGCGGAGCCCCTGCACGGGTAGTCAGGGGGTGTGGGGTAGGGCCAGGGGGAGGAGCCCGTCCACCGGTCATCAGGGGGTGTGGGGTAGGGCCCGCGGGAGGAGCCAGTCTACCGGTTGTCAGGGGGTGTGGGGTAGGGCCAGGGGGAGGAGCCAGTCTACCGGTTGTCAGGGGGTGTGAGGTAGGGCCCGGGAGAGGAGCCAGTCTACCGGTTGTCAGGGGGTGTGAGGTAGGGCCCGGGGGAGGAGCCAGCCTACCGGTTGTCCGGGCGTGTGGGGTAGGGCCAGGGGGAGGAGCCAGTCTACCGGTTGTCAGGGGGTGTGAGGTAGGGCCAGGGGGAGGAGCCCCTCCACGGGTAGTCAGGGGGTGTGAGGTAGGGCCAGGGGGAGGAGCCCGTCCACCGGTCATCAGGGGGTGTGGGGTAGGGGAAGGAGCCCCTCCACGGGTAGTCAGGGGGTGTGGTGTGGGGCCAGGGGGAGGAGCCAGTCCACCGGTCGTCAGGGGGTGTGGGGTGGGGCCCGGGGGAGTAGCCCGTCCACCGGTCGCCAGGGGGTGTGAGGTAGGGCCAGGGGGAGGAGCCCGTCCACCGGTCGTCAGGGGGTGTGAGGTGGGGCCAGGGGGAGGAGCCCGTCCACGGGTCGTCAGTGGATGTGGGGTTGGGCCAGGAGGAGGAGTCCGTCCACGGGTCGTCATTGGGTGTGGGGAAAGGCCAGGGGTAGGAGCCCGTCCACCGGTCGTCAGGGGGTGTGGGGTAGGGCCAGAGGGAGGAGCCCGTCCACCGGTCGTCAGGGGGTGTGGGATAGGGCCCGGGGCAGGAGCCAGTCTACCGGTTGTCAGGGGGTGTGGGGTAGGGCCAGAGGGAGGAGCCCGTCCACCGGTGGTCAGGGGGTGTGGGGTAGGGCCAGAGGGAGGAGCCCGTCCACCGGTCGTCAGGGGGTGTGGGGTAAGGCCCGGGGGAGGAGCCAGTCTACCGGTCGTCATGGGGTGTAGGGTAGGGCCAGAGGGAGGAGCCCGTCCACCGGTCGTCAGGGGGTGTGGGGTAGGGCCAGGGGGAGGAGCCAGTCCACCTGTTGTCAGGGGGTGTGGGGTGGGGCCCGGGGGAGGAGCCCGTCCACCGGTCGTCAGGGGGTGTGGGGTTGGGCCAGGGGGAGGAGCCAGTCTACCGGTCGTCAGGGGGTGTGGGGTAAGGCCCGGGGGAGGAGCCGGTCTACCAGTTGTCAGGGGGTGTGGGGTAGGGCCAGAGGGAGGAGCCAGTCTACCGGTTGTCAGGGGGTGTGAGGTAGGGCCCGGGAGAGGAGCCAGTCTACCGGTTGTCAGGGGGTGTAGGGTAGGGCCAGAGGGAGGAGCCAGTCTACCGATTGTCAGGGGGTGTGGGATAGGGCCCGGGGGAGGAGCCAGTCTACCGGTTGTCAGGGGGTGTGGGGTAGGGCCAGGGGGAGGAGCCAGTCTACCGGTTGTCAGGGGGTGTGAGGTAGGGCCCGGGAGAGGAGCCAGTCTACCGGTTGTCAGGGGGTGTAGGGTAGGGCCAGAGGGAGGAGCCAGTCTACCGATTGTCAGGGGGTGTGGGGTAGGGCCCGGGGGAGGAGCCAGTCTACCGGTTGTCAGGGGGTGTGGGGTAGGGCCAGGGGGAGGAGCCAGTCTATCGGTTGTCAGGGGGTGTGAGGTAGGGTTCGGGAGCGGAGCCAGTCTACCGGTTGTCAGGGCGTGTGGGGTAGGGCCAGGGGGAGGAGCCAGTCTACCGGTTGTCAGGGGGTGTGAGGTAGGGCCAGGGGGAGGAGCCCCTCCACGGGTAGTCAGGGGGTGTGAGGTAGGGCCAGGGGGAGGAACCCGTCCACCGGTCGTCAGGGGGTGTGAGGTGGGGCCAGGGGGAGGAGCCCGTCCACGGGTCGTCAGTGGATGTGGGGTTGGGCCAGGGGGAGGAGTCCGTCCACGGGTCGTCATTGGGTGTGGGGTAGGGCCAGGGGGAGGAGCCCGTCCACCGGTCGTCAGGGGGTGTGGGGTAGGGCCAGAGGGAGGAGCCCGTCCACCGGTCGTCAGGGGGTGTAGGGTAGGGCCCGGGTGAGGAGCCAGTCTACCGGTTGTCAGGGGGTGTGGGGTAGGGCCCGGGGGAGGAGCCAGTCTACCGGTTGTCAGGGCGTGTGGGGTAGGGCCCGGGGGAGGAGCCAGTCTACCGGTTGTCAGGGGGTGTAGGGTAGGGCCAGAGGGAGGGGCCAGTCTACCGGTTGTCAGGGGGTGTGGGGTAGGGCCCGGGGGAGGAGCCAGTCTACCGGTTGTCAGGGGGTGTGGGGTAGGGCCAGGGGGAGGAGCCAGTCTACCGGTTGTCAGGGGGTGTGAGGTAGGGCCCGGGGGAGGAACCAGTCTACCGGTTGTCAGGGCGTGTGGGGATAGGGCCAGGGGGAGGAGCCAGTCTACCGGTTGTCAGGGGGTGTGAGGTAGGGCCAGGGGGAGGAGCCCCTCCAAGGGTAGTCAGGGGGTGTGGGGTAGGGCCAGGGGGAGGAGCCAGTCTACCGGTTGTCAGGGGGTGTGAGGTAGGGCCCGGGGGAGGAGCCAGTCTACCGGTTGTCAGGGCGTGTGGGGTAGGGCCAGGGGGAGGAGCCAGTCTACCGGTTGTCAGGGCGTGTGGGGTAGGGCCAGGGGGAGGAGCCAGTCTACCGGTTGTCAGGGGGTGTGAGGTAGGGCCAGGGGGCGGAGCCCCTGCACGGGTAGTCAGGGGGTGTGGGGTAGGGCCAGGGGGAGGAGCCCGTCCACCGGTCATCAGGGGGTGTCGGGTAGGGCCCGCGGGAGGAGCCAGTCTACCGGTTGTCAGGGGGTGTGGGGTAGGGCCAGGAGGAGGAGCCAGTCTACCGGTTGTCAGGGGGTGTGAGGTAGGGCCCGGGAGAGGAGCCAGTCTACCGGTTGTCAGGGGGTGTGAGGTAGGGCCCGGGGGAGGAGCCAGCCTACCGGTTGTCCGGGCGTGTGGGGTAGGGCCAGGGGGAGGAGCCAGTCTACCGGTTGTCAGGGGGTGTGAGGTAGGGCCAGGGGGAGGAGCCCCTCCACGGGTAGTCAGGGGGTGTGAGGTAGGGCCAGGGGGAGGAGCCCGTCCACCGGTCATCAGGGGGTGTGGGGTAGGGGAAGGAGCCCCTCCACGGGTAGTCAGGGGGTGTGGTGTGGGGCCAGGGGGAGGAGCCAGTCCACCGGTCGTCAGGGGGTGTGGGGTGGGGCCCGGGGGAGTAGCCCGTCCACCGGTCGCCAGGGGGTGTGAGGTAGGGCCAGGGGGAGGAGCCCGTCCACCGGTCGTCAGGGGGTGTGAGGTGGGGCCAGGGGGAGGAGCCCGTCCACGGGTCGTCAGTGGATGTGGGGTTGGGCCAGGAGGAGGAGTCCGTCCACGGGTCGTCATTGGGTGTGGGGAAAGGCCAGGGGTAGGAGCCCGTCCACCGGTCGTCAGGGGGTGTGGGGTAGGGCCAGAGGGAGGAGCCCGTCCACCGGTCGTCAGGGGGTGTGGGATAGGGCCCGGGGCAGGAGCCAGTCTACCGGTTGTCAGGGGGTGTGGGGTAGGGCCAGAGGGAGGAGCCCGTCCACCGGTGGTCAGGGGGTGTGGGGTAGGGCTAGAGGGAGGAGCCCGTCCACCGGTCGTCAGGGGGTGTGGGGTAAGGCCCGGGGGAGGAGCCAGTCTACCGGTCGTCATGGGGTGTAGGGTAGGGCCAGAGGGAGGAGCCCGTCCACCGGTCGTCAGGAGGTGTGGGGTAGGGCCAGAAGGAGGAGCCCGTGAACCGGTCGTCAGGGGGTGTGGGGTAGGGCCCGGGGGAGGAGCCAGTCTACCGGTTGTCAGGGGGGTGGGGTAGGACCAGGGGGAGGAGCCTGTCCACCAGTCGTCAGGGGGTGTGGGGTAAGGCCGGGGGGAGGAGCCAGTCCACCGGTGGTCAGGGGATGTGGGGTGGGGCAAGAGGGAGGAGCCCGTCCACCGGTCGCCAGGGAGTGTGGGGTGGGGCCCGGGGGAGGAGCCCGTCCACCGGTCGTCAGGGGGTGTGAGGTAGGGCCAGGGGGAGGAGCCAGTCCACCGGTCGCCAGGGGGTGTGAGGTAGGGCCAGGGGGAGGAGCCCGTCCACCGGTCGTCAGGGGGTGTGAGGTGGGGCCAAGGGGAGGAGCCCCTCCACGGGTAGTCAGGGGGTGTGAGGTAGGGCCAGGGGGAGGAGCCCGTCCACCGGTCGTCAGAGGGTGTGGGGTAAGGCCCGGGGGAGGAGCCAGTCTACCGGTCGTCAGGGGGTGTGGGGTAGGGCCAGGGGGAGGAGCCAGTCTACCAGTTGTCAGGGGGTGTGGGGTAGGGCCAGAGGGAGGAGCCAGTCTACCGGTTGTCAGGGGGTGTGAGGTAGGGCCCGGGAGAGGAGCCAGTCTACCGGTTGTCAGGGGGTGTGAGGTAGGGCCCGGGGGAGGAGCCAGTCTACCGGTTGTCAGGGCGTGTGGGGTAGGGCCCGGGGGAGGAGCCAGTCTACCGGTTGTCAGGGGGTGTGGGGTAGGGCCAGGGGGAGGAGCCAGTCTACCGGTTGTCAGGGGGTGTGGGGTAGGGCCAGAGGGAGGAGCCAGTCTACTGGTTGTCAGGGGGTGTGAGGTAGGGCCCGGGAGAGGAGCCAGTCTACCGGTTGTCAGGGGGTGTGAGGTAGGGCCCGGGGGAGGAGCCAGTCTACCGGTTGTCAGGGCGTGTGGGGTAGGGCCCGGGGGAGGAGCCAGTCTACCGTTTGTCAGGGGGTGTAGGGTAGGGCCAGAGGGAGGAGCCAGTCTACCGGTTTTCAGGGGGTGTGGGGTAGGGCCCGGGGGAGGAGCCAGTCTAACGGTTGTCAGGGGGTGTGAGGTAGGGCCAGGGGGAGGAGCCAGTCTACCGGTTGTCAGGGGGTGTGAGGTAGGGCCCGGGAGAGGAGCCAGTCTACCGGTTGTCAGGGTGTGTGAGGTAGGGCCCGGGGGAGGAGCCAGTCTACCGGTTGTCAGAGCGTGTGGGGTAGGGCCAGGGGGAGGAGCCAGTCTACCGGTTGTCAGGGGGTGTGAGGTAGGGCCAGGGGGAGGAGCCCCTCCACGGGTAGTCAGGGGGTGTGAGGTAGGGCCAGGGGGAGGAGCCCGTCCACCGGTCATCAGGGGGTGTGGGGTAGGGGGAGGAGCCCCTCCACGGGTAGTCAGGGGGTGTGGGGTGGGGCCAGGGGGAGGAGCCAGGTAGGCAGGTAGGAACATAACACCTACATGTCTCACGCCAGCGACATGGCGATGACGTTAACGTTTAGGTCAACAACGATGATAACATTAGATCAATTTATCAAGGGTTTTGCTGGCTCGAGAAGCTAATTTTAGCGCCCGATGAGTCCCTTTATCCCAGTAGCATTGAGAGACTGCAGCTGACTGCGCCCTAGGGCACCTGTCCCCCCGGTCCCTCCACCCTTAGTGGTGCTACTATTGTCCGCCATGTCTGGCTTCCGCTAATTCAGTCAGCCATGTGTACCTAAACATCGACGGACAAGACAGGACAACTTAATCTCCGGTGAAATGTTGCTGGATGACTCACTCGGACATTGTGAGGATTCAACGAAGTCCCGACAAAAGATGCTGTTCTGGATGGCTAAACTACACCGATGAAGACCTGCATTAGATCGTACACATCGACAAATTGAAGACTGCTTATTTTTTTAACCCATGTGCATTTCAGAGGTAACGTGACTCACTGACTTGCATCTGAACCGATGTGTAACGTATCAACCCATTTTCTCGCTTTTCTTGAAGCCTTTATTAAAACGTTCATAAATAGGCCAACCATTGCAAGACTCCTAATCACTCTTCAACACCCTCCCATTCAACCGCCACGTGTTTATGCTGCATCAAGGACAATTTTCTTCCACACAATATCTTTCCTATTGCCTGGGGATAGTCTACAATAGGCTATGCAAATCGGCCAAATTGTTTGCTATGTCATATTTCAACAGAATTCCATCCATCCAGGAGACGGAGGCGACATTTTGTCGCGACACCCGTTTTATGCGGAACTAGCTTGCTGAGTGTCGGTGTCAACTTTTGCAGACTGCCGCTGTGTCGGGGCTACCCGCGTGTTGCGCTCAGTCCGGCGGCACGTGACTGTCATGGAGACCGCGTGCTTCCGCATGATCTCACCTTCAAAACAAAACCGAGTCAAGCAATGGCGTGTGCTTTCAACTTTTGTTTTGGGGTTTGTACTTATTGGTGTATTCGGTTGTTGGCATCCTGCTCATCTGTCACTTTCTGCACTGTTGTAGGTATAGCGGTAAATGCTGCTGACCTGGACGACTGTGTGTGCTGGACCAGAGTCGCTGGCACCGACTAGAACTGACGCACCATTATTCACTTTGCACGGGCTGGGAACGCGTCCTAATGCTTCAGGTTGAGGTACATAAGCACTTTCCTGCTTCAGTAATATGTGTGTGGGGTCGGGAGTGAGGGGGGTATTTGCAATCCCCACCGCGGGTTGGGGTTGCCAAGTAGAGGGGGTGGGCGGTCCTTCCGTCCCACGTGATCAATCGGTTGGTGTCGCCATGTTAAGACATCGCCTTAATAAAGTTTTGTAAAACTAATCTATGGCCAAAATGAGCAATGTAATATTATCTGTTGCATCGCAGTTGTTGGGGCCATGATAAATGGCTTGACGCCATACCATAGCGTAGCTTTTATATCAGACTATCAGTCGATATCATCGCTTGATCAGCCATGTTTAGCCCTGCAAGCCTGCATCTAGAGGAAGGTTATGGAATATATCCATATATATAGCTTTATCAGTCGGGTGTGTAATGGTTTCAGTGCCACTTTTCCCCTTACCGTGCTATATATATATATATACATATATATATATATACTGACATGCATCTATCGTGATGTTCCCAGCCCGCCTTTATCTTCCATTAGGTGCCTTTTAATATGTTAGGACCTATATCCCGGTCTGGCGCATGGACCGTCTTGGCTTTACACACGTGGTAACAGAGGGTGAACTCTGATATTGGATTGAAAAGCAGCGAAATATGCTGTGCGTTTATAAATATCGTGTTTCAGGGCTCTTTTCGCAGATCAATGATTGAATGGGTGGGTGATTTAGGCCAGGTTTGTGCACATTGGCTGAATGAGACTTAACTTAAACCATGACAAGTTTTTAGTCGAAAGGTGAAACGACCGCACATGTCTTAGGGATTAGGAGTGTATGTCCCGAGGGGGGCGGCGAAAAATAAATCTGAAATATTTGTATACGGCCAAACAGTTTGACCCGTTCGTATTACTAAAATCTAATTCGGGTATAATGTATAATCCGAAATTTGACCGGATGTAGAATAATTCTGCATTTGGCACATTGTTCAGACATAGTTGAATACACTTTGAATACAACACTCGCTGAAATTGACATTATGACTAAAATACACACCAGGGGGACGTGGATCAGGATAGATAAGAGAGACACCGGATTCCGTCGATATCGTTATAACCAGGCACCGTAAATATGAGTGAGCGTTAGCTGTACATTCTAACAATGGCATGGTCAGTGGTGTCACCAAGGTGTGGCTTATGGCAGTCCAGACGGACTGGTCCATGCTGGGTTCGTTGGCATCAGTCCGTCTTCGTAAGACGATGGGCATGCAGCTTATTTATGGTGATTTGCCTGTTTTATTAGGATAACGTATATTTAATAGAGAATTAACACTCATACAGTCAGAAAATGTCCAAGATATTTCTAAAAACGATTTTAAGTCATAATAATATAGATGGACAATTGCTCTATGCCAGCTTTAATTATTACGTCTGTCCCATGGTCAACCAGACTATTCGCGAAAGGCGCAATCCTACAGCGTGAAATAACCCCACAATATTTGATCATGCCTTTATGCATATCCATCACAACTCACAATGGGGTTTATTTAACACCCCCCCCCCTTCCCCGCCCCTTCCCACTCGGCCCCATCGTATATTCCATTGAAGTCAAATGTTCCCTTAGGAGTCACCTCCCACATGGCTACAGCACCTTTGTGACATCATGCCATGTCCCAATCGGGTGCTGCTAGCGGCATCTACGCCAGACCAAGCCGGGATCAGACGGCTCCATGGAACACCACACGGGAGAGTGGAATATTGCCACGGATCAAGCCTTGTTTATTGATAGAATTGCTCTCTAAACAGCTGGCCTACCAAACAAACAAGCTCGTGTGACATGCAGGACAGCCTGAGTACCTCGACGGATCTAGGCGGAGGGAACCCCGAAACGGTTATCTGTGTTACTTCACCGCATAAAATCTGGTGGATTTGCATTGCCACTCGCTCAATCAATGTCCAGAGATGGAGGGAGATGATGGGATGGCGAACTCCTGGGCTAGGTAATCTGGAATTGTGGTAAATACACCGACCGCTGGGTGTATATCAGGGGTAATAATCGAGAGGGAATTTATTAGAATGCCCCTGTAATCCCTTCGCCCACCGCCCCCATGCCGATCCAACGGGGCAAGGTAGGAGACCAGGTTACTAAAACGCTCCATGCGTAGCAGGCTGCATAATATTTTAATGAATTAAAATGGCCATTTATTGGCTTACACGCCAGGCTCCTGCCCCTGCAATTAAAATGTTTATTTTCTGCAATCTATGCTATATTACTCAGCTTTCAGCTAATCAGTACTGTGTGATTTAACATGGACCCTACCCAACGCTCCCCCAAATGAAGTTGGTATTCGGAATCACGTCCACATGTGGCCGATGCGAGTAGAATAGTTAATTCATTGTAACTGTACCTGGTTACAAGGTTGATGATGTAATCGTTCTCAATCGATATTTGTGAAGATTTATCATACAAAGAACTGCATTGATTGTGGTTCATAGTTTAGATCACTTCCAAGATGGCCGCCGTCATATCGTTACTGACATGGGTATTGTAGTTAATAATCATTGTGTGATTATGATAAATACATCAATATTATAAAGTGCGAAAGAGTCAGTGTTGCAAGATAATGGTAATGGAAAACGGCATAAATATTTTGTTCCAATACCCTTGAGTATAGTTATTAGTGTAGGTACGGTACATGCGTGTTACATGGCTGTTAAGCCTACAAGCGTCTGCAGATGTCAATTGCTACACTACATTACATTGTTAAACACAATGACCGATAGCCTTCTTGTACTGCAAAACCCAAATAAATTAAAGGGAATAAAAAAATAGAACGACACATGGCTTCGCTGTCAGACGTGTCCATAAACAGAGCGCATTGCATCGGTAACATGGAAAACGAAGCCATAAAAACAACACTTATTATCGCCCAGCGTCCACGTGGTCGACACATGGATTACGGACACCGCGCAGAGAACCCTGGGATATACAGGATGTGACAGGAAGCGTGATGACCACCAATTAGTCAGTTTGTGCCACACTGAACAACACCGTCATCAGCTTTCACGGTTCGATCCTCCTGGGTCCCGGTATGGAAAGGGCAGCCACCAGGTGGGGAGGTGAGCACTCGACGAGGGAGGAAACACCACGCGTCATAGACAATCGCTGTCCTTTCATCTCATTGTCACACCACAATGGCAAAAAGAAATAGAAATACGCACAATTGTGTTGACATTTTTAATTATAATACGATTCGGGTGAAAAGAAAAGAAGGTACTCGGATTTTTTTATCCAATAGTTTGTCATTTCATACACAAGGGTCATGATCATCCTCATACTCAAGACAGCCAATGGTTTAGACGATAAACATCACATTTCCACTACTAAACGAATATAAAGGAGTTCATCGACCGCCGAGCATACACCGGAGGGCAGTAACCAGAGATCGCCCGTCAGGGGATTTGGGTGGGGGCAGGGGTGGTTGAGGGGGGGGGCGTCCACGGGTAGTCAGGAAATGGGGGTAAGAGCCCCGGGGAGGAGCCCGTCCACGGGTAGTCAGGGAATGGGGTGGGGGCAGGGGGAAGACCCCGTCCACCGGTCGTCAGGGGGTGTGGGGTGGGGCCAGGGAGAGGAGCCCGTCCACCGGTAGTCAGGGCATGTGGGGGTTAAAAGTTAATTTTAGCGCCCGCTGAGTCCCTTTATCCCAGTAGCACTGAGAGACTGCAGGGGCTGATTGCGCCCTAGGGTACCTGTCCAACCACAGGTCACTCCACCCTTAACCGTTAACCGGCGCCGCCCGAGACACGTCGTGTCCAACAACCTGTAGGGGTGTTACTGTTCTCATGGAAACTCCTGAATAGTTGGCACAGCTGCTTACATCATGTCGGATTGTCTCTGCTCTGGTGGGAACCCCTAAAAGGGTGGGTGCAACTGCATACAGCATGACGGGATGTTGCTGTTCTGGTGGGAACTTCTGAAGGGTGGGCGCAGCTGGCTACAGTATACGAGGGCGATAATAAAAAAAAAGACAGCCTGGTGACCGAGCCTATCTGTCCCTATAAATACAGGTCAATCGAGCAGGGTATCTGACTGGGGAGATGTCAGCCGAACCCGGTCGGCTCCTTCCATCACGGGACATATATACAGCGAGAACCCTGCCGCGGGGCTCTCAATGCAGGGGGCGCCACTGCAGCCGGTGCCACTATTGTCTGCCATGTCTGGCTTCCACTAATTCAGTCAGCCATGTGTTGTACCTAAACATCGACGGACAAGAGAGCTCAGCGCGTAACTTAATCTCCGGTGAAATGTTGCTGGATGACTCACTCGGACAGTGTGTGGATTCAACGAAGTCCCGACAAAAGATGTGTTTCTGGGTGGCAAAACTACACCGATGAAGACCTGCAGTAGTTCGTACACAGCGACAAATTGAAAACTGCTTATTTTTTTAACCCATGTGCATTTCAGAAGTCACTTGTAGATCCTGCCCCACTGACTTGCATCTGTACCGATGTGTAACGTATCAACCCATTTGTTCTCGCGTTTCTTGAGCCCCTTAATGAAACGTTCATAAATAGGCCAACCATTGCAAGACCTCTACTTTTGGGCAACCCCCCCACCACCCTCCACCGCCCTCTTTATGCTTCGTCAACGACAATTTCCTTCCTAACAATGTTGTCTCCTTTGTCTGGAAACATTGTGAAACAGGGTAGAAAAATAACAAAATTAATGGCTGTCATATTTCCTACAGAATTTGATCCATCCCCGACATGTCCACGCGATTAAAGGCAACATACCTTATAGTCAATGATAGAACAAAGAAGAGAGCAGGAGATTGATTCTTTGGTTGACACTCCATCTATCCGATGCGCCAGAAAACACGATAATTGGCTACAAACGAAAGCGTAACTCGAGGACACCGACATCGCTGTCTTTATCAACGCACTCATTCTGCGACGAGCCATCGCATGGCTGTTAAGCCTACGTGCGTCTGCAGATGTCAATTGTTATATTACATTGTTAAACACAATGGCGGATGGCCTTCTTGTACTGCAAGGCCCATATAAAATAAAAAACAGAGAGGGCGGGGGGGGGGGGGGGGTGTTAAATTAGCCCCAGTGTGAGTTGTGATGGATATGCATAAAGGCATGATCAAAGATTGTGAGGTTATTTCGCGCTGTAGGATTGCGCCTTTCGCAAAAAGTCTGGTTGACAATGAGACAAACGTAATAATTAAAGCTGGCATAGAGCAATTGTCCATCTATATTATTATCTATATTAAAATCGTTTTTAGAAATATCTTGGACATTATCTGGCTGTATGAGCGTTAGTTCTCTATTAAATATATGTTACCCTAATAAAACAGGCAAATCACCATAAAATAAAGAACAGAGAGTGTGGGGTGGAGTTGGGGGTGGGGGAGGCATTTGTAATCCCCACGTGTTGAAGAAGAGGTGTGGGCGGTCCCACATGATCAATCGGTTTTGTGTCGCCATGTTAAGACATCGCTTTAATACCGTTTCGTAAAACTAATCTATGGTCATGATCAACAATGTAACGTGCCGTATTATCTGTTGCATCGCTGTTGTTGGGGCCATGACAAATGGCTTGACGCCATACCATAATGTAGCTTTTATATCAAACTATCAGTTGATATCATCGATTGATCAGCCATGTTTAACCCTGAAAGCCTGCATCTAGAGGAAAATTATGGACTATATCTAGTGTGGGTGATTTATCAGTCTACTGTGTAATTGGTTTAGTGCCACTATTGTCCTTATCGTGCTATATATATATATATATATATATATATATATATATATATACATATATATAATAACATACATCGATCTTGATTTTACCAGCCCGCATGTTGGGACCTGGTATATCCCGGCCTGGTTTTATAAACCGTCTTGGCTTTACACACGTGGTAATTAACAGAGGGTGAACTCTGATATTGGATTTAAAAGCAGTGAAATATGCGGCTCGTTTACAAATATCGTGTTTCAGGGCTCTTTTCGCAGATCAATGATTGGATGGGTGGGTGATTTAGGCCAGGTTTGTGCACACTGGCTGAATGGGGCTTAACTCCAACCATGACAAGTTTTTAGTCGAAAGGTGAAACGACCGCAGACGTTTTAGGGATTAGGAGGGGCTGGGTTACCTCAAATCCCCCTCTCCTCCCTCCCTGCACCCCTTGTATCCGGTACAGTTTGATTATGCTAGTCTTCTCGCCTGTGGAATAGTTTCCATTTCATCCTGAACATTTTGGTGTTAAAGTTATAGAATATTCATAATAATACACCGCTGTAACTCCGACACCTTGGGTGATCGCCTCTTGTTACGCCGTCTGCAGCCAATCCCAAGGCACAGGCTTAGAAGGTACATCCTGGCAAAATCTGGCACCTCGCCTCGCAGCACTGCGTTCTTGGGTTGTTCCCTGCCATATAGATAGGTCGGTGAACGGGGTAGCTCGTTTGATCATGTACATTTAATGACGTACTGGTGCCCTGTCTCTACATCCGACGGGTGTTACAGCGGTATCATGAATCGGTATTTTAATGTCATCATTTTGCTCAGTGAAGATTTTAGTGAAGTGAAGGCGATTATGAAAAGCGGTGATATTAGGGTAACGAAACTTGCTTCTGTCTCTGCAGACAAAAGTAATGATGGTAGCATTTCCATGTTGACTTCAAGGTTGACAAAACTCATGTCTGCTCTACTGGTCGTTTCTGATAATATATATTATTAAGTGCCGGTTACCAAGTAAATATATTTTTATTTCTTATAGGCATTTTCTGTGTTAACCTTCCCTCTCGTTCCCTGCTATCTGTTCCTTCGTCTTCGTAAGACAATGGGCATGCAGCTTATTTATCGTGATTTAAAGGGATTTTCCTTTTTTATTGTGATAGCATATATTTAATAGAGAATGAACACTCATACAGCCAGATCTTGTAAAAGACATTTCTTTTAAATCATAATAATATTGGTGGACAATTGTTCCATGCCAGCTTTAAGTATTACGTATGTCCCATGTTCAACCAGACTATTCGTGGAAGGAGCAATCCTTCAGCGTGTGATCAAAATCAAGCTTGGCTTATTGATCCTAACGCCACAATGTTTGATTATGCCTTCATGCATATTCATCACAGCTCACATTGAGGCTTACAGCCCCACCCCCCCCCCCCCCACCCCGCCTTCCCGCCCGGTGCCACCTTACGTTCCATCGAAGTCAAATGTCCCATTGGGAGTCACCTCCCACATGGCTACAGCACCTTCTGTTCCGTCATGCCATGACCCATTCGGGTGCTGCTAGCGGTATCTAAGTCAGACCAAGCCGGGATTAGACGGCTCCATACAACACCACCCGGGAGAGGAGAGTGGAATATTGCCACGGATCAAGCGTTGTTTATTGATAGAATCGCTCTCTAAGCCGCTGGCCTACCAAACAAACAAGAGATATTCGACCATAGGTCGAGGACGAAAATCCATAAGTACTTTTGGAATCTGTAATAATGGCGACGTGACGAGTCGTCAGGGCCAATTTCGGCCGAAGGGCCTTTTAAGCGCATATGGGGTAAATACTGCCTTCAACAGGCAGCACTGTAGGCGGGGAGCTTAAATGAACATCCAGTTTGAAGCAAAGAGCGCTTCTCTTGAAGCATTATTAACGGTACTTTCGTATCTTTTATTTATTATGTCTTCGTGACGTCATTTGACGGTCACGACAATATTCGCGATGGCTTCTATTTTGCTAAAAATATCTACTTATGAACTGTCTCATGGGTAAACTCATGAACTTATGGGCGCATAATAGATGACAGTTCCGCGCATATGCGAAACAATCGTGCATGTTGTGGTAAAAGCATCAATTTGGCACACATGTTCGAAATTCCACCATGGCTAATCAAATTGAGCTATAGTGTCAAATCAGATTTGACACCTGACGTCTATGGCGGCAATTTCCATAGTATCTTAGAAACTGACAAGGACAAGGATAAAACAGTTATTCTGATGTCTATCCATAGCTTTGCAGGTTCGAATTATGCCACATGAACCATTATGGATGACTTCTTTCTCTGCAGCCTAAACCCTGTATCGACAGCCTAAACATCCTCACTCAGAAGGTTCTGCCTTGTCACCAGAGAGTTTCTCCAATTGGTTGGGATGGCGTTCTACTTGTAGTTACCCCATTACATTTACTCGTAGTGATGGCGGGCGCGGATGATTCTCAATGAGAGGGTAAGTCTTTCAGGTTTCCGTTGCGAACTTGACACCCATTTTTGTGGGCAAAGCTACGAGATACGAGCGAAATGAACCTAGATCTCGAAATCTGTAACCTATTGTTTGTAGATCTGTGACCACGGTACATATGGTTATCCTCACAATGACGCCCCTGCACCTTTTAGATTTCCAGATATTGTGTATTATTGTTGAAATAGCCGTCATTATGGCAAACTAAAGACGCCTTGGTCTTGAAGACAAGTTGTTGAATTCTTTGACCACGAAAACCAATACATAAAGTTAAATAGAGGGATTCCACTTCGTTTTGGAGATGTTGTGTACTGTTACAGACCGTATCCGCCCTCTTGGAATAATGGCAGGTGCGTTGCCCCAACTTACACAATAGCACTTCTTTAGTCCCCAAAAAGTATACATAAACATAAAAATCATCAGTGTTAATTTTCAAAATATTGAGTATTTTCGTGGTCTTGTCCGCCATTTTGAAGAAAAAAACACGTTCCAACAGGATATTCAATAATTATTTTCTTTCGAATTCAGTGACCCCGAAAAAATATGTACAGGTATCAAAATAATAGTTCTATCCCTGTTGTTTTCAAGATATTCAGTATTTTGCTGGCCTGGTTGGTCATGTTGCAAAATGGCGGAGGCGTTGCTCCTAGATCAACGAGAAATTTGTTCTTTTTTTTCGTTCAGGGGCATGAGCTAGCTCAGGAGGCTAGCTCAGGCCCAGGCTACTAGCCCATGCCCCTGGCCCAGGGCACCAGCCGAGGCCCCTAAACCAGGCCTAGCCCTGGCCGCTAGTCCAGGCTGCTGGCTCTGGGCGCTGCCCCCGTAAGCATCCCATAGGTTGCTAGCCTAGGCCGCTAACCCAGGTTTACCCCAGTATGCTAACCCAGGTTTAGCCCAGTATGCTAACCCAGGCCGCTAGCCAGGGCGCCAACCCAGGCGGCTAGCCAGGGCATCAATCTAGGCCTTGCCAGGGCCGCTACCTCAGGCCGCTAGCCCAGGCCCCTGGCCCAGGCAGCTTTGCCCAGGCTGCTAAGCCAGGCCGGTAGCTTAAACCGTTAGCCCAAGCTCCTAGCCCAGGCTGACCGAGGAAGCATTGTGTTAGGGAGGCGGGGGCATGGGGTTGACCAAGGGAGTATTGTCTTGGGGGGCAGGGGGCATGGGGCTGACCGAGGAAGTATTGTCATGTGGAGGGAGGGTGATTGTCAAGTGGGAGTGGCGGTAGAAAGCATTGTGTGTGTGTGGGAGGGGGGGGGGGGGCACGGTCTGTGAGGGAATTGTGGGGATTTGCCCGGGGTGGGGGAGGGGGGCTGTTGTCCGGGGATAATTCAGCCGGTAGGGACGGCGTCTTTAAGACAGAGATTGACAGATTGCAGATCGGCAGATTGCAGTTTCACGCAATTATTCGTTAAATCAGTCCACCAATGGAATACCATGTCATTCATCAGGGGGCGTGGAGCTGACCGAGGGAGTATTGTTTGGGTTTTCCCAAAAGACATAACGTTGTGTGGTTATGCCCTTCGCTTTGCCGTCTGTGATATTACTGTGGCCCATAGGTACAACGGTGGCGCTGAGGGTATTTCTTCGCTCCTTCTAAGCCAGGCCGGTAGCTTAAACCGTTAGCCCAAGCTCCTAGACCAGGCTGACCGAGGAAGCATTGTGTTAGGGAGGCGGCGGCATAGGGTTGACCAAGGGAGTATTGTCTTGGGGGGCAGGGGGCATGAGGCTGACCGAGGGAGTATTGTCATGGGGGAAGGGGGCATTGGGCTGACCGAGGGAGTATTGTCTCGGGGGAAAAGGGGGCATTGGGCTGAGCGAGGAAGTATTGTCATGGGGGGCAGGGGACATGGGGCTGACCGAGGAAGTATTTTCATGTGGAGGGAGGGGGCATGGGGCTGACCGAGGGAGTATTGTCTCGGGGGAAAAGGGGGCATGGGGCTGAGCGAGGAAGTATTGTCATGGGGGGCAGGGGACATGGGGCTGACCGAGGAAGTATTTTCATGTGGAGGGAGGGGGCATGGGGCTGACCGAGGGAGTATTGTCATGTGAAGGGAGGGGGCATGGGGCTGATCGAGGGAGTATTGCCATGATTGAGGAGGAGGAATGGGCTGACCGAGAGAGTTGTTTCGGGGGGGGGGGCTGACCGAAGGAGTATTGTCTCGAGGGGGGGGGGCTGCCCGAGGGTGTATTGTCTTGGGGGATGGGGCAGACCGAGGGAGTATTGTCATGGGGGGAGGGGGCATGGGGCTGACCGAGGAATTATTGTCATGAGTAGGGAAGAGGCGTCGGGCTGACCGAGGGAGTATTGTCATGGAGAAAGAGGGCATGGGGTTGACCCAGGGAGTATGTTCTTGGGGGGTGGGACGGGATGAAGCATGGGGCTGATCGAGGGAGTATTTTCATGTGGGGAGGGGGCATGGGGCTGACCGAGGAAGTATTGTCATGTGAAGGGAGGGGCATGGGGCTGACCGAGGGCGTATAGCCGTTGGGGGTGGGGCGGGATGAAGCATGGGGCTGATCGAGGGATTATTGTCTTGGAGGGCGAGGGCATGGGGCTGCCCGAGGGTTTATTGTCGTGGGGATGGAGGCATAAGGCAGACCGAGGGAGTATTGTCATGGGGGCGGGGGACATGGGGCTTACCGAGGAAGTATTGTCATGAGGAGGGAGGAGGCGTCGGGCTGACCGAGGGAGTATTGTCATGGAGAAAGAGGGCATGGGGCTGACCCAGGGAGTATAGTCTTAGGGTGTGTGGGGCGGGATGAAGCATGGGGCTGATCGAGGGAGTATTGTCATGGGGGAAGGGGGCATAGGGCTGACTGAGGGAGTATTGCCATGAGGGAGGAGGGGCGTGGGGCTGATTGAGGGAGCATAGCTTTGGGGGGCGGGGGGGGCGGATATGAGGTATGGGGCTGATCGAGGGAGTATTGTCATGAAGGGGGCAGGGTGATTGTCAAGTGGGAGTGGCGGTAGAAAGCATTGTGTGTGTGGGGGGGGGGCACGGTCTGTGAGGGAATTGTGGGGATTTGCCCGGGGTGGGGGAGGGGGGGGGCTGTTGTCCGGGGATAATTCAGCCGGTAGGGAGGGCGTCTTTAAGACAGAGATTGACAGATTGCAGATCGGCAGATTGCAGTTTCACGCAATTATTCGTTAAATCAGTCCACCAATGGAATACCATGTCATCCATCAGGGGGCGTGGAGCTGACCGAGGGAGTATTGTTTGGGTTTTCCCAAAAGACATAACGTTGTGTGGTTATGCCCTTCGCTTTGCCGTCTGTGATATTACTGTGGCCCATAAGTACAACGGTGGCGCTGAGGGTATTTCTTCGCTCCGCGAGGTGAAACGGCTCCGCGGAGGTCTGGCGAAATGTACCGCGCGGAGCGGAGAAATAGACTGCGCGGAGCGAAGAAATGTACTGCGCAGAGCGAAGAAATGACCTCCGCGGAGCCGTTTCACCGCACGGAACGGAGAAATATACTGCGCGGAGCGGAAAGATATACTGCGCGAAGCGGAAAGATATACTGCGCGGAACGGAGAAATGTACTGCGCGAAGCGAGGAAATGTACACGCGAAGCGAAGAAATGTACACGCGGACCAAGGAAATGTACTGCGCAGAGCGAAGAAATGACCTCCGCAGAGCCGTTTCACCTCGCTGAGCGGAGCAATACCCTCAGCGCAACCGTTGTACCTACGGGCCACAGTATAAAGGCGACCACGGTGCGTGCCTGCGTCGCATTGAAAGAAACCACCTGGTTGACTGGGTTTTCTGCGCCATGGATTCCGCCACCAGCCAACTCACCCCCTCTACCAGCGCTGTAGTGTATGATTCTGACGAGTGATGGTGAAGAAGGTGGGAGGGAATGACAGCAGGAGCCTGGTGGATGAGAGTGGGGAGCAGGGACATGAGTCCTTGAGGCTATGGGCGGCTGCGGGGGCGATTCATTCCTGGTTCCTGTTCTTCTTTCCCACGAGTGTGCCCCCCCTCCCTCCTCCCTCGTCTCCCAATATATCACATCACAATATATCAACAATACGGTGCCTTATCGCGAAAGCTTAAGTCTAGTGGGTGCCTGTGGGCGGGGGGGGGGGCGGGCCAGTAATGCCGAAGTCTGATAAGTGTCGACGGGCTGTGGGGCTGCAGGAGTCGGGTGGATGGGTGTGGGGGATGAGCAGAGAAAAGTCCATTAACCCTGGTTGGTGTGGGTGAGCGAGGGAAGGGATGGGGGGGGGGGGTGGAGGGGCAGGAGTCCGTGAGGCTGGTGGCGGCTGCGGGGGCGATAAACAACACGTTGCCTTATCGCGAATCGCTCACTCACTGCACTCCCCGTGCAGCCCGCTGTCTCGATCCGGAGCCGACTTTAACATGGGAATTCCCATAAGGAATGTTTGGCCCTCTAGCGGGAAAATTAAAATAGAAAGTATCTTGTTTTAACTAAGAAACAACTAGGCCGTAAAATTAGACGTTCAGTGACACGAATCTGATCTGTCTATTCCCAATATTAACTATACAGTGAATTTAATGCGTATATAAATATTTCATTTTTTTGACGTCATGTGACGTCATTGACGGCGAATTTTTCTTCGGGAAATGGGTCATACCGTCTTTCTGAATACATCATTGGAGGTTCACGACGATTGAGAAAGTTAAAGTGGGAAAACAACGTGCATCTAATTTGAACATAAGGACAAGGTGAACTATGACGTCATTTTGCGCGAAACTAGGTGCCGGTGGGCGGGGGGCGGGCCAGTAATGCCGGAGTCTGATGAATGTCGACGGGGCGTGGGGCTGCAGGAGTCGGGTGGATGGGTGTGGGGAATAAGCAGAGAGGAGTCCATTAACCCTGATTGGTGTGGGTGGGCGAGGGAGGTGGGGGGGGGGTGGACAGGCAGGAGCCCGTGGGACAGGTGGGCGGCTGGGAGTGGGGGGGGGGGGGGGCGATTCTTTCGGAACTCTTTGTACACAATATCGATCCGCTGTATTAATGGTATGCTACGTGCTCCCCTCCCTCCCCACGACTGTGACTGATCGCCTCTCCCGATAAATCACATCACAATATATAAACAACACGGTGCCTTATCGCGAACCCGCTCACTCACTGCCATTCCAAATCCGCAGCCGACTTTAATATGGGAATCTCCATAAGGAATGTTTTGCCCTCTAGCGGGAAAAGTAAAATAGAAAGTATCTTTTCTTAACTAAGAAACAACTAGGCGGTAAAATTAGACGTTCTGGGACCCGAATCCGATCTCTCCATTCCCAATATTAATTATGCAGTAAATTTAATGCGTATTTAAATAAAATAAAAATTGCCGCCATGTGACGTCATTGACGGCGAATTTTTCTTCGGGAAATGGGTCATAGCGACTTTCTGAAGACATCATTGAAGGTTGGCGACGATTGAGAAAGTTAAAGTGGAAAATCAACGTGCATCTAGTTTGAACATAAGGACAAGGTAAACTATGACGTCATTTTGCACGAAACTTCTTCCTACGCGCAAAAAATTGGTCCATATTAAAGTTGTGTCCCCTAATCAGTGGAACATTTTGACGCTAGTCGCATCTCTTTAGGACAAAAATTAAGCAAGCCTTAGCACTTTTACGTTTTTCGTCCAACTTCCATCAAAGTTGATGAACGATAGCTGTTGTCGTTAGGACAGTAAGATGATACGAAAAAAAAAATATACAAACCTCGAGATTGAAGTGGCTAAAAGTCCTAGACCAAGTTACATAAGACGAAATATTGATATTTCGTCTTAACAAGCTCGTGTGACATGCAGGACAACTTGAGTACCTCGATGGATCCAGGCGGAGGGAACCCCGAACGGTTATTTGTGTTACTTCACCGCATAAAATCTGGTGGATTTGTATTGCCACTCGCTCAATCAATGTCCAGAGATTAAGGGAGATGATGGGACGGCGGACTGCTGGGCTAGGTAATCTGGAGGTGTGATAAACACACCGACCGCTGGGTGTATATCAGGGGTAATAATCGAGAGGGAACTTATTAGACTGCCCCTGTAATCCCTTCGCCCAGCGCCCCCAGGCTTGCCACTCAGATATATCGGTTGGTATTTTATGTGACCCACTTCCCTCCTCCCCAACTACCCATCCCTGTCTAATAGCCGGCAATAACCATTAGACATGATCATGATCAGCAAGCATCTCCACGTAGGTTTAATTATACCTTTACTTTAGTCAGGTTGTCTCGGTTACGGGTGAGTGGCAGTTATCATTACGCTCGGAACATGGCGCCCGGTGGCGTTATAACGCGTACATCGACAGGCAGGAGGCGCCACCGAGTGGAGCAAATTGTGCATTATGGCTGGTAATTGAATTCAAAAACTTCATCGGCGGCAAAGAATAGACACTGATGTCAATATCGTAACGTCCGCAATATATCCTATTCACGTTGCGCGCCCCAATCAGCAGCTCTTGAGGCGGCTCCGGGCGGCCATCGACCTGACCTGCTGCTGCGGCGGCGGCGGCGGCGGCGCCAAACAAGTCGACCCTTTGTAGAGTCTTCCCGCATAGAAGATGGCAATATCGACTTCATGAAGCGTGTTTTCGCAGCTCGATGGCTGCATGAAGCCAACTCGGCACGCCGGGGGTTATTTTAAGACATCATAATAAGCTGTTAAAGGGCATCAGAAATATCGACATTAGTGTCCCCTCATTTGTCCACTTCAATGTCCCCATCAACGCCGTTACCATGGAAGGCAGGACTGCCACGGGCAATGTGGAGACGGAAAATACGACGACGTAAACACGTTTATATCCAGTTGTCAAAAATCCCAGGGTCTGTTTTTGTTAAATAAAAAAAACTAGAGCCAAAACCAGCCATAGGCTGGAGGCTTACTAACAGAAGTGCTTTCTACTTTCTCCATGCCGCAAATTTCGACTTGTTAGAAGGCAAGCAGTCGCAAATCTCTGGCGTCGATATGGAACGAGCGGCTTATTGACTTTATCCGGATTTAAAACGCTTGTTGAGTCCCACAGCGTCAGATAGGCGAGCAAGTCCAAGGATGTAGACGGAGTGATGAGATGCAACTCTACCAGCAGAGGGAGCTCTTTCCTTGCATCACATCAGCCCCACATAGCCTAACGGCCAACCTCAGGGCTGGCCTCAACGATGGAGGGGCCACGAATGGTTTTAAATAGGACGTGGGGCAGATAGACTATAGCTTAAGCTGTGCGCCCTCTGCCGATAGATCCGTAGGATGCAGGGTATGCAGTCAGTCCATCGTTGTGACCCGCTATCCTGGCGATGCTCCTATATTCTTCACCGAAATAACAGGTTTCAGAGCCACCAGATCCCGGTCGACTGCCTCAGACACCTGACTCAATAAAAAATCCTCTGATCATCGGACGTTTGATGTGAAGGTATATTCCCCGCGACACCGCCGGGGTGGGCTCTCCTACCAGGGGGCGACACTGCAGTCTGGGCACGGTCACGTGGTGCAGTGACCGAGATGTAGGACTGTCTGTAAAAAACAAATGCCAATTCAGACACATATTTCGATAAAACCAAGAGACAGAGGAACAATTGTCAATTACGTTGTCTGTCTCTCTATCTCTCTCTCTCATTCGCTCTGCCAAATTACCTCGCTCGTTACGCCCCCGGTCGTCGTCTCGCGCGCTATGTTCCCTTCTCGCTCCTATTACATGGCCCTAAGCAAATAGCCGGAAGTATGTTTGCACTGCATGGACTGTGTAATGACTGTGAGGGAAGGTGGAATGGGCGGGGGGTGGGGGTAATGGGGGTAATGACATTGTGAGCTGACCACGTGTGGACACGCAGCTTCCAGAACGATTCCACAGAAAGTGATCAAGTGACTCCAAGAGCAAGAGAGAGAGAGAGAGAGGGGGTGGGGGGGAGAGAAAGAGAGGGGGAATATACCTTCACATGCATTATTTGTCATGGTTGCAGCCACACATCCCACAGCCTCGCTATTATAAGGCTGACGCTATCCGCCTATCCGTTAATACGACACGAAACACGCGGTCGCCAAAACGAAAACGAAGCTCTGGGCTTGACTAGAATTTTCATGTACAAGAATAATGACGATGGTTACCCTTGACCCTGTTTTAAACGTAACAGAAAGACTGCAGATCCCTATCGGGACGCCCTCTGCTGGGTAAGGCGTATGTTGGAGGACAAGATTGTGTGGTGAGATCTGGGTACTTTGGGGATATAATTGCTAGGCCAGAGACACGTTAGAAATTAGCATAGTTCGATAGAGGTATAGGCTTGCTTAGAAGGATATAAATACAAGGGGGGTATTTTGTCGCGAACGAAATTGTTTCATGGCATTTGGGAGGGGGTTTGAGGCGAATACGGGCGATAGAATCGCGGATAGTCGGTTATGGGGTGGGGTGGGGAGGGGGGGTGGGATGATTGGTTCTTTTAAACCTGTCTTGGGATGATGATTAAAAATTTGACGAAAATTAGTTTTTCCCAAAGGCGGAGAAGATCGCTGTAGGTCGGGGACCTACGCCTGGACCCCTGACGTGATATATATTGAAATAAATCATACCGCGACATCCTAAAATGAGGATTCAGTAGAAACGGGGAAGTGGTATCGAATGGCTGCATTGTGAGACCACACTGACAATGTTCAGTAGAGCACTGATTGTTTTTGCTGACAGCCGCATGATGACCATCCGAAGGTATGGTATCCCCCTGAGCCTCATACCGTCTTGCAAACCCATCGCTAAATGACATCGGCCACTCCCTAATTCAACTTAAATGATATTGGTCATTTGTTTGCTTCTCAACTTACCCAAATACGTACTTTGTCATTTACCAAAATATGACGGTGGAACATGTTACACTGATAGCTGGCATTAGCCGGGTTCACTGAATTTGCGGGTTGGCGGTGCAGGGGCACGCCCACATACACGCACGATCTCACCTACCTACCACATCCGCACACCCACTCGCTCCTGGAGTAAACCATTCTCATGCAGTCACACCCACTCGCTCCTGGAGTAAACCATTCCCATGCAGTCACACCCACTCGCTCCTGGAGTAAACCATTCCCATGCAGTCACACCCACTCGCTCCTGGAGTAAACCATTCGAATGCAGTCACACCCACTCACTCCTGGAGTAAACCATTCCCATGCAGTCACACCCACTCACTCCTGGAGTAAACCATTCTCATGCAGTCACACCCACTCGCTCCTGGAGTAAACCATTCCCATGCAGTCACACCCACTCGCTCCTGGAGTAAACCATTCGAATGCAGTCACACCCACTCACTCCTGGAGTAAACCATTCCCATGCAGTCACACCCACTCACTCCTGAAGTAAACCATTCCCATGCAGTCACACCCACTCACTCCTGGAGTAAACCATTCCCATGCAGTCACACCCACTCACTCCTGGAGTAAACCATTCCCATGCAGTCACACCCACTCACTCCTGGAGTAAACCATTCCCATGCAGTCACACCCACTCGCTCCTGGAGTAAACCATTCCCATGCAGTTCCACCCACTCACTCCTGGAGTAAACCATTCCCATGCAGTCACACCTACTCACTCCTGGAGTAAAGCATTCCCATGCAGTCACACCCACTCACTCCTGGAGTAAACCATTCCCATGCAGTCACACCCACTCACTCCTGGAGTAAACCATTCCCATGCAGTCACACCCACTCACTCCTGGAGTAAACCATTCCCATGCAGGCACACCCACTCGCTCCTGGAGTAAACCATTCCCATGCAGTCACACCCACTCACTCCTCGAGTAAACCATTCCCATGCAGCCACACCCACTCGCTCCTGGAGTAAACCATTCCCATGCAGTCGCACCCACTCGCTCCTGGAGTAAACCATTCCCATGCAGCCACACCCACTCACTCCTGGAGTAAACCATTCCCATGCAGTCACACCCACTCACTCCTCGAGAAAACCATTCCCATGCAGTCACACCCACTCGCTCCTCGAGTAAACCATTCCCATGCAGCCACACCCACTCGCTCCTGGAGTAAACCATTCCCATGCAGTCGCACCCACTCGCTCCTGGAGTAAACCATTCCCATGCAGCCACACCCACTCACTCCTGGAGTAAACCATTCCCATGCAGTCACACCCACTCACTCCTCGAGAAAACCATTCCCATGCAGTCACACCCACTCGCTCCTGGAGTAAACCATTCCCATGCAGCCACACCTACTCGCTCCTGGAGTAAACCATTTCAATGCAGTCACACCCAGTCACACCTGGAGTAAACCATTCCCCTGCTCCGAACAAATATGGCCGCCCACGGTGATGTGTGGGCCGCCCACAGGCATAATCCGAAATCAATTTGGAGGGATAAAAAAAAACCCCAGAGCTGAGTGGAAAAAAAACCTGATTCATTGTTCGTTGACACTTGCCGCCATCACATTCGTGCTCACATAGTTCCCAATCTCCCGCCTGAGGGCGACACAAAACATATCGACGCTTTCACAGATATTTAGGCTGCAGTAATTTTGTTCCTTGAATCATTCCTCGTATCGATAGATTGTCGGGACGATTCTTTTTATGAAAACGCTTGTATCAGGTGACCTGCAGTCTAAATACGTCATGCGTTCCCTTATGGCTTCTATGTGGAAGAACATGGCCCGGAACGATGATAGAAGAGGACAAACCCGGAACTGGTACGATCGGGAGAGACAGTTATGGTCGATTTCCGGCGGGGTTCATGTTCTATTACTACTGCTTCTGGGAAGACGATAATCATGGGTGTATAACTGGGTTGTCGCATCAAGTCGATGGCGCATACGCGAGACCTTTTTGAGGACTCAAGTGATGCCTCGGCCTGAAGCAGCGACACTGGGTGCGTTTCTTTGAGCCAGCACCGGTATGCCGCCCGGTGTACTCAACCTCTTCCGAACCTGCCGATAGGGCCACGCCGAATGTCACCGAAACGTCCAGATCGGTCATGTCCGGTACATCTAGGAACAATGAAACCAGCCTAGACAGTTACTTTTCAATCAGCCGGCACCTTCACTCTAACGTCACGTGCTGTTTTGTAGGGACCAGTCGGCAAGCCGAATGAATGCGCGCGCGTCTGACCTTGGGGGCGTCTGATTAGACGGTTGCAGTGCAGTGACCTGATGCCACGAACAATGCCTGGGCGTCTGATTAGACGCTTATAGTGCAGTGACCCCATGCCATGACCAATGCGGGGGTGTCTGATTAGACAGTTATGGTGCAGTTGCGACATGCCACGCCAATGCGGGGGCGTCTGATTAGACGGTTAGAGTGCAGTGACCTGATGCCACGACCAATGCCTGGGCGTCTAATTAGACGGTTATAGTGCAGTGACCCCATGCCATGACCAATGCGGGGGCGTCTGATTAGACGGTTATAGTGCAGTGACCCCATGCCATGACCAATGCCTGGGCGTCTGATTAGACAGTTATAGTGCAGTGACCCCATGCCACGACCAATGCCTGGGCGTCCGATTAGACAGTTATAGTGCAGTGACCCCATGCCACGACCAATGCCTGGGCGTTTGATTAGACGATTGTAGTGCAGTGACCCCAAGCCACGACCAATGCGGGGGCGTCAAATTTATGCAAATATGGTGTGGGTGTTCCGCGGCAACCTTGATGCCTGAGAGAGGAGATATTTGTGATGAGAAAGATAACCATATAGAGTGGACATTTATGATGAAAAAGAAAACCCGTTAGAGTGGATATTGAAACCGGGGGAGGGGGGGGTGGGGTCTGAAAACGACCTACCGAATTTTGTCGGTGAAGAAGAGGGTGGGGGGGGCTTTATCGCGGAACCCCTCCAAAGCCAGCATCAAGTAACCCCCCCCCCCCCCTCCCCCGGGGGAAGGATCATGGGGCTGTGCACGATG
Source organism: Arenicola marina (assembly GCA_964019135.1). Taxonomy (NCBI): domain Eukaryota; kingdom Metazoa; phylum Annelida; class Polychaeta; family Arenicolidae; genus Arenicola; species Arenicola marina. The sequence continues at coordinate 17,510,022 of OZ025248.1, read as the reverse complement.
GACCGGAGCTGTACCTGCGGGGAAGAGCCCCCATACGATATATAGAAACACTGGGCTCATGTTTCTTTACGTCAGGGTCTTTTACCTCCATGTCATATGTGGCATCCCATACAACTAGACAAATTTACACTATCCTTTGACCATATTGCAGGAACGCGTCTACTGCCATCCAAACCATTCTAAATTTAATGACTTCGTGGATAAGGATATGCCCCCATTAACACTGTCCTTTGGCCAAGATTTACCGCTGTGGTCACGCACCATATCGTGCTCAAACCGCATTAGCCGGTGAGACAAAGCAATCTGCCAGCAATGGCGGACAGAGTGGCGACACGTGGCGTCTTCCGGCGCCCTAATTGGCGCACCGCCCTAATTGGCGCACCGCCCTAATTGGCGCACCGCCCAAATGGGTGGGCGCTCGGCTTAGCAACCTGGGTGCGTGCGGAAGTCGCTGCGAAGATAAACAAACAAATGGAGTAGTGAGAGAGGTGGGTGTTGTTGCGCCAGTGACAATAGTCAAAACGGCGGCATAAGACATGACAAGATACAAAGAAAAAATACAGGACCTGCCTCTCAACGGGAAGTTCAACAATTAACAATTAAGCTATTAAATTCCGCCGAATGCAGTATCCGATTCCAAGAAACAAATAAGGCAGCGTCCAGACGGACACCATGTTTAGCACAGTACATTCGTGTTCAGAAAGAAAACCTGCAACTGGAGAGGCAATTTGTTGTCTGCGGAACATACACTGAGGCGGTACAACGGCAGATGCCAGCTCCATGGTGTAGGGTAGACCTGACAAGAGTAGCGACCGAGTCTAGCGCTTTTCAGCATTCTTCTCAGCGACCTCATTGCTCTCGCAATGCCATATTACAAGGCGGTGGCGACGGCGGTTAGCCGACGCCAACACGCACATATAATACCTGAGGTATATAGAAGTTTTACTTCTATATTATATTGCGGCCCCTAAGCTTTTTCCTTTAAAAGCACCACCGGGAAATTAAAGACGGAGGTCGAATGACATAATGTTCTTATACGATGACATCCATTAATTGTAGGCCTGCGCTATCCGATGTCAATGACATTTCTGTTTAAAGCTTTAAATGACTTTACTGGTGTATATGGTAGAATCGTCCATGTGCTACATGCGCCATGTGCTACAAGCGCCATGTGCTACAAGCGCCATGTGCTACATGCGCCATGTGCTACAAGTGACATGTGTTACACGCGACATGTGCTACAAGCGCCATGTGCTACAAGCGGCATGTGCTACAACCGCCGTATGCAACACCTTAGCTACTATTCTCAGGGACTATTGTATTTCGTGGGAATATTCAATCCTTGATAACCGCACAGAGACTTCATGTGTCTTGGAACGACTATACGATGGATCAGGAACGTTTGAAAAAAATATATGAAAATCGGAATGGCGAGGGTCTTAAACACGAGGGGGAGGGGGCGCCCATCCAAAGTACGTGCCTCCATCCCCTCCCATCCCTCCTCCTGGATCCACCCTTAGCCCCCTCCTGGCATCGCACAGAATGAGACACATCTGTTTGGAAGACAACTCACCTGCCCTTCACGGGAATCATATCTGTAGGAGTGGTGGGTGACAACCATGATAAGGATGTGACGTTGCCTTGTCAGCGGCGATGACCTTTGACCTTCCGACGGTCACCGCCAGATGGTGCGTGATTGGAAACCTTGTGATGGTGTCTCCAACACATATCCTATTATCTGGCGCATCAAATGGCTCTGGGCAATAATGACCCTTCCACAGCCGCATCTGACCCTTGGCCCCGCTACCACCGGCATCCTTCGGGTTTGGACCATATAATTGACCTCCGACCTCGCATCAAGTGGTACGGTGGTTGCGGCGATGGCCAGGGATTCACACAGACTGCCAACATACGACCAGGATACCATCCACGGTCCTCTATCAGAAGGCGAACAGGTCCTGAACAAGAGAGGGTGGTAATGATAGCCACTCCCGTGAATACATTTTTAACAACAATGTTCTCACAGCATGCAATGGTATTAAACAGTGTCACCACAGAGTAGTGATACAGGGTAGAAGATAAAAGTTGGTTTCCAGAAAGAAATTGTTTGTATTACGTGGGTTGTAACACTAGGACTGCCATTGACGGATCAGACAATATATCACCTCGGTTGTATTTGCTTGAATAACCTAGATAATCGATGGCGACCCAGATTTCTATTACTGTACTATTAAATTGAATTAAATTTTATTGCGATAAGTTGTTTTGGTGTTTGTGAAAGAGAGGTCGGGGTGAGGGGGCAATCCCCGTGTTTCACTGACTTGTCCCATTGATAATCATTGAGCGGTGTAACATTCAGGGCCGCAGAAAATATATGTGTTGGATAATAAAAAGTCCCCAGTCAATGATATACATCGCGTTCGCATCCACCTGAGACTTCGATCTCAAGGTCAACTCAAAGTTCAACCGAACCCGGTATTCCTCCCGTCGCACTACAGACCTTCTAATCGGTCTATAATAGCCAAGTGTGAGTTTTATCACACGATTTGGCGTCGATATTTTGGCCGCCATAGCTCATTCATTCAATGGGACATCTACACGTTTTCCCATGAACCCAGCTTCGTGTCACTTGTTGTGCAGCGTAAGAAATACTGAACTTGATCGTCATGAAGACGTATGCTTAATACGACGAATCTGAAGCCGATTTGTTGCAACTTAAGTATTCCGTTTCATTTTGTGATATGAATGTAACTTACTTTACCTTTAAGTCTGTTGTAGAAGCTAATATCTTGGATTTCTAAAGACTTTGTCAGTCAGAAAAAAACTTGTTTCCCATAATTCATTCAACAATAAAGCGACGTCTGATTGTACCATCGGGCCACCCAGGCATTCAGAGTGACGGTGTCGCCCCATGTCGTGTGAAGAGCTATTGGGGCTCTCCGTGACGTCATTGGGACCGCCCCAATTGACTGGGACCCCCGACGAGAGACTAAGGGCTCGGTAAGTGGGTGAGGTCGATCATGTCAATGCCGCGGTCCTGGCAATAATACTGTATACAAAAGTCCTCTTGAGGCTACCTCGGCCACAGTAAGTCTAGACGTTATCCAATGTCCCCCTCACGGTCCACAGATAGAACAAATGCTGGATTGAAAGCTGATGTGGATGATAGGGATGAAGATCTTTGAAAAGAAACTGTAACAATTGTTGTTTCTCCCATTGAACGACAACGCGTCCTCGTCTCTGCATCGTTCAGCCATCGTCCACACAGGCCTTTGTAGACACGTAAAAGCAACGTACAAGCGTTGTCAGTGGCAGATTCTGGTGGTCTGGCGAGAAGGCTACTATGCCGACTAGCTGCACACGAAATTCCGAGGTTAGCTGTTTTAATTTTCAATCCAACTGATGCATAGATGACACCATTCACGTTTTGTTTTCCTCTTTGGCCGGAGTTATTGCAAGGCATGCCTTATAAAATCATGATTAGTGCAGATATACAGCCACCAGAAGCGTCCTGGTTTGCAGACTGCCAGGCCTTCCTGGCTGTGGTTCATTGGGGACGTTGTATTAGCCAAGCGACGCCGGGAACCAGCCAGATCCCGAGACGCCGGGAACCAGCCAGATCCCCAGACGCCGGGAACCAGCCAGATCCCGCAACGCCGGGAACCAGCCAGATCCCGCGACGCCGGGAACCAGCCAGATCCAACTTTATGACTTGAGGGGAAGTGATTCCTGGCTGGTCGCCGACTCAATGATTTACAACAACACGTCGCTGACTGCGGAGGCCGGTCTAGAGACAGTCCGACATTGACGACACCGTGTCGCCACCTACGTGGAGAGTGTGGTGGGACATAATTTCTAATATCAGTGGTTACAAGGTATGGTACCTCTAGCAGCATTTGTCTATCAGCCATCATGGCAACCGCACTTGTTCAAAAAAGTGTAGTTCCAGCCGTAAGAACAACACAAACAGTCCATTCTCCGGTAGTCCCTAGGCTCCGGTCCATTCAACTGGCTCTGCGTGGTTTGCCTTTTATGTCCCTTTGAGCAATGATAGTCCAGTTCGGATAATAAGAATGTCTGCTTTGAGGTGTCAGCTGTGACTTGTCAATGGGAATCACATCTGAATAGCAGTATTTTTTAATACACTGGCTCAATGCTTCTTATTAACATGTATGAGATCTTCGCTTTTGCTTCTGGCTCATGCCGAGGGCGGAAATCTATATCAACAAGCGACAAAGACAACATCAATGAGTCATGTGCCTGTCTCTGATCATTACACTAGAGACGGCACCACATGGCTTTAATCTCCCCCGCCACTCCCCACTGCACCCCAGCGCTCACGCCGCCCATCCTCGACATATCATTTTACTTTTCCTTCCAGAACATTCGCTAATTAGAGAGTTGCTTGATATATAACCAAGACTTGTGTGCATACATTCAGACCAACTTCGCCAAAGGTAGAAAATAGATCGTTTCAGATACCCAAGGCGATATCTATCGTAAACAATAGTCACTAGGTGTAACGGGTTAGCAAGCCGATTCTCGCATGCGTTTACCATGCATGCATATGGAGTTGGTTTAGGTGCCCGGCGTCAACGTTTCTTTTGTCAGGGGTAGGTTGGTTCTATGGCATTGTTATTCACGGAACAAAAACACAAGATGTATCCATAAGCTTTCCTGTAAGTATTATATGTTATAATGGAAACACAGCTTATATTTCACTAGATTAAAAACAGTTTGACACTCCTATCTGTTGGGCGCCCTGTTCGACATTTTTCGGGTTGCTACGCAACAAGGCCGCTTAAGTTCACTCAGATTCGTATTGAAAAGACAGTGTATGCCGACCCATATCATCGCTTTATAAGAAGATATGATCGGTACACATTTGGTACCAATTTACGTATTCTGCACAAATAATCTGACAGATCACCGTTGAGATACTTGTAATATAATTTTAGTTGGTGGTAAATCATTATGTCAGCCAACTTGAATATACTAATTTTTTTAAATAATGGTTCCGAATGAGAAACGTAAGAGCTCTTGTCTCTCGCCTTGGTATGCAATAGCCTTATACGATCAGCTTGGTAACCCCATGCCAGAACATTATATAATGCCAGATGCCAGATTATATAATTAAAACACAAGACACAAGGATGATCTGTTAGTGACACGTGTCAAGCATAAGTTTGCCGAACAATGTTTGAGATATCGCGTTGCTAGATGTATAAACCAAATGTCAGATATTATATTGAATAAGATTGGGACACATGTACTGGATGGATTTTCAAAATATATCATAAATTTCTTAGTCGAGAGGTATTCACTGGAATGTCATTTAGTTAATTGTTATATTTGTAAAAATGATTAGGTTATTAGAGGTCCTCTCCTGTTTTATATATCTCTAGAAATGGGCTATGTGTAAATCTTTTATTTATTTATCGCAAGATTCTTACATTTACGTACATATAATTGCAATATAACTCCATTTATGTTGTCCCATACCTGTTCCATTACGCTTATGCGATGATTTTTGTTTCACTGTTCACACACGCATGTCTGAATTTTCCGTGGCACCGGTCTATTACGTGCCAGGCAATGTGGATGGGAATAACGAGTCTACAGTCTATAGACCTCGCACACCTCGTGAAGTGGGTGTGTCGGTGTGTATGTGGTGGGGAGAAGGGAGGGAGGGGGGGGGGTACCTCCAAATCGATGAGTAATGTGATTTTGGTGAACAAAACATGAATGACCCGCAGTTGTAATATTTTGAACATCTTATTTAACAAATGAGAATGAATGTCGGATCAGACAGGAACGATTAGTGCGATTACAGTAGAAAACGTATTAAGGGTTCTCTGGTAAACACGACAACTCAGAGGCAAAACAATAAGACATGTGTTTGATTTCATGTGTGTGATGGTAGTGGATGACATGTCTGGGGCTCTAGTGGATGTCATGTATGGGGCTGTTATAGTAGTGGATGTCATGTATGGCGCTGTTATAGTAGTGGATGTCATGTATGGGGCTGTTATAGTAGTGGATGTCATGTATGGGGCTGTTATAGTAGTGGATGTCATGTATGGGGCTGTTATAGTAGTGGATGTCATGTATGGGGCTGTTATAGTAGTGGATGTCATGTATGGGGCTGTTATGGGAGTGGATGTCATGTATGGGGCTGTTATGGGAGTGGATGTCATGTATGGGGCTGTTATGGGAGTGGATGTCATGTATGGGGCTGTTATAGTAGTGGATGTCATGTATGGGGCTGTTATGGGAGTGGATGTCATGTACGGGGCTGTTATGGGAGTGGATGTCATGTTGGGGGCTCCAGTGGGCGTAATGTGTAGGGCTGCAGGGGCGTGTGCAAGAATCCTTCAAAGGAGGGTACAATAAAATGTTCTGCATCAGGGGCGGATTCACAGGAATTTGAAAAGGCAGGGAGCTCATTGAAACGTGCGATCAGAATGGTGGGGGGGGACTCAACAAAATTGCGCTGCACGTTACGTACTATTTGCACACTATATAATCGTTGGTAAGAAAACACTACTACGCTTGATGCATTGCGATATCTAAGAAGTCAGTGGGCACAACATTTCAAGATGGGTTGAGGGACACAGACATACTTTAGGGTCTGAAAGGGGGGCTACTTGCCCCCAACATCCCTGCCCCCTATTTCTTCTCCCTTGACAGGCCCATTGGCTGTAGTGGTTGTAGTGGATGTGTATGTTCGCATAGGTAGGCGCGTAGCGTGACAAAGAGCTGCACATCGGCGGACGTGGGCGATAAAATGTGCACTAACGGCGCCCTAGAGCTACCCCTGGCCGCCAACGTTTTTTCGGGTATCACACCAGCCATAGAGGTAACGATAGAGAGGGAAAGGTGCTCCAAATAAACGATGCCTGGATATGCCATACGCCGCCGAGCTGCAAATTGAGGCCTAGCGCTAGCAATGTGATTGATGTACGTCGAGATGTGCCCCAGAGACAGCGAACCAGGGCTACCTCTGCTGCACAATAGACATGGGCTGCGGATCTCAGGGGGCATTGAACTGTGGCATCGAAAAGGTGGACCCAAGATTGGCGAGACTGTGGATGTGGGGAATGATAATGTTCGGCTTGCTTTGCAAGTGCTCCCCAAACCTGAATGGGGGAGTTTATTTAAGCTTGACGACACCAATTGGAATAAATAGGTGCTTTATAGTCACTCACCTACCATAATTTACTTTCAAATATAGTCAGGCTTACTGCATGGATGTTAAATGCACCGTCATGCGAGCCTCACTTCATCTTATCCTGGCCAATCGCCTCGCAGTGATCACTGACACAGGATTCTAATATCTACTGATTGCCACAGTTTGACCGGAACAGAGAGATAGAGACAGAGGGAGAGGGGGGGGGGGGGGTGCGGGCGGGTTCCATGCCGGTTGGCACCAAGATCAACATAATCTGAATACTGAAAGACAGTGACATGTTTTACAGGATGTCGGGAAGGTGTTGTATTGAGGGAACCAACATCGGAGGACACTTTTCCATTTCGTTGACAGATTAGGTGGGCTTATATACGGTGGAAGGGGAGGGTACTTGCAAGACAGATCACAAAAACTAGGCAAACGCGGCTGTTAGTATTCCAATGCGACCTTTCTGCTACAACAATTCGATTCCAATTTGGTGTCAAGTAATTCGTATTTTATTTGGTGCGGAGGGAACTTAGTCTTTCTATGGTACAACTAGCCCCTAGTGGGTTTCAGTCTTCGTTCGTTAAAGGCCAGCGCCTGCTGGTGGTGTGTTCGTGTCCTGGTGGCCGGCTAGCCCTCCATGTCATTAGTGGCCCTGATAGATGGTGGAGCGTACTCGGCATTAGCTCTGGAACTCATTACCCCGTGGCTGGATCACCCTGACACAGAAGCTGGGCTTAGGGCGCTCACGCGAAGCCCACCGGCGCGTCAGTTGTTCCTCTTGTATTACCAACACGGTGCTCCAGGTGACGTAATCACACGTCTCAGATGGTCATAGTTGCTACAAATCACCAGTAGCAACGGTAATCATGACATGTTGTACGTCTATAATATTGATATATTGTAAGCGGATAAATGGGACACATGATGGGTGAATGAAACTGGTATATTGTTAAACAAATGCTGGCAGTAACATGGCTAGAATGGGACGGAATGTGTTATCTGTAAAACTAACTTGGTTATTACATTGTTACGTCAAAAGACAATCAATCCTGAAATGCAATATTTGCTCCTTTTATTCACATAGAATACAATAAATTTGGTTAATTAGTTGAGCACATTAGTAATATCGCGTCGTACTGGTAACGCCATCTCGCTCACTTCCCAGTTACTTATGAACCTATGTAGCATTGATGTGCACGTTTACTTGTGAACACAGTCACAATGTGAACACAGTCACTGCCACTTGTCTCGCGGCCTCGCGCTAAATCTTCAATGATAACGCTAGTCTTGCGAAATGTTTCATTTATTTATTACAATATTATTCACAATATAACCTTTACCTACATAAATTCCAAGAATATTATACCGGTGACTCCAATTTAGCATTTAAATAAGCGTCACTACATGCGCCTATTTTCTGTCGGCTTTATGTCCAGCACAAGGAGAGAGTTACCACCTGGTGGTAGAGTGGCGCTGCCCTTGCATGGCACGCTTTCCAGCAAGCATGGTCAAGTTAATGGATGCCATGTCTGGGGCTGTAGCAGATGACATAGTGGATGTCATGTCTGGGGCTGTAGTGGATGTCATGTCTGTGGCTGTAGTGGATGTCATGTCTGTGACTGTAGTGGATGTCATGTCGGGGGCAGTAGTGGATGTCATGTCTGAGGCTGTAGTGGATGTCATGTCTGGGGCTGTAGTGGATGTCATGTCTGGGGCTGTAGTGGATGTCATGTCTGGGGCTGTAGTGGATGTCATGTCTGGGGCTGTAGTGGATGTCATGTCTGGGGCTGTAGTGGATGTCATGTCTGGGACTGTAGTGGCTGTCATGTCTGGGGCTGTAGTGGATGTCATGTCTGGGACTGTAGTGGATGTCATGTCTGGGGCTGTAGTGGATGTCATGTCTGGGACTGTAATGGATGTCATGTCGGGGGCTGTTGTGGATGTCATGTCTGGGCCTATAATGGATGTCATGTCTGGGACTGTAGTGGATGTCATGTCGGGGGCTGTAGTGGATGTCATGTCTGGGACTGTAGTGGATGTCATGTCGGGGGCTGTAGTGGATGTCATGTCTGGGACTGTAGTGGATGTCATATCTGGGGCTGTAGTGGATGTCATGTCTGGGACTGTAATGGATGTCATGTCGGGGGCTGTAGTGAATGTCATGTCTGGGACTATAGTGGATGTCATGTCTGGGGCTGTAGTGGATGTCATGTCTGGGGCTGTAGTGGATGTCATGTCAGGGGCTGTAGTGGATGTCATGTCTGGGGCTGTAGTGGATGTCATGCCTCTGGCTCTGATATGTTTTTCGATATTGTTTGTATTTCTGTCTGAACGGAGGCAGGATTGCATTGCATCGGTTCCATGGAAACGATTTTAATTGCTTCGTTGGGAAAGATTGTAACATAATTTACGTCACGCTTTAGCATTAAATACGAAAAACATGCAGAGGGTCATGCCGACGCAGTCCAATGAGCTGGGTGATAGCCCCCATGGAAAGAGTCTCTTTGCTAGCGAATACAAAGCTCTATAAAACAACCAGATCCTCCTTTAGTTCTGTTTAGTTTTGTTCTCGTCTTAAGAGCTTCACCCTAAGCGTCGCTGTTTGTGCCCCGCCCCCCCCCCCGCGCCCTCGCTCTTCACACTTCGGCGCCGGCCGGCAGCTATCCCCCTCAGTGTTTGTGCTACATGGTCCAAGATCCTCTATGAGGGCCATAGATGGCCAAGGAAATTGTATGGTTCTGTAAATTGTTTGAGTTGGTGCCGTTTGGTTATATCATCAACGCCTTCGCGCTAGACGTAACCAAATGATATAGTTGTCTACCCAGACAGATACTCTGGATGAACGGGTGTCGTGTCCGTGGGTGGAAGTATGGACTCGCGTCCTTGCCCCGCCCAAGTACCCATCCGGGTCCGTGGATCTTGGCTTTGACATCGCAACACGTTTGTTTATTTCCAGCAGTAAATTTTATTTTCTAAGGAACGAAAATTGGATTGGTATACATCGCTGTCGTCCCTAGACTCCCGTTCACTACTCGCCCGCTTGGATCACCTTGGGGAGCATCGGTCCCGGCAACAGTGCCACCCAATCTCTGGTTCAGCCGATCAGGTGTCAAGGGGTGGGGCTTACTGACCTGTGGCAGGAGGACCAGCCGCCGCCACCCTCTCCTGCACATGTCACGCCCGGACACAAGCAATTGGAAGCGTGTGTTCGCAATGTAGACGATTTGGACGAAACCTGGCTTTGGTAATGGTTAGAGAGCATGTTGAGCTGCATAGACGGATGCGTTGGCTCTGACACTAGGCGCTGGCAAAACATAACGATCAGAAATGAAAAAGCCACTGCGGCTGGGGCCATCACCTCCTTTGATGAACGTGACTGGGCTGACTGGGCCCTTAGTTTTGTTACTTTACGTTTATCCCAAGGGACGACGGGCCTGGGGCTGGAACAGGAGGCGCCAGGGGCTGCGGCAGTTGGCCTCAAGCAAAAGACATTACCGATGGAGTTTGTGGAAACTGACATAGTCCAGGTAGTCCAGGTGATTATGTAGTCGGTTAATTATAAGGAAAAAGACGCGGACAAAAAAGCACTTATGATTATGTTTCATTGCGCTTATAATGGGGCGCCACGTGAGTATGACGCCGGGGGTGTGGGGGGGGGGCTGCTGTGGGGAAGGGAGGGGCGGGGTGGTGGCAGAGACACGCGGACACGCTGTTTGCGCTCCGCCGTAACGGGTCATTTACATGTTGTGCCACATAACAAATTGTATCTGCTCACAAACACGCCACTTTAGAGTGAGCTAGGGAGACGGCTTGGACTTTTTGTCGCCTCGAGCTGCTATATAACCAGTGATAGCATGTACTGTTGATGTCAACCTTTGTTATTACCCTTCCCCGTAATGAACGGGTCATTATTCCACAAAGAGGACTGCTAATCTCCGTACCATTGCCCCGTTATGACATCAACCGGTAACGTTGGACTAGATGCCCACGAGGTAACATGAGTGTAAACGTAGCATTCATCGTGAGGTAACTAGGCGTTTTGCCAGCTGAGGCTAGTTATGTCACGCGGCTATCAGCACTCGGCTCCAAACTGAGCATCAGGAGCTGAAACATTTATAGAACGTCCTTGCGTGTCTCTGAAATCCCGACAAACGGCTATACTACAAATTCACTACAGACATTGATTGGCTTAGACATTGTTTGCACTACGTACATTGTTTACACCAGAGACATTGTTTATACTACTGACATTACTTACAATACATACATTGATTGCACGACAGACGTTGCATGCACTACAGACATTGCTTACACTAGAGTCATTGTACACTAGAGACATTGGTTGCACTGGAGACATTGAGATTTAATTTAATAATTTAAGACATCCTTCTAGGCTGATGTTAAAAATAAATAAAGGATATTGCGTATAAATCTGAACTAGACAATGTAACGTGAACTTCGTTTCCTTGATTCTTCGATAATATCTTCGATTTAATTGGGGCGCTGTTGTGCGAACGATTTGATGGCTCTCAGCGACCCAAACGGTTAATATGTGATTTATCGTTATCCACTAACCATAGACGTTCTACCCTTCCGTGGTACGTCTTCACCCTCGGCCGATATTCAGCATCTGTTCGGTATCAACAAAATAAGCCTGTATTGTGTCTCCCCCTCCTCCCAACCCCAGAAACAAAACACCATAGTACACATGCAGAAGCCAAAAGCTGCAATAATCATCAATCTCGTGCTTCAGGCCATCCATCACTCCATCGATGGTTGATGTGTCAGGCCTATCGGGGGCGGGGATTGCCGCCCCATAACCCACGGGACATCGTCGCCGCCAAACACATGGTCTGGTGCCCTCGGCGGCCCCTTTCCGACCTCCCCAAGGCCATAATTAAGACGAGCGCTCTGGCTTTGATCTCTTCGGGAGGTCCTATCGCGGTGCTGGGTCTAATAATTCAGCTCTTCATCGGTAATCTGGATAAAGGACGTCCCCTTGCAGGAACCCGACCGGAAGTAGCGTGACGTCATCGCTATTCATTGGTCTTCTTATTTCAATATGGTTTTCTCTGTATATCAAACATGTCGCCTCTCGTGTGTTTCTTTTTCACCCACACAATATTTGAGCTCCCTGTCATGCATTTAACACCTCATCTGGGTACGTCGCTATTAATAAAAAACACGTCTGACAAATACATCGTGCATACAGATTGTGTAATATATCATAATGCGATAATCAACATTTATTTCAATGTTAAATATCTTTGTCTCCCCATATAAATAATGTCATCTGGCGTCTGGTACTACCCCAAAGAAAATCTACCAAGTACAGTTTGTATAATGCTACTCGCGCAATAACCATCAAGCATGAGCACATGACCACAGGTAAACGGTTGCTGTCTAAGCCACGTACACAGTTAAAATCTACGTAGGCTAACACAGTTAAACAGCCATTCCCTAGGCACCATAGATTGTCAGCTTGAGTAGAGATAAGTCAGCCCTGATCGATATCCAACTGCCGCCTCCTTAGGGACATCGCCACTTAACTTCTCTACCGGAAGTACTTTAACGGTTCCAAGCAACCTACTTAGTATTAACTGGCTTCATATCATGAGCCATATTCATTACACACGCTATCTCCATAATGAGCCATGTGCGTGCTCCTTTTATCGGCGGCCTCATCCGTAGACAGCTAAATACCGAAATATCAAGCCTATAAACTAAGGGTACACAATGTCCACGTTCATGTCATCTCCATATGTCATACCCTACATCGCCGTCAGTAGTGTCAGACATGGAATGTTATGCAAATATATATATAATATATATGCCAATGGCATAATTGAGAACATAAACTATGATACAAGTTGTTGATTTCTTGTGAGTAATTAACGATTGATCTATCCATCTTCATTCTTTAACTCCATTTGCCTCCGGTATGTCGGGGCTACAAGAAAACAAAGGCGCAACTCGCTTTCAATACTTTTAAATACCGATTCTCCGATTATTTAAAACGTCTACGGAAATGTAATAGTCCTGCCTATTATATGGATTGTGATAAGACGAACATTGTACGTCGCATTTGTTTCATTTTGTTAACATTACACAATAAGCAAATATCGCAATAAACAATTTCTGCAATTGACATCTGTACGCACAAATTCTTCATAATCTTCTTCCTTCGTTACACTTCTTCTTCCATACCAACATAATATCAAGTATTTCATTGCTTCATCAGCTCTCTCTCTCTTTTTACAAGGGGTCCGGAATATGGGGGGGGGGGGAGATCGACTGAACCCCCCGTCCAGTATCCAGTGTCGGTTTTTCAAAAGTCTCAGTTTTTTTCAAAAATGATGTGTCGATGTCGCCTTTTCAGATCCTCAGCATATTTTTGGCTCTTACTCGTTTCCTCCGGAGAGTGCCCCAAAATGCACCATTTGGAGGGTGAAAACATCAATGAGATACATGGGCGTGCGTTGGACAGGCGTTAATGAAACACAGGTAATGACGTCATGGCAGCGCCGGTATCGGGAAGCGTCCGTATCCGGCGTCGCGACAGGGCCGTTCAGCGATTTTATAGTCCATACATGTTGCTAAGGAATTTTGTTCTAAGGTCTGTTGCAAAACGGCGCTTGGGAATAGAAAATAGAAAGTAATCGAATTTCTCCACTCTTGAATAAGAAATAGATGGCATGTTCATGCATTTACCGATTACGACCCTTCTCCCACGTCGCTCCTAAGCTCCCCAACCGGTCTACGTGAACGATCGTTGCTATCCTGCTGCTATTATTTCACCTCAAGAGGCTTTACCCTGCGATAGCAACGATGATACCCCTCCCCCACCCCCCTCGCCACCAAACCCCAATTTTATCACAGATGCCAGTAAAAGATAAATTAAAGTTATTTCAGTAATGCGTGCTCGCCATGCCGTCACAACCCCAACGGCACCTGAACAACGACATTAACTGGGCACTAATGGGCATTGGCCTCGAGCGTGCTGGCCACGTGGTTCAGTTCGACCTCCATTATCGCTCATGGGCGCGCCCTCGGCCACTGTTTGGCCTCCTTCTTCATGTACGTCACGATTGTGACATGTCAGGGGGATAAACAAGCATATTAAACTCCAGACAGAGCGTCACTACCTTCATGACGCGCGCCTGGCGCAGGTTTTACACACAGTCGTCAATCTTACCTTTTCCAATAAGAAACAAAATGACATTGTCTCGTCTAGTACTTCAAAGCTTGAAACATCGTTTGATTATTCATAAATTTTTGCAAATACTAGAGATCGTTGTACAGGCGCCGCGAGCATCATGTGAATCAATACTCAATGTTTGCTGACCACACTCCACAGATTTCATTATTATTCCATTCACATTTCATGAGAAGCACATATGACACCAAAGGCCACATCTGAGGTGAATACATGAAGTCTGCTCACGGCCATACTTTCATCCCTATTGTGTTTCTTTTCGTTTTATGCACATGGTATAACCTAATTTGCCAGCCCACCCTATAACCCTGTGTCATCCGAGAAAGGAGAGCCGTTGGTTACCGATTTGTCAGCACTCATGTCTGTCCCACAACCAGAGCACTTGACCATTTCACACGCTGCCATCTACCTCACACTCCGTCTTCGCCGCAAACACTGTTGCAAGATCTTATTTCGTTGGTATCATCCCCAGCCCTGGTGTTTTTGCGATATGGAAATATTTAGACCCCGCAAACAATGAATGCAGCGCATGTGAAATGTCTCCGCACAAAACCTCTCTCAGCGACCGTCAAATGGGGCAGCCGCGTCGAGGGATTTTATTATCAGAATTAGACAACTATCTGACAGTTATTACCGCGTCCTGCCGTGAAATGAGCTTCATAAGCGTCACACCCAAGATGGTTTCCGGGCACCATGGGACGCCTTATTAATAATGGGAAACTGACGTCGGACCATGTGCAGTCTTTGTTCAATGGCGGCTGGGCCCCAAGCCGCGATGTCTTCGTTCTAACGGCTGCACCACAGAATTTTTCAGGCAGAGGATTGCGTGCAACGCTCGCGGGCACGTGACCTGCTCAAGGTCAGCTCGAGTGACGGTCAGTGTCCAGGGTAAGTCACTGCCTGGCTGGTCAGGGGACGTCGAGACAAAGTCGCCATTAAGGGGTGGGAGGGAGTGGGGTACGCCCTCTACCGTCTCATCAGTGAGCCAGACGCCATTATCGCCTTAGTACGGTGGGGGACAAGCCATCATATACCACAGCCGTGAGGTGACATTAATGTTACCAGTGGGTCGGCGCGACACGTTCCACCAAGCCCCCCCCCCCCACCCCCCAACCCCGCTTACATCATACGGTACCTGGAGTCTAATAAACAGCTGTAATATAACAAATGTGTAACAGTAAACAATGGAAAATGATAAACAATAAACAATTGCAGACCAGAAGACTTCAGAAGGGATCTTTTCGTCAGATATTCTCGATATATAGCATAGTGGCGTCCTAAATCTGCATTTTGAATGCAGCTGTTTGTCAATGGAATTCTCCCAGACGAATATCGTTGTTATCAAGCTAACAATGACGCTGCATTGCCAATGGTTAGTATATCTACACGAAAGGAGTTTCCGCTTTGGTACTGTATCGTCCAACCTTTCCGCTTTGCCTGGTATTGATCTTCCACTATATCGTTCATTTTTACGCATGATTGTGCAATTCCAGCCCTTGATAGGATAAATCCGGGCAATCCAATTTTGCGATGGCGGCGCCTGCGTTAAAGGTCGTCTGGATCTCGGTTGTGCGCGCTCTGGCTTTGGTAATGGGCATCGAGCATCCAAGTCTACATGTGGACATGTGCAAATACCGGGAGCTCTATTAACTGGGGGTATGCTAAAACATTTCTGTTATGTATCTGTTACCAAGAGAAGAATGATTTTTCCTAGGCGACAAAATATGATACTCTTGAGGTCATTATACAGTACATCAATTATTTATCATATGATTGCAGTGCAGTGGTTATTGTGGCGGTCCATCTAGGCGGTGGGGGGGGGGGGTGGCATCCAGATTACATACCCCTTCCCACCCTCCTTAACCCTTAATCCCCTTCTGACATCTCGCAGAATGAGACATCGGTTTGGAAGACAACGAACCTGCACTCCACGGGAATCATATCTGTAGGAGTGCTGGGTGACAACCATAATAAGAATGTGACGTTGCCTTGCCAGCGGCGATGACCTTTGACCTTCTGAAGGTCACCGCCAGATGGCGTGTGATTGGCAAGCTTGTAATGGTATTTCCAACACATATCCCATTATCTGGCGCATCAAATGGCTCTGGGCTTTAATGACCCTTCCACAGCCGCATCTGACCCTTGACCCCGCTACCAGCGGCACCCATGGGGGTTGGACCATATAATTGACCTCCGATCTCGCATCAAGTGGTACGGTGGTTACGGAAATGGCCTGGGATTCACCCAGACTGCCGGGAATCTAGGGCAGGACGCGGCCAATAGGCGACCAGGATACCACCCACGGTCCTGTATCAGAAGGCGAACAGGTCCTGAACAAGAGAGGGTGGCAATGATAGCCACTCCCGCGAATACAAGTTTAACGACACTGTTCTCACGGCATGCAATGGTATTAACCGTGTCACCACAGAGTTATGATACAATGTAGAAGATAAAACTTGGTTTCTAAAATGAAATTGTTTGTGTAACGTGTGATGTAACACGGCCATTTATGGATCAGACAATGTATCACCTATGTTGTATTTGCTCGAATAACGTAGATAATCGATGGCGACCCATATTTGTATTACTGTACTATTAAATTGTATCACATTTTATTGCGAAAGGTTACTTTAGTGTTCTTGAAACAGAGACCGGGGTGGGTTGCAATCCCCGTATTTCACTGACTTGTCCCATTGACAATTATTGAACGGTGTAACATTCAGGGCCGCAGAAAATGTGTGTGTTGGATAATAAAAAGTCCCCAATTAATGATATACATCGGCTTCGCATCCACCGGTGACTTCAATCTCAAGGTCAACTCAAAGTTCACCCGAACGAGGTATTCCTCCTGTCGCACTACAGACCTTGCATCCGGTCTATAATAACCAAGTGTGAGTTTTATCACACGATTTGGCGTCGATATTTACACGTTTTCCCATGAAATTCCCAGCTTCGTGTCACCTTGTACAGACATACTACACTTGATCCTCATGAAGACGTACGCGTAAAACGACGAATTTGCAGCCTTTTCTGTTGCAACTTATTTAAGTATTCCGATTCCTTTTGCTATATGAATGTAACCTTACCTTGCAACGACATTTTTGGTAAGACTGTTGTAGAAGCTAATATCTTAGATTTCTAAAGACTTTGTCAGTCAGAAAAAAAATGTTTCCCATACTTGTATTCATCGATAAAGCGTTGTCTGATTGTACCAGCGGCCACCCAGGCATTCAGAGTGATGGTGTCGCCCCCTGTCGTGTGGAGAGCTATTAGGGTCTCTCTGTGACGTCATTGGGGCCGCCCCAATTGGCTGGGACCCCCGGCGAGAGACAAAGAGCTCGGTAAGTGGGTGAGGTCGATCATGTCAATGCCGGGGTCCTGGCAATAATACTTAATACAAAAGTCCTTTTGAGGCTACCGCCGCCACAGTAAGTCTAGACATTATCCACTGTCCCCCTCACGGTCCATAGATACGGCAAATGCTGGATTGAAAAGCTGACGAGTATGATGGGAATGAAGATCTTTGAAAAGAAACTGTAACAATTGTTATTTCTCCCATTGAATGACAACGAATGATTTTGCAATAATCGATAAGAAAGTCTCGGTTTGATGTGCAAATTGAAGACGCGGAATTTGTGAGGCGTGGGTCAGTGAGGGTGGGTGTGGATGGGAGTGGGTGGCGCCGGGAAACTGATTGATCCATTTAACATGAAAACATGATGATGTGCCGCCACCAGCTTCGCTTGACCTCAGGAAAAGATTGTGTCTTGCATTAAAACGCACGTGATTAACTTGGGCGCCGGTTGTAATATAAGCAATCTATGGTTGGGACGCGCGTTATTTTGCAAATGTCCAGCAAAACAGATTTCTTTCTGGTTGATGAGAATGGCGACAAGGCGTGTGAGGAAAATGCAGCATTATAATGATCTTAGAACTCATTGGCGTGCTCGGATCCCTTTTTAGCTGATATTGTATTCTACTTCAGAAGTGTTTAGTTTTTGAGTTTAGCTTCCTTTTTAGATGCCCTCGGCCCCCTACCGCCCTCGCTCCATAACAGTGACGTTCTTGACCAGTGTAGTCCTTTAGACGCCCCCTTTACCCCCAAAGCTGTGTTCAAACAGCCAATATATATGCCTGAGCCAAACAAGATTATGGCGTGGCGGTCATCTTAAAGTTTCACGTTGATCTCATTGATAATAAGTTTGCCAAAGCCACTACATGTATAACATGCATAACAAGACAAATATCCTGAACATAACCAGTTTGAGGTCACGGTGACCGTAGTACGGTAGCTGGAGGCTGGAGGCGGAGGCTCTCCGCCGCAATGAGGGTACGGTCACCGTACTCTCATTGCGGCCGAGAGCCTCCAGCTGTCGCCGACTACACCACAGGAGGCTGCTCACGTTGTAGGTGGGCTATTGGCAAAACACATGGCTAACCTTCTCAATAAACAACCATTGTTTCAGCTACCAACAAGGGGGAGATGGATGGGGGTATAGCCTTCTGGAGCAGGAATGTGTGCGAGAGTCACTATGACCATAAGCAGAGAGCGATTTTTTCTATGCCAATGTATGTTGCTTATTGAGGCTGGGTGAACCACAGCCTCTGGCTACGTATTATAAATGGCGGAACGCACTTGGTAAGTAGAGACTCATTTACCATTTGGCTGACACATGTTCCACATCCCGGTCGGTCGGAGCGCCAGGGCCGACGCTGGGTCTTCATATTGGGTATATAGGTTTTGGACAAACGCCAGGGCCTCACATTGATATATACAGGCAAGTGAATGCAAGCCACCGGCTGGACTCCACGCTACAAAGGCCACGCCTTTCATCCGTCACCAGCCCCCAGGCCGCTAAAAGGCCTCTTCAAGATGTGTCGTTATTTGGCAAACCAACTATATGACCCCATTCAGTGCAGCAACTGTCTCCCAGTTTTATTACATTCTACGCTCTAAGAGTGCAGCGTAAGACATATCATAATGGATTGACTTCATCCAAGAACATCGCGTCATATATTGCCGTAAGATTAAAAACGGATGTGACTGTATGAGGCTGGTAATGTGACATCAAACCTGTACTTCACGTTTTTATATGAAGTTATATTGTAGGATTTCAGCTTATTCCCTTTGTGGATCCACCCCACCACTCACATTCTACACAGTCTACACATCATTATTTACACCAACCACGTGCGCAACCAATTGCCCATCAATCTCGTTGATGACATATCTTACATCAGGACTGGGCCAAGTGTAAAACTCTGGCTATAGCGGCCTGCATCTTTAAGAAGGACCCCACCTACATCGACCTTGACGAAGGACCTACAGATCGGCCCATGTGGTCATCGCGATCCTTTGTAGACACATAAAAGCAACGGACAAGCGTTGTCAGTGGCAGGAATTTGAAAGAAGAAACAATTCTCAGGAGAGTGTGGCGGATCAATAGATAGATCTGGTGGTCTGGCGCGAGGGCTACTATGCCGACTAGCTTTAGACGAAATTCCGAGGTTAGTTTTTTAATGTTCATTCCAACTAATGCGTAGATGACACCATCCACGTTTTGTTTTCCTCCTTGATCGGAGTTATTGCAAGGAATGCCTTATAAAATCATGATTAGTAGCAGATATACAGCCATCAGAAGCGTCCTGGTGCGCAGACTACCCGGCCTTCCTAGAGTCTGGCCGTAGTTCATTGGGAACGTCGTATTAGCCCCGAGACGCCGGGAACCAGCCAGATCCAACTTTATGACTTGAGGGGAACGTCGCGGAGTGCGAAGGCCGGTCTAGAGACAGTCAGACATTGACCACACTGTAACACCCGACCCAGACCCGACAACAGTGTCGCCACCTACATGGTGAGTGATATCTCTGCGGCGTGGCGGGACTTAATTCATAATATCAGTGGTTACAAAGTATGGCACCTCTGCTGGCAATCACACTTCTTCGAAAAAGTGTAGTTCCAGCCCTAAGAACAACACAGACAGTCCATTCTCAGCTAGTCCCTAGGCTCCGGTCAATTTAATTGGCTCTACGTGGTTTGCCTTTTAGGTCTCTTTGCGCACTTATAATCCAGTTCGGGCAATAAGAATGTCTGCTTTGAGGTGTCAGCTGTGACTTGTCAATGGGAATCACATCTAAATAGCAGTAGTTTTTAATACACTGGCTCAATGCTTCTTATTAACATGTATAAGATCTTCGCTTTTGCTTCTGGCTCATGCCGAGGGCGGAAATCTATATCAGCAAATTACCGTCAGCGACAAAGACAACATCAATGAGTCATGTGCCTGTCTCTGATCATTACACTAGAGACGGCACCACATGGTTATAATCTCCGCCGCCACTCCCCACTCCACCCCAGCGCTCAGCCGCCCATCCTTATCATATTATTTTATTTTTCCTTCCAGAATATTTGCTAATTAGAGAGTTGCTTGATACGTAATCAAGACATATGCGCATGAATTCAGGAAGGGTAGAGAATTACGTGCCAGGCAATGTGGATGGGAAGTGACGATTTATTTGGAAATGGCGTGTCTATGGTCTGTACCTCGTAAATTGGGCATGTCGGTGTGTGTATGGTGGTTGAGAGGGGGGTAATATATTATTTTATTTAACAAATTAAGGGTTCTCTGGTAAACGTTACGTGATGTCAGTCAGAAAGTCAGTCAGATGTCAGTCAGAAAGTCAGTAGATGGCGCCACTGTATAATGTGTCTAACCGGTAGATGGCGCCACCATCACTTATGCTAATGAGCTGAGAGATAGACGGGCAGTAATCTCTGTCACTCTGTCGTTGGTCGTTGCCACTGCAACACCCCACTGACCTGTTTATCTTATTCAACTAGTCTCTGTAATAAACTACGTTATGCATTTTGACCATGTCCGTCTGGCTTGTAAATAATGTAACAGTAAATACGACAAGAACTCAGTGACAAAACACTAAGAGATGTGTTTGATGTCATGCGTGGGATTGTAGTGGATGTCATGTCTGGAGCTGTTATAGTTGTGAATGTCATGCCTGGGGCTGCAGTGGATGTCATGCGTGGGATTGTAGTTGATGTCATGTCTGGGGATGTAGTGGATGTCATATCTGGGGATGTAGTGGATGTCATGTCGGGGGCTGTAGTGGATGTCATGTCTGGGGCTGTAGTGGATGTCATGCCAAAGGCTCTGATATGTCTTACCATATTGTTTGTATTTCTGTCTGAACGCAGGCAGGATTTTATTGCATCGGTTCCATGGAAACGATTTCAATTGCTTCGTTGGGAAAGATTGTAACATAACTTACCCTCATGAAAAGAGTCTTTTTCCTAGTGAATTCAAAGCTCCATAAAACGACCGGTTCCTGCTTTAATTCTGTTTAGTTTTGTTCTCCTTTTAAGAGATTTTGCTACACGGTTCACTCAGCGTTTGTCTCGAACAACGGCATTTGATTCAGCCGGCCAGCGGTGGTCCAGAGCGGAGTTATATACGATGGGACACGGTCACAAGCCAAGTGGGGGCAGGCTAGAGCCGACTTACATTAGGTCTGTTGAGTCCAAGTCCCGGAGAACAATGGTATTTATTACAGCTAGCTTCGTTTTCACTTAACAGAAACTTAACGCTGCCCATGTATTAGTACGCATACATAATATGATAAGTACCTTTGGCTTTCTGCTTTCAGAAGCGTTGTAAGCTTAGTATGATCTTCTCTAGCATCCTGCTAACGCCTCCCCTAACGATATAATTGGTTATCATGGAATCTGGCAGCCGACAGCCTTGCAATCAACTGACCAACCTCGAGCCAGGGCTAATGCTTAACATGGCGCCTACGTCAGTCCCGCGGACAGCAAAGCATCCGTGAATTGTTGCATAGTTAATGTCGCCCTTTTCCAGTCGCATTTAGCGATAAGGGTCTATTTACTCCATTCCAACCGCTGCTGTCTGTGCCCCCCCCCCACCACCCGCGCCCTCGCTCCTCACACTTCGGCGGCGGCCGGCAGCTATCCCCGACGCCCCCCGCCCCCCCACCCCCTAAGTGTTTGTGTTTCATGGTCTATGATCCTCTTTGAGGGCTATAGATAGCCAAACAAACTGTATGGTTCTGTTAATTCTTTGAGTTGGCGCCGTTTGGTTATATCATCAACGCCTTCGCGCTAGACGTAACCAAATCATATAGTTCGCTACCCAGACAGATACCCTGGATGAACGGGTGTTGTGTGGGTGTTGTGTGGGTGGGGGTATGGACTCCCGTCCTTGCCCCGCCCAAGTACCCATCCGGGTACTTGGAGGATCTTGGCTTTGACATCGCAACACGTTGATAATTTCCAGCGGTAAATTTTATTTTCTAAGTAACGGAAACTGGACTTGAATACGTCGCTTTCGTCCCTAGACGCCCGTTAACTACTCGCCCGTCTGGATCACCTTGGGGAGCGCCGGTCCCGGCAACAGCGCCACCCGATCTCTGGCTCAGCCGAGCCAGCCAATCAGGTGTCAAGCGGTGGGGCTTACTGACCGGTGGCGGGAGGACCAGCCACCGCCACCCGGTCCTGCACATGTCACGCCCGGATACTACACAGGCAATTGGAAGCGTGTGTTCGCAATGTGGACGACTTGAACGAATCCTGGCTTTGGTAATGGTTAGAGAGCATGTTGAGCCGCTTAGACGGATGCGTTGGCTGTGACACTAGGCGCTGGTAAAACATAACGATCAGAAATGAGAAAGCCACTGTGGCTGGTGTCATCACCTCTTTTGATAAGAGACCAGTCCTTGGACGTCACTGGGTTGACTGGGCCCTTAGTTTTGTTACTTTACGTTTAGCACAAGGGACGACAGGCCTGGGGCTGGAACAGAAGGCAACAGGGCCTGCGGCAGTTGGACTCAAAAAGGCATGACTGAGGGAGTTTGTGGAAGCTGACATTGGTAGTCCAGATGATTATGTACTCGGTTAATTAAAGGAAAAGGAAAAGGACGCGGACAAAAAAGCACTTATTATTTAATGTTTCATTGCGCTTATAATGGGACTCCACGTGAGTATGTCGCCAGGGGTGTGGGGGTGGGGGGGACTGCTGTGGGGAAGGGAGGGGCGGGGGTGGTGGAAGAGACACGCGGACACGCTGTTTGCCCTCCGCCTTAGCTCAGTCTGCAACGGGCCAATTACATGTTTTGCCACGTAACAAATTGCCTCTGCTCACAAACACGCTACTTTACTGTGAGCTAGGGAGACGGCTTGGACTTTTTGTCGCCTCGAGCTGCTATATAACCAGTGATAGCATGTACTGTTGATGTCAATCTTTGGTATTATCCTTCCCCGTAATGAACGGGTCATCATTCCACAAAGAAGACTGCAAATCTCCGTACCATTGCCCTGCTATGACATCAAGCGGTAAAGTTGGTCTAGATGCCCACGAGGTAACTTGAGTGTAAACGTAGCATTCATCGTGAGGTAACTAGACGTGTTGCCAGGTGAGGCTAGTTATGTCACACGGCTATTAGCTATTAGCCACACAGTGCACCAAGAACTGAAACATTTATAGAACGTACTTGCGTGTCTGTCAAACCACGACACACGGCTTTACTACAAACTCACTACAGACATTGATTGCACTACAGACATTGTTTGCACTACAGACATTGACTGTACAAGATATATTGCTTACACTACATACATTGATTTCTCTACAGACATTACTTACACTACAGACATTTTTTATACTACAGACATTGATAACACTGCAGAGATTGTTTATACTACAGACATTTATTGCACTACAGATATTGGTTATATTATAGACATTGTTTTCAGCACAGACACTGTTTGCAGTACAGACACTGTTTACACTACAGACATTGTTTACACTACAGTCATTGATTGGACTACAGACAAGGCTTACACTGCAGACATTATTTACTCTACAGACGTTGCTTGCACGAGAGACGCTAAGATTTAATTAATTAATTTAATACATTCTTCTGGGCTTATGTAAAACATAAATAAGGGATATTGCGTATAAATCTGAACTAGGCAATGTAACGTGAACTTCGTTTCCTTGGTGCCTAGATAATATCTACAATTTAATTAGGGCCCTGTTGTGCGAACGATTTAATGGCGTCCAGCGAACAAAACGGTTAATATGTGACATCGTTATCCACTAACCATAGACGTTCTACCCTTCCGTGGTACGTCTTTACCCTCGGCTGATATTCATCACTCCATTCATCACTCCATCGATGGTTGATGTGTCAGGCCTATAGGGGGCGGGGATTGCCCCCCCATAACCCACGGACACATCGTCGCCGCCAAACACATGGTCTGGTGCCCTCGGCGGCTCCTTCCCGACCTCCCCAAGGCCATAATTAAGACGTGAGCTGCCCCAGCTCGCCGCTCTGGCTTTGATCTCTCCGGGAGGTCCTATCGCGGTCCTGGGTCTAATAATCCAGCTCTTCATCGGTAATCTACATGAAGGACGCCCCCTTGAAGGACACCGGACCGGATGTAGCGTGACGTCATCGCTATTCAGTGGTCATCTTATTTCAATCTGGTTTTCCCTGTATATCAAACATGTCGCATCTCGTGTGTTTCTTTTTCACCCACACAATATTTGAGCTCCCTGTCATGTATTTAACATCTCATCTAGCTACGTCGCCATTTATAAAAAACACGTCTGCCAAATACATCGAGCATACCGATTGTTTAATATATCATAATGCGATAACCATCATTTATTTTAATGTTAAACATCCTTGTCTTCCCATATAAATACCTGTCAGTCAGTCAATAAGCATTTATTTTCACTATACATACATTTACATAATGGCAGCGAGATAACAAATAAACAAACATCCACTATCCGGTCTGGTCGAAATAAAATGAAATTAACATGTAGCTTGTTATACAGGGGTGAATAAAGATATGCATACATAACTATGCTTATAAATAGAATAATCATACAGATAATAGTGATGATTTGAAGTCATACTAATTGCCATAATGAGAAAATTAATCATATTCATATGTAATAAATAATAGTGCAGGAGACTCCAGTTAAGACCGCACAGGGTCGCTATCACTAGAGCCACCTGACAGGTTAATTTTAAATCATACACGCAATAACCAAACTGAGTGATAAGACAATGAAAATACGCACCTATTATAATTTCTGTTTTAACAACAACAAAATAATAGAGAGAGAAAAAAAAAAAAAAAAAAAGAGAGAATATGTTATAATAACCCAAAAAAGATTAAGTCAAATAAACGAAAACAAAAAAAAACGACAATAAGAAAACTACACTACTACATTCAATCAGATTTCCGTAAACCTATCTGTGAGCACAACCAGAGATAACAGAGCACTTTGATTAGATCTCAAAAATGTACAATATATAAAATTAAGTGGCTTGACATACATAACAGCTTTGGATATGGCAATCAAGTGAGTATTTGCTTAAGATATAATTTTTGACATATTTTGCGAAACCTTGTAAACTATGTGTATGGACTTTATCAACAATGTCACTAGATTCTGAGTTTATAATACTAATTAAACTATATATGATACACTTGGTTGTCATCTTGCGTCTGGTTCTACAACAAACAAAATCTACTGTACAGTTTGTATAATGCTACTCACGCAAACACCATCAAGCATGAGTACATGCCAGGTAAACGGGTGCTGTTTAAGCCTTGTACACAGTTAACATCTACATAGGCTAGACATCGACAACCGGTCGACACCATGCAACACAGTTAAACAGCCATTCCCTAGGCGCCATAGAATGTCAGCTCATCCGTCTGATAGAGTCCTTGAAATGCCTTTGAGGGGAGATGAGCCAGCCCTGGTCGATATCCAACTGCCGCCTCCTTGGGGACATTGCCACTTAACTTTACTACAGGAAGTACTTTAACGGTTCCAAGCAACCTACTTAGTATTAACTGGCTTCACATCAGCAGCCATATTCATTACATACGCAATCTCCATAAGGAGCCATCCGCGTTCTCCTTTTATCGGCGGCCTCATCTGTAGACTGCTAAATACCGACATATTAAGCCTATAAACTAAGGGTACACAATGTCCACATCGCGGTCAGTAGTGTCAGATACAAACTCATGGAATGTTATGCAGATATATATATAATGTATGCAAATGGCACAATTGAGAACATAAACTTTACAAGTTGTTGATTTCATATGAGTAATTAGCGCTTGATCTATCCATCTTCATTCTTTAACTTCATTCGCTTGAAATATTTCGGGGATACAAGAAACATATAGCTTAACAGTTAGTGTAACAGCTCTTCAAACTGCTTCATAACCTTCTTCCTTCGTTACACTTCTTCTTCCATACCAACATAATATCAAGTATGTCATTCCTTCACCAGCTCCCTCTCGCTCTCTCTTTTTCTACTACGGGCCCGGCAGTGGGTGGGGGGGGGTCCAGTATCCCCTGTCGGTTTTTTTAAAAGTCTCAGTTGTCTAAAATGATGTGTCGATGTCGCTTTTTCAGATCCTCAGCATATTTGTGGATCTTAAACGTTTCCTCGGGAGAGTGCCCCAAAATGAACCATTTGGAGGGAGAAGACATAAATGAGATACATGGGCGTGCGTTGGACAGGCGTGAATGAAACACAGATAATGACGTCATGGCAGCGCCGGTATCGGGAAGCGTCCGTATCCGGCGTTGTGTCACGGCCGGTCAGCGATTTTATAGTCCATACATGTTGCGAAGACATTTTGTCCTAAGGTCTGTTGCAAAACGACGCTGGGGAACAGAAAATAGGTGACAGGTTCATGAATTTACCGATTACGAGCCGTCCCCCACGTCGCTCCTAAGCTCCCCAACCGGTCTACGTGAACGATCGTTGCTATCCTGCTGCTATCATTTCACGTCAAGAGACTTCACCCTGCGATAGCAACGATGACATCACGTTTGATTATTCCCAAATTCTTGCAAATACTAGAGATCGTTGTACAGGCGCCGCGAGCATCATGTGAATCAATACCCAATGTTTGTTAACCTCACTCCACAGATTTTATTATTATTATTATTTCATTCACATTTCATGAGAAACACATATGACACCACACGCCACATCTGAGGTGCATGCATGAGGTCTGCTCACGGCCATACTTTCATCTCTATTCTGTTTCGTTTCGTTTGATGCATACGGTATAACCTAATTTGCCAACCCATCCTATATGTGTCATCCGAGAAAGGAGAGCCGTCGCGGTAACACATCAAAATCAACAAAGGCCGTTTACATCAGGGCCTGCACACGATGCGTCCGATCATAATTAGACAGTCAGTTTTGGTTATCTCCCAGGATAGGTTGATGCTATTTTTTTACTGTTGTGTCTCGTGTTACATGTGGTGTCCCCCATTATCGCCCACAGTGACGCAGACGGTTCGGTTATAGGCTGTGGTAATGCCTCGAAAGCACATAAAGCATTGCTCATTTCACACGCTGCCATCTTCCTCACATTCCGTCTTCGCCGCAAACACTGTTGCAAGATCTTAATTCGTTGGTACCATCCCCAGCATTAGTGTTCTTGTGATATGGAAATATTTAGACCCCGCAAACAATGAATGCGGCGCATGTGAAATGTCTCCGCACAAAACCTCTCTCAGCTACCGTCAAATGGGGCAGCCGCGTCGAGGGATTTTATTATCAGAATTAGAAAACTATCTGACAGTTACTACCGCGTCCTGCCGTGACATGAGCTTCATAAGCGTCACACCCAAGATGGTTTCCGGGCACCATGGGACGCCTTATAAATAATGGGAAACTGACGTCGGACCATGTGCAGTCTTTGTTCAATGGCGGCTGGGCCCCAAGCCGCGACGTCTTCGTTGTAACGGTTGCACCGCAGAATTTTGCCAGCCGACGATTGCGTGCAACGCTCGCGGGCACGTGACCTGCTCAAAGTCGACGCGCGAGGGACGGTCAGTGTCCTTGGTAAGTCACTGCCTGGCAGGTCAGGGGACGTCGAGACAAATCGCCATTAGGGGGTGGGAGGGAGTGGGGTACGCCGTCTATCGTCTGATCAGTGGGCCAAACGCCATTATCGCCTTAGCACGGTGGGTTCAAGCCAATATATACCACAGTGGTGAGGTGGCATTAATGTTTCCAGTGGGTCGGCGCGATACGTTCCACCAAGCTCCCCCCCGCCCCCCGCTTACATCATGCAGTACCTGGAGTCTAATAAACTGTTGTCATATAACAAATGTGTAACAGTAAACAATGGAAAATAATAAACAATAAACAATTGCAGACCAGAAAACTCAGAGGAGAAGGTTAATACACTTGGGCTCTTTTCGTCAGATATTCTCGATATAGTGGCGTCCTAAATCATCATTTTGAATGCAGCTGTTTGTCAATGGAATTCTCCCACACAAATATCGTTGTTATAAAGCTAACAATGACCCTGCATTGCCAATCGTTCGTATATCTACACGAAAGGAGTCTCCGCTTATTACTGTATCGTCCAACCTTTCCGCTTTGCCTGGTATTTATCTTCCACTATATCGTTAATTTTTACGCATGTGCAATTCCAGCCCTTGATAGGATAAATCCGGGCAATCTAATTTTGCGATGGCGGCGCCTGCGTTTAATGTCATCTGGATCTCGGTTGTGCGCGCTCTGGCTTTGGTAATGGGCATCGCGCATCCAAGTCTACATGTGGACATGTGCAAATACCGGGAGCACTATTAACTGGGGTTATGTTAAAACATCTCTGCTATGTATCTGTTATCAAAAGAAGAATGATTTTTCCAAGGTGACAAAATATGATACTCTTGAGGTCATTATACAGTACATCAATCATTTATCATATGATTGCAGTGCAGTGGTTATTGTGGCGGTCCATCTAGGGGGGGGGGGGCAACCAGAATACATGCCTCCAACCCCTTCCCACCCTCCTTAACCATTAGCCACCTTCTGACATCGCACAGAATGACAACACATCTTTTTGGAAGACAACAAACCTGCCCTCCACGGGAATCATATCTGTAGGAGGGCTGGGTGACAACCATGATAAGGATGTGACGTTGCCTTGCCAGCGGCGATGATCTTTGACCTTCCGAAGGTCACCGCCGCCAGATGTCGTGTGATTGGCAACCTTGTAACACATCTCCAACACATATCCCATTATCTGGCGCATCAAATGGCTCTGGGCTATAATGAGATGGCCTGGGATTCACCCAGACTGCCGGGAATCTAGGGCAGGACGCGGCCAATAGGCGACCAGGATACCATCCACGGTCCTCTATCAGAAGGCGGACAGGTCCTGAGCAAGAGAGGGTGGCAAATAAAGCCACGCCCGCGAATAATATGTTTAACGACACTGTTCTCACAGCATGCAATATTATTAAACGGTGTCACCACAGAGCTATGATACCAAGTAGAAGATAAAAGTTGGTTTCTAAAAAGAAATTGTTTGTATAACGTGGGATGTAACACGGCCGTTGATAGATCAGACAATGTATCGCTTGTATTTGCTTGAATAACGTAGATAATCGATGGCGACCCAGATTTCTATTACTGTACTATTAAATTGTATCCCATTATATTGCGAAAGGTTACTTTAGTGTTTGTGAAAAAAAGGCCGGGATGGGGGGGGGGGGGGGTGGAGACAATATCCGTGTTTCACTGACTTGTCCCATTGACAATAATTGAGCGGTGTAACATTCAGGGCCGCCGAAAATATGTGTGTTGGATAATAAAAAGTCCCCAATTAATGATATACATCGGGTTTGCATCCACCTGTGACTTCGATCTCAAGGTCAACTCAAAGTTCACCCGAACCAGGTATTCCTCCCGTCGCACTACAGACCTTGCACCCGGTCTATAATAACCAACTGTGAGTTTTATCACACGATTTGGCGTCGATATTTAAACGTTTTCCCATGAAATTTCCAGCTTCGTGTCACGTTGTACAGACATACTACACTTGATCCTCATGAAGACATAGGCGTATCACGACGAGTTTCAGCCTTTTCTGTTGCAACTTATTTAAGTATTCCGATTCATTTTGCGATGTGAATGTAACCTTATCTTGCAACGACAGTTTTGGTAAGACTGTTGTAGAAGCTAATATCTTAGATTTCTAAAGACTTTGTCAGTCAGAAAAAAAAATGTTTCCCATACTTTTATTCATCAATAAAGCGTTGTCTGATTGTACCACCGGCCACCCAGGCATTCAGAGTGATGGTGTCGCCCCCTGTCGTGTGGAGAGCTATTAGGGGCTCTTCGTGACGTCATTGGGGCCGCCCCAATTGGCTGGGACACCCGGCGAGAGACTAAGAGCTCGGTAAGTGGGTGAGCTCGATCATGTCAATACCGCGGTCCTGGCAATAATACCTCATACAAAAGTCCTCTTGAGGCTACCGGCGCCACAGTAAGTCTAGACATTATCCACTGTCCCCTACACGGTCCACAGATACGGCAAATGCTGGATTGAAAAGGTGACGTTGATGATGGGGATGAAGATGTTTGAAAAGAAACTGTAACAATTGTTATTTCTCCCATTAAACGACAACAGGTCATCGTCTCTTCTACCGTTCAAACATCGTTCAGACAGGGCGCAAAGCAATGAAATCGACATCGCAATAGAGAGATGATTTTGCAATAAGTCTCGGTTTTATGTGCAAATTGAAGACGCGGAATTTGTGAGGCGTGGGTCGGTGGGGGTGGGTGTGGATGGGAGTGGGTGGCGTCGGGAAACTGATTGATCCATTCAACATGAAAACATTATGAGGTGCAGCCACCAGCTTTACTTGACATCAGAAAAAAATTGTTTCGCATGTGACTAACTTGGGCGCCGGCTGTAATATAGTCTGCAGGTAATATGTGAACAAAAATAGACGTTAGAAGCAATCTAGGGTTGGGACGCGCGTTATTTTGCAAATGTCAAGCAAAACAGTTTTCATTCTGGTTGATGAGGATTGCGACCAGGCGCGTGAGGAAAATGCGGCATTATAATCTTAAAACTCATTGGCGTGCTGGGATCCCTTGTTAGTTTAAATTGTATTCTACTTCAGAAGTGTTTAGTTTTGGAACCCCTTCCTTTTTAGTTGCGCTCGCACCGCTACCGCCACCGCTCCATAAGGGTGACGTTCTTCACCACTGTAGTCCTTTAGGCACCTCCTTTTACCCCCATAGCTATGTACTAACAGCCAATATATATGTCTGCGCCAAACAAGATTATGGCGCGGCGGTCATCCAAAAATTACATGTTGATCTCATTGATAATAAGTTTGCCAAAGCCACTGCATGTATAACATTTGGTACGCATTTTCTATATTGATTGATATATTTGTTTCGCTGTGTAAAGTAAATGCAAGAAAAATATCCTGAACTTAAACCCATTTTAGGTCACGGTGACCGTACCCTCATTGCGGCGGAGAGCCTCCAGCTGTCGCCGACTACACCACAGGAGGCTGCTCACCTTGTAGGTCGGCTATTGGCCAACCGCGTGGCGAATCCTCTCAATAAACAACTCTTGTTTCCGCTACCAACAAGGGGAGGATGGATGAGGGTATAGCCTGTTGGATGAGGAATGTATGCGAGAGTCACTATTACCATAAGCAGAGAGCAATTTGTTCTACGCTAATGTATGTTGCTTATTGGGGCCGGGTGAACCACAGCGTCTGGCTACGTATTATAAATGGCGCAACGCACCTGCTAAGTAGAGACCTATTTACCATTTGGCTTACACATGCCCCACGTCCCAGTCGGTCGGAGCGCCAGGGCCGACGCTAGGTCCTCATATTGGGTATATAGCTTATGGACAAACGCCAGGTCTTCACATTTATATATATAGGCAAGTCAAGGCAAGCCACGGGCTGGATCCCACGCTACAGACGCCACGCCTTTCACCCGTCACCAGTCCCCAAGCTGCTAAAAGGCCTCCTCAAGATGTGTCGTTATTTGGAAAACCAACTATATGACCCCATTCAGTGCAGCAACTCTCTCCTACTTGTATTACATTCTACACTCTAAGAGTACAGCGTAAGGCATATAATAATTTATTGATTTCATCCAAGAACATCGCGTCATATATTGCCGTAAGATTAAAAACGGATATGACTGTATCAGGCAGATAATGTGACATCAAACCTGTACTTCACGCTTTTTTTATGAAGTTATATTGTAGGATTCCAGCTTATTCACTTTGTGGATCCACCCCACCACTCACATTCTACACAGTCTACTTATCATTGTTTACACCAACCACGTGCGCAACCAATTGCCCATCAATCTTATTGTTGACATATCTTACATCAGAATTGGGCCAAGTGTAAATCTCTGGCTATAGCGGCCTGTATCTTTAAGAAGGACCCCACCTACATCGATCTTGACGAAGGCCCTGCAGATCGGCCCACGTGGTCATCGCGATTCTTTGTAGACACATAAAAGCAACGTACAAGCGTTGTCAGTAGCAGGAATTTGCAAGAAGAAGCAATTCTCAGGAGAGTGTCACGGAGCAATAGATAGTTCTGGTGGTCTGGCGGGAAGGCTACCATGCCGACTAGCTGTAGACGAAATTCCGAGGTTAACTGTTTTAATGTTCATTCCAACTAATGCATAGATGACACCATCCACCTTTTGTTATTGCAAGGCATGCCTTATAAAATCATGATTAGTGGCAGATATACAGCCACCAGAAGCGTCCTGGTGTGCAGACTGCCAGGCCTTCCTGGCTGTGGTTCATTGGGGACGTTGTATTAGCCAAGCGACGCCAGGAACCAGCCAGATCCCGCGATGCCGGGAACCAGCCAGATCCAACTTTATGACTTGAGGGGAAGTGATTCCTGGCTGGTCTCCAGCTTATTGATTTACAACACGTCGCTGACTGCGGAGGCCGGTCTAGAGACAGACAGACAATAACGACACTGTAACACCCGACCCAGAACCGACAACAGTGTCGCCACCTACATGGTGAGTGATATCCCTGCGGTGTGGCGGGACATAATTCCTAATATCAGTGGTTACAAGGTATGGTACCTCTGGCAGCAATGGTCGAGCAGCAATTATGGCAACCGCACTGGTTTGCAAAAGTGTAGTTCCAGCCCTAAGAACAACACAAACAGTTCATTCTCAGGTAGTCCCTAGGCTCCGGTCAATTTAACTGGCTCTACGTGGTTTGCCTTTTAGGTCTCTTTGAGCACTTATAATCCAGTTCGGGCAATAAGAATGGCTGCTTTGAGGTGTCAGCTGTGACTTGTCAATGGGAATCACATCTGAATAGCAGTATTTTTAATACACTGGCTCAATGCTTCTTATTAACATGTATGAGATCTTCGCTTTTGCTTCTGGCTCATGCCGAGGGCGGAAATCTATATCAACAAATTACCGTCAGCGACAAAGACAACATCAATGAGTCATGTGCCTGTCTCTGATCATTACACTAGAGACGGCACCACATGGCTTTAATCTCTCGCGCTATTCCCCACTCCCCCCCAGCGCTCACGCCGCCCATCCTCATCATATCACTTTACTTTTCCTTCCAGAATATTCGCTAATTAGAGAGTTGCTTGATACATAACCAAGACATATGTGCATAAATTCAGGAAAAAGTCGTCAAGGGTAGAGAATTACGCGCCAGGCAATGTGGATGGGAATTGACAATTTATTTGTAAATGACGAGTCTAATGTCTATAGACCTCGCACACCTCGCGAAGTGGGTTTGTCGGTGTGTGTGTGGTGGTTGGGAGGGGGGTAAAATATTATTTTATTTAGCAAATTAAGGATTCTCTGCTAAACACGACAACACAGAGTGACCAACCACTAAGAGATGTGTTTGATGTCATGCGTGGGATTGTGGTGGATGTCATGCCTGGGGCTGTTATAGTTGTGGATGTCATGTCAGGGGCTGTAGTGGACGCAATGTGTATGGCTGGAGGGGCGTGTGCAGGAATCCTTGAAAGCTGGGTACGATAAAATGTTCTACATCAGGAGCCGATACAGGAATTTGAAAACGGACGGCGTCCATTGAAACTTGCGATCAGAGCGAGGGTCGGGGGGTGGAGGGGGCTCTGAACTAAATTGCGCTGCACGTTACGTACTATTTGCACACTTTATAATCGTTGGTCGGAAAGAACACAGAAACCACTAAGCTTGATGCATTGTGATATCTAAGGAGAGGGAACAACATTTGAGAATGGTTTGCACAGATATATTTTAGGGTCTGAAAGGGGGGCCACTTGTCCCCCCCCCCCGCCCCTTCTCCTCCCGGGATACGCCCATGGGCTGTAGGGGTTGTAGTGGATGTGTATGTTCGTGTGGTAGGCGCGTAGCGTGACAAAGAGCTGCGCATTGGCGGACGTGGGCGATAAAAGGTGCAATACGTCGCTATAGAAATACCCCAGGCCACCTACGGTTCTTTCGGGTATCACACCAGCCATAGAGGTAACGATATTGAGGGAAATGTGCTCCAAATATGCGATGCCTAGTGTTGCCATACGCAGCCAAGCTGCAAATTGAGTTCTGGAGCTAGCGACGTGATTAATGTACGTCGAGATGTGCCCCAGAGACAAGAAACCAGGCATCCAGCTATGACAACAGTCCCATTGAATCTTGAGGCAGTGCCAGCAAAATTCCTCTCACAGCAAATTGCGTGCCAAACCTTTTCCCATGATCTAATATTTGCCGCCTGAGCCGTGGCTACATCTGCTGCACAATAGACATGGGCTGCGGATCTCAGGGGGCATTGAACTGTGGCATCGAAAAGGCAGACCCAATATTTGCGAGACTGGGGATGTGGAGAGTGATATTCTTTGGCTTGCTTTGCAATTGCTTCTCAAAGCTGAATGGGGGAGTTTATTCAAGTTTGACGACACTAATTGGAATAAATAGGTGCTTTATAGTCACTCATCTACGATAATGTACTTTCAAATATAGCCAGTCAGACTTACTGCACGGATGTTAAATGCACCGTCATGCGAGACCCACTTCATCCTAACCAATCGCCTCGCAGTGACCACTAACGCAGGATTCCAATATCACAGGCCCTAGTCTCTGCCACAGTTTGAACCGAAGAGAGAAAGAGAGAGGGAGGGAGCCGTAAAGAGAAGAGGGAGTGGGGGAGGGGGGGGGCAGTTACGGGCGGGTTCATTCCCGGTTGCGACCAGGATCAGCATAACCTGAATACTAAAGGGCAGTGACATGTTTTACAGGATGTCGAGATCGAAGGTATCGAAGGAACCAACATGGGAGGACACTTTTCCATTTCGCTGTCAGATTAGGTGGGTTTATATACGGTGGAAGGGGTGGGCATAACATTGAGGTTTGTATATCGAACCTTTTAGTCCCGTTTCAAATTGAAGGAAACCCTAATGTAAATTCAAATGATATCCTCCACTAAACAATAATTGGAATCCGTTGAATTGTGAAATCTCCGTTGGCCCTTAATATGGAATGTGTTTCGTGGGACATATGGCTCACATAAAATCTGTTTATTCATAGGACCCATGCGACTTGCAAGCCAGATCACAAAAACAAGGTAGTATTCAAATGCGGCCTTTCCGTTACAACGATTCGATTCCAATTAGGATTTGGTGCGGAAGGAACTTAGTCTTTCTCTGGTACAACTAGCCCCTGGTGGGTTTCAGTCATCATTCCGTGAAGGCCAGCGCCTTGTGGTGGTGTTTTCGCGTCCTGGTGGCCGGCTAGACCTCTATGTCATCAGTGGCCCTGATAGATGGGGGAGTGTACTCGGCATTAGTGTTGGAGCTCATTACCTCATGGCTGGATCACCCTGACACAAGAGCTGCACTTAGGGCGCCCACGCAAACCCCACTGGCGCGTCAGTTGTTCCTCTTGTATTACCAACACGGTGCTCCAGGTGACGTAATCACACGTGTTAGATGGTCATCGTGTCGTACTGATTGCGTCCAACGCAAGGAGAGAGTTACTTCTCGAACGGGACTGGAATGCCCATAGCATCCTCCTTACCCTCTGCAGTCACCTGGCTGCAGAATGGCGCTGCCGCTTGCATGCACGCTTTCCCGCAAACATGGTCAAGTTAATCCAATTTAAATAAAACGCAAGATTTACTAACACTAATAACCCTTCTGTCTGGAACTGAAGCATTCGGATGACTTGCCTGTGTAGTAGAGAGCAGGCGTAAAGCTGTAGTGGATATCATGTCTGTGGCTGTAGTGGATGTCATGTCTGTGGCTGTAGTGGATATCATGTCTGTGGCTGTAGTGGATTTCATGTCTGTGGCTGTAGTGGATGTCATGTCTGTGGCTGTAGTGGTTGTCATGTCAGGAGCTGTAGTGGATGTCATGTCTAGGCGGTACTGAATGTCATGTTTGTGGCTGTTTTGGATGATATCTCGGGGATGTACTGGATGACATACCTATGGCTCTGATAGGTTCTACGATATTGTTTGTATTTCTGTCTGAACGCAAGTAGGATTTTAATCCATCGGTTCCATTGAAACGATTTAAATTGCTTCGCTGGGGAAGATGTAACATAATTTACATCACGCTTTAGCATTAAATACGAAAAACATGCAGTGGGTCATGCCGACGCAGTCCAATGAGCTGGGTGATAGCCCCCATGGAGAGAGAGTATCTTTGCTAGCGAATACAAAGCTCTCTAAAACAACCAGTTGCTGTTTTAATTTTGTTTAGTTTTGTTCTCGTTTCAAGAGCTTTTGCTGCACGGTTCACTCAGCGCTTGTCTCGAACAACGGCATTTAATTCAGCCCAGCGAGCGGTGGTCCAGAGCGGAGTTATATACGATGTAACACGGTCACAAGCCAAGTAGGGGACAGGCTAGAGCGGACTTACGTTAGGTCCGTTGAGTCCAAGTCCGGGAGAGCAATGGTATTTATTGCAGCTAGCGTATGACACGTTCCTTTTACGTTTGTGTTACAAGACGTATCAAGATGATTAGTGGACTGTTAGTGTTGGAACAGTATTATGCTTTTTGAATACGCTCTTAAATTTAATTCCACAAACCAATGACGTACATGACGTCATTATACATGTGTCCATTATGGTAAGGAGAATACCCATGTAACAGTACATTCTTGAAAAAGAATGTACGAGGCGCAAGCCGAGTACATATCTTTTCAAGAATGAACTGTTACACGGGTATTCTCTGACTGAAAGTACGGTCGGTGAGTCTCACCTGGTCCATGAAGCGCGAATAAGAGTTATTTTAAGATGTACATTGCATCTCTCGCTTCCGAAAGCAATAAATAGCTGCCTGAAGTCGGTTCATATTCTATCTGAGAACCCACGAAATGTATTGTTGTAGCAGTGGTAAACTTGAGTCATAGTATACGTGAGCTAAGCTGAGACAGTGGTTCGCCCTGACATGGAAGAACGTAGGACGCTGCAGCGACAAGTCAGTTTAGTTCATCTTCAGATTGCAAGAATGAAGTCTTGTTTCGCATTAAGGCGCGTAGGCTACTTCGCATGGATTATGCGTCCTTATACCGACGATAATGGTCATTTAAATGTGGAATAGGATACAATGGTTCAAATTATTGGATACTGAAAGGATATGATACGCAGCGATGTTGCGTTGGTGTTTGAAACAAGTCACACCCAGTGCGTTGTTGATGGATAGGATATGCTTTGCAAACGAGTTTCGAGAAAGAAAAATGATTTCTAGTGTGATTATAGGATATAAGGAAATGTCGGTATGTATTTTACATATGAATTACATATGATCTCAAATTCAGTTTTTAACGTGAATGAATGAATGAATGAATCTCCTTTATTCCACCACTTCCTGGTGAGCATTAGAACATGTCAAAAAAACAGAACAAATAACAAAAACACACAGAACAAAAAAAAAAAAAAAAAAAAAAAAAAAAAACGGTCGTCAGTAAAATTTTAACATTTTGTCGTAGGACATTCTTTGCCAAGCGTTGGCACATATTTGGGTTAAAATGCTAAGCTGCTCTAGGGTGGCTTCAATGTCAGGAGGCTTGCCTAACATTACTCGAGTTAATTCGATCTCTTCAAGATTGTATAGATACGCGCTTATTGGCACTTCACATGTATTTACAATTAGTGCCCAGAAGTATTCACGGGCCTCACCGTACGCCACGCAATGATGGAAAAGGTGATTGAGAATATCCGTATATGCACGGTCACAGTGTGTGCATGCATATGTCTTGGTGTCGTGTACGACACAGTTCAAACGAGCTAGGTCACGAAGGTGTTGCCTTCGACCACGCGTACGGTGTTCTAAGGTCCATATGGCGTTTACGCCAAAAACTCCCCCTCTAATCATTTCAAAGCGTCTGTATTTTGGTTGGGACAATTTGGTGGTTAACAGTTGTTCCGACCAGCGCCGCACAGCCGTTCTCACCAACTTTTTCCAGTCGCCTTTGCTAGGAAGGTTGCTGTTATCCATGAACCTAAAAACGATTCCTTCTAGATTATATTTCTTCAGGATCTCTATGATGTCCCTATTATACCCAAACTTTGGCCCTGGGCCCTGGGATTGATAGAGACGTTCCACAAATATGCGTTTCGCTAATGCGGTATTTTTGAGCCGACATAATCTGCCCAGAATTGTTAGCTTCTTTTTATCAATTTCTTCCACAAGAGACATTTCGTTAACCATACTGCGGGCAATGGTCGCACTGGAGCATTTTGGAAAATTTTGAATACATCGTATGGCGCCATTGTGGGCCGCTTCAAGTTTCGCTAGGTGGTTGTGTGTCAGATGATTCCAAAACTCAGCACCATAGAGGGCCCGCGGAATGACAATACATCGATACAGTTTCAAAGCGGTGAGACAACTCATGCCGGCATTCTTTGTGTTGACTGACAGGATGCTCATTAAGCCCCTCTTAAGCTTTTTAGTCGCCTCCTCCACCGCAAATGTTGAGGAGAGATTGACATCGAGGTGAATTCCCACATGGTTGTATACCTGGACTTCTTCCACACGCTCGTTATATAGCGAAATCTGACATGCATTTGCCTTTTTAACTCTTCGTAATTTGCTATCAAAAAACATTACTTTCGACTTGGTTGGATTATATTTAAATTGCCACCTTCGGCTGTAGTTTTCGCAGACGCTTACCAGTGCCTGCAAGGCAGAATTCGTTAGAGCACATACGGCAATGTCGTCAGCTTGGAGTATGCCGCCGCATATTATGTCACCAATGCGTGCGCCATACACAGAGCTACCAAGCGCAACTGCTAATTCGTGTATATATAGCATGTAATACCAAGGCCCTAACACAGAACCCTGGCGCACAGACCTACTGATAGGTATGTCTTCGGATTTAATGCCGTTACATACCACATTTGAGACCATACCTTGGTACGCCGAGTATAATAAGGACCAAAGTTTCCAGTTCATGATCCATTGTGGTTGTTACTTATTTCAGCCAAGCTCACTTATTGCTCATGATTGGCATTGACTGCGATTGTCGATTTCGTAATAGAAGGACAATTGTTAAAAAAAAAATTGTTTGGTCTCCTTGAGTCAATCGCAATTTATCAGCTCGCTAAAACAGTACATTCGTGAAAATTAATGTACAGTTTAGACAATAGAATGACGTCATAGCAGTACTTTAATATTAAAGACCCATTGTGGGCAGAACTTATACTTATGTAGACCTCGAATATCTGATGTTAAGTAAGTATGATTAAACCACATATAATTTAATTAAAGAGGTTCATAGCCTGCCAGTTGACACATAGACGAGAACAAGAAGTAATTTTTTTTTGTGTGTCATGGCTCTGCATCAACATCCACAACACTCCACATGGTGAATAAATAACATGCCACACCACGTGCAACAAGAAAATAATCTCCGACTATGTCCTTTTTCATTTTCTGTTAAAAGAAACTTAATGCTGCCCCTGTATTAGCAGGCATAAATATTGGGATAAATATTTGTGGCTTTCTGCCTCTGCTGTACTCTAGTATCCTGCTAACTTATCCCATAACGATGTAATTGGTTATCAAAGAATCTGGCAGCCGACAGCGCTGCAATCAACTGACTCACCTTGAGCCACGGCTAATGCCCAACATGACGCCTACGTCAGCCCCGTGGACAGCAAAACATCCGTGAGTTGTTGCATAGTTAATGTCGCCTTTTTTCGGTCGCATTCAGAGAGAAGGGCACATTTTTACTCCACATTAAGCGTCGCTGTGGGTGCCCCTCCACCTCCACCCCCGCTTCTCATACCACGTCGTGACGCCCCCCCCCCCCACTCACACACGTCTTCTTCAGGCAAGATCAATGGCCCATTATGAGGGATCATCCCGGGGGAAGCTACTTAACACGATGCTGGGTTTGGGAGTGTTCCGTTGTAAAGTCCCCCATTCTACATCACTAAAATCCGCTCCGAAGACATATTTCACGTCCAAAATCCACTCCGAATGTAAATTTCACATCCAAAATCCCATCGAAACGGCTATTTTTCCATTGACCCGCCCTATATCGCCGCTCCATGCAGATCAGCTCGGTTTATTGCTTTTGTCCGGCAAATCGTGGAAGCAAAGTTTCGATCGCGTGACACACAAACCACGGCGCAGCATGGGACGGAAAGGGGCCAACACGTCACCCATCCTGTTGCACTGAAGTCAACGCTATCCTCGCCACATAGCGCTAGAATGTAACACTGAGTGAATCAAAATTTCTTCATCAAAGACTTCTTAGTGCCTTAAGTAGCCCAGTGTTTGTGCTTCATGCTCCAGGATCCCCTTTGAGGGCTATAGATGGCACAAGAAGAGTTCGCGCCGTTTGTTCGCAATGTTGACGATTTGGACGACTGGATCATGGGCCTGGTTATGGTTAGAGAGCATATTAGGCCGATTCGACTGATGCGTTGGCGGTGCCACTAGGCGCTGGCAAAACATAACGATCGGGAAATGAGAAAGCCACTGCGGCTGGGGTCATCACCTCCTTTGATGAGACACCAGTCCCTTGGACTGGGACACAACCAGGATGTCGCTGGGCTGACTGGGCCCTTTGTTTCGTTACTTTACGTTTAAAACAAGGGACGACGGGCTTGGGTCTGGAACAGGAGGCGCCTGGGCCTGCGGCATTTGGCCTTAAGCAAAAGGCATTGCCGAGGGAGTTTGTGGAAGCTGACATTGGTAGTCCAGGTGATTCTGTGGTCGGATAATTATAAGAAAAAAAGACGCGGACAAAAGGCACTTATTATTATGTTTTATCGCGCTAATAATAGGACTCCATGTGAGTATGTCGCCGGGGGTATGTGGGGGTGGGGGACTGCTGTGGGGAAGGGAGGGTCGGGGCGGTGGCAGAGAAACGTGGACACGCTGTTTGCGCTTCGCCTTAGCGCAGTCTGTAACGGGCCAATTACATGTTTTGCCACATAACAAATTGCATCTGCTCACAAACACACCACTTTACAGTGAGCTAGGGAGACGGCTTGGAATTTTTGTCGCCTCGAGCTGCTATATAACCAGTGATAGCATGCACTTTTGATGTCAACATTTGGTATTACCCTTCCCCGTAATGAACGGGTCATTATTCCACAAAGACGACTGCTAATCTCCGTACCATTGCCCTGTTATGACATCAACCGGTCAAGTTGGACTAGATGCCCACGAGGTAACATGAGGGTAAACGTAGCATTCATCGTGAGGTAACTACAGCTGAGGCTAGTTATGTCACGCGGCTATCAGCACTGGGCTCCACACTGTACATCAGGAGCTGAAACATTTATAGAACGTCCTTGCGTGTCTGGCAAATCACGACAAACGGCTGAGATTTAAATTAATAATTTAAGACATTCTTCTGGGCTTATGTTAAGCATAAATAAGGATATTGCGTATAAATCTGAACTAGGCAATGTAACGTGAACTTCGTTTCCTTGGTGCCTAGATAATATCTACAATTTAATTAGGGCCCTGTTGTGCTAACGTTTTGATGGCGCCCAGCGACCAAAACGGTTAATATGTGACTTATCGTTGGCTACTAACAATAGACGGAGTACCCTTCCTGGCTAGTCGTTACCATCGTCCAATATTCAGCATCTGTTTAGTATCAACAAAATAATTCTGCATTTTGTCTCCCCCCACCCCCCACCCCCCCCCCGCCACCAATCAGAAAAAACAGATACCAGCACATCATAATAACTATGCTAAAGCCAGCCGCTGCAATAACCATCCTCACAGCGAATCACCTCAGTTCCGTGACCACGTGACCCAGATAGGCCTGGTGGGCGATCAATCTCCGGCTTCAAGCCATCCATCACTCCATCGATGGTTGATGTGTCAGACGTATCGGGTGCAGGGATTGCCGCCCCACAACCCACGGACACATCGTCGCCGCCAAACACATGGTCTGGTGCCCTCGGCGGCCCCTTCCCGACCTCCCCAAGGCCATAATTAAGACGTGAGCTGCCCCAGCTCGGCGCTCTGGCTTTGATCTCTCCGGGAGGTCCTATCGCGGTGCTGGGTCTAATAATAAAGCTCTTCATCGGTAATCTGTCTAAAGGAAACAACCTTGACACACCCGATCGAAAGTAGCATGACGTCATCGCTATTCAGTGGTCTTCTTATTTCAATATGGTTCACTCTGTATATCAAACATGTCGCCTCTCGTGTGTTTTTTTTTCACCCACAGAATATTTGAGCTCCCTGTCATGTATTGAACACCTCATGTAGGTACGTCGCCATTAATAAAAAACACGTCTGCCAAATACATCGAGCATACAGTGTGTGTAATATATCATAATTTGATAGCCATCATTTATTTTAGTATTAAGCATATTTGTCTTCCCATATATAAACACATCTGCCGTCTGGTTCTACCACAAACAAAATCTACTGTACATTGTGTATAATGCTACTCACGCAAATACCATCAAGATGAGCACATGACCACAGGTAAACGGTTGCTGTCTTAGTCATGTACACAGTAAAAATCTACGTAGGCTAACACGGTTAAACAGCCATTCCCTAGGCACCATAGATGGTCAGCTCATCCGTCTTAAAGAGTTCTTGAAATGCCTTTGAGTGGAGATGAGAGATTTCCAACTGTCGCCACTTAACTTTACTACAGGAAGTACTTTAACGGTTCCAAACAACCTACTTAGTATTAACTGGCTTCATATCAGCAGCCATATTCGTTACATACGCTATCTCCATAATGAGCAATTCGCGTTCTTCTTTTATCGGCGGCCTCATCTGTAGACCGCTAAATACCGAAATATCAAGCCTATAAACTAAGGGTACACAATGTCCACGTCCATGTCATCTCCATATGTCATACCCTACATCGCGGTCAGTAGTGTCAGACACAAACCCATGGAATGTTATGCAAATATATATATATTATATATGCGAATGGCATAATTGAGAACATAGACTATGATACAAGTTGTTGATAACTTGTGAGTAATTAACGCTTGATCTATCTATCTTCATTCTTACACTCCATTCGCCTTCAGTATGTCAGGGCTACAAGAAAACAAAGGCGCAACTCGCATTCCATACCTTTAAATACCTATTCTCCGACTATTTAAGACGTCTACGAAAATGTAATAGCCCTGCCTATTATATGGATTGTGATAAGACGAACATTTTACGTCGCATTTGATTCAGTTACACAATAAGCAAATATCGCAATAAACAATTTCTGCAATTGACATCGGTACGCACAAATTCTTCATAATCTTCTTCCTTCGTTACAC
The DNA here is from genome assembly GCA_964019135.1 of Arenicola marina. NCBI lineage: Eukaryota > Metazoa > Annelida > Polychaeta > Arenicolidae > Arenicola > Arenicola marina. Next base: position 17,466,002 of record OZ025248.1, on the reverse strand, counting down.
TTCTTCTTCCATACCAACATAATATCAAGTATTTCATTGCTTCATCAGCTCTCTCTCTCTCCTTTTACAAGGGGTCCGGAATAGGGGGGGGGGGTGGACTGAAACCCCCCGTCCAGTATCCAGTGTCGGTTTTTCAAAAGTCTCAGTTTTTTTTCTAAAATGATGTGTCGATGTCGCTTTTTCAGATCCTCAGCATATTTTTGGCTCTTAAACGTTTCCTCCGGAGAGTGCCCCAAAATGCACCATTTGGAGGGTGAAGACATAAATGAGATACATGGGCGTGCGTTGGACAGGCGTGAATGAAACACAGGTAATGACGTCATTGCAGCGCCGGTATCGGGAAGCGTCCATATCCGGCGTTGTGACACGGCCGGTCAGGGCTTTTATAGTCCATACATGTTGCGAAGACATTTTGTTCTAAGGTCTGTTGCAAAACAGCGCTGGGGAACAGAAAATAGAAAGTAATCGAATTTCTCCAGTCTAGAATAAGAAATAGATGGCAGGTTCATGCATTTACCGATTACGAGCCGTCGCCCACGTCGCCCCTAAGCTCCCCAACCGGTCTGCATGAACGATCGTTACTATCCTGCTGCTATAATTTCACCTCAAGAGGCTTCACCCTGCGATAGCAACGATGATACCCCTCCCCCACCCCCCTCGCCACCAAACCCCAATTTTATCACAGATGCCAGTAAAAGATAAATTAAAGTTATTTCAGTAAGGCGTGCTCGCCATGCCGTCACAGCCCCAACGGCCCCTGAAAAACGATATTAACTGGAGACTAATCTACATTGGCCTCGAGCGTGCTGGCCACGTGGTTCAGTTCGACCTCCATTATCGCTCATGGGCGCGCCCTCGGCCACTGTTTGACATCCTTCGTCAAGTACATCACGATTGTGACATGTCAGGGGGATAAACAAGCATATTAACATCCAGAACGGTGACAGAGCGGCATTACCTTCATGACGCGCGCCTGGCTCAGGTTTTACACACAGTCGTCAATCTTACCTTTTCCAATAAGAAACGAACTCCACAGATTTCATTATTATTTCATTCACATTTCATGAGAAGCACATATGACACCACAGGCCACATCTGAGGTGAATACATGAAGTCTGCTCACGGCCATACTTTCATCTCTATTCTGTTTCTTTTCGTTTTAAGCACATGGTATCACCTAATTTGCCAGCCCACCCTATATGTGTCATCCGAGAAAGGAGAGCCGTTGGTTACCGGTTTGTCAGCACTCATGTCTGTCCCACAACCAGACGTCGGGCGACGCAATCGCGACACAAAAACGACGTCACTTTTACGACGCAATTTCGACCATCACAGCCCGACGTCGATACGACGTCGTACCTCCGTCAGCATACGACGCATATATAAGCCCTCTGATCCCGACGTAGATATGACGTCGGAATGCCGTCAGCGGAGTTAGTAAAAAAATTGGTGGGGGGGTGGGGTTACGCGGGTGCCCCTTGATGCCTGAGGAAGCGACTGAAACTTTTCGTCTATAGAGCGGGTTTGTCCGAAAGAAAAACAAGCGGGTCTGCATGGAGCCGCGACACAAAAGAGGGTCAATGGAAAGAAGATATACTCCCGAGCGGATTCTGAAGTTGAAATACCCCTTCCGAGGTAAAAACAGACCACTCCGAAACTCAGCAATGACAATGTATTACGTCCCGCGCCCCGCGGCCTGAACACTCCAAAACAGAAAATTGACGTGATTTAATGCGCGTTGTCTCCATGGCAACGAATTCGCCAACTGCCACCACGACAGTTGGCGCAACCATGTTGATCTTTGAAAGTAGGCAAGAGACACTTCTGAAGTTCTAGTATCCTACGGACGATACTCCATAACTTTGTTACTCAATATGGATACAGAGCACCTGGCGAGAGTGCTCGAGCACATGGAAATCATAGACATAGTAATCGGTAAGCGGATTGCTTCGAGCTGCACTTACCAAGCCTGTCTCTAAGCAGCATGTGTACCGTTAGCACTTCGTGATAAGTTAGAGACAGGCCTGGAAAGGCTGCACATGCCATGGTTCTTTTTCAGTTGATCGACCTACCAGCCCATATAACAAATAGAATATTTTAGTCACCAGTGTAGTTAAAGAGAGTCGTGCAGAGAGCCACTCTTTACGTTGTACACGTGGACCCGCCACGACTCCGTTGAGTCGCTCCGACGTCGTTATTTCTTCAGATAAACAACGTCGCATGTTTTTGCAAAAACAACCAAAATACGACCAAATTACAACCAGCGATTCCGACGTCGAAACGACGTCAAAACGACGTCAAAAATTAGGTAAAATCGACGTCGATCCGACCTCGTTATTTCGTTAGATAAACGACGTCGCGTGTTTTTGCAAAAACAACCAAAATACGACCAAATTACAACCAGCGATTTCGACGTCGTTTCACCGTCAAAACGGCCAGAAATGCCTGCTGGGCTTGACCATTTCACACGCGGCCATCTTCCGCGCAATCCGTCTTCGCCGCAAACACTGTTGCAAGATCTTATTTCGTTGGTACCATCCCCAGCGTTGGTGTTTTTGCGATATGGAAATATTTAAATCCAGCGAACAATGAATGCGGCGCATGTGAAATGTCTCGGCACAAAACCTCTCTCAGCGACCGCCAAATGGGGCAGCTGCGTCGAGGGATTTTATTATCAGAATTAGAACACTGCCTGACAGTTACTATCTCGTCCTGCCGTGACATGAGCTTCATAAGCGTCACACCCAAGATGGTTTCCGGGCACCATGGGACGCCTTATTAATAATGGGAAACTGACGTCGGACCATGTGTAGTCTTTGTTCAATGGCGGCTGGGCCCCAGGGGACGTCGAGACAAATCGCCATTAGGGGGTGGGAGGGAGTGGGGTACGCCGTCTATCGTCTGATCAGTGGACCAGACGCCATTATCGCCTTAGTACGGTGGGTTCAAGCCAACATATACCACAGTGGTGAGGTGGCATTAATGTTTCCAGCGGGTCGGCGCGACACGTTCCACCAAGCTCCCCCCCCACCCCCCCCCCCGCTTACATCATGCGGTACCTGGAGTCTAATAAACTGTTGTCATATAACAAATGTGTAACAGTAAACAATGGAAAATAATAAACAATAAACAATTGCAGACCAGAAAACTCAGAGGAGAAGGTTAATACACTTGGGCTCTTTTCGTCAGATATTCTCGATATAGTGGCGTCCTAAATCATCATTTTGAATGCAGCTGTTTGTCAATGGAATTCTCCCACACAAATATCGTTGTTATCAAGTTAACAATGACCCTGCATTGCCAATGGTTCGTATATCTACACAAAAGGAGTTTCCGCTTATTACTGTATCGTCCAACCTTTCCGCTTTGCCTGGTATTTATCTTCCACTATATCGTTCATTTTTACGCATGTGCAATTCCAGCCCTTGATACGATAAATCCGGGCAATCCAATTTTGCGGTGGCGGCGCCTGCGTTAAATGTCGTCTGGATCTCGGCTGTGCGCGCTCTGGCTTTGGTAATGGGCATCGCGCATCCAAGTCTACATGTGGACATGTGCAAATACCGGGAGCACTATTAACTGGGGGTATGTTAAAACATCTCTGCTATGTGTCTGTTATCAAAAGAAGAATGATTTTTCCAAGGTGACAAAATATGATACTCTTGAGGTCATTATACAGTACATCAATTATTTATCATATGATTGCAGTGCAGTGGCTATTGTGGCGGTCCATCTAGGCGGTGGGGGGCGGGGGGGCATCCAGATTACATACCCCTTCCCACCCTCCTTAACCCTTAATCCCCTTCTGACATCGCGCAGAATGAGACATCTGTTTGGAAGACAACGAACCTGCCCTCCACGGGAATCATATCTGTAGGAGTGCTACGTGACAACCATAATAAGAATGTGACGTTGCCTTGCCAGCGGCGATGACCTGTGACCTTCTGAAGATCACCGCCAGATGGCGTGTGATTGGCAAGCTTGTAATGGTATTTCCAACACATATCCCATTATCTGGCGCATCAAATGGCTCTGGGCTTTAATGACCCTTCCACAGCCGCATCTGACCCTTGACCCCGCTACCAGCGGCACCCATGGGGGTTGGACCATATAATTGACCTCCGATCTCGCATCAAGTGATACGGTGGTTACGGAGATGGCCTGGGATTCACCCAGACTGCCGGGAATCTAGGGCAGGACGCGGCCAATAGGCGACCAGGATACCATCCACGGTCCTCTATCAGAAGGCGAACAGGTCCTGAACAAGAGAGGGTGGCCCGCGAATACAAGTTTAACGACACTGTTCTCACGGCATGCAATGGTATTAACCGTGTCACCACAGAGTTATGATACAATGTAGAAGATAAAACTTGGTTTCTAAAAAGAAATTGTTTGTGTAACGTGTGATGTAACACGGCCATTTATGGATCAGACAATGTATCACCTATGTTGTATTTGCTCGAATAACGTAGATAATCGATGGCGACCCAGATTTGTATTACTGTACTATTAAATTGTATCACATTTTATTGCGAAAGGTTACTTTAGTGTTCTTGAAACAGAGACCGGGGTGGGTTGCAATCCCCGTATTTCACTGACTTGTCCCATTGACAATTATTGAACGGTGTAACATTCAGGGCCGCAGAAAATGTGTGTGTTGGATAATAAAAAGTCCCCAATTAATGATATACATCGGCTTCGCATCCACCGGTGACTTCAATCTCCAGGTCAACTCAAAGTTCACCCGAACGAGGTATTCCTCTTGTCGCACTACAGACCTTGCATCCGGTCTATAATAACCAAGTGTGAGTTTTATCACACGATTTGGCGTCGATATTTACACGTTTTCCCATGAAATTGCCAGCTTCGTGTCACTTGTTGCACAGACATACTACACTTGATCCTCATGAAGACGTACGCGTAAAACGACGAATTTGCAGCCTTTTCTGTTGCAACTGATTTAAGTATTCCGATTCCTTTTGCTATATGAATGTAACCTTACCTTGCAACGACATTTTTGGTAAGACTGTTGTAGAAGCTAATATCTTAGATTTCTAAAGACTTTGTCAGTCAGAAAAAAAATGTTTCCCATACTTTTATTCATCGATAAAGCGTTGTCTGATTGTGCCAGCGGCCACCCAGGCATTCAGAGTGACGGTGTCGCCCCCTGTCGTGTGGAGAGCTATTGGGGCTCTCCGTGACGTCATTGGGGCCGCCCCAATTGACTGGGACTCCCGGCGAGAGACTAAGGGCTCGGTAAGTGGGTGAGGTCGATCATGTCAATGCCTCGGTCCTGGCAATAATACTTAAGTCCTCTTGAGGCTACCTCGGCCGCAAAGCAAAGCAATGAAATCGCCATCGCAATAGGGACATGATTTTGCAATAATCGATAAGAACGTCTCGGTTTGATGCGCAAATTGAAGACGCGGAATTTGTGAGGCTTGGGTCGGTGGGGGTGGGTGTGGATGGGAGTGGGTGGCGTCGGGAAACTGATTGATCCATTCAACATTAAAACATTATGAGGTGCAGCCACCAGCTTCACTTGACCTCAGGAAAAGATTGTGTCCTGCATTAAAACGCATGTGACTAACTTGGGCTCCGGTTGTAATATAGTCTGCAGGCAGTATGTGAACAAAAATATACGTTAGAAGCAATCTAGGGTTGGGACGCGCGTTTTTTTTTCAAATGTCAAGCAAAACAGATTTCTTTCTGGTTGATGAGAATGGCGACAAGGCGTGTGAGGAAAATGCAGCATTATAATCTAAAAACGCATTGGCGTGCTGGGATCCCTTGTTAGTTTAAATTGTATTATACTTCAGAAGTCTTTTGGTTGGAACCACTTCCTTTTCAGTTGCGCTCGCCCCGCTACCGCCACCGCTCCATGAGGGTGACGTTCTTCACCAATGTAGTTCTTTAGACGCTCCTTGTACCCCCATAGCTCTGTACTAACAGCCGCTATACACGTTTGCACCAAACAAGATTATGGCCTGGCGGTCATCTTGAAATTCCACGTTGATCTCATTGATAATAAGTTTGCCAAATGCCGCTGCATGTGTAACATTTGGAGCAGGATACACATTTTTTATATTGATTGATATATTTGTTTCGCTGTGTAAAGTAAATGCAAGAAAAATATCCTGAACTTTAACCAGTGTTAGGTCACGGTGACCGTACCCTCATTGCGGCGGAGAGCCTCCAGCTGTCGCCGACTACACCACAGGAGGCTGCTCACATTGTAGGTCGGCTATTGGCCAACCGCGTGGCGAATCCTCTCAATAATCAACACTTGTTTCCGCTACCAACAAGGGGAGGATGGATGAGGGTATAGCCTGTTGGAAGAGGAATGTGTGCGAGAGTCACTATTACCATAAGCAGAGAGCAATTTGTTCTACGCTAATGTATGTTGCTTATTGGGGCCGGGTGAACCACAGCGTCTGGCTACGTATTATAAATGGCGCAACGCACTTGCTAAGTAGAGACCTATTTACCATTTGGCTTACACATGTCCAACGTCCTAGTCGGTCGGAGCGCCAGGGCCGAAGCTGGGTCCTCATATTGGGTATATAGCTTATGGACAAACGCTAGGTCTTCACATTTATATATATAGGCAAGTCAAGGCAAGCCACGGGCTGGATCCCACGCTACAGACGCCACGCCTTTCACCCGTCACCAGTCCCCAAGCTGCTAAAAGGCCTCCTCAAGATGTGTCGTTATTTGGAAAACCAACTATATGACCCCATTCAGTGCAGCAACTCTCTCCTACTTGTATTACATTCTACACTCTAAGAGTACAGCGTAAGGCATATAATAATTTATTGACTTCATCCAAGAACATCGCGTCATATATTGCCGTAAGATTAAAAACGGATATGACTGTATCAGGCAGATAATGTGACATCAAACCTGTACTTCACGTTTTTATATGAAGTTATATTGTAGGATTCCAGCTTATTCACTTTGTGGATCCACCCCACCACTCACATTCTACACAGTCTACTTATCATTGTTTACACCAACCACGTGCGCAACCAATTGCCCATCAATCTTATTGTTGACATATCTTACATCAGAATTGGGCCAAGTGTAAATCTCTGGCTATAGCGGCCTGTATCTTTAAGAAGGACCCCACCTACATCGATCTTGACGAAGGCCCTGCAGATCGGCCCACGTGGTCATCGCGATTCTTTGTAGACACATAAAAGCAACGTACAAGCGTTGTCAGTAGCAGGAATTTGCAAGAAGAAGCAATTCTCAGGAGAGTGTCACGGAGCAATAGATAGTTCTGGTGGTCTGGCGGGAAGGCTACCATGCCGACTAGCTGTAGACGAAATTCCGAGGTTAACTGTTTTAATGTTCATTCCAACTAATGCATAGATGACACCATCCACCTTTTGTTATTGCAAGGCATGCCTTATAAAATCATGATTAGTGGCAGATATACAGCCACCAGAAGCGTCCTGGTGTGCAGACTGCCAGGCCTTCCTGGCTGTGGTTCATTGGGGACGTTGTATTAGCCAAGCGACGCCAGGAACCAGCCAGATCCAACGACGCCGGGAAACAACCAGATCCAACGACGCCGGGAACCAGCCAGATCCCGCGATGCCGGGAACCAGCCAGATCCAACTTTATGACTTGAGGGGAAGTGATTCCTGGCTGGTCTCCAGCTCATTGATTTACAACACGTCGCTGACTGCGGAGGCCGGTCTAGAGACAGACAGACAATAACGACACTGTAACACCCGACCCATAACCGACAACAGTGTCGCCACCTACATGGTGAGTGATATCCCTGCGGTGTGGCGGGACATAATTCCTAATATCAGTGGTTACAAGGTATGGTACCTCTGGCAGCAATGGTCGAGCAGCAATTATGGCAACCGCACTGGTTTGCAAAAGTGTAGTTCCAGCCCTAAGAACAAAACAAACAGTCCATTCTCAGGTAGTCCCTAGGCTCCGGTCAATTTAACTGGCTCTACGTGGTTTGCCTTTTAGGTCTCTTTGAGCACTTATAATCCAGTTAGGCCAATAAGAATGTCTGCTTTGAGGTGTCAGCTGTGACTTGTCAATGGGAATCACATCTGAATAGCAGTATTTTTTAATACACTGGCTCAATGCTTCTTATTAACATGTATGAGATCTTCGCTTTTGCTTCTGGCTCATGCCGAGGGCGGAAATCTATATCAACAAATTACCGTCAGCGACAAAGACAACATCAATGGGTCATGTGCCTGTCTCTGATCATTACACTAGAGACGGCACCACATGGCTTTAATCTCTCGCGCTATTCCCCACTCCCCCCCAGCGCTCACGCCGCCCATCCTCATCATATCACTTTACTTTTCCTTCCAGAATATTCGCTAATTAGAGAGTTGCTTGATACATAACCAAGACATATGTGCATAAATTCAGGAAAAAGTCGTCAAGGGTAGAGAATTACGCGCCAGGCAATGTGGATGAGAATTGACAATTTATTTGTAAATGACGAGTCTAATGTCTATAGACCTCGCACACCTCGCGAAGTGGGTTTGTCGGTGTGTGTGTGGTGGTTGGGAGGGGGGTAAAATATTATTTTATTTAGCAAATTAAGGATTCTCTGCTAAACACGACAACACACAGTGACCAACCACTAAGAGATGTGTTTGATGTCATGCGTGGGATTGTAGTGGATGTCATGCCTGGGGCTGTTATAGTCGTGGATGTCATGTCAGGGGCTGTAGTGGACGCAATGTGTATGGCTGGAGGGGCGTGTGCAGGAATCCTTGAAAGTGGGTACGATAAAATGTTCTACATCAGGAGCCGATACAGGAATTTGAAAACGGACGGCGTCCATTGAAACTTGCGATCAGAGCGAGGGTCGGGGGGTGGAGGGGGCTCTGAACTAAATTGCGCTGCACGTTACGTACTATTTGCACATGTTATAATCGTTGGTCGGAAAGAACACAAAAACCACTAAGCTTGATGCATTGTGATATCTAAGGAGAGGGCACAACATTTGAGAATGGTTTGCACAGATATATTTTAGGGTCTGAAAGGGGGGCCACTTGTCCCCCCCGCCCCTTCTCCTCCCTGGACACGCCCATGGGCTGTAGTGGTTGTAGTGGATGTGTATGTTCGTGTGGTAGGCGCGTAGCGTAACAAAGAGCTGCGCATGGGCGGACGTGGGCGATAAAAGGTGCAATACGTCGCCTTAGAAATACCCCAGGCCACCTACGGTTCTTTCGGGTATCACACCAGCCATAGAGGTAACGATATTGAGGGAAATGTGCTCCAAATATGCGATGCCTAGTGTTGCCATACGCAGCCAAGCTGCAAATTGAGTTCTGGAGCTAGCGACGTGATTAATGTACGTCGAGATGTGCCCCAGAGACAAGAAACCAGGCATCCAGCTATGACAACAGTCCCATTGAATCTTGAGGCAGTGCCAGCAATGTTCATCTCACAGCAAATTGCGTGCCAAACCTTTTCCCATGATCTAATATTTGCCGCCTGAGCCGTGGCTACATCTGCTGCACAATAGACATGGGCTGCGGATCTCAGGGGGCATTGAACTGTGGCATCGAAAAGGCAGACCCAATATTTGCGAGACTGGGGATGTGGAGAGTGATATTCTTTGGCTTGCTTTGCAATTGCTTCTCAAAGCTGAATGGGGGAGTTTATTCAAGTTTGACGACACTAATTGGAATAAATAGGTGCTTTATAGTCACTCATCTACCATAATGTACTTTCAAATATAGCCAGTCAGACTTACTGCACGGATGTTAAATGCACCGTCATGCGAGACCCACTTCATCCTAGCCAATCGCCTCGCAGTGACCACTAACGCAGGATTCCAATATCACAGGCCCTAGTCTCTGCCACAGTTTGAACCGAAGAGAGAAAGAGAGAGGGAGGGAGCCGTAAAGAGAAGAGGGAGTGGGGGAAGGGGGGGGAGCAGTTACGGGCGGGTTCATTCCCGGTTGCGACCAGGATCAGCATAACCTGAATACTAAAGGGCAGTGACATGTTTTACAGGATGTCGAGATCGAAGGTATCGAAGGAACCAACATGGGAGGACACTTTTCCATTTCGCTGTCAGATTAGGTGGGTTTATATACGGTGGAAGGGGTGGGCATAACATTGAGGTTTGTATATCGAACCTTTTAGTCCCGTTTCAAATTGAAGGAAACCCTAATGTAAATTCAAATGATATCCTCCACTAAACAATAATTGGAATCCGTTGAATTGTGACATCTCCGTTGGCCCTTAATATGGAATGTGTTTCGTGGGACATATGGCTCACATAAAATCTGTTTATTCATAGGACCCATGCGACTTGCAAGCCAGATCACAAAAACAAAGTAGTATTCAAATGCGGCCTTTCTGTTACAACGATTCGATTCCAATTAGGATTTGGTGCGGAAGGAACTTAGTCTTTCTCTGGTACAACTAGCCCCTGGTGGGTTTCAGTCATCATTCCGTGAAGGCCAGCGCCTTGTGGTGGTGTTTTCGCGTCCTGGTGGCCGGCTAGACCTCCAAGTCATCAGTGGCCCTGATAGATGGGGGAGTGTACTCGGTATTAGTGTTGGAGCTCATTACCTCATGGCTGGATCACCCTGACACAAGAGCTGCACTTAGGGCGCCCACGCAAACCCCACTGGCGCGTCAGTTGTTCCTCTTGTATTACCAACACGGTGCTCCAGGTGACGTAATCACACGTGTTAGATGGTCATCGTGTCGAACTGATTGCGTCCAACGCAAGGAGAGAGTTACTTCTCGAACGGGACTGGAATGCCCATAGCATTCTCCTTACCCTCTGCAGTCACCTGGCTGCAGAATGGCGCTGCCGCTTGCATGCACGCTTTCCCGCAAACATGGTCAAGTTAATCCAATTTAAATAAAACGCAAGATTTACTAACACTAATAACCCTTCTGTCTGGAACTGAAGCATTCGGATGACTTGCCTGTGTAGTAGAGAGCAGGCGTAAAGCTGTAGTGGATATCATGTCTGTGGCTGTAGTGGATGTCATGTCTGTGGCTGTAGTGGATATCATGTCTGTGGCTGTAGTGGATGTCATGTCTGTGGCTGTAGTGGATGTCATGTCTGTGGCTGTAGTGGTTGTCATGTCAGGAGCTGTAGTGGATGTCATGTCTAGGCGGTACTGAATGTCATGTTTGTGGCTGTTTTGGATGATATCTCGGGGATGTACTGGATGACATACCTATGGCTCTGATAGGTTCTACGATATTGTTTGTATTTCTGTCTGAACGCAAGTAGGATTTTAATCCATCGGTTCCATTGAAACGATTTAAATTGCTTCGCTGGGGAAGATGTAACATAATTTACATCACGCTTTAGCATTAAATACGAAAAACATGCAGTGGGTCATGCCGACGCAGTCCAATGAGCTGGGTGATAGCCCCCATGGAGAGAGAGTATCTTTGCTAGCGAATACAAAGCTCTCTAAAACAACCAGTTGCTGTTTTAATTTTGTTTAGTTTTGTTCTCGTTTCAAGAGCTTTTGCTGCACGGTTCACTCAGCGCTTGTCTCGACCAACGGCATTTAATTCAGCCCAGCGAGCGGTGGTCCAGAGCGGAGTTATATACGATGTGACAGGGTCACAAGCCAAGTAGGGGACAGGCTAGAGCGGACTTACGTTAGGTCCGTTGAGTCCAAGTCCGGGAGAGCAATGGTATTTATTACAGCTAGCGTATGACACGTTCCTTTTACGTTTGTGTTACAAAGACGTATCAAGATGATTAGTGGACTGTTAGTGTTGGAACAGTATTATGCTTTTTGAATACGCTCTTAAATTTAATTCCACAAACCAATGACGTACATGACGTCATTATACATGTGTCCATTATGGTAAGGAGAATGCCCATGTAACAGTACATTCTTGAAAAAGAATGTACGAGGCGCAAGCCGAGTACATATCTTTTCAAGAATGAACTGTTACACGGGTATTCTCTGACTGAAAGTACGGTCGGTGAGTCTCACCTGGTCCATGAAGCGCGAATAAGAGTTATTTTAAGATGTACATTGCATCTCTCGCTTCCGAAAGCAATAAATAGCTGCCTGAAGTCGGTTCATATTCTATCTGAGAACCCACGAAATGTATTGTTGTAGCAGTGGTAAACTTGAGTCATAGTATACGTGAGCTAAGCTGAGACAGTGGTTCGCCCTGACATGGAAGAACGTAGGACGCTGCAGCCACAAGTCAGTTTAGTTCATCTTCAGATTGCAAGAATGAAGTCTTGTTTCGCATTAAGGCGCGTAGGCTACTTCGCATGGATTATGCGTCCTTATACCGACGATAATGGTCATTTAAATGTGGAATAGGATACAATGGTTCAAATTATTGGATACTGAAAGGATATGATACGCAGCGATGTTGCGTTGGTGTTTGAAACAAGTCACACCCAGTGCGTTGTTGATGGATAGGATATGCTTTGCAAACGAGTTTCGAGAAAGAAAAATGATTTCTAGTGTGATTATAGGATATAAGGAAATGTCGGTATGTATTTTACATATGAATTACATATGATCTCAAATTCAGTTTTTAACGTGGATTTTGTGATCTATGCTTGTTTTGATGAGAAATTTGTATCTGTTTTTGCTGGAGCTTTCCATCGGGCGTCAAGTTTCCAGTTCATGATCCATTGTGGTTGTTACTTATTTCAGCCAAGCTCACTTATTGCTCATGATTGGCATTGACTGCGATTATCGATTTCGTAATAGAAGGACAATTGTTCAAAAAAAAAATTGTTTGCTCTCCTTGAGTCAATCGCAATTTATCAGCTCGCTAAAACAGTACATTCGTGAAAATTAATGTACAGTTTAGACAATAGAATGACGTCATAGCAGTACTTTAATATTGAAGACCCATTGTGGGCAGAACTTATACTTATGTAGACCTCGAATATCTGATGTTAAGTAAGTATGATTAAACCACATATAATTTAATTAAAGAGGTTCATAGCCTGCCAGTTGACACATAGACGAGAACAAGAAGTAATTTTTTTTTGTGTGTCATGGCTCTGCATCAACATCCACAACACTCCACATGGTGAATAAATAACATGCCACACCACGTGCAACAAGAAAATAATCTCCGACTATGTCCTTTTTCATTTTCTGTTAAAAGAAACTTAATGCTGCCCCTGTATTAGTAGGCATAAATATTGGGATAAATATTTGTGGTTTTCTGCCTCTGCTGTACTCTAGTATCCTGCTAACTTATCCCATAACGATGTAATTGGCTATCAAAGAGTCTGGCAGCCGACAGCGCTGCAATCAACTGACCCACCTTGAGCCACGGCTAATGCCCAACATGAAGCCTACGTCAGCCCCGTGGACAGCAAAACATCCGTGAGTTGTTGCATAGTTAATGTCGCCTTTTTTCGGTCGCATTCAGAGAGAAGGGCACATTTTTACTCCACATTAAGCGTCGCTGTGGGTGCCCCTCCACCTCCACCCCCGCTTCTCATACCACGTCGTGACGCCCCCCCCCCCCCACTCACACACGTCTTCTTCAGGCAAGATCAATGGCCCATTATGAGGGATCATCCCGGGGGAAGCTACTTAACACGATGCTGGGTTTGGGAGTGTTCCGTTGTAAAGTCCCCCATTCTACATCACTAAAATCCGCTCCGAAGACATATTTCACGTCCAAAATCCACTCCGAATGTAAATTTCACATCCAAAATCCCATCGAAACGGCTATTTTTCCATTGACCCGCCCTATATCGCCGCTCCATGCAGATCAGCTCGGTTTATTGCTTTTGTCCGGCAAATCGTGGAAGCAAAGTTTCGATCGCGTGACACACAAACCACGGCGCAGCATGGGACGGAAAGGGGCCAACACGTCACCCATCCTGTTGCACTGAAGTCAACGCTATCCTCGCCACATAGCGCTAGAATGTAACACTGAGTGAATCAAAATTTCTTCATCAAAGACTTCTTAGTGCCTTAAGTAGCCCAGTGTTTGTGCTTCATGCTCCAGGATCCCCTTTGAGGGCTATAGATGGCACAAGAAGAGTTCGCGCCGTTTGTTCGCAATGTTGACGATTTGGACGACTGGATCATGGGCCTGGTTATGGTTAGAGAGCATATTAGGCCGATTCGACTGATGCGTTGGCGGTGCCACTAGGCGCTGGCAAAACATAACGATCGGGAAATGAGAAAGCCACTGCGGCTGGGGTCATCACCTCCTTTGATGAGACACCAGTCCCTTGGACTGGGACACAACCAGGATGTCGCTGGGCTGACTGGGCCCTTTGTTTCGTTACTTTACGTTTAAAACAAGGGACGACGGGCTTGGGTCTGGAACAGGAGGCGCCTGGGCCTGCGGCATTTGGCCTTAAGCAAAAGGCATTGCCGAGGGAGTTTGTGGAAGCTGACATTGGTAGTCCAGGTGATTCTGTGGTCGGATAATTATAAGAAAAAAAGACGCGGACAAAAGGCACTTATTATTATGTTTTATCGCGCTAATAATAGGACTCCATGTGAGTATGTCGCCGGGGGTATGTGGGGGTGGGGGACTGCTGTGGGGAAGGGAGGGTCGGGGCGGTGGCAGAGAAACGTGGACACGCTGTTTGCGCTTCGCCTTAGCGCAGTCTGTAACGGGCCAATTACATGTTTTGCCACATAACAAATTGCATCTGCTCACAAACACACCACTTTACAGTGAGCTAGGGAGACGGCTTGGAATTTTTGTCGCCTCGAGCTGCTATATAACCAGTGATAGCATGCACTTTTGATGTCAACATTTGGTATTACCCTTCCCCGTAATGAACGGGTCATTATTCCACAAAGACGACTGCTAATCTCCGTACCATTGCCCTGTTATGACATCAACCGGTCAAGTTGGACTAGATGCCCACGAGGTAACATGAGGGTAAACGTAGCATTCATCGTGAGGTAACTACAGCTGAGGCTAGTTATGTCACGCGGCTATCAGCACTGGGCTCCACACTGTACATCAGGAGCTGAAACATTTATAGAACGTCCTTGCGTGTCTGGCAAATCACGACAAACGGCTGAGATTTAAATTAATAATTTAAGACATTCTTCTGGGCTTATGTTAAGCATAAATAAGGATATTGCGTATAAATATGAACTAGGCAATGTAACGTGAACTTCGTTTCCTTGGTGCCTAGATAATATCTACAATTTAATTAGGGCCCTGTTGTGCTAACGTTTTGATGGCGCCCAGCGACCAAAACGGTTAATATGTGACTTATCGTTGGCTACTAACAATAGACGGAGTACCCTTCCTGGCTAGTCTTTACCATCGTCCAAAATTCAGCATCTGTTTAGTATCAACAAAATAATTCTGCATTTTGTCTCCCCCCACCCCCCCCCCCCCCGCCACCAATCAGAAAAAACAGATACCAGCACATCATAATAACTATGCTAAAGCCAGCCGCTGCAATAACCATCCTCACAGCGAATCACCTCAGTTCCGTGACCACGTGACCCAGATAGGCCTGGTGGGCGATCAATCTCCGGCTTCAAGCCATCCATCACTCCATCGATGGTTGATGTGTCAGACGTATCGGGTGCAGGGATTGCCGCCCCACAACCCACGGACACATCGTCGCCGCCAAACCCATGGTCTGGTGCCCTCGGCGGCCCCTTCCCGACCTCCCCAAGGCCATAATTAAGACGTGAGCTGCCCCAGCTCGGCGCTCTGGCTTTGATCTCTCCGGGAGGTCCTATCGCGGTGCTGGGTCTAATAATAAAGCTCTTCATCGGTAATCTGTCTAAAGGACACAACCTTGACACACCCGATCGAAAGTAGCATGACGTCATCGCTATTCAGTGGTCTTCTTATTTCAATATGGTTCACTCTGTATATCAAACATGTCGCCTCTCGTGTGTTTTTTTTTCACCCACAGAATATTTGAGCTCCCTGTCATGTATTGAACACCTCATGTAGGTACGTCGCCATTAATAAAAAACACGTCTGCCAAATACATCGAGCATACAGTGTGTGTAATATATCATAATTTGATAGCCATCATTCATTTTAGTATTAAGCATATTTGTCTTCCCATATATAAACACATCTGCCGTCTGGTTCTACCACAAACAAAATCTACTGTACATTGTGTATAATGCTACTCACGCAAATACCATCAAGATGAGCACATGACCACAGGTAAACGGTTGCTGTCTTAGTCATGTACACAGTAAAAATCTACGTAGGCTAACACGGTTAAACAGCCATTCCCTAGGCACCATAGATGGTCAGCTCATCCGTCTTAAAGAGTCCTTGAAATGCCTTTGAGTGGAGATGAGAGATTTCCAACTGTCGCCACTTAACTTTACTACAGGAAGTACTTTAACGGTTCCAAACAACCTACTTAGTATTAACTGGCTTCATATCAGCAGCCATATTCGTTACATACGCTATCTCCATAATGAGCAATTCGCGTTCTTCTTTTATCGGCGGCCTCATCTGTAGACCGCTAAATACCGAAATATCAAGCCTATAAACTAAGGGTACACAATGTCCACGTCCATGTCATCTCCATATGTCATACCCTACATCGCGGTCAGTAGTGTCAGACACAAACCCATGGAATGTTATGCAAATATATATATATTATATATGCGAATGGCATAATTGAGAACATAGACTATGATACAAGTTGTTGATAACTTGTGAGTAATTAACGCTTGATCTATCTATCTTCATTCTTACACTCCATTCGCCTTCAGTATGTCAGGGCTACAAGAAAACAAAGGCGCAACTCGCATTCCATACTTTTAAATACCTATTCTCCGACTATTTAAGACGTCTACGAAAATGTAATAGCCCTGCTTATTATATGGATTGTGATAAGACGAACATTTTACGTCTTATTTGATTCAGTTACACAGAAAGCAAATATCGCAATAAACAATTTCTGCAATTGACATCGGTACGCACAAATTCTTCATAATCTTCTTCCTTCGTTACACTTCTTCTTCCATACCAACATAATATCAAGTATTTCATTGCTTCATCAGCTCTCTCTCTCTCCTTTTACAAGGGGTCCGGAATAGGGGGGCGGGGTGGACTGAAACCCCCCGTCCAGTATCCAGTGTCGGTTTTTCAAAAGTCTCAGTTTTTTTTCTAAAATGATGTGTCGATGTCGCTTTTTCAGATCCTCAGCATATTTTTGGCTCTTAAACGTTTCCTCCGGAGAGTGCCCCAAAATGCACCATTTGGAGGGTGAAGACATAAATGAGATACATGGGCGGGCGTTGGACAGGCGTGAATGAAACACAGATAATGACGTCATTGCAGCGCCGGTATCGGGAAGCGTCCATATCCGGCGTTGTGACACGGCCGGTCAGGGCTTTTATAGTCCATACATGTTGCTAAGACATTTTGTTCTAAGGTCTGTTGCAAAACGGCGCTGGGGAACAGAAAATAGAAAGTAATCGAATTTCTCCAGTCTAGAATAAGAAATAGATGGCAGGTTCATGCATTTACCGATTACGAGCCGTCGCCCACGTCGCCCCTAAGCTCCCCAACCGGTCTGCATGAACGATCGTTACTATCCTGCTGCTATAATTTCACCTCAAGAGGCTTCACCCTGCGATAGCAACGATGATACCCCTCCCCCACCCCCCTCGCCACCAAACCCCAATTTTATCACAGATGCCAGTAAAAGATAAATTAAAGTTATTTCAGTAAGGCGTGCTCGCCATGCCGTCACAGCCCCAAAGGCCCCTGAAAAACGATATTAACTGGAGACTAATCTACATTGGCCTCGAGCGTGCTGGCCACGTGGTTCAGTTCGACCTCCATTATCGCTCATGGGCGCGCCCTCGGCCACTGTTTGACATCCTTCGTCAAGTACATCACGATTGTGACATGTCAGGGGGATAAACAAGCATATTAACATCCAGAACGGTGACAGAGCGGCATTACCTTCATGACGCGCGCCTGGCTCAGGTTTTACACACAGTCGTCAATCTTACCTTTTCCAATAAGAAACGAACTCCACAGATTTCATTATTATTTCATTCACATTTCATGAGAAGCACATATGACACCACAGGCCACATCTGAGGTGAATACATGAAGTCTGCTCACGGCCATACTTTCATCTCTATTCTGTTTCTTTTCGTTTTAAGCACATGGTATCATCTAATTTGCCAGCCCACCCTATATGTGTCATCCGAGAAAGGAGAGCCGTTGGTTACCGGTTTGTCAGCACTCATGTCTGTCCCACAACCAGACGTCGGGCGACGCAATCGCGACACAAAAACGACGTCACTTTTACGACGCAATTTCGACCATCACAGTCCGACGTCGATACGACGTCGTACCTCCGTCAGCATACGACGCATATATAAGCCCTCTGATCCCGACGTAGATATGACGTCGGAATGCCGTCAGCGGAGTTAGTAAAAAAATTGGTGGGGGGGTGGGGTTACGCGGGTGCCCCTTGATGCCTGAGGAAGCGACTGAAACTTTTCGTCTATAGAGCGGGTTTGTCCGAAAGAAAAACAAGCGGGTCTGCATGGAGCCGCGACACAAAAGAGGGTCAATGGAAAGAAGATATACTCCCGAGCGGATTCTGAAGTTGAAATACCCCTTCCGAGGTAAAAACAGACCACTCCGAAACTCAGCAATGACAATGTATTACGTCCCGCGCCCCGCGGCCTGAACACTCCAAAACAGAAAATTGACGTGATTTAATGCGCGTTGTCTCCATGGCAACGAATTCGCCAACTGCCACCACGACAGTTGGCGCAACCATGTTGATCTTTGAAAGTAGGCAAGAGACACTTCTGAAGTTCTAGTATCCTACGGACGATACTCCATAACTTTGTTACTCAATATGGATACAGAGCACCTTGCGAGAGTGCTCGAGCACATGGAAATCATAGACGTAGTAATCGGTAAGCGGATTGCTTCGAGCTGCACTTACCAAGCCTGTCTCTAAGCAGCATGTGTACCGTTAGCACTTCGTGATAAGTTAGAGACAGGCCTGGAAAGGCTGCACATGCCATGGTTCTTTTTCAGTTGATCGACCTACCAGCCCATATAACAAATAGAATATTTTAGTCACCAGTGTAGTTAAAGAGAGTCGTGCAGAGAGCCACTCTTTACGTTGTACACGTGGACCCGCCACGACTCCGTTGAGTCGCTCCGACGTCGTTATTTCTTCAGATAAACAACGTCGCATGTTTTTGCAAAAACAACCAAAATACGACCAAATTACAACCAGCGATTTCGACGTCGAAACGACGTCAAAACGACGTCGAAGCGACGTCAAAAATTAGGTAAAATCGACGTCGATCCGACCTCGTTATTTAGTTAGATAAACGACGTCGCGTGTTTTTGCAAAAACAACCAAAATACGACCAAATTACAACCAGCGATTTCGACGTCGTTTCACCGTCAAAACGACCAGAAATGCCTGCTGGGCTTGACCATTTCACACGCGGCCATCTTCCGCGCAATCCGTCTTCGCCGCAAACACTGTTGCAAGATCTTATTTCGTTGGTACCATCCCCAGCGTTGGTGTTTTTGCGATATGGAAATATTTAGATCCAGCGAACAATGAATGCGGCGCATGTGAAATGTCTCGGCACAAAACCTCTCTCAGCGACCGTCAAATGGGGCAGCTGCGTCGAGGGATTTTATTATCAGAATTAGAACACTGCCTGACAGTTACTATCTCGTCCTGCCGTGACATGAGCTTCATAAGCGTCACACCCAAGATGGTTTCCGGGCACCATGGGACGCCTTATTAATAATGGGAAACTGACGTCGGATCATGTGTAGTCTTTGTTCAATGGCGGCTGGGCCCCAGGGGACGTCGAGACAAATCGCCATTAGGGGGTGGGAGGGAGTGGGGTACGCCGTCTATCGTCTGATCAGTGGACCAGACGCCATTATCGCCTTAGTACGGTGGGTTCAAGCCAACATATACCACAGTGGTGAGGTGGCATTAATGTTTCCAGCGGGTCGGCGCGACACGTTCCACCAAGCTCCCCCCCCCCCCCCCCCGCTTACATCATGCGGTACCTGGAGTCTAATAAACTGTTGTCATATAACAAATGTGTAACAGTAAACAATGGAAAATAATAAACAATAAACAATTGCAGACCAGAAAACTCAGAGGAGAAGGTTAATACACTTGGGCTCTTTTCGTCAGATATTCTCGATATAGTGGCGTCCTAAATCATCATTTTGAATGCAGCTGTTTGTCAATGGAATTCTCCCACACAAATATCGTTGTTATCAAGTTAACAATGACCCTGCATTGCCAATGGTTCGTATATCTACACAAAAGGAGTTTCCGCTTATTACTGTATCGTCCAACCTTTCCGCTTTGCCTGGTATTTATCTTCCACTATATCGTTCATTTTTACGCATGTGCAATTCCAGCCCTTGATACGATAAATCCGGGCAATCCAATTTTGCGATGGCGGCGCCTGCGTTAAATGTCGTCTGGATCTCGGCTGTGCGCGCTCTGGCTTTGGTAATGGGCATCGCGCATCCAAGTCTACATGTGGACATGTGCAAATACCGGGAGCACTATTAACTGGGGGTATGTTAAAACATCTCTGCTATGTGTCTGTTATCAAAAGAAGAATGATTTTTCCAAGGTGACAAAATATGATACTCTTGAGGTCATTATACAGTACATCAATTATTTATCATATGATTGCAGTGCAGTGGCTATTGTGGCGGTCCATCTAGGCGGTGGGGGGCGGGGGGGCATCCAGATTACATACCCCTTCCCACCCTCCTTAACCCTTAATCCCTTTCTGACATCGCGCAGAATGAGACATCTGTTTGGAAGACAACGAACCTGCCCTCCACGGGAATCATATCTGTAGGAGTGCTGGGTGACAACCATAATAAGAATGTGACGTTGCCTTGCCAGCGGCGATGACCTTTGACCTTCTGAAGGTCACCGCCAGATGGCGTGTGATTGGCAAGCTTGTAATGGTATTTCCAACACATATCCCATTATCTGGCGCATCACATGGCTCTGGGCTTTAATGACCCTTCCACAGCCGCATCTGACCCTTGACCCCGCTACCAGCGGCACCCATGGGGGTTGGACCATATAATTGACCTCCGATCTCGCATCAAGTGGTACGGTGGTTACGGAGATGGCCTGGGATTCACCCAGACTGCCGGGAATCTAGGGCAGGACGCGGCCAATAGGCGACCAGGATACCATCCACGGTCCTCTATCAGAAGGCGAACAGGTCCTGAACAAGAGAGGGTGGCAATGATAGCCACTCCCGCGAATACAAGTTTAACGACACTGTTCTCACGGCATGCAATGGTATTAACCGTGTCACCACAGAGTTATGATACAATGTAGAAGATAAAACTTGGTTTCTAAAATGAAATTGTTTGTGTAACGTGTGATGTAACACGGCCATTTATAGATCAGACAATGTATCACCTATGTTGTATTTGCTCGAATAACGTAGATAATCGATGGCGACCCATATTTGTATTACTGTACTATTAAATTGTATCACATTTTATTGCGAAAGGTTACTTTAGTGTTCTTGAAACAGAGACCGGGGTGGGTTGCAATCCCCGTATTTCACTGACTTG
This sequence comes from Arenicola marina, assembly GCA_964019135.1. NCBI lineage: Eukaryota > Metazoa > Annelida > Polychaeta > Arenicolidae > Arenicola > Arenicola marina. The sequence continues at coordinate 17,444,429 of OZ025248.1, read as the reverse complement.
TCCCATTGACAATTATTGAACGGTGTAACATTCAGGGCCGCAGAAAATGTGTGTGTTGGATAATAAAAAGTCCCCAATTAATGATATACATCGGCTTCGCATCCACCGGTGACTTCAATCTCAAGGTCAACTCAAAGTTCACCCGAACGAGGTATTCCTCCTGTCGCACTACAGACCTTGCATCCGGTCTATAATAACCAAGTGTGAGTTTTATCACACGATTTGGCGTCGATATTTACACGTTTTCCCATGAAATTCCCAGCTTCGTGTCACCTTGTACAGACATACTACACTTGATCCTCATGAAGACGTACGCGTAAAACGACGAATTTGCAGCCTTTTCTGTTGCAACTTATTTAAGTATTCCGATTCCTTTTGCTATATGAATGTAACCTTACCTTGCAACGACATTTTTGGTAAGACTGTTGTAGAAGCTAATATCTTAGATTTCTAAAGACTTTGTCAGTCAGAAAAAAAATGTTTCCCATACTTGTATTCATCGATAAAGCGTTGTCTGATTGTACCAGCGGCCACCCAGGCATTCAGAGTGATGGTGTCGCCCCCTGTCGTGTGGAGAGCTATTAGGGTCTCTCTGTGACGTCATTGGGGCCGCCCCAATTGGCTGGGACCCCCGGCGAGAGACAAAGAGCTCGGTAAGTGGGTGAGGTCGATCATGTCAATGCCGGGGTCCTGGCAATAATACTTAATACAAAAGTCCTTTTGAGGCTACCGCCGCCACAGTAAGTCTAGACATTATCCACTGTCCCCCTCACGGTCCATAGATACGGCAAATGCTGGATTGAAAAGCTGACGAGTATGATGGGAATGAAGATCTTTGAAAAGAAACTGTAACAATTGTTATTTCTCCCATTGAACGACAACGAATGATTTTGCAAATGATTTTGCAATAATCGATAAGAAAGTCTCGGTTTGATGTGCAAATTGAAGACGCGGAATTTGTGAGGCGTGGGTCAGTGAGGGTGGGTGTGGATGGGAGTGGGTGGCGTCGGGAAACTGATTGATCCATTTAACATGAAAACATGATGATGTGCCGCCACCAGCTTCGCTTGACCTCAGGAAAAGATTGTGTCTTGCATTAAAACGCACGTGATTAACTTGGGCGCCGGTTGTAATATAAGCAATCTATGGTTGGGACGCGCGTTATTTTGCAAATGTCCAGCAAAACAGATTTCTTTCTGGTTGATGAGAATGGCGACAAGGCGTGTGAGGAAAATGCAGCATTATAATGATCTTAGAACTCATTGGCGTGCTCGGATCCCTTTTTAGCTGATATTGTATTCTACTTCAGAAGTGTTTAGTTTTTGAGTTTAGCTTCCTTTTTAGATGCCCTCGGCCCCCTACCGCCCTCGCTCCATAACAGTGACGTTCTTGACCAGTGTAGTCCTTTAGACGCCCCCTTTACCCCCAAAGCTGTGTTCAAACAGCCAATATATATGCCTGAGCCAAACAAGATTATGGCGTGGCGGTCATCTTAAAGTTTCACGTTGATCTCATTGATAATAAGTTTGCCAAAGCCACTACATGTATAACATGCATAACAAGACAAATATCCTGAACATAACCAGTTTTAGGTCACGGTGACCGTAGTACGGTAGCTGGAGGCTGGAGGCGGAGGCTCTCCGCCGCAATGAGGGTACGGTCACCGTACTCTCATTGCGGCCGAGAGCCTCCAGCTGTCGCCGACTACACCACAGGAGGCTGCTCACGTTGTAGGTGGGCTATTGGCAAAACACATGGCTAACCTTCTCAATAAACAACCATTGTTTCAGCTACCAACAAGGGGGAGATGGATGGGGGTATAGCCTTCTGGAGCAGGAATGTGTGCGAGAGTCACTATGACCATAAGCAGAGAGCGATTTTTTCTATGCCAATGTATGTTGCTTATTGAGGCTGGGTGAACCACAGCCTCTGGCTACGTATTATAAATGGCGGAACGCACTTGGTAAGTAGAGACTCATTTACCATTTGGCTGACACATGTTCCACATCCCGGTCGGTCGGAGCGCCAGGGCCGACGCTGGGTCTTCATATTGGGTATATAGGTTTTGGACAAACGCCAGGGCCTCACATTGATATATACAGGCAAGTGAATGCAAGCCACCGGCTGGACTCCACGCTACAAAGGCCACGCCTTTCATCCGTCACCAGCCCCCAGGCCGCTAAAAGGCCTCTTCAAGATGTGTCGTTATTTGGCAAACCAACTATATGACCCCATTCAGTGCAGCAACTGTCTCCCAGTTTTATTACATTCTACGCTCTAAGAGTGCAGCGTAAGACATATCATAATGGATTGACTTCATCCAAGAACATCGCGTCATATATTGCCGTAAGATTAAAAACGGATGTGACTGTATGAGGCTGGTAATGTGACATCAAACCTGTACTTCACGTTTTTATATGAAGTTATATTGTAGGATTTCAGCTTATTCCCTTTGTGGATCCACCCCACCACTCACATTCTACACAGTCTACACATCATTATTTACACCAACCACGTGCGCAACCAATTGCCCATCAATCTCGTTGATGACATATCTTACATCAGGACTGGGCCAAGTGTAAAACTCTGGCTATAGCGGCCTGCATCTTTAAGAAGGACCCCACCTACATCGACCTTGACGAAGGACCTACAGATCGGCCCATGTGGTCATCGCGATCCTTTGTAGACACATAAAAGCAACGTACAAGCGTTGTCAGTGGCAGGAATTTGAAAGAAGAAACAATTCTCAGGAGAGTGTGGCGGATCAATAGATAGATCTGGTGGTCTGGCGCGAGGGCTACTATGCCGACTAGCTTTAGACGAAATTCCGAGGTTAGTTTTTTAATGTTCATTCCAACTAATGCGTAGATGACACCATCCACGTTTTGTTTTCCTCCTTGATCGGAGTTATTGCAAGGAATGCCTTATAAAATCATGATTAGTAGCAGATATACAGCCATCAGAAGCGTCCTGGTGCGCAGACTACCCGGCCTTCCTAGAGTCTGGCCGTAGTTCATTGGGAACGTCGTATTAGCCCCGAGACGCCGGGAACCAGCCAGATCCAACTTTATGACTTGAGGGGAACGTCGCGGAGTGCGAAGGCCGGTCTAGAGACAGTCAGACATTGACCACACTGTAACACCCGACCCAGACCCGACAACAGTGTCGCCACCTACATGGTGAGTGATATCTCTGCGGCGTGGCGGGACTTAATTCATAATATCAGTGGTTACAAAGTATGGCACCTCTGCTGGCAATCACACTTGTTCGAAAAAGTGTAGTTCCAGCCCTAAGAACAACACAGACAGTCCATTCTCAGCTAGTCCCTAGGCTCCGGTCAATTTAATTGGCTCTACGTGGTTTGCCTTTTAGGTCTCTTTGCGCACTTATAATCCAGTTCGGGCAATAAGAATGTCTGCTTTGAGGTGTCAGCTGTGACTTGTCAATGGGAATCACATCTAAATAGCAGTAGTTTTTAATACACTGGCTCAATGCTTCTTATTAACATGTATAAGATCTTCGCTTTTGCTTCTGGCTCATGCCGAGGGCGAAAATCTATATCAGCAAATTACCGTCAGCGACAAAGACAACATCAATGAGTCATGTGCCTGTCTCTGATCATTACACTAGAGACGGCACCACATGGCTTTAATCTCCGCCGCCACTCCCCACTCCACCCCAGCGCTCAGCCGCCCATCCTCATCATATTATTTTATTTTTCCTTCCAGAATATTTGCTAATTAGAGAGTTGCTTGATACGTAATCAAGACATATGCGCATGAATTCAGGAAGGGTAGAGAATTACGTGCCAGGCAATGTGGATGGGAAGTGACGATTTATTTGGAAATGGCGTGTCTATGGTCTGTACCTCGTAAATTGGGCATGTCGGTGTGTGTATGGTGGTTGAGAGGGGGGTAATATATTATTTTATTTAACAAATTAAGGGTTCTCTGGTAAACGTTACGTGATGTCAGTCAGAAAGTCAGTCAGATGTCAGTCAGAAGGTCAGTAGATGGCGCCACTGTATAATGTGTCTAACCGGTAGATGGCGCCACCATCACTTATGCTAATGAGCTGAGAGATAGACGGGCAGTAATCTCTGTCACTCTGTCGTTGGTCGTTGCCACTGCAACACCCCACTGACCTGTTTATCTTATTCAACTAGTCTCTGTAATAAACTACGTTATGCATTTTGACCATGTCCGTCTGGCTTGTAAATAATGTAACAGTAAATACGACAAGAACTCAGTGACAAAACACTAAGAGATGTGTTTGATGTCATGCGTGGGATTGTAGTGGATGTCATGTCTGGAGCTGTTATAGTTGTGAATGTCATGCCTGGGGCTGCAGTGGATGTCATGCGTGGGATTGTAGTTGATGTCATGTCTGGGGATGTAGTGGATGTCATATCTGGGGATGTAGTGGATGTCATGTCGGGGGCTGTAGTGGATGTCATGTCTGGGGCTGTAGTGGATGTCATGCCAAAGGCTCTGATATGTCTTACCATATTGTTTGTATTTCTGTCTGAACGCAGGCAGGATTTTATTGCATCGGTTCCATGGAAACGATTTCAATTGCTTCGTTGGGAAAGATTGTAACATAACTTACCCTCATGAAAAGAGTCTTTTTCCTAGTGAATTCAAAGCTCCATAAAACGACCGGTTCCTGCTTTAATTCTGTTTAGTTTTGTTCTCCTTTTAAGAGATTTTGCTACACGGTTCACTCAGCGTTTGTCTCGAACAACGGCATTTAATTCAGCCGGCAAGCGGTGGTCCAGAGCGGAGTTATATACGATGGGACACGGTCACAAGCCAAGTGGGGGCAGGCTAGAGCCGACTTACATTAGGTCTGTTGAGTCCAAGTCCCGGAGAACAATGGTATTTATTACAGCTAGCTTCGTTTTCACTTAACAGAAACTTAACGCTGCCCATGTATTAGTACGCATACATAATATGATAAGTACCTTTGGCTTTCTGCTTTCAGAAGCGTTGTAAGCTTAGTATGATCTACTCTAGCATCCTGCTAACGCCTCCCCTAACGATATAATTGGTTATCATGGAATCTGGCAGCCGACAGCCTTGCAATCAACTGACCAACCTCGAGCCAGGGCTAATGCTTAACATGGCGCCTACGTCAGTCCCGCGGACAGCAAAGCATCCGTGAATTGTTGCATAGTTAATGTCGCCCTTTTCCAGTCGCATTTAGCGATAAGGGTCTATTTACTCCACTCCAACCGCTGCTGTCTGTGCCCCCCCCCCCCACCACCCGCGCCCTCGCTCCTCACACTTCGGCGGCGGCCGGCAGCTATCCCCGACGCCCCCCGCCCCCCCCACCCCCTAAGTGTTTGTGTTTCATGGTCTATGATCCTCTTTGAGGGCTATAGATAGCCAAACAAACTGTATGGTTCTGTTAATTCTTTGAGTTGGCGCCGTTTGGTTATATCATCAACGCCTTCGCGCTAGACGTAACCAAATCATATAGTTCGCTACCCAGACAGATACCCTGGATGAACGGGTGTTGTGTGGGTGTTGTGTGGGTGGGGGTATGGACTCCCGTCCTTGCCCCGCCCAAGTACCCATCCGGGTACTTGGAGGATCTTGGCTTTGACATCGCAACACGTTGATAATTTCCAGCGGTAAATTTTATTTTCTAAGTAACGGAAACTGGACTTGAATACGTCGCTTTCGTCCCTAGACGCCCGTTAACTACTCGCCCGTCTGGATCACCTTGGGGAGCGCCGGTCCCGGCAACAGCGCCACCCGATCTCTGGCTCAGCCGAGCCAGCCAATCAGGTGTCAAGCGGTGGGGCTTACTGACCGGTGGCGGGAGGACCAGCCACCGCCACCCGGTCCTGCACATGTCACGCCCGGATACTACACAGGCAATTGGAAGCGTGTGTTCGCAATGTGGACGACTTGAACGAATCCTGGCTTTGGTAATGGTTAGAGAGCATGTTGAGCCGCTTAGACGGATGCGTTGGCTGTGACACTAGGCGCTGGTAAAACATAACGATCAGAAATGAGAAAGCCACTGTGGCTGGTGTCATCACCTCTTTTGATAAGAGACCAGTCCTTGGACGTCACTGGGTTGACTGGGCCCTTAGTTTTGTTACTTTACGTTTAGCACAAGGGACGACAGGCCTGGGGCTGGAACAGAAGGCAACAGGGCCTGCGGCAGTTGGACTCAAAAAGGCATGACTGAGGGAGTTTGTGGAAGCTGACATTGGTAGTCCAGATGATTATGTACTCGGTTAATTAAAGGAAAAGGAAAAGGACGCGGACAAAAAAGCACTTATTATTTAATGTTTCATTGCGCTTATAATGGGACTCCACGTGAGTATGTCGCCAGGGGTGTGGGGGTGGGGGGGGACTGCTGTGGGGAAGGGAGGGGCGGGGGTGGTGGAAGAGACACGCGGACACGCTGTTTGCCCTCCGCCTTAGCTCAGTCTGCAACGGGCCAATTACATGTTTTGCCACGTAACAAATTGCCTCTGCTCACAAACACGCCACTTTACTGTGAGCTAGGGAGACGGCTTGGACTTTTTGTCGCCTCGAGCTGCTATATAACCAGTGATAGCATGTACTGTTGATGTCAATCTTTGGTATTATCCTTCCCCGTAATGAACGGGTCATCATTCCACAAAGAAGACTGCAAATCTCCGTACCATTGCCCTGCTATGACATCAAGCGGTAAAGTTGGTCTAGATGCCCACGAGGTAACTTGAGTGTAAACGTAGCATTCATCGTGAGGTAACTAGACGTGTTGCCAGGTGAGGCTAGTTATGTCACACGGCTATTAGCTATTAGCCACACAGTGCACCAAGAACTGAAACATTTATAGAACGTACTTGCGTGTCTGTCAAACCACGACACACGGCTTTACTACAAACTCACTACAGACATTGATTGCACTACAGACATTGTTTGCACTACAGACATTGACTGTACAAGATATATTGCTTACACTACATACATTGATTTCTCTACAGACATTACTTACACTACAGACATTTTTTATACTACAGACATTGATAACACTGCAGAGATTGTTTATACTACAGACATTTATTGCACTACAGATATTGGTTATATTATAGACATTGTTTTCAGCACAGACACTGTTTGCAGTACAGACACTGTTTACACTACAGACATTGTTTACACTACAGTCATTGATTGGACTACAGACAAGGCTTACACTGCAGACATTATTTACTCTACAGACGTTGCTTGCACGAGAGACGCTAAGATTTAATTAATTAATTTAATACATTCTTCTGGGCTTATGTAAAACATAAATAAGGGATATTGCGTATAAATCTGAACTAGGCAATGTAACGTGAACTTCGTTTCCTTGGTGCCTAGATAATATCTACAATTTAATTAGGGCCCTGTTGTGCGAACGATTTAATGGCGTCCAGCGAACAAAACGGTTAATATGTGACATCGTTATCCACTAACCATAGACGTTCTACCCTTCCGTGGTACGTCTTTACCCTCGGCTGATATTCATCACTCCATTCATCACTCCATCGATGGTTGATGTGTCAGGCCTATAGGGGGCGGGGATTGCCCCCCCATAACCCACGGACACATCGTCGCCGCCAAACACATGGTCTGGTGCCCTCGGCGGCCCCTTCCCGACCTCCCCAAGGCCATAATTAAGACGTGAGCTGCCCCAGCTCGCCGCTCTGGCTTTGATCTCTCCGGGTGGTCCTATCGCGGTCCTGGGTCTAATAATCCAGCTCTTCATCGGTAATCTACATGAAGGACGCCCCCTTGAAGGACACCGGACCGGATGTAGCGTGACGTCATCGCTATTCAGTGGTCATCTTATTTCAATCTGGTTTTCCCTGTATATCAAACATGTCGCATCTCGTGTGTTTCTTTTTCACCCACACAATATTTGAGCTCCCTGTCATGTATTTAACATCTCATCTAGCTACGTCGCCATTTATAAAAAACACGTCTGCCAAATACATCGAGCATACCGATTGTTTAATATATCATAATGCGATAACCATCATTTATTTTAATGTTAAACATCCTTGTCTTCCCATATAAATACCTGTCAGTCAGTCAATAAGCATTTATTTTCACTATACATACATTTACATAATGGCAGCGAGATAACAAATAAACAAACATCCACTATCCGGTCTGGTCGAAATAAAATGAAATTAACATGTAGCTTGTTATACAGGGGTGAATAAAGATATGCATACATAACTATGCTTATAAATAGAATAATCATACAGATAATAGTGATGATTTGAAGTCATACTAATTGCCATAATGAGAAAATTAATCATATTCATATGTAATAAATAATAGTGCAGGAGACTCCAGTTAAGACCGCACAGGGTCGCTATCACTAGAGCCACCTGACAGGTTAATTTTAAATCATACACGCAATAACCAAACTGAGTGATAAGACAATGAAAATACGCACCTATTATAATTTCTGTTTTAACAACAAAAAAATAATAGAGAGAGAAAAAAAAAAAAAAAAAGAGAGAATATGTTATAATAACCCAAAAAAGATTAAGTCAAATAAACGAAAAGAAAAAAAAACGACAATAAGAAAACTACACTACTACATTCAATCAGATTTCCGTAAACCTATCTGTGAGCACAACCAGAGATAACAGAGCACTTTGATTAGATCTCAAAAATGTACAATATATAAAATTAAGTGGCTTGACATACATAACAGTTTTGGATATGGCAATCAAGTGAGTATTTGCTTAAGATATAATTTTTGACATATTTTGCGAAACCTTGTAAACTATGTGTATGGACTTTATCAACAATGTCACTAGATTCTGAGTTTATAATACTAATTAAACTATATATGATACACTTGGTTGTCATCTTGCGTCTGGTTCTACACCAAACAAAATCTACTGTACAGTTTGTATAATGCTACTCACGCAAACACCGTCAAGCATGAGCACATGCCAGGTAAACGGGTGCTGTTTAAGCCTTGTACACAGTTAACATCTACATAGGCTAGATATCGACAACCGGTCGACACCATGCAACACAGTTAAACAGCCATTCCCTAGGCGCCATAGAATGTCAGCTCATCCGTCTGATAGAGTCCTTGAAATGCCTTTGAGGGGAGATGAGCCCGCCCTGGTCGATATCCAACTGCCGCCTCCTTGGGGACATTGCCACTTAACTTTACTACAGGAAGTACTTTAACGGTTCCAAGCAACCTACTTAGTATTAACTGGCTTCACATCAGCAGCCATATTCATTACATACGCAATCTCCATAATGAGCCATCCGCGTTCTCCTTTTATCGGCGGCCTCATCTGTAGACTGCTAAATACCGACATATTAAGCCTATAAACTAAGGGTACACAATGTCCACATCGCGGTCAGTAGTGTCAGATACAAACTCATGGAATGTTATGCAGATATATATATAATGTATGCAAATGGCACAATTGAGAACATAAACTTTACAAGTTGTTGATTTCATATGAGTAATTAGCGCTTGATCTATCCATCTTCATTCTTTAACTTCATTCGCTTGAAATATTTCGGGGATACAAGAAACATATAGCTTAACAGTTAGTGTAACAGCTCTTCAAACTGCTTCATAACCTTCTTCCTTCGTTACACTTCTTCTTCCATACCAACATAATATCAAGTATGTCATTCCTTCACCAGCTCCCTCTCGCTCTCTCTTTTTCTACTACGGGCCCGGCAGTGGGGGGGGGGGGGGGGGGGGGGGTGTGGTCCAGTATCCAGTGTCGATTTTTTTAAAAGTCTCAGTTGTCTAAAATGATGTGTCGATGTCGCTTTTTCAGATCCTCAGCATATTTGTGGATCTTAAACGTTTCCTCGGGAGAGTGCCCCAAAATGAACCATTTGGAGGGAGAAGACATAAATGAGATACATGGGCGTGCGTTGGACAGGCGTGAATGAAACACAGATAATGACGTCATGGCAGCGCCGGTATCGGGAAGCGTCCGTATCCGGCGTTGTGTCACGGCCGGTCAGCAATTTTATAGTCCATACATGTTGCGAAGACATTTTGTCCTAAGGTCTGTTGCAAAACGACGCTGGGGAACAGAAAATAGGTGACAGGTTCATGAATTTACCGATTACGAGCCGTCCCCCACGTCGCTCCTAAGCTCCCCAACCGGTCTACGTGAACGATCGTTGCTATCCTGCTGCTATCATTTCACGTCAAGAGACTTCACCCTGCGATAGCAACGATGACATCACGCCCCCCCCCCCCCCCCCGCCACCCAACCCCAATTTTATCACAGCAGCCAGTAAAAGATAAATTACAGTGATTTCAGTAATGCGTGCTCGCCATGTCGTCAGAGCCCCAACGGCTCCTGAACAACGACGTTAACTGGACACTAATATACAGTCACGGGCCTCGAGCGTGTTTGCCACGTGGTTCAGTTCGACCTCCATTATCGCTCATGGGCGCGCCCTCGGCCACTGTTTGGCTTCCTTCTTCAAGTACGTCACGATTGTGACTTGTCAGGGTGATAAACAAGCATATTAGCATCCATAAAGGTGACAGAGCGGCACTACCTTCATGACGCGCGCCTGGCTCAGGTTTTACACACAGTCGTCAATCTTACCTTTTCCAATAAGAAATAAATTGACATTGTAGTCACGGCTAGAATTTCAAAGCCTGAAACATCGTTTGATTATTCCCAAATTCTTGCAAATACTAGAGATCGTTGTACAGGCGCCGCGAGCATCATGTGAATCAATACCCAATGTTTGTTAACCTCACTCCACAGATTTTATTACTATTATTATTTCATTCACATTTCACGAGAAACACATATGACACCACACGCCACATCTGAGGTGCATGCATGAGGTCTGCTCACGGCCATACTTTCATCTCTATTCTGTTTCGTTTCGTTTGATGCATACGGTATAACCTAATTTGCCAACCCATCCTATATGTGTCATCCGAGAAAGGAGAGCCGTCGCGGTAACACATCAAAATCAACAAAGGCCGTTTACATCAGGGCCTGCACACGATACGTCCGATCATAATTAGACAGTCAGTTTTGGTTATCTCCCAGGATAGGTTGATGCTATTTTTTTACTGTTGTGTCTCGTGTTACATGTGGTGTCCCCCATTATCGCCCACAGTGACGCAGACGGTTCGGTTATAGGCTGTGGTCATGCTTCGAAAGCACATAAAGCATTGCTCATTTCACACGCTGCCATCTTCCTCACATTCCGTCTTCGCCGCAAACACTGTTGCAAGATCTTAATTCGTTGGTACCATCCCCAGCATTAGTGTTCTTGTGATATGGAAATATTTAGACCCCGCAAACAATGAATGCGGCGCATGTGAAATGTCTCCGCACAAAACCTCTCTCAGCTACCGTCAAATGGGGCAGCCGCGTCGAGGGATTTTATTATCAGAATTAGAAAACTATCTGACAGTTACTACCGCGTCCTGCCGTGACATGAGCTTCATAAGCGTCACACCCAAGATGGTTTCCGGGCACCATGGGACGCCTTATAAATAATGGGAAACTGACGTCGGACCATGTGCAGCCTTTGTTCAATGGCGGCTGGGCCCCAAGCCGCGACGTCTTCGTTGTAACGGTTGCACCGCAGAATTTTGCCAGCAGACGATTGCGTGCAACGCTCGCGGGCACGTGACCTGCTCAAAGTCGACGCTCGAGGGACGGTCAGTGTCCTTGGTAAGTCACTGCCTGGTAGGTCAGGGGACGTCGAGACAAATCGCCATTAGGGGGTGGGAGGGAGTGGGGTACGCCGTCTATCGTCTGATCAGTGGGCCAGACGCCATTATCGCCTTAGTACGGTGGGTTCAAGCCAATATATACCACAGTGGTGAGGTGGCATTAATGTTTCCAGTGGGTCGGCGCGATACGTTCCACCAAGCTCCCCCCCGCCCCCCGCTTACATCATGCAGTACCTGGAGTCTAATAAACTGTTGTCATATAACAAATGTGTAACAGTAAACAATGGAAAATAATAAACAATAAACAATTGCAGACCAGAAAACTCAGAGGAGAAGGTTAATACACTTGGGCTCTTTTCGTCAGATATTCTCGATATAGTGGCGTCCTAAATCATCATTTTGAATGCAGCTGTTTGTCAATGGAATTCTCCCACACAAATATCGTTGTTATAAAGCTAACAATGACCCTGCATTGCCAATCGTTCGTATATCTACACGAAAGGAGTCTCCGCTTATTACTGTATCGTCCAACCTTTCCGCTTTGCCTGGTATTTATCTTCCACTATATCGTTAATTTTTACGCATGTGCAATTCCAGCCCTTGATAGGATAATTCCGGGCAATCCAATTTTGCGATGGCGGCGCCTGCGTTTAATGTCATCTGGATCTCGGTTGTGCGCGCTCAGGCTTTGGTAATGGGCATCGCGCATCCAAGTCTACATGTGGACATGTGCAAATACCGGGAGCACTATTAACTGGGGTTATGTTAAAACATCTCTGCTATGTATCTGTTATCAAAAGAAGAATGATTTTTCCAAGGTGACAAAATATGATACTCTTGAGGTCATTATACAGTACATCAATTATTTATCATATGATTGCAGTGCAGTGGTTATTGTGGCGGTCCATCTAGGGGGGGGGGCATCCAGAATACATGCCTCCAACCCCTTCCCACCCTCCTTAACCCTTAGCCACCTTCTGACATCGCACAGAATGACAACACATCTTTTTGGAAGACAACAAACCTGCCCTCCACGGGAATCATATCTGTAGGAGGGCTGGGTGACAACCATGATAAGGATGTGACGTTGCCTTGCCAGCGGCGATGATCTTTGACCTTCCGAAGGTCACCGCCGCCAGATGTCGTGTGATTGGCAACCTTGTAACACATCTCCAACACATATCCCATTATCTGGCGCATCAAATGGCTCTGGGCTATAATGACCCTTCCACAGCCGCATCTGACCCTTGATCCCGCTACCAGCGGCACCCACGGGGGTTGGACCATATAATTGACCTCCGATCTCGCATCAAGTGGTACGGTGGTTACGGAGATGGCCTGGGATTCACCCAGACTGCCGGGAATCTAGGGCAGGACGCGGCCAATAGGCGACCAGGATACCACCCACGGTCCTCTATCAGAAGGCGGACAGGTCCTGAACAAGAGAGGGTGGCAATGATAGCCACTCCCGCGAATACAAGTTTAACGACACTGTTCTCACGGCATGCAATGGTATTAACCGTGTCACCACAGAGTTATGATACAATGTAGAAGATAAAACTTGGTTTCTAAAAAGAAATTGTTTGTGTAACGTGTGATGTAACACGGCCATTTATGGATCAGACAATGTATCACATATGTTGTATTTGCTCGAATAACGTAGATAATCGATGGCGACCCAGATTTGTATTACTGTACTATTAAATTGTATCACATTTTATTGCGAAAGGTTACTTTAGTGTTCTTGAAACAGAGACCGGGGTGGGTTGCAATCCCCGTATTTCACTGACTTGTCCCATTGACAATAATTGAGCGGTGTAACATGCAGGGCCGCAGAAAATGTGTGTGTTGGATAATAAAAAGTCCCCAATTAATGATATACATCGGCTTCGCATCCACCGGTGACTTCGATCTCAAGGTCAACTCAAAGTTCACCCGAACGAGGTATTCCTCCTGTCGCACTACAGACCTTGCATCCGGTCTATAATAACCAAGTGTGAGTTTTATCACACGATTTGGCGTCGATATTTACACGTTTTCCCATGAAATTCCCAGCTTCGTGTCACCTTGTACAGACATACTACACTTGATCCTCATGAAGACGTACGCGTAAAACGACGAATTTGCAGCCTTTTCTGTTGCAACTTATTTAAGTATTCCGATTCCTTTTGCTATATGAATGTAACCTTACCTTGCAACGACATTTTTGGTAAGACTGTTGTAGAAGCTAATATCTTAGATTTCTAAAGACTTTGTCAGTCAGAAAAAAAATGTTTCCCATACTTTTATTCATCGATAAAGCGTTGTCTGATTGTGCCAGCGGCCACCCAGGCATTCAGAGTGATGGTGTCGCCCCCTGTCGTGTGGAGAGCTATTGGGGCTCTCCGTGACGTCATTGGGGCCGCCCCAATTGACTGGGACTCGCGGCGACAGACTAAGGGCTCGGTAAGTGGGTGAGGTCGATCATGTCAATGCCGCGGTCCTGGCAATAATACCTAAGTCCTCTTGAGGCTAACCTTGGCCGCAAAGCAAAGCAATGAAATCGCCATCGCAATAGGGACATGATTTTGCAATAATCGATAAGAAAGTCTCGGTTTGATGTGCAAATTGAAGACGCGGAATTTGTGAGGCTTGGGTCGGTGGGTGTGGGTGTGGATGGGAGTGGGGGGCGTCGGGAAACTGATTGATCCATTCAACATTAAAACATTATGAGGTGCAGCCACCAGCTTCACTTGACCTCAGGAAAAGATTGTGTCCTGCATTAAAACGCATGTGACTAATTTGGGCTCCGGTTGTAATATAGTCTGCAGGCAGTATGTGAACAAAAATATACGTTAGAAGCAATCTAGGGTTGGGATGCGCGTTTTTTTTCAAATGTGAAGCAAAATATTTTCTTTCTGGATGATGAGAATGGCGACAAGGCGTGTGAGGAAAATGCGGCATTATAATCTTAAAACGCATTGGCGTGCTGGGATCCCTTGTTCGTTTAAATTGTATTCTACTTCAGAAGTCTTTTGCTTGAAACCACTTCCTTTTCAGTTGCGTTCGCCCCGCTACCGCCACCGCTCCATAAGGGTGACGTTCTTCACCAATGTAGTTCTTTAGACGCTCCTTGTACCCCCATAGCTCTGTACTAACAGCCGCTATACACGTTTACACCAAACAAGATTATGGCGTGGCGGTCATCTTGAAATTCCACGTTGATCTCATTGATAATAAGTTTGCCAAATGCCGCTGCATGTGTAACATTTGGAGCAGGATACACATTTTCTATATTGATTGATATATTTGTTTCGCTGTGTAAAGTAAATGCAAGAAAAATATCCTGAACTTAAACCAGTGTTAGGTCACGGTGACCGTACCCTCATTGCGGCGGAGAGCCTCCAGCTGTCGCCGACTACACCACAGGAGGCTGCTCACATTGTAGGTCGGCTATTGGCCAACCGCGTGGCGAATCCTCTCAATAATCAACTCTTGTTTCCGCTACCAACAAGGGGAAGATGGATGAAGGTATAGCCTGTTGGATGAGGAATGTGTGCGAGAGTCCCTATGACCATAAGCAGAGAGCAATTTGTTCTACGCTAATGTATGTTGCTTATTGGGGCCGGGTGAACCACAGCGTCTGGCTACGTATTATAAATGGCGCAACGCACTTGCTAAGTAGAGACTTATTTACCATTTGGCTTACACATGTCCAACGTCCTAGTCGGTCGGAGCGCCAGGGCCGAAGCTGGGTCCTCATATTGGGTATATAGCTTATGGACAAACGCTAGGTCTTCACATTTATATATATAGGCAAGTCAAGGCAAGCCACGGGCTGGATCCCACGCTACAGACGCCACGCCTTTCACCCGTCACCAGTCCCCAAGCTGCTAAAAGGCCTCCTCAAGATGTGTCGTTATTTGGAAAACCAACTATATGACCCCATTCAGTGCAGCAACTCTCTCCTACTTGTATTACATTCTACACTCTAAGAGTACAGCGTAAGGCATATAATAATTTATTGACTTCATCCAAGAACATCGCGTCATATATTGCCGTAAGATTAAAAACGGATATGACTGTATCAGGCAGATAATGTGACATCAAACCTGTACTTCACGTTTTTATATGAAGTTATATTGTAGGATTCCAGCTTATTCACTTTGTGGATCCACCCCACCACTCACATTCTACACAGTCTACTTATCATTGTTTACACCAACCACGTGCGCAACCAATTGCCCATCAATCTTATTATTGACATATCTTACATCAGAATTGGGCCAAGTGTAAATCTCTGGCTATAGCGGCCTGTATCTTTAAGAAGGACCACACCTACATCGATCTTGACGAAGGCCCTGCAGATCGGCCCACGTGGTCATCGCGATTCTTTGTAGACACATAAAAGCAACGTACAAGCGTTGTCAGTAGCAGGAATTTGCAAGAAGAAGCAATTCTCAGGAGAGTGTCACGGAGCAATAGATAGTTCTGGTGGTCTGGCGGGAAGGCTACCATGCCGACTAGCTGTAGACGAAATTCCGAGGTTAACTGTTTTAATGTTCATTCCAACTAATGCATAGATGACACCATCCACCTTTTGTTATTGCAAGGCATGCCTTATAAAATCATGATTAGTGGCAGATATACAGCCACCAGAAGCGTCCTGGTGTGCAGACTGCCAGGCCTTCCTGGCTGTGGTTCATTGGGGACGTTGTATTAGCCAAGCGGCGCCAGGAACCAGCCAGATCCAACGACGCCGGGAAACAACCAGATCCAACGACGCCGGGAACCAGCCAGATCCCGCGATGCCGGGAACCAGCCAGATCCAACTTTATGACTTGAGGGGAAGTGATTCTTGGCTGGTCTCCAGCTCATTGATTTACAACACGTCGCTGACTGCGGAGGCCGGTCTAGAGACAGACAGACAATAACGACACTGTAACACCCGACCCATAACCGACAACAGTGTCGCCACCTACATGGTGAGTGATATCCCTGCGGTGTGGCGGGACATAATTCCTAATATCAGTGGTTACAAGGTATGGTACCTCTGGCAGCAATGGTCGAGCAGCAATTATGGCAACCGCACTGGTTTGCAAAAGTGTAGTTCCAGCCCTAAGAACAACACAAACAGTTCATTCTCAGGTAGTCCCTAGGCTCCGGTCAATTTAACTGGCTCTACGTGGTTTGCCTTTTAGGTCTCTTTGAGCACTTATAATCCAGTTCGGGCAATAAGAATGTCTGCTTTGAGGTGTCAGCTGTGACTTGTCAATGGGAATCACATCTGAATAGCAGTATTTTTTAATACACTGGCTCAATGCTTCTTATTAACATGTATGAGATCTTCGCTTTTGCTTCTGGCTCATGCCGAGGGCGGAAATCTATATCAACAAATTACCGTCAGCGACAAAGACAACATCAATGAGTCATGTGCCTGTCTCTGATCATTACACTAGAGACGGCACCACATGGCTTTAATCTCTCGCGCTATTCCCCACTCCCCCCCAGCGCTCACGCCGCCCATCCTCATCATATCACTACTTTTCCTTCCAGAATATTCGCTAATTAGAGAGTTGCTTGATACATAACCAAGACATATGTGCATAAATTCAGGAAAAAGTCGTCAAGGGTAGAGAATTACGCGCCAGGCAATGTGGATGGGAATTGACAATTTATTTGTAAATGACGAGTCTAATGTCTATAGACCTCGCACACCTCGCGAAGTGGGTTTGTCGGTGTGTGTGTGGTGGTTGGGAGGGGGGTAAAATATTATTTTATTTAGCAAATTAAGGATTCTCTGCTAAACACGACAACACACAGTGACCAACCACTAAGAGATGTGTTTGATGTCATGCGTGGGATTGTAGTGGATGTCATGCCTGGGGCTGTTATAGTTGTGGATGTCATGTCAGGGGCTGTAGTGGACGCAATGTGTATGGCTGGAGGGGCGTGTGCAGGAATCCTTGAAAGCTGGGTACGATAAAATGTTCTACATCAGGAGCCGATACAGGAATTTGAAAACGGACGGCGTCCATTGAAACTTGCGATCAGAGCGAGGGTCGGGGGGTGGAGGGGGCTCTGAACTAAATTGCGCTGCACGTTACGTACTATTTGCACACTTTATAATCGTTGGTCGGAAAGAACACAGAAACCACTAAGCTTGATGCATTGTGATATCTAAGGAGAGGGAACAACATTTGAGAATGGTTTGCACAGATATATTTTAGGGTCTGAAAGGGGGGCCACTTGTCCCCCCCGCCCCTTCTCCTCCCTGGACACGCCCATGGGCTGTAGGGGTTGTAGTGGATGTGTATGTTCGTGTGGTAGGCGCGTAGCTTGACAAAGAGCTGCGCATGGGCGGACGTGGGCGATAAAAGGTGCAATACGGCGCCTTAGAAATACCCCAGGCCACCTACGGTTCTTTCGGGTATCACACCAGCCATAGAGGTAACGATATTGAGGGAAATGTGCTCCAAATATGCGATGCCTAGTGTTGCCATACGCAGCCAAGCTGCAAATTGAGTTCTGGAGCTAGCGACGTGATTAATGTACGTCGAGATGTGCCCCAGAGACAAGAAACCAGGCATCCAGCTATGACAACAGTCCCATTGAATCTTGAGGCAGTGCCAGCAAAATTCATCTCACAGCAAATTGCGTGCCAAACCTTTTCCCATGATCTAATATTTGCCGCCTGAGCCGTGGCTACATCTGCTGCACAATAGACATGGGCTGCGGATCTCAGGGGGCATTGAACTGTGGCATCGAAAAGGCAGACCCAATATTTACGAGACTGGGGATGTGGAGAGTGATATTCTTTGGCTTGCTTTGCAATTGCTTCTCAAAGCTGAATGGGGGAGTTTATTCAAGTTTGACGACACTAATTGGAATAAATAGGTGCTTTATAGTCACTCGACTACGATAATGTACTTTCAAATATAGCCAGTCAGACTTACTGCACGGATGTTAAATGCACCGTCATGCGAGACCCACTTCATCCTAACCAATCGCCTCGCAGTGACCACTAACGCAGGATTCCAATATCACAGGCCCTAGTCTCTGCCACAGTTTGAACCGAAGAGAGAAAGAGAGAGGGAGGGAGCCGTAAAGAGAAGAGGGAGTGGGGGAGGGGGGGGGGCAGTTACGGGCGGGTTCATTCCCGGTTGCGACCAGGATCAGCATAACCTGAATACTAAAGGGCAGTGACATGTTTTACAGGATGTCGAGATCGAAGGTATCGAAGGAACCAACATGGGAGGACACTTTTCCATTTCGCTGTCAGATTAGGTGGGTTTATATACGGTGGAAGGGGTGGGCATAACATTGAGGTTTGTATATCGAACCTTTTAGTCCCGTTTCAAATTGAAGGAAACCCTAATGTAAATTCAAATGATATCCTCCACTAAACAATAATTGGAATCCGTTGAATTGTGACATCTCCGTTGGCCCTTAATATGGAATGTGTTTCGTGGGACATATGGCTCACATAAAATCTATTTATTCATAGGACCCATGCGACTTGCAAGCCAGATCACAAAAACAAGGTAGTATTCAAATGCGGCTTTTCTGTTACAACGATTCGATTCCAATTCGGATTTGGTGCGGAAGGAACTTAGTCTTTCTCTGGTACAACTAGCCCCTGGTGGGTTTCAGTCATCATTCCGTGAAGGCCAGCGCCTTGTGGTGGTGTTTTCGCGTCCTGGTGGCCGGCTAGACCTCTATGTCATCAGTGGCCCTGATAGATGGGGGAGTGTACTCGGCATTAGTGTTGGAGCTCATTACCTCATGGCTGGATCACCCTGACACAAGAGCTGGACTTAGGGCGCCCACGCAAACCCCACTGGCGCGTCAGTTGTTCCTCTTGTATTACCAACACGGTGCTCCAGGTGACGTAATCACACGTGTTAGATGGTCATCGTGTCGTACTGATTGCGTCCAACGCAAGGAGAGAGTTACTTCTCGAACGGGACTGGAATGCCCATAGCATTCTCCTTACCCTCTGCAGTCACCTGGCTGCAGAATGGCGCTGCCGCTTGCATGCACGCTTTCCCGCAAACATGGTCAAGTTAATCCAATTTAAATAAAACGCAAGATTTACTAACACTAATAACCCTTCTGTCTGGAACTGAAGCATTCGGATGACTTGCCTGTGTAGTAGAGAGCAGGCGTAAAGCTGTAGTGGATATCATGTCTGTGGCTGTAGTGGATGTCATGTCTGTGGCTGTAGTGGATATCATGTCTGTGGCTGTAGTGGATGTCATGTCTGTGGCTGTAGTGGATGTCATGTCTGTGGCTGTAGTGGTTGTCATGTCAGGAGCTGTAGTGGATGTCATGTCTAGGCGGTACTGAATGTCATGTTTGTGGCTGTTTTGGATGATATCTCGGGGATGTACTGGATGACATACCTATGGCTCTGATAGGTTCTACGATATTGTTTGTATTTCTGTCTGAACGCAAGTAGGATTTTAATCCATCGGTTCCATGGAAACGATTTAAATTGCTTCGCTGGGGAAGATGTAACATAATTTACATCACGCTTTAGCATTAAATACGAAAAACATGCAGTGGGTCATGCCGACGCAGTCCAATGAGCTGGGTGATAGCCCCCATGGAGAGAGAGTATCTTTGCTAGCGAATACAAAGCTCTCTAAAACAACCAGTTGCTGTTTTAATTTTGTTTAGTTTTGTTCTCGTTTCTAGAGCTTTTGCTGCACGGTTCACTCAGCGCTTGTCTCGAACAACGGCATTTAATTCAGCCCAGCGAGCGGTGGTCCAGAGCGGAGTTATATACGATGTGACAGGGTCACAAGCCAAGTAGGGGACAGGCTTGAGCGGACTTACGTTAGGTCCGTTGAGTCGAAGTCCGGGAGAGCAATGGTATTTATTACAGCTAGCGTATGACACGTTCCTTTTACGTTTGTGTTACAAAGACGTATCAAGATGATTAGTGGACTGTTAGTGTTGGAACAGTATTATGCTTTTTGAATACGCTCTTAAATTTAATTCCACAAACCAATGACGTACATGACGTCATTATACATGTGTCCATTATGGTAAGGAGAATGCCCATGTAACAGTACATTCTTGAAAAAGAATGTACGAGGCGCAAGCCGAGTACATATCTTTTCAAGAATGAACTGTTTCACGGGTATTCTCTGACTGAAAGTACGGTCGGTGAGTCTCACCTGGTCCATGAAGCGCGAATAAGAGTTATTTTAAGATGTACATTGCATCTCTCGCTTCCGAAAGCAATAAATAGCTGCCTGAAGTCGGTTCATATTCTATCTGAGAACCCACGAAATGTATTGTTGTAGCAGTGGTAAACTTGAGTCATAGTATACGTGAGCTAAGCTGAGACAGTGGTTCGCCCTGACATGGAAGAACGTAGGACGCTGCAGCCACAAGTCAGTTTAGTTCATCTTCAGATTGCAAGAATGAAGTCTTGTTTCGCATTAAGGCGCGTAGGCTACTTCGCATGGATTATGCGTCCTTATACCGACGATCATGGTCATTTAAATGTGGAATAGGATACAATGGTTCAAATTATTGGATACTGAAAGGATATGATACGCAGCGATGTTGCGTTGGTGTTTGAAACAAGTCACACCCAGTGCGTTGTTGATGGATAGGATATGCTTTGCAAACGAGTTTCGAGAAAGAAAAATGATTTCTAGTGTGATTATAGGATATAAGGAAATGTCGGTATGTATTTTACATATGAATTACATATGATCTCAAATTCAGTTTTTAACGTGGATTTTGTCATCTATGCTTGTTTTGATGAGAAATTTGTATCTGTTTTTGCTGGAGCTTTCCATCGGGCGTCAAGTTTCCAGTTCATGATCCATTGTGGTTGTTACTTATTTCAGCCAAGCTCACTTATTGCTCATGATTGGCTTTGACTGCGATTGTCGATTTCGTAATAGAAGGACAATTGTTAAAAAACAAAATTGTTTGGTCTCCTTGAGTCAATCGCAATTTATCAGCTCGCTAAAACAGTACATTCGTGAAAATTAATGTACAGTTTAGACAATAGAATGACGTCATAGCAGTACTTTAATATTGAAGACCCATTGTGAGCAGAACTTATACTTATGTAGACCTCGAATATCTGATGTTAAGTAAGTATGATTAAACCACATATAATTTAATTAAAGAGGTTCATAGCCTGCCAGTTGACACATAGACGAGAACAAGAAGTAATTTTTTTTTGTGTGTCATGGTTCTGCATCAACATCCACAACACTCCACATGGTGAATAAATAACATGCCACACCACGTGCAACAAGAAAATAATCTCCGACTATGTCCTTTTTCATTTTCTGTTAAAAGAAACTTAATGCTGCCCCTGTATTAGTAGGCATAAATATTGGGATAAATATTTGTGGCTTTCTGCCTCTGCTGTACTCTAGTATCCTGCTAACTTATCCCATAACGATGTAATTGGTTATCAAAGAGTCTGGCAGCCAACAGCGCTGCAATCAACTGACCCACCTTGAGCCACGGCTAATGCCCAACATGACGCCTACGTCAGCCCCGTGGACAGCAAAACATCCGTGAGTTGTTGCATAGTTAATGTCGCCCTTTTTCGGTCGCATTCAGAGAGAAGGGCACATTTTTACTCCACATTAAGCGTCGCTGTGGGTGCCCCTCCACCTCCACCCCCGCTTCTCATACCACGTCGTGACGCCCCCCCCCCCCCCCCACCCACTCACACACGTCTTCTTCAGGCAAGATCAATGGCCCATTATGCGGGATCATCCCGGGAGAAGCTACTTAACACGATGCTGGGTTTGGGAGTGTTCCGTTGTAAAGTCCCCCATTCTACATCACTAAAATCCGCTCCGAAGACATATTTCACGTCCAAAATCCACTCCGAATGTAAATTTCACATCCAAAATCCGATCGAAACGGCTATTTTTCCATTGACCCGCCCTATATCGCCGCTCCATGCAGATCAGCTCGGTTTATTGCTTTTGTCCGGCAAATCGTGGAAGCAAAGTTTCGATCGCGTGACACACAAACCACGGCGCAGCATGGGACGGAAAGGGGCCAAAACGTCACCCCCCCTGTTGCACTGAAGTCAACGCTATCCTCGCCACATAGCGCTAGAATGTAACACTGAGTGAATCAAAATTTCTTCATCAAAGACTTCTTAGTGCCTTAAGTAGCCCAGTGTTTGTGCTTCATGCTCCAGGATCCCCTTTGAGGGCTATAGATGGCACAAGAAGAGTTCGCGCCGTTTGTTCGCAATGTTGACGATTTGGACGACTGGATCATGGGCCTGGTTATGGTTAGAGAGCATATTAGGCCGATTCGACTGATGCGTTGGCGGTGCCACTAGGCGCTGGCAAAACATAACGATCGGGAAATGAGAAAGCCACTGCGGCTGGGGTCATCACCTCCTTTGATGAGACACCAGTCCCTTGGACTGGGACACAACCAGGATGTCGCTGGGCTGACTGGGCCATTTGTTTTGTTACTTTACGTTTAAAACAAGGGACGACGGGCTTGGGTCTGGAACAGGAGGCGCCTGGGCCTGCGGCATTTGGCCTTAAGCAAAAGGCATTGCCGAGGGAGTTTGTGGAAGCTGACATTGGTAGTCCAGGTGATTCTGTGGTCGGATAATTATAAGAAACAAAGACGCGGACAAAAGGCACTTATTATTATGTTTTATCGCGCTAATAATAGGACTCCATGTGAGTATGTCGCCGGGGGTATGTGGGGGGGGGAGGACTGCTGTGGGGAAGGGAGGGTCGGGGCGGTGGCAGAGAAACGTGGACACGCTGTTTGCGCTTCGCCTTAGCGCAGTCTGTAACGGGCCAATTACATGTTTTGCCACATAACAAATTGCATCTGCTCACAAACACACCACTTTACAGTGAGCTAGGGAGACGGCTTGGAATTTTTGTCGCCTCGAGCTGCTATATAACCAGTGATAGCATGCACTTTTGATGTCAACATTTGGTATTACCCTTCCCCGTAATGAACGGGTCATTATTCCACAAAGACGACTGCTAATCTCCGTACCATTGCCCTGTTATGACATCAACCGGTCAAGTTGGACTAGATGCCCACGAGGTAACATGAGGGTAAACGTAGCATTCATCGTGAGGTAACTACAGCTGAGGCTAGTTATGTCACGCGGCTATCAGCACTGGGCTCCACACTGTACATCAGGAGCTGAAACATTTATAGAACGTCCTTGCGTGTCTGGCAAATCACGACAAACGGCTGAGATTTAATTTAATAATTTAAGACATTCTTCTGGGCTTATGTTAAGCATAAATAAGGATATTGCGTATAAATCTGAACTAGGCAATGTAACGTGAACTTCGTTTCCTTGGTGCCTAGATAATATCTACAATTTAATTTAGGGCCCTGTTGTGCTAACATTTTGATGGCGCCCAGCGACCAAAACGGTTAATATGTGACTTATCGTTAGCTACTAACAATAGACGGAGTACCCTTCCTGGCTAGTCTTTACCATCGTCCAAAATTCAGCATCTGTTTAGTATCAACAAAATAATTCTGTATTTTGTCTCCCCCCCCCACCCCCCCCCCGCCACCAATCAGAAAAAACAGATACCAGCACATCATAATAACTATGCTAAAGCCAGCCGCTGCAATAACCATCCTCACAGCGAATCACCTCAGTTCCGTGACCACGTGACCCAGATAGGCCTGGTGGGCGATCAATCTCCGGCTTCAAGCCACCCATCACTCCATCGATGGTTGATGTGTCAGACGTATCGGGTGCAGGGATTGCCGCCCCACAACCCATGGACACATCGTCGCCGCCAAACACATGGTCTGGTGCCCTCGGCGGCCCCTTCCCGACCTCCCCAAGGCCATAATTAAGACGTGAGCTGCCCCAGCTCGGCGCTCTGGCTTTGATCTCTCCGGGAGGTCCTATCGCGGTGCTGGGTCTAATAATAAAGCTCTTCATCGGTAATCTGTCTAAAGGACACAACCTTGACACACCCGATCGAAAGTAGCATGACGTCATCGCTATTCAGTGGTCTTCTTATTTCAATATGGTTCACTCTGTATATCAAACATGTCGCCTCTCGTGTGTTTTTTTTTCACCCACAGAATATTTGAGCTCCCTGTCATGTATTTAACACCTCATGTAGGTACGTCGCCATTAATAAAAAACACGTCTGCCAAATACATCGAGCATACAGTGTGTGTAATATATCATAATTTGATAGCCATCATTTATTTTAGTATTAAGCATATTTGTCTTCCCATATATAAACACATGTCATCTGCCGTCTGGTTCTACCACAAACAAAATCTACTGTACAGTGTGTATAATGCTACTCACGCAAATACCATCAAGATGAGCACATGACCACAGGTAAACGGTTGCTGTCTTAGTCATGTACACAGTAAAAATCTACGTAGGCTAACACGGTTAAACAGCCATTCCCTAGGCACCATAGATGGTCAGCTCATCCGTCTTAAAGAGTCCTTGAAATGCCTTTGAGTGGAGATGAGAGATTTCCAACTGTCGCCTCCTTAGGGACATCGCCACTTAACTTTACTACAGGAAGTACTTTAACGGTTCCAAACAACCTACTTAGTATTAACTGGCTTCATATCAGCAGCCATATTCGTTACATACGCTATCTCCATAATGAGCAATCCGCGTTCTTCTTTTATCGGCGGCCTCATCTGTGGACCGCTAAATACCGAAATATCAAGCCTATAAACTAAGGGTACACAATGTCCACGTCCATGTCATCTCCATATGTCATACCCTACATCGCGGTCAGTAGTGTCAGACACAAACCCATGGAATGTTATGCAAATATATATATATTATATATGCGAATGGCATAATTGAGAACATAAACTATGATACAAGTTGTTGATAACTTGTGAGTAATTAACGCTTGATCTATCTATCTTCATTCTTACACTCCATTCGCCTTCAGTATGTCAGGGCTACAAGAAAACAAAGGCGCAACTCGCATTCCATACTTTTAAATACCTATTCTCCGACTATTTAAGACGTCTACGTAAATGTAATAGCCCTGCCTATTATATGGATTGTGATAAGACGAACATTTTACGTCGCATTTGATTCATTTTGTTAACATTACACAATAAGCAAATATCGCAATAAACAATTTCTGCAATTGACATCTGTACGCACAAATTCTTCATAATCTTCTTCCTTCGTTACACTTCTTCTTCCATACCAACATAATATCAAGTATTTCATTGCTTCATCAGCTCTCTCTCTCTCTTTTTACAAGGGGTCCGGAATAGGGGGGGGGGTGGACTGAAACCCCCCGTCCAGTATCCAGTGTCGGTTTTTCAAAAGTCTCAGTTTTTTTTCTAAAATGATGTGTCACCATTTGGAGGGTGAAGACATAAATGAGATACATGGGCGTGCGTTGGACAGGCGTTAATGAATCACAGATAATGACGTCATGGCAGCGCCGGTATCGGGAAGCGTCCGTATCCGGCGTCGCGACAGGGCCGTTCAGCGATTTTATAGTCCATACATGTTGCGAAGACATTTTGTCCTAAGGTCTGTTGCAAAACGGCGCTTGGGAATAGAAAATAGAAAGTAATCGAATTTCTCCAGTCTAGAATAAGAAATAGATGGCAGGTTCATGCATTTACCGATTACGAGCCGTCGCCCACGTCGCCCCTAAGCTCCCCAACCGGTCTGCATGAACGATCGTTACTATCCTGCTGCTATAATTTCACCTCAAGAGGCTTTACCCTGCGATAGCAACGATGATACCCCTCCCCCACCCCCCTCGCCACTAAACCCCAATTTTATCACAGATGCCAGTAAAAGATAAATTAAAGTTATTTCAGTAAGGCGTGCTCGCCATGCCGTCACAGCCCCAAAGGCCCCTGAAAAACGATATTAACTGGAGACTAATCTACATTGGCCTCGAGCGTGCTGGCCACGTGGTTCAGTTCGACCTCCATTATCGCTCATGGGCGCGCCCTCGGCCACTGTTTGACATCCTTCGTCAAGTACATCACGATTGTGACATGTCAGGGGGATAAACAAGCATATTAACATCCAGAACGGTGACAGAGCGGCATTACCTTCATGACGCGCGCCTGGCTCAGGTTTTACACACAGTCGTCAATCTTACCTTTTCCAATAAGAAACGAACTCCACAGATTTCATTATTATTTCATTCACATTTCATGAGAAGCACATATGACACCACAGGCCACATCTGAGGTGAATACATGAAGTCTGCTCACGGCCATACTTTCATCTCTATTCTGTTTCTTTTCGTTTTAAGCACATGGTATCACCTAATTTGCCAGCCCACCCTATATGTGTCATCCGAGAAAGGAGAGCCGTTGGTTACCGGTTTGTCAGCACTCATGTCTGTCCCACAACCAGACGTCGGGCGACGCAATCGCGACACAAAAACGACGTCACTTTTACGACGCAATTTCGACCATCAGAGCCCGACGTCGATACGACGTCGTACCTCCGTCAGCATACGACGCATATATAAGCCCTCTGATCCCGACGTAGATATGACGTCGGAATGCCGTCAGCGGAGTTAGTAAAAACACTGGTGGGGGGGGGGGTTACGCGGGTGCCCCTTGATGCCTGAGGAAGCGACTGAAACTTTTCGTCTATAGAGAGGGTTTGTCCGAAAGAAAAACAAGCGGGTCTGCATGGAGCCGCGACACAAAAGAGGGTCAATGGAAAGAAGATACACTCCCGAGCGGATTCTGAAGTTGAAATACCCCTTCCGAGGTAAAAACAGACCACTCCGAAACTCAGCAATGACAATGTATTACGTCCCGCGCCCCGCGGCCTGAACACTGCAAAACAGAAAATTGACGTGATTTAATGCGCGTTGTCTCCATGGCAACGAATTCGCCAACTGCCACCACGACAGTTGGCGCGACCATGTTGATCTTTGAAAGTAGGCAAGAGACACTTCTGAAGTTCTAGTATCCTACGGACGATACTCCATGACTTTGTTACTCAATATGGATACAGAGCACCTTGCGAGATAGCCTGAATGTTCAGACGTTACAGTCTTGACACTTGTTATTGTGACTGTAACGTCTGAACTCATCGCGTAGAATTGCTGTTCAGCCGCAAATTTTCGCCATCAGCACAAATACTCACATGAGTCCAAAAAAATTGATATCCTAAACTTGTTCTATGGTAACTTCTTTAGTTCCGTGAGATATGGAGTCGTGCCAACTCGTCGCCAATTTTGTATAAACGACAAGTTTTTATTTTGTCACAAAACTGTTTTGCCGCTCGCCGCCATGTTGATGTGTCGTTCATACCCTCAGCGCCGCTTGTGAACGACAGCGGAGTTATAATTCTAGAGGTCATCGTACTCTAATCTCTCTACTCGGTCGTTCAAAAATTGCGATTTACAGTGTCCTACACGATCATTTCTCGGACACATTTAACCACGATTTCCATTTAGGGGTACCAAAGTCTTTCACAACACGTTCCTTTGGCGGCACGATTTTGTTCAAAAACCGCTTCAATAATGTATTATTTGTTTAGCTATGGTTTCTTTTATATATTTATTTTTGTAAAATCA
The DNA here is from genome assembly GCA_964019135.1 of Arenicola marina. NCBI lineage: Eukaryota > Metazoa > Annelida > Polychaeta > Arenicolidae > Arenicola > Arenicola marina. The sequence continues at coordinate 17,416,173 of OZ025248.1, read as the reverse complement.
TAGCTATTCTTTTTGTTCCCCAGTACCGTAAATTTAAGAGACATAACCGAAATGTCTATTTATGAGACACTGATCGGAAGCTAATGTTTATTCCTGATTTTGCTTCCACATGCCAATGATCGTATCTGATGAAATGTTTTCTATATCCAATACACCCCGGCCGCCCTGCGCGCAATGCCAAAACTCGATTCTAAAATCGTATACTGTGTTTTATTTACAAATTTGTGTGTGCCACTGTGTAGTGAGTGAAAGTTGCTTGTCAAGCTTTATCCGCCAAATCTGAGCCCAGGCAACATACAATAAGCAGAAACTCTATCAATTAAGAATCGTAATACTCATCGCCGTTTCGGCTGTGATATGGCAAACGTGTTTATCTGGCGACACCATGGAACTCTATCGCGGCACTGTTAGTTAACAAAAATTGATGACCTTCACTATAAACGTGAATACTTTTTTTGGCGGGAAAGAGCTCTATATTTACCTGAAAAAAATTGCAATGCCGTACCTTGTGTCCTATACGCAGAGCCGTCAACCCCCCCCCCCCCCCACCACACACACACAAGTGATGACACCCTTCGCCAAGGCTCCCATCTCTTGCGATCAGTCGCAGTTTCTACACAGCTTGGCATTGGTTCATTAGCGTTTTAATCAATTTATTTGTTTTGCCCCTTGCGCGACTGAAACCTCTCATGTGACTTTTGTCTCATTTTATAATTCGGATGCACAAGAAGACTGTTACTTGTGTCAGCTAGTGCCCGCCCATCCACCCCGCTCGCTATCCGCCCCGGGCACGTTAGATAACACCAATCCACTTAATTCACCCTCCGCTCCTACCCCTGTTGTTTTTACATGTGAAATCAGCGGGGAGTTTCCATAGCTCAGTTGATAGCGCGCTGGGCTTTAGATCAATAGGTCCCAGGTTTGACAATGCGCTCCGGGCACCTGCTCTACTGGCTTCCTCAATCTCTCATCTGTGTCAATCGTCTCGCGAGGCTCCTTGGCCGTCGTATTCCTGAAAATGGGCCCAGCAACAACAATCATTCTATCTCCCATGTCTTTCTTCGCAAAGAGTACAGGGTTACCCCCGCTCCGCATTGTGCACATACGGCAGCCGCAATGCTTCTGAAACTATTTTTACGAGGTGCATCTTACACCTGGTGTATTCAGATCTGCAACGTATTGCTTACTGATGTCAATGCTGAACGTATAAAACTATGCTACAAAGTTACCTCTAACATCGCTTTGGGCCGTGGCGCCACCTTCAGGGCATCAACATGGCGGCAAGCGGCAAAACAGTTTTGTGACAAAATAAAAACTTGTCGTTTATACAAAATTGGCGACGAGTTGGCACGAATCCATATCTCACGGAACTAAAGAAGTTACCATAGAACAAGTTTAGGATATCAATTTTTTTTGGACTCATGTGAGTATTTGTGCTGAAGGCGAAAATTTGCGGCTGAACAGCAATTCTACGCGATGAGTTCAGACGTTACAGTCACAAGAACAAGTGTCAAGACTGTAACGTCTGAACATTCAGTCTACTTGCGAGAGTGCTCGAGCACATGGAAATCATAGACATAGTAATCGGTAAGCGGATTGCTTCGAGTTTTCATTATTAACGTAGCTTTATTTATTTATTTCTACTGTGCCTGTGCTGTGAGGCGCGGACATTCGGTGATTCGAGCTGCACTTACCAAGCCTGTCTCTAAGCAGCATGTGTACCGTTAGCACTTCGTGATAAGTTAGAGACAGGCCTGGAAAGGCTGCACATGCCATGGTTCTTTTTCAGTTGATCGACCTACCAGCCCATATAACAAATAGAATATTTTAGTCACCAGTGTAGTTAAAGAGAGTCGTGCAGAGAGCCACTCTTTAGGTTGTACACGTGGACCCGCCACGACTCCGTTGCATCGCTCCGACGTCGTTATTTCTTCAGATAAACGACGTCGCATGTTTTTGCAAAAACAACCAAAATACGACCAAATTACAACCAGCGATTCCGACGTCGAAACGACGTCAAAACGACGTCGAAGCGACGTCGAAAATTAGGTAAAATCGACGTCGATCCGACCTCGTTATTTCGTTAGATAAACGACGTCGCATGTTTTTGCAAAAACAACCAAAATACGACCAAATTACAACCAGCGATTTCGACGTCGTCTCACCGTCAAAACGACCATAAATGCCTGCTGGGCTTGACCTTTTCACACGCGGCCATCTTCCGCGCAATCCGTCTTCGCCGCAAACACTGTTGCAAGATCTTATTTCGTTGGTACCATCCCCAGCGTTGGTGTTTTTGCGATATGGAAATATTTAGATCCAGCGAACAATGAATGCGGCGCATGTGAAATGTCTCGGCACAAAACCTCTCTCAGCGACCGTCAAATGGGGCAGCTGCGTCGAGGGGATATATTATCAGAATTAGAACACTGCCTGACAGTTACTATCTCGTCCTGCCGTGACATGAGCTTCATAAGCGTCACACCCAAGATGGTTTCCGGGCACCATGGGACGCCTTATTAATAATGGGAAACTGACGTCGGACCATGTGTAGTCTTTGTTCAATGGCGGCTGGGCCCCAAACCGCGACGTCTTCGTTCTAACGGTTGCACCGCAGAATTTTGCCAGCAGACGATTGCGTGCAATGCCCGCGGGCACGTGACCTGCTCAAGGTCGACGCTTGAGTGACCGTCAGGGTCCATGGTAAGTCACTGCCTGGCAGGTCAGGGGACGTCGAGACAAATCGCCCTTAGGGGATGGGAGGGAGTGGGGTACGCCGTCTATCGTCTGATCAGTGGACCAGACGCCATTATCGCCTTAGCGGTGGGTTCAAGCCAACATATACCACAGTGGTGAGGTGGCATTAATGTTTCCAGTGGGTCGGCGCGACACGTTCCACCAAGCTCCCCCCCCCCCGCTTACATCATGCGGTACCTGGAGTCTAATAAACTGTTGTCAGATAACAAATGTGTAACTGTAAACAATGGAAAATAATAAACAATAAACAATTGCAGACCAGAAAACTCAGAGGAGAAGGTTAATACACTTAGGCTCTTTTCGTCAGATATTCTCGATATAGTGGCGTCCTAAATCATCATTTTGAATGCAGCTGTTTGTCAATGGAATTCTCCCACACAAATATCGTTGTTATAAAGTTAACAATGACCCTGCATTGCCAATGGTTCGTATATCTACACAAAAGGAGTTTCCGCTTATTACTGTATCGTCCAACCTTTCCGCTTTGCCTGGTATTTATCTTCCACTATATCGTTCATTTTTACGCATGTGCAATTCCAGCCCTTGATAGGGTAAATCCGGGCAATCCAATTTTGCGATGGCGGCGCCTGCGTTAAATGTCATCTGGATCTCGGCTGTGCGCGCTCTGGCTTTGGTAATGGGCATCGCGCATCCAAGTCTACATGTGGACATGTGCAAATACCGGGAGCACTATTAACTGGGGTTATGCTAAAACATTTCTGCTATGTATCTGTTATCAAAAGAAGAATGATTTTTTCCAAGGTGACAAAATATGATACTCTTGAGGTCGTTATACAGTACATCAATTATTTATCATATGATTGCAGTGCAGTGGTTATTGTGGGGGTCCATCTAGGGGGGGGGGGGGCATCCAGAATACATGCCTCCAACCCCTTCCCACCCTCCTTAACCCTTAGCCACCTTCTGACATCGCACAGAATGACAACACATCTTTTTGGAAGACAACGAACCTGCCCTCCACGGGAATCATATCTGTAGGAGGGCTGGGTAACAACCATGATAAGGATGTGACGTTGCCTTGCCAGCGGCGATGATCTTTGACCTTCCGAAGGTCACCGCCGCCAGATGTCGTGTGATTGGCAACCTTGTAACACATCTCCAACACATATCCCATTATCTGGCGCATCAAATGGCTCTGGGCTTTAATGACCCTTCCACAGCCGCATCTGACCCTTGACCCCGCTACCAGCGGCACCCATGGGGGTTGGACCATATAATTGACCTCCGATCTCGCATCAAGTGGTACGGTGGTTACGGAGATGGCCTGGGATTCACCCAGACTGCCGGGAATCTAGGGCAGGACGCGGCCAATAGGCGACCAGGATACCATCCACGGTCCTCTATCAGAAGGCGGACAGGTCCTGAGCAAGAGAGGGTGGCAAATAAAGCCACGCCCGCGAATACATGTTTAACGACACTGTTCTCACGGCATGTAATATTATTAAACCGTGTCACCACAGAGTTATGATACCATGTAGAAGATAAAAGCTGGTTTCTAAAAAGAAATTGTTTGTATAACGTGGGATGTAACACGGCCGTTGATAGATTAGACAATGTATCGGTTGTATTTGCTTGAATAACGTAGATAATCGATGGCGACCCAGATTTCTATTACTGTACTATTAAATTGTATCCCATTATATTGCGAAAGGTTACTTTAGTGTTTGTGAAAAAAAGGCCGGGATGGGGGGTGGGGGGGGGGTGGAGACAATCCCCGTGTTTCACTGACTTGTCCCATTGACAATAATTGAGCGGTGTAACATTCAGGGCCGCAGAAAATGTGTGTGTTGGATAATAAAAAGTCCCCAATTAATGATATACATCGGGTTCGCATCCACCTGTGACTTCGATCTCAAGGTCAACTCAAAGTTCACCCGAACCAGGTATTCCTCCCGTCGCACTACAGACCTTGCATCCGGTCTATAATAACCAAGTGTGAGTTTTATCACACGATTTGGCGTCGATATTTAAACGTTTTCCCATGAAATTTCCAGCTTCGTGTCACGTTGTACAGACATACTACACTTGATCCTCATGAAGACATAGGCGTAATACGACGAATTTTCAGCCTTTTCTGTTGCAACTTATTTAAGTATTCCGATTCATTTTGTGATGTGAATGTAACCTTATCTTGCAACGACAGTTTTGGTACGACTGTTGTAGAAGCTAATATCTTAGATTTCTAAAGACTTTGTCAGTCAGAAGAAAAAATGTTTCCCATACTTTTATTCATCAATAAAGCGTTGTCTGATTGTACCAGCGGCCACCCAGGCATTCAGAGTGATGGTGTCGCCCCCTGTCGTGTGGAGAGCTATTGGGGCTCTCCGTGACGTCATTGGGGCCGCCCCAATTGGCTGGGACACCCGGCGAGAGACTAAGAGCTCGGTAAGTGGGTGAGCTCGATCATGTCAATACCGCGGTCCTGGCAATAATACCTCATACAAAAGTCCTCTTGAGGCTACCGGCGCCACAGTAAGTCTAGACATTATCCACTGTCCCCTACACGGTCCACAGATACGGCAAATGCTGGATTGAAAAGGTGACGTTGATGATGGGGATGAAGATCTTTGAAAAGAAACTGTAACAATTGTTATTTCTCCCATTGAACGACAACAGGTCATCGTCTCTGCTACCGTTCAACCATCGTTCAGACAGGGCGCAAAGCAATGAAATCGACATCGCAATAGGGAGATGATTTTGCAATAATCGATAAGAAAGTCTCGGTTTTATGTGCAAATTGAAGACGCGGAATTTGTGAGGCGTGGGTCGGTGGGGGTGGGTGTGGATGGGAGTGGGTGGCGTCGGGAAACTGATTGATCCATTCAACCTGAAAACATTATGAGGTGCAGCCACCAGCTTTACTTGACATCAGAAAAAGATTGTTTCGCATGTGACTAACTTGGGCGCCGGCTGTAATATAGTCTGCAGGTAATATGTGAACAAAAATAGACGTTAGAAGCAATCTAGGGTTGGGACGCGCGTTATTTTGCAAATGTCAAGCAAAACAGTTTTCATTCTGGTTGATGAGGATTGCGACCAGGCGCGTGAGGAAAATGCGGCATTATAATCTTAAAACTCATTGGCGTGCTGGGATCCATTGTTAGTTTAAATTGTATTCTACTTCAGAAGTGTTTAGTTTAGTTGCGCTCGCACCGCTACCGCCACCGCTCCATAAGGGTGACGTTCTTCACCACTGTAGTCCTTTAGGCACCCCCTTTTACCCCCATAGCTATGTACTAACAGCCAATATATATGTCTGCGCCAACCGCGTGGCGAATCCTCTCAATAAACAACACTTGTTTCCGCTACCAACAAGGGGAGGATGGATGAAGGTATAGCCTGTTGGATGAGGAATGTGTGCGAGAGTCACTATGACCATAAGCAGAGAACGATTTTCTACGCTAATGTGTGTTGCCTATTGGTGCGGGTGGGACCACAGCGTCTGGCTACGTATTATAAATGGCGCAACGCACTTGCTAAGTAGAGACCCCTTTACCATTGGGCTTACACATGCCCCACGTCCCTGTCGGTCGGAGCGCCAGGGCCGACGCTAGGTCCTCATATTGGGTATATAGGCAAGTAAAGGCAAGCCACGGGCTGTATCCCACGCTACAGAAACCACGCCTTTCATCCCTCACCAGCCCCCAGGCTGCTAAAAGGCCTCCTCAAGATGTGTCGTTATTTGGAAAACCAACTATATGACCCCATTCAGTGCAGCAACTGTCTCCCAGTTGTATTACATTCTACACTCTAAGAGTATAGGGTAAGGCATATAATAATTTATTGACTTTATCCAAGAACATTGCGTCATATATTGCCGTAAGATTAGAAACGGATATGACTGTATCAGGCAGGTAATGTGACATCAAACCTGTACTACTTTTTATATGAAGTTATATTGTGGGATTCCAGCTTATTCACTTTGTGGATTCACCCCACCACTCACATTCTACACAGTCTACACATCATTATTTACACCAACCACGTGCGCAACCAATTGCCCATCTATCTCATTGTTGACATATCAGGATTGGTCCAGGTGTAAAACTCTGGCTATAGCGACCTGTATCTGTAAGAAGGACCCCACCTACATCGATCTTGACGAAGGCCCTGCAGATCGGCCCACGTGATCATCGCGATCCTTTGTAGACACGTAAAAGCAACGTACAAGGGTTGTCAGTGGCAGGAATTTGAAAGAAGAAGCAATTCTCAGGAGAGTGTCGCGGATCAATAGGTAGTTCTGGTCGTCTGGCGGGAAGGCTACTATGCCGACTAGCTTTAGACGAAATTCCGAGGTTAGCTGTTTTAATGTTCATTCCAACTAATGCATAGATGACACCATCCACGTTTTGGTATTGCAAGGGACGTCGTATTAGCCAAGCGACGCCGGGAACCAGCCAGATCCCGAGACGCCGGGAACAAGCCAGATCCAACTTTATGACTGGGGGGGAAGTGATTCCTGGCTGGTCACCGGCTCATTGATTTACAACAACACGTCGCTGACTGCGGAGGCCGGTCTAGAGACAGACAGACAATAACGACACTGTAACACCCGACCCATAACCGACAACAGTGTCGCCACCTACATGGTGAGCGATATCCCTGCGGTGTGGCGGGACATAATTCTTAACATCAGTGGTTACAAGGTATGGTACCTCTGGCAGCCATGGTCGAGCAGCAATTATGGCAACCGCACTGGTTCGCAAAAGTGTAGTTCCAGCCCTAAGAACAACACAAACAGTCCATTCTCAGGTAGTCCCTAGGCTCCGGTCAATTTAACTGGCTCCACGTGGTTTGCCTTTTAGGTCTCTTTGAGCACTTATACAGTTCGGGCAATAAGAATGCCTGCTTTGAGGTGTCAGCTGTGACTTGTCAATGGGAATCACATCTGAATAGCAGTATTTTTTAATATACTGGATCAATGCTTCTTATTAACATGTATAAGATCTTCGCTTTTGCTTCTGGCTCATGCCGAGGGCGGAAATCTATATCAACAAATTACCGTCAGCGACAAAGACACCATCAATGAGTCATGTGCCTGTCTCTGATCATTACACTAGAGACGGCACCACATGGCTTTAATCTCTCGCGCTATTCCCCACTCCACCCCAGCGCTCACGCCGCCCATCCTCATCATATCATTTTACTTTTCCTTCCAGAATATTTGCTAATTAGAGAGTTGCTTGATACATAACCAAGACATATGTATCGCAAGCCGTTTTAATAAAAAATCACCAATTCAAGATATCTTGAATTATTTAAAGATATCTTGAATTATTTCAAGATATCTTGAATTTAATTCAATATCTTAAAATCACACCTATTTTTTATGAGAAAAAATAGATGCGTCACATATCCATAATTGAATTTAAGATATCTTGAATTCAATTCAAGATATCTTAAATTCACACCTATTTTTTATGAGAAAAAATAGATGCGTCACATATCCATAATTGAATTTAAGATATCTTGAATTCAATTCAAGATATCTTTAATACCCGTCAAAAGACCGGAAGTGTACTCTCCATCGATCGAGTGTCGTCAGATGAAAGTTACCATTTAAAAAAAAAAAAAAACATTCATTGTGATCCAAAACTGGCGGAGAAAACACTTGTGTAGAGTGACGTTAATGTGCTGATGACGTAACACGCATGAAGTAATCTTCGCCAGAGGGAGCACCAACGTCCCACTTTCCGGAGGTTTCTATACGATACGTTATTGGCCAGGAACCAGGCACAATCAATATGGCGACGAAGCGGCCGAAATGCCGGGCCATGCGAGTGGCAGTATACCCATTTTCTAGAAATGCTTCTAGCTGCTGCTTCGAAATGTCCAGACGGAGTCTCCCTCTCTCGCCGGGTCATGTAAATGAATTGATACATAAAATCAGAGATAAATTTTGAGTGTATACATGCTATTTTGTACATAACTTTGTAAGGCTTTCCAAAATATTCATAGAAGTCAGTTGCGGTATGTATGTCACAAAAGATTTATCATAGCCAGGTCTTTGATGTCACTGGCTTCAGCACAAGTGTTGCTTTTGATAATACACTGGAGCGAGGTGCAGTCAGAAGATTTAGTATCTTCGTTGGAACGGCGACACAGAGTGTTAGCTAGGTTATATTGTTGAGTCCTTAGCGGTTTGCCTAGCCACAGCATGGAAGGCTATACCGTCCTCCTTTTGTTGTTCATCCACTTCCGTATTCGAATTGTCAGGAGTTTGACAAAGGGCGAGGAGCCCATCGATGGCTCCGGGCGCTTCCGCATAGGCGGCTTCGTCGAAATAGGACGAAATACGATCAACATTATTTAGTACTGTGGACAAAATATTATAAGCCCTTTGGTTATCACCATTGATCAAAACGAGCTCAGCCTCACGGAGCGATCGCAACATTCGAGCCTTCACCGAACCCGTGCTAGGCGCCGCCATTGTTATCACGTGAGATGGGTGTCCGTGTTCAAAACAGCGCCCTCTTTCTAGATATCCTAAATCCAATTATGGATATGTGAGACAACTATTTTTTCTCATAAAAATAGGTGTGATTTCAAGATATCTTCAATTCAATTATGGATATGTGACACATCTATTTTTCCTCATAAAAAATAGGTGTGATTTCAAGATATCTTCAATTCAATTATGGATATGTGACACATCTATTTTTTCCCATAAAAAATAGGTGTGATTTTAAGATATCTTCAAGTAATTTTAAGATATCTTCAAATCATTTTATGATATCTTTAATTCAATTTAAGATATCTGGAATATAATTGAAATTGGGATAAGTAGTAAGTAATTTCAGATATCTGGAATTGAATTCAAGATATCTTAAAATGATTTGAAGATATCTGAAATTGAATTCAAGATATCTGAAATTGAATTCCAGATATCTGAAATTGAATTCAAGATATCTTGAATTAGTGATTTTTTATTAAAACGGCTTGCGATATGAGTTGGGCACTTGCTCTGCGTGGGAAAGAGTTAATACGCTTGGGACTTTTCGTCAGATATTCTTGATATAGTATCGTCCTAAATCATCGGCATGCGTTAATTTGAATGCAGCTATTTGTCAGCGTAATTCTTCCACACAAATATCGTTGTTATAAATCTAACAGTGACGCTGCATTGACAATGGTTAGTATATCTACACGAAAGGAGTTTCCGCTGTGGTACTGTATCGTCCAACCTTTCCTCTTCGCCTGGTATTTATCTTCCAACTTTTCCGCTTTGCCTGGTATTTATCTTTCACTATATTGTTCATTCGTACGCATGTGCAATTCCAACCCTTGATAGGATAAATCCGGGCAATCCAATTTTTCGATGGCGGCGCCTGCGATAAATGTCGTCTGGATCTCGGCTGTGCGCGCTCTGGCTTTGGTAATGGGCATCGAGCATCCAACTCTACATGTGGACATGTGCAAATACCGGGAGTACTATTAGCTAGGGGCATGCTAAAACATTTCTGTTATGTATCTGTTATCAAATGAAGAATGATTTTCCTAGGTGACAAAATATGATACTCTTGAGGTCATTATACAGTACATCAATTATTTATCATATGATTGCAGTGGTCATTGTGGCCTTAAAAACTTTATCGGTCATGTCAAGATGGCCTAAGCTACAAGCGGTGCAGGTAGGGGGGGGGGGGCGGGCATCCAGATTACATGCCTCCAACCTCTTCCCACCCTCCTTAACCCTTAACCAACTTCTGACATCGTGCAGAATGAGACACATCTGTTTGGATGACAATGAACCTACCCTCCACGGGAATCATATCTGTAGGAGTGCTGGGTGACAACCATGATAAGGATGTGACGTTGCCTTGCAAGCGGCGATGATCTTTGACCTTCCGAAGGTCACCGCCAGATGTCGTGCGATTGGCAACCCTGTAATGGTATCTTCAGCACATATACCATTATCTGGCGCATCAAATGGCTCTGGGCTATAATGACCCTTCCACAGCCGCATCTGACCCTTGACACCGCTACCAGCGCCACCCATGGGGGTTGGACCATATAATTGACCTCCGATCTCGCTTCAAGTGGTACAGTGGTTACGGAGATGGCCTGGGATTCACCCAGACTGTCGGGAATCTAGGGCAGGAAGCGGCCAATAGGCGACCAGGATACCATCCACGGTCCTCTATCAGAAGGCGGACAGGTCCTGAACAAGAGAGGGTGGCAAATAAAGCCACGCCCGCGAATACATGTTTAACGACACGGCATGTAATATTATTAAACCGTGTCACCACAGAGTTATGATACCATGTAGAAGATAAAAGTTGGTTTCTAAAAAGAAATTGTTTGTATAACGTGGGATGTACCACGGCCATTGATGGATCAGACAATGTATCGGTTGTATTTGCTTGAATAACGTAGATAATCGATGGCGACCCAGATTTCTATTACTGTACTATTAAATTGTATCCCATTATATTGCGAAAGGTTACTTTAGTGTTTGTGAAACAAATGCCGGGGTGGGGGGGGCGGGGGGTGGAGACAATCCCCGTGTTTCACTGACTTGTCCCATTGACAATAATTGAGCGGTGTAACATGCAGGGCCGCAGAAAATGTGTGTGTTGGATAATAAAAAGTCCCCAATTAATGATATACATCGGCTTCGCATCCACCGGTGACTTCAATCTCAAGGTCAACTCAAAGTTCACCCGAACCAGGTATTCCTCCCGTCGCACTACAGACCTTGCATCCGGTCTATAATAACCAAGTGTGAGTTTTATCACACGATTTGGCGTCGATATATCCACGTTTTTCCATGAAATTCCCAGCTTCGTGTCACTTGTTGTACAGACATACTACACTTGATCCTCATGAAGACGTATGCGTAATACGACGAATTTGCAGCCTTTTCTGTTGCAACTTATTTAAGTATTCCGATTCATTTTGCGATATGAATGTAACCTTACCTCGCAACGACATTTTTGGTAAGACTGTTGTAGAAGCTAATATCTTAGATTTCTAAAGACTTTGTCAGTCAGAGAAAAAAATTTTTCCCATACTTTTATTCATCAATAAAGCGTTGTCTGATTGTACCAGCGGCCACCCAGGCATTCAGAGTGATGGTGTCGCCCCCTGTCGTGTGGAGAGCTATTGGGGCTCTCCGTGACGTCATTGGGGCCGCCCCAATTGACTGGGACTTCCGGCAACAGACTAAGAGCTCGGTAAGTGGGTGAGGTCGATCATGTCAATACCGCAGTCCTGGCAATAATACTTAATACAAAAGTCCTTTGAGGCTACCGGCGCCACAGTAAGTCTAGACATTATCCACTGTCCCTCGGTCCACAGATACGGCAAATGCTGGTTTGAAAAGGTGACGTTGATGATGGGGATGAAGATCTTTGAAAAGAAACTGTAACAATTGTTATTTCTCCCATTGAACGACAACAGGTCCTCGTCTCTGCTACCGTTCCGCCATCGTTCAGACAGAACGCAAAGCAATGAAATCGCCATCGCAATAGGGAGATGATTTTGCAATAATGGATAAGAAAGTCACGGTTTTATGTGCAAATTGAAGACGCGGAATTTGTGAGGCGTGGGTCGGTGGGGGTGGGTTTGGATGGGAGTGGGTGGCGTCGGGAAACTGATCCATTCGACATGAAAACATTATGAGGTGCAGCCACCGGCTTTACTTGACATCAGAAAAAGATTGTTTCGCATGTGACTAACTTGGGCGCCGGCTGTAATATAGTCTGCAGGCATTATGTGAACAAACATAGACGTTAGAAGCAATCTAGGGTTGGGACGCGCGTTATTTTGCAAATGTCAAGCAAAACAAATTTCATTCTGGTTGATGAGGATTGCGACAAGGCGCGTGAGGAAAATGCGGCATTATAATCTTTAAACTCATTGGCGTGCTGGGATCCCTTGTTAGTTTAAATTGTATTCTACTTCAGAAGTGTTTAGTTTTGGAACCTCTTCCTTTTTAGTTGCGCTCGCCCCGATACCGCCACCGCTCCATAAGAGTGACGTTCTTCACCAATGTAGTCCTTTAGGCACCCCCTTTACCCCCATAGCTATGTACTAACAGCCAATATATATGTCTGAGCCAAACAAGATTGTGGCGTGGCGGTCATCTTGAAATTCCACGTTGATCTCATTGATAATAAGTTTGTCAAATGACATTAGATGTATAACATTTGGAGCAGGATACACATTTTCTATATTGATTGATATATTTGTTTCGCTGTGTAAAGTAAATGCAAGAAAAATATCCTGAACTTAAACCAGTGTTAGGTCACGGTGACCGTACCCTCATTGCGGCGGAGAGCCTCCAGCTGTCGCCGACTACACCACAGGAGGCTGCTCACCTTGTAGGTCGGCTATTGGCCAACCGCGTGGCGAATCCTCTCAATAAACAACTCTTGTTTCCGCTACCAACAAGGGGAGGATGGATGAGGGTATAGCCTGTTGGATGAGGAATGTGTGCGAGAGTCACTATTACCATAAGCAGAGAGCAATTTGTTCTACGCTAATATGACAATAGCGCGAGTTTGCGGGGCGTTAGGCAATTTTATTGGCCCGACATCAAGCTGTAGCAGCCCGTAAATTTTTGTTATCGGATAATGAAAATGAAGGGATGCTACAGCTTGATGAAGGGCCAATAAAATGCCTAACGCCATGCAATACTCGCGCTATTACTGTTATTACGAGTTGAATTTAAATTTAAGGCGTTGACTTGTCTCTGCTCCTTTGGTTTCATTTCCGCATGCAACTACAAAAGTAAAGCATTTTGGGACTGACTGTCCGCAAATCGCAAGCCTTTCCAAATATAGTTGGCCAGTCGCCTTTTTATACCATATATATGTTGCCAAGAAACATAGCACGTGCAACTAGGCAACTAGTCATGGAAGCGGGCCATTTAAAGCAACAATTCTTTAGTGCGTGACGTCATGTTTCATTGTTCTATGCAGCGTCGCCATGGCAACGATTGTCGATTGCATGGGCAGCAGGGCGGTTTGGGTCAAAATACAGCATTTTAGAGGCCTTCAGATGTAATGCTATTGTACTAGTTAACATGCCCACCAACTCGAAATAATGTATGTTGCTTATTGAGGCTGAGTGAACCACAGCGTCTGGCTACGTATTATAAATGGCGGAACGCACTTGCTAAGTAGAGACCTATTTACCATTTGGCTTACACATGTCCAACGTCCCAGTCGGTCGGAGCGCCAGGGCCGACGCTGGGTCCTCATATTGGGTATATAGGTTATGGACAAACGCTAGGTCCTCACATTTATATATATAGGCAAGTAAAGACAAGCCACGGGCTGGTTCCCACGCTACAGACGCCACGCCTTTCACCCGTCACCAGTCCCCAGGCTGCTAAAAGGCCTCCTCAAGATGTGTTCGTTATTTGGAAAACCAACTATATGATCCCATTCAGTGCAGCAACTCTCTCCCATTTGTATTACATTCTACACTCTAAGAGTACAGCGTAAGGCATATAATAATTTATTGACTTCATCCAAGAACATCACCTTCATATATTGCCGTAAGATTAAAAACGGATATGACTGTATCAGGCAGGTAATGTGACATGTGAAACCTGTACTTCACGTTTTTATATGAAGTTATATTGTAGGATTCCAGCTTATTCTCTTTGTGGATCCACCCCACCACTCACATTCTACACAGTCTACACATCAATATTTACACCAACAACGTGCCCAACCAATTGCCCATCAATCTTATTGTTGACATATATTACATCAGAATTGGGCCAAGTGTAAAACTCGGGCTATAGCGGCCTGTATCTTTAAGAAGGACCCCACCTACATCGATCTTGACGAAGGACCTACAGATCGGCCCATGTGGTCATCGCGATCCTTTGTAGACACATAAAAGCAACGTACAAGCGTTGTCAGTAGCAGGAATTTGCAAGAAGGAGCAATTCTCAGGAGAGTGTCGCGGATCAATAGATAGTTCTGGTGGTCTGGCGGGAAGGCTACTATGGCGATTATTTTAGACGAAATTCCGCGGCTAGCTGTTTTAATGTTCATTCCAACTAATGCGTAGATGACACCACCCATGTTTTGTTTTCCTCTTTGACCGGAGTTATTGCAAGACATGCCTTATAAAATCATGATTAGTAGCAGATATACAGCCGCCAGAAGCGTCCTAGTGCGCAGACTACCAGGCCTTCCTACAGTCTGGCCGTAGTTCATTGGGGACGGTGTGTTAGTCAAGCGACGCCGGGAACCAGCCAGATCCCGAGACGCCGGGAACCAGCCAGATCCAACTTTATGACTTGAGGGGAAGTGATTCCTGGCTGGTCTCCGGCTCATTGATTTACAACACGTCGCTGACTGCGGAGGCCGGTCTAGAGACAGACAGACAATAACGACACTGTAACACCCGACCCAGAACCGAAAACAGTGTCGCCACCTACATAGTGAGTGATATCCCTGCGGTGTGGCGGGACATAATTCCTAATAGGGCTGTACAGTTCTCGCGGGTTCTGTTTCCGGTTTAGGTCTTTTGGGGACCAACAAAAAAACACGTGCTCTTAGAACGAGTGCGCATCACGCTGGTGCCTTGCTGCAACTGCGTGACGCGCACTCATTTTAGTCAACGTTTTATTGTTGGGAACCGGCCAGCTGCGCGGTTTGTACCTAAAGAATCGAGTGGGTGTGAAAAATTTTTTTGTTTGCTTTGGTCCAGGCATTGTTAACTACAATATCATAATATAGTTAAAGACAAGACATTTATCTCTCCATAATGCATGTGGTCCGTTCGATGAGACCGTCGGAAGCGTTGTATTTTGAGCCAAATCATCGATGTTTACAGTTCTACGACAAACGAAGCACCATTGTCCTTACCTGCCCAGTCCATATAAGGAGCGTTGTTACGTAACCATAGATACCGCGTGCAGACACGCGCGTCATGATGATTATTACGTCATACGATATGGAAAAGCCCGCGCAGCACGTTAGATCGCCCGACGCTGACAGTCACTCATGAGACAACCGCATTCTGGTTTATCAACTGCCTAACCGCTCATACATTACATAAATCTACTCGGATGGTTATAATTCGGATATGCACAGAACTTCAGTGATTAGTTGTGCTTCCAATGACAGCTTTAGCCGATCTTGTGTGTGAGGCGAGGGAAGACAAACAACAGGAAGGTAGGCAACACGTACACGCCGTTGATGCTAGGCATTGACGCAGAGCATAGGTATCCCCGTCTCGTGGGGTCTCGATAAGATCCCGAAGTGACTGTACAGCCCTATATCAGTGGTTACAAGGTATGGTACCTCTGGCAGCATTGGTCGAGCAGCAATTATGGCAACCGCACTGGTTCGCAAAAGTGTAGTTCCAGCCCTAAGAACAACACAAACAGTCCATTCTCAGGTAGTCCCTAGGCTCCGGTCAATTTAACTGGCTCTACGTGGTTTGCCTTTTAGGTCTCTTTGAGCACTTATAATCCAGTTCGGGCAATAAGAATGTCTGCTTTGAGGTGTCAGCTGTGACTTGTCAATGGGAATCACATCTGAATAGCAGTATTTTTTAATACACTGGCTCAATGCTTCTTATTAACATGTATGAGATCTTCGCTTTTGCTTCTGGCTCATGCCGAGGGCGAAAATCTATATCAACAAATTACCGTCAGCGACAAAGACAACATCAAGGAGTCATGTGCCTGTCTCTGATCATTACACTAGAGACGGCACCACATGGCTTTAATCTCTCCCGCTATTCCCCACTCCACCCCAGCGCTCACGCCGCCCATCCTCATCATATCATTTTACTTTTCCTTCCAGAATATTCGCTAATTAGAGAGTTGCTTGATACATAACCAAGACATAAGTGCATAAATCCAGGAAAAAGTCGTCAAGGGTAGAGAATTACGTGCCAGGCAATGTGGATGGGAATTGACGATTTATTTGTAAATGACGAGTCTATGGTCTATAAACCTCGCACACCTCGCGAAGTGGGTTTGTCGGTGTGTGTGTGGTGGTTGGGAGGGGGGTAAAATATTATTTTATTTAGCAAATTAAGGATTCTCTGGTAAACACGACAACACACAGTGACCAACCACTAAGAGATGTGTTTGATGTCATGCGTGGGATTGTAGTGGATGTCATGTCTGGGGATGTTATAGTTGTGGATGTCATGTCGGGGGCTGTAGTGGATGTCATGCGTGGGATTGTAGTGGATGTCATGTCTGGGGCTGTTATAGTAGTGGATGTCATGTCAGAGGCTCCAGTTGATCTCATGTGTGGGATTGTAGTGGATGTCATGTCGGGGGCTGTCACAGTAGTGGATGTCATGTCGGGGGCTGTCACAGTAGTGAATGTCATGTCTGGGGCTATCACAGTAGTGGACGTCATGTCGGAGGCCGTAGTGGACGCAATGTGTATGGCTGCAGGGGCGTGTGCAGGAATCCTTGAAAGCTGGGTACAATAAAATGTTCTACATCAGGAGCCGATAGAGGAATTTGAAAACGGATGGCGTCCATTGAAACTTGCGATCAGAGTGAGGGTGGGGGGGGGGAGGGGGTTCTGAACAAAATTGCGATGCACGTTACGTACTATTTGCACACTTTCTAATCGTTGGTCGGAAAGAACACAAAAACCACTAAGCTTGATGCATTGTGATATCTAAAGAGAGGGCACAACATTTGAGAATGGGTTGCACAGATATATTTTAGGGTCTGAAAGGGGGGGCCACTTGTCCCCCACGCCCCTTCTCCTCCCTGGACACGCCTATGGGATGTAGTGGTTGTAGTGGATGTGTATTCATGTAGTAGGCGCGTAGCGTGACAAAGAGCTGCGCATGGGCGGACGTGGGCGATAAAAGGTGCAATACGGCGCCTTAGAAATACCCCAGGCCACCTACGGTTCTTTCGGGTATCACACAAGCCATAGAGGTAACGATATTGAGGGAAATGTGCTCCAAATATGCGATGCCTAGTGTTGCCATACGCAGCCAAGCTGCAAATTGAGTTCTGGAGCTAGCGACGTGATTAATGTACGTCGAGATGTGCCCCAGAGACAAGAAACCAGGCATCCAGCTATGACAACAGTCCCATTGAATCTTGAGGCAGTGCCAGCAATGTTCATCTCACAGCAAATTGCGTGCCAAGCCTTTTCCCATGACCTAATATTTGCCGCTTGAACCGAGGCTACATCTGCTGCACAATAGACATGGGCTGCAGATCTCAGGGGGCATTGAACTGTGGCATCGAAAAGGCTGACCCAATATTTGCGAGACTGGGGATGTGGAGAGTGATATTCTTTGGCTTGCGTTGCAATTGCTTCTCAAAGCTGAATGGGGGAGTTCATTTAAGTTTGACGACACCAATTGGAATAAATAGGTGCTTTAGGTCACTCATCTACCATAATTTACTTTCAAATATAGCCAGTGAGGCTTACCGCACGGAAGTTAAATGCACCGTCATGCGAGACCCACTTCATCTTATCCTAGGCAATCGCCTCGCAGTGAACACTAACACAGGGTTCCAATATCACAGGCCCTACTCATTGCCACAGTTTGACCCGAAGAGAGAAAGAGAGAGGGAGGGAGCCATAAAGAGAGAGAGAGAGAGTGGGGGGGGGGGGAGGAGTTACGGGCGGCTTCATTCCCGGTTGCGATCAAGATCAGCATAACCTGAATACTAAAGGGCAGTGACATGTTTTACAGGATGTCGAGATGGTGTTGTACCGAAGGAACCAACATGGGGGGACATTTCTCCATTTCGCTGTCAGATTAGGTGGGTTTATATACGGTGGAAGGGGCGGGCATAACATTGAGGTTTGTATATCGAACCTTTTGTTCCCTTTCCAAATTGAAGGAAACCCTAATGTAAATTTCAATGATATTCTCCACTAAACAATAATTGGAATCTGTTGAATTGTGACATCTCCGTTTGCCCTTAATATGGAATGTGTTTCGTGGGACATATGGCTCACATAAAATCTGTTTATCTATAGGACCCATGCGATTTGCAAGACAGATCACAAAAACAAGGTAGTATTCAAATGCGGCCTTTCTGTTACAACAATTCGATTCCAATTGGGATTTGGTGCGGAAGGAACTTAGTCTTTCTCTGGTACAACTAGCCCCTAGTGGGTTTCAGTCATTGTTCCGTGAAGGCCAGCGCCTTGTGGGGTGTTTTCGCATCCTGGTGGCCTGCTAGACCTCTATGTCATCAGTGGCCCTGATAGATGGGGGAGTGTACACGGCATTAGTGCTGGAGCTCATTACCTCATGGCTGGATCACCCTGACACAAGAGCTGGACTTAGGTCGCCTAGGCAAACCCCACTGGCGCGTCAGTTGTTCCTCTTGTATTACCAACACGGTGCTCCAGGTGACGTAAT
The DNA here is from genome assembly GCA_964019135.1 of Arenicola marina. NCBI lineage: Eukaryota > Metazoa > Annelida > Polychaeta > Arenicolidae > Arenicola > Arenicola marina. The sequence goes on along the minus strand of OZ025248.1, from coordinate 17,397,057 downwards.
CACACGTGTTAGATGGTCATCGTGTCGTACTGATTGCGTCCAACGCAAGGTGAGAGTTACTTTTCGAACGGGACTGGAATGCCCATAGCATTCTCCTTACCCTCTGCAGTCACCTGGCTGCAGAATGGCGCTGCCGCTTGCATGCACGCTTTCCAGCGAACATGGTCAAGTTAATCCGATTTAAATAAAACGCAAGATTTACTTACACTAATAACCCTTCCGTCTGGAACTGAGGCATTCGGATGACTTGCCTGTTTAGTAGACAGCAGGCGTAAAGCTGTAGTGGATGTCATGTCTGGGACTGTAGTGGATGTCATGTCTGGGGCTGTAGTGGATGTCATGTCTGTGGCTGTAGTCGATGTCATGTCTGGGGCTGTAGTGGATGTCATGTCTGGGGCTGTAGTGGATGTCATGTCTGGAGCTGTAGTGGATGTCATGTCTAGGGCTGTAGTGGATGTCATGTCTGGGGTTGTAGTGGATGTCATGTCTGTGGCTGTAGTGTATGTCATGTCACCGGCTGTAGTGGATGTCATGTCTGGGGCTGTACTGAATGTCCTGTTTGGGGCTGTAGTGGATGTCATGTCTAGGGCTGTAGTGGATGATATGTCTGGGGCTGTGTTGGATGATATCTCGGGGATGTACTGGATGACATACCTATGGCTCTGTTAGGTTCTACGATATTCTTTGTATTTCTGTCTGAACGCAAGTAGGATTTTAATCCATCGGTTCCATGGAAACGGTTAAAAGTGCTTCGCTGGGGAACATGTAACATAATTTACATCACGCTTTAGCATTAAATACGAAAAACATGCAGTGGGTCATGCCGACGCAGTCCAATGAGCTGGGTGATAGCCCCCATGGAGAGAGAGTATCTTTGCTAGCGAATACAAAGCTCTCTAAAACAACCAGTTGCTGTTTTAATTATGTTTAGTTTTGTTCTCGTTTCAAGAGCTTTTGCTGCACGGTTCACTCAGCGCTTGTCTCGAACAACGGCATTTAATTCAGCCCAGCGAGCGGTGGTCCAGAGCGGAGTTATATACGATGTGACACGGTCACAAGCCAATTAGGGGACAGGCTAGAGCGGACTTACATTAGGTCCTTTGAGTCCAAGTCCGGGAGAGCAATGGTATTTATTAGAGCTAGCGTATGACACGTCCCTCTTACGTTTGTGTTACAATGACGTATCAAGATGATTAGTGGACTGTTAGTTTTGGAACAGTATTATGCTTTTTGGATACGCTCTAAAATTTAATTCCACAAACCAATGACGTATATGAAGTCATTATACATGTGTCCATTATTAAGGAGGACCCATCGTGGGCAGAACTTATGTAGACCTCGAATATCTGATGTTAAGTAAGTATGACTCCCTGTTGATTAAACCACCATAATTTAATTAAAGCGGTTCATAGCCTGTCAGTTGACACATAGACGAGAACAAGAAATAATTTTTTTGTTTGTGTCATGGCTCTGCATCAACATCCACAACACTTCACATGGTGAATATATCACATGCCACACCACGTGTGACAAGAAAATAATCTCCGATTTCTTATTTCATTTTCTGTTAAAAGAAACTTAACGCTGCCCCTGTATTAGTACGCATACGTAATGGGATACATATTTGTGGCTTTCTGCCTCCAGAAGCGCTGTACTCCTGCTAACTCTTCCCCTAACGATGTAATAGGTTATCAAGGAGTCTGGCAGCCGACAGCGCTGCAATCAACTGACCCATCTTGAGCCACGGCTAATGCCCAACATGGCGCCTACGTCAGCCCGGTGGACAGCAAAACATCCTTGAATTGTTGCATAGTTAATGTCGCGCTTTTTCAGTCGCATTCGGAGAGCAGGGCAAATTTTTACTCCACATTAAGCGTCGCTGTGGGTGCCCCTCCACCTCCACACCCGCTTCTCACACTACGTCGTGACGCCCTCCCCCCCCCCCCCCCCCTGCCCACTCACACTCTTCAGGCAAGACCAATGGCCCATTATGAGTGACCATCCCGGGGGAAGCTACTTAACACAATGCTGGGTTTGGGAGTGTTCCGTTGTAAAGTCCCCCATTCTACATCACTAAAATCCGCCCCGAAGGCATATTTCACGTCCAAAATCCGCTCCGAAGGTATATTTCACATCCAAAATTCGATCGAACGGGCTATTTTTCCATTGACCCGCCCTATATTGCCGCTCCATGCAGATCAGCCCGATTTATTGCTTTTGTCCGGCAAATCCGCGTCGTGGAAGCAAAGTTTTGATCGCGTGACACACAAACCACGGCGCAGCCTGGGATGGAAAGGGGCCGAAACGTCACCCCCTCTGTTGCACTGAAGTCAACGCCATCCTCGCCAAATAGCGCTAGAATGTAACACTGAGTGAATCCAAATTTCTTCATCAAAGACTTCTTAGTGCCTTAAGTAGCGCAGTATTTGTGTTTCATGGTCCAGGATCCCCTTTGAGGGCTATAGATGGCCCAAGAAGAGTTCGCACCGTTTGGTTATATCCTCAAAGCCTTCGAGCTAGACGTAACCAAATGATATAGTTGGCTACCCTGACAGATACCCTGGATGAACACTGAACTTCTGCTGGTAAAAGACCAAGTACACGATCTTTCACGAAACCAGAGCTGAGAATAAATAGCTTGAAGGTAATCCATACAGGTGTTGTGTCCGTGGGTGGGAGTATAGACTCCCGTCCTTGCTCCGCCCAAGTAAACATCCGGGTCCGTGGATCTTGGTTTGACATGGCAACACGTTGATTATTTCCAACGGCAAACTAACTGGGCCCTTTGTTTCGTTACTTTACGTTTAAAACAAGGGACGACGGGTCTGGGGCTGGAACAGGAGGCGCCTGGGCCTGCGGCAGTTGGCCTCAAGCAAAAGGCATTACCGAGGGAGTTTGTGGAAGCTGACATTGGTAGACCCGGTGATTCTGAAGCACTTATTATTATGTTTTACCGCGCTTATAATAGGACTCCACGTGAGTATGTCGCCGGGGGTGTGGGGGGGCGGGGACTGCTGTGGGGAAGAGAAGGTCGGGGTGGTGGCAGAGACACGCGGACACGCTGTTTGCGCTTCGCCTTAGCTCAGTCTGTAACGGGCCAATTACATGTTTTGCCACATAACAAATTGCATCTGCTCACAAACACGCCACTTTATAGTGAGCTAGGGAGACGGCTTGGACTTTTTGTCGCCTCGAGCTGCTATATAACCAGTGATAGCATGCACTGTTGATGCCAATCTTTGGTATTACCCTTCCTCGTAATGAACTGGTCATTATTCCACAAAGAGGACTGTTAATCTCCGTATCATTGCCCCGCTATGACATCAACCGGTAAAGTTGGTCTAGATGCCTACGAGGCAACATGAGCGTAAACGTAGCATTCATCATGAGGTAACTAGACGTTTTGCCAGCTGAGGCTAGTTATGTCACATCAGCACTGGGCTCCACACTGTACATCAGGAGCTGAAACATTTATAGAACTTCTTTGCGTGTCTGGCAAATCACGACAAACGGCTGAGATTTAATTTAATAATTTAGAATAATAATTTCTTCTGGGCTTATGTTAAACATAAATAAGGGATATTGTGTATAAATCTGAAATAGGCAATGTAACGTGGACTTCGTTTCCTTAGTATAATATCTACAATTTAATGAGGGCCCTGTTGTGCTAACGATTTGATGGCGCCCAGCGACCAAAATGGTTAATATGTGACTTATCGTTAGCTACTAACCATAGACGTTGTTCACTTCCTTGCTAGTCTTTACCATCGTCCAAAATTCAGCATCTGTTTAGTATCAGCAAAATAATTCTGTATTTTGTCCCCGCACCCCCTCCCTCCCCGCCCCGAATCAGAAAAAAAACAGATACCATCACATCATAATACCTAGTATGCTAAAGCCAGCCGCTGCAATAACCATCCACACAGCGAATCACCCCAGTTCCGTGACCACGTGACCGAGATAGGCCTAGTGGGCGATCAATCTCCTGCTTCAGGCCATCCATCACTCCATCGATGGTTGATGTGTCAGGCCTATCGGGGGCGAGGATTGCCTCCCCACAACCCACGGACACATCGTCGCCGCCAAACACATGGTCTGGGGCACTCGGCGGCCCCTTCCCGACCTCCCCAATGCCATAATTAAGACGTGAGCTGCCCCAGCTCGGCGCTCTGGCTTTGATCTCTCCGGGAGGTCCTATCGCGGTGCTGGGTCTAATAATCCAGCTCTTCGTCGATAATCTGAATGAAAGACCCCCCTTTGAAGGACACCCGACCGGAAGTAGCGTGACGTCATCGCTATTCAGTGGTCTTCTTATTTCAATATTGTTTACTCTGTATATCATACATGTCGCATCTCGTGTGTTTCTTTTGCACCCACACAATATTGGAGCTCCCTGTCATGTATTTAACACCTCATCTAGCTACGTCGCAATTAATAAACAACACGTCTGCCAAATACATCGAGCATATATATACCGATTGTGTAATATATCATAATGCGATAACCATCATTTATGTTAATGCTAAACATATTTGTCTTCCCATATAAATACATGTCATCTGGCGTCAGGTTCTACCCTAAACAAAATCTACTGTACAGTTTGTATAATGCTACTCACGCAATAACTATCAAGCATGAGCACAGGACCACAGGTAAACGGGTGCTGTCTAAGTCATGTACACAGTTAACATCTACATAGGCTAGACAGCGACAACAGGTCGACTCCATGCTAACACGGTTAAACAGCCATTCCCTAGGCACCATAGACTGTCAGCTCATCCGTCTTAAAGAGTCCTTGAAATGCCTTTGAGTAGAGATGAGTGAGTCCTGATCGATTTCCAACTGCCTCCTCCTGAGAGACATCGCCATTTAACTTTACTACAGGAAGTACTTTAGCGGTTCTAAGCAACCTACTTAGTATTAACTGGCTTCATATCAGCAGCCATATTCATTACATACGCTATCTCCATAATGAGCCATCCGCGTTCTCCTTTTGTCGGCGGCCTTATCTGTAGACAGCTAAATACCGACATATTAAGCCTATAGACTAAGGGTACACAATGTCCACGTCCATGTCATCTCCATATGTCATACCCTACATCGCGGTCAGTAGTGTCAGACACAAACCCATGGAATTGTTTGCAAATATATATATATATCATATATGCGAATGGCACAATTGAGAACATAAACTTTACAAGTTGTTGATTTCATATGACTAATTAACGCTTGATCTATCCATCTTTAATTTCATTCGCCTCCAGTATGTCGGGGCTATAAGAAAAATATAGTGCAACTGGCTTTTCATAAATTTAAATACCTATGCTCCGACTAATTATTACTAAAACGGGGTGATGGGGTCTAGTATCCAGTGTCGGTTGTTTTCTAAAATGATGTGTCGATGTCACTTTTTCAGATCCTTAGCATATTTTTGGCTCTTAAAAGTTTCCTTCGGAGAGTGCCCCAAAATGCGTCATTTGGAGGGAGAAGACATAAATGAAATGAAAGAAATGTTGGTGTTTTAGGCCACTTTTGTGCACATACAGGCTAAATTGGGCCAAGGAACCTCCCGGGACGATGAAGGATGAAGGAATGAAACATGCCCCAGATTAGGTGCCCGAGCCCGGATTCGAACCCAGGACCTATTGATCTGCGGTCTAATGCGCTAACCACTACACCAGGGAGGCCCCCAAGACATAAATGAGATACATGGGCGTGCGTTGGACAGGCGTTCATGAATCACAGATAATGACGTCATTGCAGCGCCGGTATCGGGAAGCGTCCGTATCCGGCGTTGTGACACGGCCGGTCAGGGCTTTTATAGTCCATACATGTTGCGAAGACATTTTGTTCTAAGGTCTGTTGCAAAACGGTACCGGGGAAAAATAGAAAGTAATTCTCCAGTCTAGAATAAGAAATAGATGGCAGGTTCATGAATTTACCGATTACGAGCCGTCCCCCACGTCGCTCCTAAGCGCCCCAACCGGTCTACGTGAACGATCGTTGCTATCCTGTTGCTATCAATTCACGTCAAGAGGCTTCACCCTGCGATAGCAACGACGACAACCCCCCCCCCCCCACCACCCCGCCACCCAACCTCAATTTTATCACAGCAGCCAGTATAAGATAAATTACAGTTATTTCAGTAATGCGTGCTCGCCATGTCGTCACAGCCCCAACGGCACCTGAACAACGACATTAACTGCACACTAATCTACATATGCCTCGAGCGTGTTTGCCACGTGGTTCAGTACGATCTCCATTATCGCTCATGGGCGCGCCCACTGTTTGACCTCCTTCTTCATGTACGTCACGATTGTGACATGTCAGGGGGATAAACAAGCATATCAGCATCCAGAACGGTGACAGAGCGGCACTACCTTCATGACGCGCGCCTGGCGCAGGTTTTACACACAGTCGTCAATCTTACCTTTTCCAATAAGAAACAAAATGACATTGTAGTCTCGTCTAGTATTTCAAAGCCTGAAACATCGTTTGCTTATTCCCAAATTCTTGCAAATACTAGAGATCGTTGTACAGGCGCCGCGAGCATCATGTTAATCATATACCCAGTGTTTGCTGACCACACTCCACAGATTTTATTATTATTTCATTCACATTTCATGAGAAACACATATGACACCACACGCCACATCTGAGGTCAATACATGAGGTCTGCTCACGGCCATACTTTCATTCTGTTTCTCTATTCTGTTTCGTTTCGTTTGATGCATACGGTGTAACCTAATTTGCCAGCCCATCCCATATGTGTCATCCGAGAAAGGAGAGCCGTTGGTTTTCGCATACGGTTTGTCCACACTCATGTCTGTCCCACAACCAGAGCACTTGCCATTCTTTTCTTACTCACTCGATGGCATTATTTCCTGGGATTCTGCACATGAATCCATGAAATCCTTGATACACAGGGAATAGCATCCATCAGCGCTGAGGGAGATGTCCGTTCAGAGAAGCCTCTCCGGTCGCAACGGAAAGTAGGCATAACCTGAGTATGTAGGCGCCACAAGACTTCTCCTGCCCAGATTCACTCTACCACCAAGCCCTTAACCACGGTGCGTCGCAGTAACACATCAAAGTCAACAAAGGGCGTTTACATCAGGGCCTGCACACGATACGTCCTGTCATAATTAGACAGTCAGTTTTAGTTATCTCCCAGGATAGGTCGATGCAATTTTTTTACTGTTGTGTCTCGTGTTACATGTGGTGTCCCCCATTATCGCCCACAGTGAAGCAGAAGGGTCTGTCATAGGCTGTGGTCATGCCTCGAAAGCACATAAAGCATGTTCATTTCACACGCTGCCATCTACCTCACACTCCTTCGACGCAAACACTGTTGCAAGATCTTATTTCGTTGGTACCATCCCCAGCGTTGGTGTTCTTGTGATATGGAAATATTTAGACCCCGCAAACAATGAATGCGGCGCATGTGAAATGTCTCGGCACAAAACCTCTCTCAGCGACCGTCAAATGGGGCAGCTGCGTCGAGGGATTTTATTATCAGAATTAGACAACTATCTGACAGTTATTACCGCGTCCTGCCGTGCAATGAGCTTCATAAGCGCCACACCCAAGATGGTTTCCGGGCACCATGGGACGCCTTATTAATAATGGGAAACTGACGTCGGACCATGTGTAGTCTTTGTTCAATGGCGGCTGGGCCCCAAACCGCGACGTCTTCGTTCTAACGGTTGTACCGCAGAATTTTGCCAGCAGACGATTGCGTGCAACGCTCGCGGGCACGTGACCTGCTCAAGGTCGACGCTCGAGTGACGGTCAGTGTCCATGGTAAGTCACTGCCTGGCTGGTCAGGGGACGTCGAGACAAAGTCGCCATTAGGGAGTGGGAGGGAGTGGGGTACGCCCTCTACCGTCTGATCAGTGGGTCAGGCGCCATTATCGCCTTAATACGGTGGGATCAAGCCATCATATACCACAGCGGTGAGGTGACTTTAATGTTTCCAGTGGGTCGGCGCGACACGTTCCACCAAGCCCCCCCCCCCCCCCGCTTACATCATACGGTACCTGGAATTTAATAAACTGTTGTTTATAACAAATGTGTAACAGTAGACAATGGAAAATAATAAACAATAAACAATTGCAGACCAGAAGACTCAGAGGAGAAGGTTAATACGCTTGGGCTCTTTTCGTCAGATATTCTCGATATATAGCATAGTGGCTTCCTAAATCATCATTTTGAATGCAGCTGTTTGTCAATGGAATTCTCCCACACAAATATCGTTGGTATAAAGCTAACAATGACGCGGCATTGCCAATGGTTCTTATATGTACACGAAAGGAGTTTCCGCTTATTACTGTATCGCCCAACCTTTCCGCTTTGCCTGGTATTTATCATCCACTATATCGTTCATTTTTACGCATGTGCAATTCCAGCCCTTGATACGATAAATCCGGGCAATTCAATTTTTGCGATGGCGGCGCCTGCGTTAAATGTCGTCTGGATCTCGGCTGTGCGCGCTCTGGCTTTGGTAATGGGCATCGCGCATCCAAGTCTACATGTGGACATGTGCACATACCGGGAGCACTATTAACTGGGGGTATATCAAATACCGGGAGCACTATTAACTGGGGGTATATCAAATGGCTCTGGGCTTTAATGACCCTTCCACAGCCGCATCTGACCCTTGACCCCGCTACCAGCGGCACCCACGGGGGTTGGACCATATAATTGACCTCCGATCTCGCATCAAGTGGTACGGTGGTTACTGAGATGGCCTGGGATTCACCCAGACTGCCGGGAATCTAGGGCAGGACGCGGCCAATAGGCGACCAGGATACCATCCACGGTCCTCTATCAGAAGGCGGACAGGTCCTGAGCAAGAGAGGGTGGCAATGATAGCCACTCTCGCGAATACAAGTTTAACGACACTGTTCTCACGGCATGCAATGGTATTAACCGTGTCACCACAGAGTTATGATACCAAGTAGAAGATAAAAGTTGGTTTCTAAAAAGAAATTGTTTGTAAGCCGGGGTGGGGGGGGGGCAATCCCTGTATTTCACTGACTTGTCCCATTGACAATTATTGAACGGTGTAACATTCAGGGCCGCAGAAAATGTGTGTGTTGGATAATAAAAAGTCCCCAATTAATGATTTACATCGGGTTCGCATCCACCTGTGACTTCGATCTCAAGGTCAACTCAAAGTTCACCCGAACCAGGTATTCCTCCCGTCGCACTACAGACCTTGCATCCGGTCTATAATAACCAAGTGTGAGTTTTATCACACGATTTGGCGTCGATATTTACACGTTTCCCCATGAAATTGCCAGCTTCGTGTCACTTGTTGTACAGACATACTACACTTGATCCTCATGAAGACATAGGCGTAATACGACGAATTTGCAGCCTTTTCTGTTGCAATTTATTTAAGTATTCCGATTCATTTTGCGATATGAATGTAACCTTAACCTTACTTAGCAACGACATTTTTGGTAAGACTGTTGTAGAAGCTAATATCTTAGATTTCGAAAGACTTTGTCAGTCAGAAAAAAAATGTTTGACATACTTTTATTCATCATCAATAAAGCGTTGTCTGATTGTACCAGCGGCCACCCAGGCATTCAGAGTGATGGTGTCGCCCCCTGTCGTGTGGAGAGCTATTGGGGCTCTCCGTGACGTCATTGGGGCCGCCCCAATTGGCTGGGAGCCCCGGCGAGAGACTAAGAGCTTGGTAAGTGGGTGAGGTCGATCATGTCAATACCGCGGTCCTGGCAATAATACTTAATACAAAAGTCCTCTTGAGGCTACCGCCGCCACAGTAAGTCTAGACGTTATCCAATGTCCCCTTCACGGTCCACAGATACGGCAAATGCTGGATTGAAAAGCTGACGTGGATGATAGGGATGAAGATCTTTGAAAAGAAACTGTAACAATTGTTATTTTTCCCATTGAAGGACAACGCGTCCTCGTCTCTGCTATCGTTCAGCCATCGTTCACACAGGGCGCAAAGCAATGAAATCGCCATCGCAATAAGGAAGATGATTTTGCAATAATCGATAAGAAAGTCTTGGTATGATGTGCAAATTAAAGACGCGGAATTTGTGAAGCGTGGGTCGGTGAGGGTGGGTGTAGATGGGAGTGGGTGGCGTCGGGAAACTGATTGATCCACGCAGCCACCAGCTTTACTTGACATCAGGAACAGATTGTGTCTTGCATTAAAACGCATGTGACTAACTTGGGCGCCGGCTGTAATATAGTCTGCAGGCAGTATGTGAACAAAAATTTACGTTAGAAGCAATCTAGGGTTGGGACGCGCGTTTTTTTTTCAAATGTCAAGCAAAACAGATTTCTTTCTGGTTGATGAGAATGGCGACAAGGCGTGTGAGGAAAATGCAGCATTATAATCTTAAAACGCATTGGCGTGCTGGGATCCCTTGTTAGTTTAAATTGTATTCTACTTCAGAAGTGTTTAGTTGGAACCCCTTCCTTTTTAGTTGCGCTCGCCCCGCTACCGCCACCGCTCCATAAGGGTGACGTTCTTCACCAGTGTAGTCCTTTAGGCACCCCCTTTTACCCCCATAGCTCTGTACTAACAGCCAATATATATGTCTGCGCCAAACAAGATTATGGCGTGGCGGTCATCTTGAAATTACATGTTGATCTCATTGATAATAACATGTATAACATTTGGAGCAGGATACACATTTTCTATATTGATTGATATATTTGTTTCGCTGTGTAAAGTAAATGCAAGAAAAATATCCTGAACTTAAACTAGTGTTAGGTCACGGTGACCGTACCCTCATTGCGGCGGAGAGCCTCCAACTGTCGCCGACTACACCACAGAAGGCTGCTCACGTTGTAGGTCGGCTATTGGCCAACCGCGTCGCGAATCCTCTCAATAAACAACCTTTGTTTCCGCTACCAACAAGGGGAGGATGGATGAAGGTATAGCCTGTTGGATGAGGAATGTGTGCGAGAGTCACTATGACCATAAGCAGAGAGCAATTTGTTCTACGCTAATGTGTGTTGCTTATTGGTGCGGGTGGGACCACAGCGTCTGGCTGCGTATTATAAATGGCGGAACGCACTTGCTAAGTAGAGACCTATTTACCATTTGGCTTACACATGTCCGACGTCCCAGTCGGTCGGAGCGCCATGGCCGACGCTGGGTCCTCATATTGGGTATATAGGTTATGGACAAACGCTAGGTCCTCACATTTATATATATAGGCAAGTGAAGGCAAGCCACGGGCTGGATCCCACGCTACAGACGCCACGTCTTTCACCCGTCACCAGTCTAAAAGGCCTCCTCAAGATGTGTCGTTATTTGGAAACCAACTATATGACCCCATTTAGTGCAGCAACTCTCTCCCATTTGTATTACATTCTACACTCTAAGAGTACAGCGTAAGGCATATAATAATGTATTGACTTCATCCAAGAACATCGCGTCATATATTGCCGTAAGATTAAAAACGGATATGACTGTATGAGGCAGGTAATGTGACATCAAACCTGTACTTCACTTTTTTATATGAAGTTATATTGTAGGATTCCAGCTTATTCCCTTTGCGGATTCACCCCACCACTCACATTCTACACAGTCTATACATCATTATTTACACTAACCACGTGCGCAACCAATTGCCCATCAATCTGATTGTTGACATATCTTTTATCCAAGTGTAAAACTCTGGCTATAGCGGCCTGTATCTTTAAGAAGGACCCCATCTACATCGATCTTGACGAAGGACCTACAGATCGACCCACGTGGTCATCGCGATCCTTTGTAGACACATAAAAGCCACGGACAAGCGTTGTCAGTAGCAGGAATTTGCAAGAAGAAGCAATTCTCAGGAGAGTGTCGCGGATCAATAGATAGTTCTGGTGGCCTGGCGGGAAGGCTACTATGCCGACTAGCTGTAGACGAAATTCCGAGGTTAGCTGTTTTAATGTTCATTCCAACTAATGCGTAGATGACACCATCCACGTTTTGTTTTCCTCTTTGACCGGAGTTATTGCAAGGCATGCCTTATAAAATCATGATTAGTGGCAGATATACAGCCACCAGAAGCGTCCTGGTCCGCAGACTACCAGGCCTTTCTACAGTCTGGCCGTAGTTCATTGGGGACGTCGTATTAGCCAAGCGACGCCGGGAACCAGCCAGATCCAACGACGCCGGGAACCAGCCAGATCCAACTTTATGACTTGAGGGGAAGTGATTCCTGGCTGGTCACCGGCTCATTGATTTACAACAACACGTCGCTGACTGCGGAGGCCGGTCTAGAGACAGACAGACAATAACGACACTGTAACACCCGACCCAGAACCGACAGCAGAGTCGCCACCTACATGGTGAGTGATATCCCTGCGGTGTGGCGGGACATAATTAATAATATCAGTGGTTACAAGGTATGGTACCTCTGGCATCATTTGTCGAGCAGCAATTATGGAATCCGCACTGGTTCGCAAAAGTGTAGTTCCAGCCCTAAGAACAACACAAACAGTCCATTCTCAGGTAGTCCCTGGGCTCCGGTCAATTTAACTGGCCCCACGTGGTTTGCCTTTTAGGTCTCTTTGAGCACTTATAATCCAGTTCGGGCAATAAGAATGTCTGCTTTGAGGTGTCAGCTGTGACTTGTCAATGGGAATCACATCTGAATAGCAGTATTTTTTAAGATACTGGCTCAATGCTTCTTATTAACATGTATGAGATCTTCGCTTTTGCTTCTGGCTCATGCCGAGGGCGGAAATCTATATCAACAAATTACCGTCAGCGACAAAGACAACATCAATGAGTCATGTGCCTGTCTCTGATCATTACACTAGAGACGGCACCACATGGCTTTAATCTCCCCCGCCACTCCCCACTCCACCCCAGCGCTCACGCCGCCCATCCTCATCATATCATTTTACGTTTCCTTCCAGAATATTCGCTAATTAGAGAGTTGCTTGATACATAACCAAGACATATGTGCATAAATTCAGGAAAAAGTCGTCAAGGGTAGAGAATTTACGCGCCAGGCAATGTGGATGGGAATTGACGATTTATTTGTAAATGACGAGTCTATGGTGTATGGACTTCGCACACCTCGCGAAGTGAGTTTGTCGGTGTGTGTGTGGTGGTTGGGAGGGGGGTAAAATATTATTTTATTTAGCAAATTAAGGATTCTCTGGTAAACACGACAACAACTCAGTGACAAACCACTAAGAGATGTGTTTGATGTCATGCGTGGGATTGTAGTGGATGTCATGTCTGGGCCTGCTATAGCAGTGGATGTCATGTCGGGGGCTGTAGTGGATGTCATGTGTGGGATTGTAGTTGATGTCATGTCTGGGGCTGTTATAGTTGTGGATGTCATGTCGGGGGCTGTGGTGTTGTCATGCGCAGGATTGTGGTGGATGTCATGTCTGGGGCTGCTGTAGTAGTGGATGTCATGTCAGGGGCTCTAGTGAATGTCATTGGGATTGTAGCGGATGTCATGTCGGGGGCTATCACAGTAGTGGATGTCATGTCTGGGGCTGTCACAGTAGTGAATGTCATGTCGGGGGCTGTAGTGGACGCAATGTGTATGGCTGCAGGGGCCTGTGCAGAAATCCTTGAAAGCTGGGTACAATAAAATGTTCTACATCAGGAGCCGATACAGGAATAGGAAGACGGCGATCAGAGTGTGTGTGTGGGGGGGCGGGCAGGGGGGGGGGGTTCTGAACACAATTGCGCTGCACCTTAAGTACTATTTGCACACTTTATAATCGTTGGTCGGAAAGAACACAAAAACCACTAAGCTTGATGCATTGTGATATCTAAGGAGAGGGCACAACGTTTGAGAATGGGTTGGGGGCACAGATATATTTTAGGGTCTGAAAGCGGGGCCACTTGTCCCCCCCCCCCCCCGCCCCTTCTCCCCCCTGGACAGGCCTATGGGCTATAGTGGTTGTAGTTGATGTGTATGTTCATGTGGTAGGCGCGTAGCGTGACAAAGAGCTGCGCATGGGCGGACGTGGGCGATAAAACGTGCAATACGGCGCCTTAGAAATACCCAGGGCCACCCACGGTTCTTTCGGGTATCACACCAGTCATAGAGGTAACCATATAGAGGGAAATAAGCTCCAAATAAATGATGCCTAGAGTTGCCGTACGCAGCCAAGCTGCAAATTGAGTTCTGGAGCTAGCGACGTGATTAATGTACGTCGAGATGTGCCCCAGAGACAAAATAACCAGGCATCCAGCTATGACAACAGTCCCATTGAATCTTGAGGCAGTGCCAGCAATGTTCATCTCACAGCAAATTGCGTGCCAAGCCTTTTCCCATGATCTAATATTTGCCGCCTGAACCGTGGCTACATCTGCTGCACAATAGACATGGGTTGCAGATCTCAGGGGGCTGCAGCATCGAAAAGGCTGACCCAATATTTGCGAGACTGGGGATGTGGAGAGTGATATTCTTTGGCTTGCTTTGCAATTGTTTCCCAAAGCTGAATGGGGGAGTTCATTTAAGCTTGACGACACCAATTGGAATAAATATCTGCTTTATAGTCACTCATCTACCATAATTTACATTCAAATATAGCCAGTCAGGCTTACTGCATGGATGTTAAATGCACCGTCATGTGAGCCTCACTTCATCTTATCCTGGCCAATCGCCTCGCAGTGATCACTGACACAGAGCTCCAATATCACAGGCCCTACTCATTGCCAGAGAGAACAGAGAGAGAGAGAGCGAGAGAGAGAGAGGTGGGGGGGTGGGAGATGCGAGCGGGTTCAATCCCGGTTGGCACCTAGATCAGCATAAAATGAATACTGAAAGACAGTGACATGTTTTACGGGTGCTCATGCTCCGGAGACAGAAAGTCAAAGTGGAGATCAAGCCGGAGGATATCCATATCGTACATCGGTTGGATACAAAGTCCAAAGTCAATTCTGCGAGGCCAATAGTGGTGCGTTTTGCAAACAGAGACATAAAGAAACCTCAAAGGAACAGGCATCGTTATCTGCGACCACAGGTGCCAGGAGCAGAGCCTACTCTACAACAGGGTGAGACGACATGACAAGGTGGAAACAGCCTGAACATGGGATGAAAAAGTTTTCTTCAAAGATTCAACTGGAAAAGTCCATAAAATCAAATACGGACAAACAGTGGAAGATGCATTGGCTTAAAGACTGACATTAAATATGACCGTAACGAAGGTGATTATTCGCAAATCAAGGATACAGGTAAAAACAAATAAATAGAATATATCAATATACTACTGATATATCAGTATATCAAAGGCATATTAATTATTAATAATATCATATATAATACAGCAATTAAATAATATTACATATACTTTAAATAGAGGTACCAGCATGCAATATATAAGCTGATATAGTATACAGATTATATATACATGATATATACAAGTATTGGTAAATATCATGATATTTATTACAAAAGGGTACAAAGGTGTTCTATATACAAGGTATAACAATTTTATAAATAAATATCATGCATAAAAATTAGTGTATATAAACTGTAAAAAGATATATGCAGAAAGAAGCAATGCTGAACAATTGCAGATGAGTTGTATATATAACTTAGCTCGAGTTTACACCATCTGTTGTCAACTTGCCCAGAGTATATTGATACTGTTATTATGTTTATCACACTAAACTGGTCATTGTCACTGTATTGTAGTACTCCTGAGAGCATAATTCGGTACATATCGTTGCCACCATAGGTTGCACTGTCAAACACACTAAAATAACTTACAGAGGTACAAGAGTAACCGTTAGAAAAGTGAAGTGAACATGTGCACTAGGCCAGTTAACAACAATCGTCTGCTAAATGTTGAAGGGAAGCCCCACGGGAAAGCCCCAAACCAAAGCGAGGCTTGAGACATTCAAATAAAAAGGTACAGGGAATCCCGGTTCAACGTCATAAAAAATTGGCTGGTTCCGAACGTGGTGCACTAGTTAACCTGCACTCGCACGGGGAACAACAGCTGATCGAGGTCAACAACGAGGTTGAAACAGCCTGTCAAGGAAGACCGTGTTGATTCTGACGTGTAAACAGAACTACACAGTCATATATAAATTCGATCAGTGTACTTATAGATGGACTATATCAGTATTGGCGGTTGTGTACCCTAGAAGGTAACATGGTGGTGAATAGAGTTTAATAAGGAATTATGCAAGGAACAGCAACTGGTATTCTTGTCACCAGAAGTCGGGAAGTCATCTGATGCGCTGAACCGGGGGGCCATGTCTGGTTGCAACCCCACTCTGCTAGAGAGGGAGGTCTGTGAGACTACTAGATCGGGTCATAGCTATGGCCTTGGTGTAGCAGCTCTCATATTCATATCTGTGTTTTATGTACTGAATGTGTGTTTGGTGTGTCTATGCCTTGGGGAGGCATACAGAGAAAATCCACTCTCTATATAGTCTATATTACTGTTAAGCTTAATAATGTTACAAAATCAGTCTATTTTAAGCCACAACTGGTCTGATGATTATTATATATGTGTATAGCAATAGATAATCAGAAATGGATAATGTGTTTTCTGATTGAGATTTCAAGAGCTTGAGCCTCAATGTTAGAGGTCTAAGACAGAAATAGAAAAGAATATCAGTGTTTCAATGGCTAAAACAGAATAAGGCTAATATTGTACTGCTGCAGGAAACCCATATGACAACAGATATGGAAAAGACATACAAACATAAATGGAACGCCCCAATATTCTATTCACATGGGTCTTCCAATAGCAAAGGGGTAGCCATTCTACTAAGCCAATCGCTAGATACATCAGTGATGAATGTAATATAGAATTCACCTGATGGTAGGCTACTAATTATTGAAATCAATGTTCAAGGTACTCCCTTTAGGGTCATAAATGTCTATGCACCAAATAGTGAAGGAGAGCGAAGGGCTTTCTTTTGTGAACTAAGTAAATATAGGGGCTGTTGTGGATGTCATGTCTGTGGCTGTAGTGGATGTCATGTCTGTGGCTGTAGTGCATGTCATGTCTGGGGATGTAGTGGATGTCATGTTTGGGGCTGTAATGGATATCATGTCTGGGACTGTAGTGGATGTCATGTCTGGGGCTGTAGTGGATGTTATGTCTGGGGCTGTAGTGGATGTCATGTCTGGGGCTGTAGTCGATGTCATGTCGGGGGCTGTAGTCGATGTCATGTCTGGGGCTGTAGTCGATGTCATGTCTGGGGCTGTAGTGGATGTCATGTCTATGGCTCTGATATGTTTTACGATATTGTTTGTATTACTGTCTGAACGCAGGCAGGATTGTATTGCATCGGTTCCATGGAAACGATTTTAATTGCTTCGTTGGGAAAGATTGTAACATAATTTACATCACGCATTAGAATTAAATACGAAAAACATGCAGACGGTCATGCCGACGCAGTCCAATGAGCTGGGTGATAGCCCCCATGGAAAGAGTCTCTTTGCAAGCGAATACAAAGCTCTCTAAAACGACCGGTTCCTGCTTTAGTTCTGTAAACTATATCCTGGATGAACGGGTGTTGTGTCCGGGGGTGGGGGTATGGACTCCCGTCCTTGCCCCGCCCAAGTACCCATCCGGGTACTTGGGGGATCTTGGCTTTGACATCGCAACACGTTGATTATTTTCAGTGCTAAATTTTATTTTCTAAGGAACGAAAACTGGACTGGTATACATCGCTGTCGTCCCTAGCAGGGGCGGATCTAGGAATTTGCCAAGGGGGGGGGGGAGGGTTGCTCTCTGGAAACTTGCGACCGGGGGGCGGGGGGGTGTGCTCTCTGCCTAAAACTTGCGACCCGGGGGGGGGGTGCTCTCTTTTTGCCAAAGGGGGGCGGGGTTGCTCTGAAAACTTGCGACCCGGGGGGGGGGGCGCTGCTCGGAGAAGCCGACTTTAACAGTGTATGTTCAGGTTCCCAAGGGGGGGGGGGTTGCAACCCCCCTAACCCCCCACCCCCTGGATCCGCCACTGCCTAGACTCCCGTTCACTACTCGCCCGTCTGGATCACCTTGGGGAGCGCCGGTCCCGGCAACAGCGCCACCCGATCTCTGGCTCAGCCGAGCCAGCCAATCAGGTGTCAAGGGGTGAGGCTTAGTGACCTGTGGCGGGAGGACCAGCCGCCGCCACCCTCTCCTGCACATGTCACGCCCGGATACTACACAGGCAATTGGAAGCGTGTGTTCGCAATGTGGACGATTTGGACGAATCCCGGCTTTGGTAATGGCTAGAGAGCATGTTGAGCCGCCTAGACGGATGCGTTGGTTCTGGCACTAGGCGCTGGCAAAACAAAACGATCGGAAATGAAAAAGTCACTGTGGCTGGGGTCATCACCTCCTTTGATCAGAGACCAGTCCCTTGGACGTCACTGGGCTGACTGGGCCCCTAGTTTTGCTACTTTACGTTTCGCACAAGGGACGACGGGCCTCGGGCTGGAACAGGAGGCGCCAGGGCCTGCGGCAGTTGGCCTCAAGCAAAAAGGCATTACCGAGGGAGTTTGTGGAAGCTGACATTGGTAGTCCAGGTGATTATGTAGTCGGGTAATTATAAGACGCGGACAAAAAGACACTTATTATTATGTTTCATTGCGCTTATAGTAGGACTCCACGTGAGTATGTCGCCGGGGGTGTGGGGGGGGGCTGCTGTGGAGAAGGGAGGGGCGGGGGTGGTGGCAGAGACACGCGGACACGCTGTTTGCGCTCCGCCTTAGCTCAGTCTGTAACGGGTCAATTGCATGTTTTGCCACATAACAAATTGCATCTGCTCACAAACACGCCACTTTACAGTCAGCTAGTTAGACGGCTTGGACTTTTTGTCATGAATGAATCACAGGTAAGAACGTCATACCGGCATCGGAAAGCGTCCGTATCCGGCGTTGTGTCACGGCCGGTCAGCATTTTTAATGTCCGTACATGTTGCGAAGACATTATGTTCTGTTGCAAAAGGGCACTGAAGAATAGAAAATAGAAAGTAATCGTATTTCTCCAGTCTAGAAATAGATGGCAGGCTCATGCATATACCGATTACGTGCCGTCGCCCATGTCGCTCCTAAACTCTCCAATCGGTCTACGCGAACGAGCATTGCGATCCGGCTGCAATCATTCCACGTCAAGAAGCTTTACCCTGCGATAGCAGCGATGACCCTCACCTCCCCCCCCCCTCCCCCCGCCCTCCGCCGCCACCCAACCCCACGTAATTTTATCACCGCAGCCATTAAACGATAAATTAAAGTTATTTCAGTAATGCGTGCTCGCCATGTCGTCACAGCCCCAACGGCCCCTGAACAACGACATTAACTGGACACTAATCTACAGTCACGGGCGTCGAGCGTGCTTGCCACGTGGTTCAATACGACCTCCATTATCGCTCATGGGCGTGCCACTGTTTGGCCTCCTTCTTCAAGTACGTCACGAAGGTGACATGTCAGGGAGAAAAACAAGCATATTAACGTCCATAACAGTGACAGAGCGGCACTACCTTCATGACGCGCGCCTGGCTCAGGTTTTACACACAGTCGTCAATCTTACCTTTCAAATAAGAAACAATTGACATTGTAGTCACGGCTATCTGTTATCAAGCGGATGCGTGCAGGATGATGTGACAGAACGGTTCAAGTTCATAACGTGGCGAGAGTAGTGAAAGCTTTTCAAAGCCTGAAACATCGTTTGCTTATTCATTCTTCCAAAGACTAGAGGTCGCTGTATTGGCGCCGCGAGCACCATGTGAATCATATACGCAATGTTTGTTGACCACACTCCACAGACTTTTTATTTCATTACCTTTTCATGAGAAACACACATGACACCACACGCCACATCTGAGGTGAATACATGAGGTCTGCTCACGGCCATACTTACGTCCGGTCATAATCAGACATTCAGTTTTGCCTATCTTCTAGGATAGGTCGATGCTATTTTTTATTGTTGTGTGTCGTGTTACATGTGCTGTCCCCATCAGCGTTAACAGTGACGCAAAGGGTCGGTCATAGGCTTAGGTCATGCCTCTAAAGCACATAAAGCATTGCTCATTTCACACGCTGCCATCTTCCTCACACTCCGTCTTCGCCGCAAACACTGTTGCAAGATCTTATTTCGTTGGTACCATCTCCAGCGTTGGTGTTTTTGCGATATGGAAATATTTAGATCCCGCAAACAATGAATGCGGCGCATGTGAAATGTCTCGGCACAAAACCTCTCTCAGCGACCGTCAAATGGGGCAACCGCGTCGAGGGATTTTATTATCAGAATTAGAAAACTGCCTGACAGTTATTACCGACATGACCTTCGCAAGTGTCACACCCAAGACGGTTTCCGGGCACCATGGGGCGCCTTATTAATAATGGGAAACTGACGTCGGACCATGTGCAGTCTTTGTTCAATGGCGGCTAGGCCCCAAGCCGCGACGTCTTCGTTCTAACGGCTGCACCACAGAAGGTGGAAGGACACTTGTCTGTGGAAGATTTAATACATGTTAGACTAATAGGGTGAGGGTTGAGATGGTGGGTCCTACTGTAGGTAGAGAATGAAATCGACTGGACCTTGTATATAGGGGTAACACGTATGTACCAATGTCAGAAGAAGCCTATGCATAGCATGACTCAAGATGCAATATGTCCTTGGCACCATTTTTGAAAACATCGTATTCCGCCCAAAGCAGACTTTTGCAAGTAAATTTTTGCAAGCAGACGATTGTGTGCAAGGCTCGCGGTCACGTGACTTGCTCAAGGTCGACGCTTGAGTGGTCGTCAGGGTCCATGGTAAGTAACTACCTGACTGGTCAGGAGACATCGAGACAAGGTCGCTATTAGGGGGTGAGATGGAGTGGGGCACGCCCTCTACTGCCTCATCAGTGGGCCAGACGCCATTATCGCCTTGGTACGGTGGGATCAAGCCATCATATACCACAGCGGTGAGGTGACATTAATGTTACCAGTGGGTCCCCGCTGACATTATACAGTACCTGGAGGCTAATATGCGGGTGTAATATAACTGTGTAATAGTGAACAATGAAAAATAATAAACAATAAACAATTGCAGACTATTAGACTGAGAGGAGACGGTTAATACGCCTGGGCTCGTTTCATCAGATATACTCGATATAGTAACGTTCTAAATCATCGGCTTGCCTTGATTTTGAATGCAGCTATTTGCCAATGGAATTCTCCCGCACAAACATCGCTGTTATAAAATTAACAGTGACGCTGCATTGACATTGGTTAGTATATCTACACAAAAGGAGTTTCCGCTTTGGTATTGAATCGTCCAACCTTTCCGCTTTGCCTGGTATTTATCTTCCACTATATCGTTCATTCGTACGCATGTGCAATTCCAACCCTTGATAGGACAAATCCGGGCAATCCATTTTGTGATGGCGGCGCCTGCGTTAAATGTCGTCTGGAGCGTGGCTGTGCGCGCTCTGGCTTTGGTAATGGACATCGCGCATCCAAGTCTCTTTTTATATCAATCTCATCAATCACCACGGTGAGGCGGTAAGCAACTGTACTTGGCCCTCATACGGCACTGTTTCGTGCCACGTGCTTCGTCATCGAAATCGATTGCAAATATGTCATGCTTCTAAAACGTTAAACGTAAAACAGTGGTAAAACAGACCATTGAACGAGCTGCTTTAATGGAATATGTGTCATTAAATAGAAAAAACCTGAAATAGATCGCTGCAATCGTCCAGCAGTGGCGATGGGTTATTGCTAATCACGCTTCGGTAACACATATGCTTTTCATTGATTCGTCATGAGCGGCTGTGCCCATGACCTTCAGCTCGTTAGTCACGACTTCCGCGCCGCTTGGTACCATATCACGTCGGTGACATATAGAGCCAAACGAAATACCATCGATTAACTAGGAAGTAAAATGCGCAGTGTGGGCGATTCGTGTGCAAATAGGCGTCAATGGTATCAGCTGACACTGACAACTGAGACCGATGTGGTCCGATCAGGCTTTACCGCGACCTCGAACTGTATCGAATAATGTGGCAAATCCATACAGCTATATCTTGCAAGGATAAACAGTGCACACGAATTGATTTACAGTAACTGTAAATCAAATATAAATAAGCTTTGGATATAACTCACTGAACACTTTATACGGGTCACCCGCATCTGAACTACTACACTGGTGGGGAGGCTGGGTGGGGGTGGGGGAGGGGGGGTTCAAATTAGGGCTAGCGTGCGGGTGAAGAGGAGAATAAAAACACCCACCTGTACAACCGCCTGATGGCTCTGAAATATCGGCTCGCAACGAACCCGAACTCATACCACATACCCAAGTATGTGAGATACATTCGCTAGGATCGGGCTGCGATAGCCTTCGATCTGTCTACTCATTCCATCAAATTAGGATACAGACGAAATAAGTTTACGCTGTGGTGTGCCCTAAGCACATCTTAGCGGTTGTCGAGATGGGGATCGGAGAAAGATCTGGGCGTGTTTGACCTTCGGGGACGGCCCTTTAACCCCGGCGTCGGCACCAGCATTGATTTATCACAGCGACACATTTTACATCCATACAAAACGTAAACTCGGATGGTGGGTGTCCTTGGTGGTCAACTGGGTGCATCCATGTGTGTGTGGTGCGCCGTACTCCAGATCATTAAGATGGAGGTTACGAAGCACAAGACGCCTGCAATCATTATCGTGGCTCCCCGGTTTTTTACGGTGACCTTAATTATTGTGTGGTTGTTTTATGCTCATTATTTGACGGATGCAGTTTGCGATATAACCGACGATGCCTTATTTCTCGAAATGTGTTCCTGATTAGAAATTAGAAAAATTCAACCGGACGCCACGGTTTATGCACATATGAACGATCATTTCCTCTATTTAAATAGACGGGTGAGAGCGTAATTTTCCTAGTGAACCCCACGATCACCAAGAAATACCAGAACATGTCATTGGTGAGCGTTCAACACACTTCTGTAACTGATTTACTGTAGTGTCGCGGCTATTATCCGCTCTGATCACCATGTGAAAGAGGGATTTCGAGGGAGAGATAAAGATTTATTTCTTTGATATCATGTTTTGCAATATATTGATAGCGATGCGTCATGTGTAACTTTGGGCCCTCAACTATCAGACATGAGACACCTATTCATAATGATGTAATAGAGCGGTTTATCGCTTTCCTGATTCATTAGGCAACCATCTGTCCGTAATAATATTACGTCAAGGCCATTTGACTAATGACACCGGTGTGGTGTGCATTTGGATAAGCAATATTTATTCTAAACTTCGGATCATGGCAAATTTGCGCCAGATTCTGGTTTCTTCTGTTGCCGCATTGGTTTCTGCTAAAGCCTTAGAATAAATATCCTCTATACCAGGAAAGTCCGGTCGAAAGAAAGGCCACCCCATCGATCAGTTACAATTGGTAGTTGGCTGCTCAATGCTATGTTCTTCGGTATGTAGGAAGATAAACACAAAGTAAAGACGCCGCCGGGTCCAAACCGTCACTGTGTCAAAATTGGCAGCCGTGTCCCAGTATGAGCGGTATCAAAATGGTCACTGTTTCCAAATGGCCATTGTCTCAAAAATGGCCACTGTGTCAAAATGGTCACCGTGTCAAAATGGCCATTGTGTCAAAATGGTCAGTGTGTCAAAATGGCCACTGTGTCAAGATGGTCACTGTGTCAAAATCCCCAGTGTCAAAATGGTCACTGTCAAATTGGCTACTGTGTCAAAATAGCCACTGTGTCAAAATGGCCACTGTGTCAAAATCACCAGTGTCAAAATAGCCACTTTGTCAAAATGGCTACTGTCTCAAAATGGCCATTGTGTCAAAAAGGCCACTGTGTCAAAACGGCCATTGTGTCAAAATGGCCATTGTGTCAAAATGGCCACTGTGTCAAAATGGCCACTGTGTCAAAATGGCCACTGTGTCAAAATAGTCACTGTGTCAAAATCACCAGTGTCAAAATGGTCACTGTCAAATTGGCTACTGTGTCAAAATAGCCACTGTGTCAAAATGGCCACTGTGTCAAAAATGGCTACTGTGTCAAAATAGCCACTGTGTCAAAATGGCCACTGTGTCAAAATGGCCATTGTGTCAAAATCACCAGTGTCAAAATGGCCACTGTGTCAAAATGGCCATTGTGTCAAAATCACCAGTGTTAAAATCGCCACTGTGTCAAAAATGGCAGCCGTGTCCAAATATGAGCAGTGTCAATATGGCCACTGTTCCGAAATCACCACTGTGTCAAAATGGTCACTGTCAAAATGGCCACTGTGTCAAAGTGGCCACCGTATCAAAATGGCCACTGTGTCCAAATCACGAGTCTCAAAATGGCCACTGTGTCAAAGTGGCCACCGTATCAAAATGGCCACTGTGTCCAAATCACGTGTCTCAAAATGGCCACTGTGTCAAAATGGTGTCAAAATGGCCGCTGTGTCCAAGTCCCCGGCGTCTACACGTCTCCTTCTCACCCAGACCGCCTACTGCAGAGACACAGGTGGGCTCCGCGTGGACACCATAGCGACTGAGACTATTTAGGTTTTACGTTCCCCAATGCAATTTTGGTCACTTGCTGAAAATAAACAGGCCTTTGCGGATCCGACTTCCCGACGTACATCTGGAGTGAAAGCCGTGATGTATTCTACAATAGCCATGCACCTGCACAGTATCCCCGCATAACCTTGTGTCTCTATCTCTACAGCCCCCCCCCCCACCCACCCACTCACCTCCACCTTCTGCCTAATAATAAACTGAACAACAAAGCCAACAATTAATCACCATATCACGGGTTTCGGGCTGTTTCATGACTCTGATGAAGGCAGTCCTCCAGTGAGAAAGGAAACAGAGACCAACTCGTAAGCTAATCAATAATCTCTTGAGGGATTCAATAGAAAGCCATTAGCAGCGGTATGCCAGCGATGGTCGTGCTGATTGCCGATTGCTGTGTGACATATGTCATGGGCTCTTCGTCCATCCTCCAATGCCACGAGAAATGTCACAACATCTACATTAGCGGAACCGTTTATCCCCCCGGCAAGAGGCACCGTTTAGTCCCTCAGGCCAGCGGCACCGTTTAGTCCCCCCCCCCCTGGCCAGCGGCACCGTTTAGTCCACCCCCCCCCCCCCCACGGCCAGCGGCACCGTTCAGTCCACCCCCCCACCTCCCCGGCCAGCGGCACCGTTTAGTCCACCTCCCCGCCCCCCCCCGGCCAGCGGCACCGTTTAGTCCACCTCCCCACCCCCCCCCCCTCCGGCCAGCGGCACCGTTAAGTCCACCCCCACCCCCTCCCCCCAGCCAGTTTCGCAGTTTGGTCCGACCCCCCACCCCCGGGCCAGTCACTCCCCAATCGGCTCTTGTTGCGTTACCGGCTGACATTGGTTACAGCGACCAATGCTATAAAGACCCGGATATTGCCCCTACCAGAGTTTCCCAAGATCGAAACTCACTTTGTGACGTGGGGAGAGACCTTTCAATGTATCCCACAATGGGTAACCGATGTGATTCTATTTGCTGGGCCTAACAGGCGGCAATTCGATCCATGTGATCGTAATATGGACCGTCTGAAATCAGATTCCGACTTGGTATCATATATTATTAATTTAGAGCAATTGAGACAATGATCCTGGCCCAGTGTCTGTGGCATATTGACACTGATCCTGGCCCAGTGTCTGTGGCATATGGACACTGATCCTGACCCAGTGTCTGTGGCATATGGACACTGATCCTGGCCCAGTGCCTGTGGCATATGGACACTGATCCTGGCCCAGTGCCTGTGGCATATGGACAATGATCCTGGCCCAGTGTCTGTGGCATATGGACACTGATCCTGGCTCAGTGAACTGTGGCATAGGGACACTGATCATCGCCCATTGCCTGTGGAGCAGCTGTCAGATTGATAAACGCTTCACTCATTTGGCGGAGATTGTAGAGAGGCGGATTAGTGGCGTTGCCATTGGAATGGTGGTCTGTTTCGATGCTAGTATATTATGGCTTATCGCGGGGATAGCACCATCTTCATGTTGAGCGCTTGACACTCATTTATGACGGATTTGCTTACAAATTAGGCAAATAAATTATCACATAGACCGACAGATAGTGGACAATGAATTGATCTGATTTAACAAGTGTGTACAAATACAGATTCAAGATTTGAGATTTAAAATCATTTATTTGTGAAGCAATTGATACGTATGCATTGGAAAAAAGTAGATAATGCTACTTTGACACAGAAAACTCTTATTAAGGCAAAGGAACCGCCAGCATCAGAGCCACCTGGATTGTGAAAAAAAAAGAATATTATATCAAGGTAAATGACGCATTCAGAAAGAAAAGTTTCCAGCAATATAAGCAACTTGTGTCATTAGTTGATGTATACTTGTTACTGTATAATTAACATGTCTTATATGATGTACTGTTAACCCTGGATTAAAAGCCCAATGAAATAAAAGGGGTGGGGGCGGGGGCTACTTTACCGTTAAACATAAATAACAATTGTAAACAGTGCAATTCTCAGAATAAGTACGGAATAACGATATCATCTAAAGGGCCATTTATTCTAACCCTTGTTGGTCCCCTGTATAATGCAGTGCACACATGGGAAATGTTGTCTAGCGGTCTGTGATTTCAACTGGCTATCTGGCCCTTAACAAATATCCATGTACTTCTTACAGCTTAGAGAGTCGGACTAATTATCCGTTCAGTAAGTGTACTTTCATCCCAACATTGGCCGCTGTGTGACTGACCATTTGTCCTGGCCGCCCCCAAGAGACGACCTCCACACGGAATCAACTGGGATTCAAACCCAGCGCAACGCCACCAAGGTCACGACACGGCCAGCTTCGAGGCGATCACGCAGACGGCTGGTTTGAGGTCTTTAAGGGCATTAAGGTCCTCTCCTCAAGCCCTGTCCTCAAGTCTGGCCTGTCAGACAATGGACGGACGTTAGTATGTAGCGTGCTGCCCGTCCCTTGGCAAGGAATGTTTGGCCTGTCAGACAAGGGACGGACGTTAGTATGTAGCGTGCTGCCCGTCCCTTGGCAAGGAGTGTTTGGCCTGTCAGACAAGGGACGGACGTTAGTATGTAGCGTGCTGCCCGTCCCTTGGCAAGGAATGTTTGGCCTGTCAGACAAGGGACGGACGTTAGTATGTAGCGTGCTGCCCGTCCCTTGGCAAGGAATGTTTGTCCTGTCAGACAAGGGACGGACGTTAGTATGTAGCGTGCTGCCCGTCCCTTGGCAAGGAATGTTTGGCCTGTCAGACAAGGGACGGACGTTAGTATGTAGCGTGCTGCCCGTCCCTTGGCAAGGAGTGTTTGGCCTGTCAGACAAGGGACGGACGTTAGTATGTAGCGTGCTGCCCGTCCCTTGGCAAGAAATGTTTGGCCTGTCAGACAAGGGACGGACGTTAGTCTGTAGCGTGCTGCCCGTCCCTTGGCAAAGAATGTTTGGCCTGTCAGACAAGGGACGGACGCTAGTATGTAGCGTGCTGCCCGTCCCTTGGCAAGGAATGTTTGGCCTGTCAGACAGAGGACGGACGTTAGTATGTAGCGTGCTGCCCGTCTCTTGGCAAGGAATGTTTGGCTTGTCAGACAAGGGACGGACGTTAGTATGTAGCGTGCTGCCCGTCTCTTGGCAAGGAATGTTTGGCCTGTCAGACAAGGGACGGACGTTAGTATGTAGCGTGCTGCCCGTCCTTTGGCAAGGAATGTTTGGCCTGTCAGACAAGGGACGGACGTTAGTATGTAGCGTGCTGCCCGTCCCTTGGCAAGGAATGTTTGGCCTGTCAGACAAGGGACGGACGTTAGTATGTAGAGTGCTGCCCGTCCCTTGGCAAGGAATGTTTGGCCTGTCAGACAAGGGACGGACGTTAGTATTTAGCGTGCTGCCCGTCCCTTGGCAAGGAATGTCTGGCCTGTCAGACAAGGGATGGACGTTAGTATGTAGCGTGCTGCCCGTTCCTTGGCAAGGAAAGTCTGGCCTGTCAGACAAGGGACGGACGTTAGTGTGTAGCGTACTGCCCGTCCCTTGGCAAGGAATGTTTGGCCTGTCAGACAAGGGATGGACGTTAGTATGTAGCGTGCTGCCCGTCCCTTGGCAAGGAATGCCTGGCCTGTCAGACAAGGGACGGACGTTAGTATGTAGCGTGCTGCCCGTCCCTTGGCAAGGAATGTCTGGCCTGTCAGAAAAGGGATGGACGTTAGTATGTAGCGTGCTGCCCGTCCATTGGCAAGGAAGGTCTCGCCTGTCAGACAAGGGATGGACGTTAGTATGTAGCGTGCTGCCCGTCCCTTGGCAAGGAATGTTCGGCCTGTCGGACAAGGGGCGGACGTTAGTATGTAGCCTGCTGCCCGTCCCTTGGCAAGGAATGTTTGGCCCTGTCAGATAAGGATCAGACGTTAATTTGTAGTGTGCTGCCCCCTGCCCTCCCCCTACCTTTGGCAATGAATATCTGGCCTCTGTGCCAACGGGCGAACGTTAGTATATGTAGAGTGTTGTGCATGCATTGGCAAGGAATGTCTGGCCTGACAGACCGGTGACAGACCAATTGAGCCCTCGGGAAGGGCCGGCAGATTACTCTTTTTAAATGAATCTGGGCTTGATGGCGACGATGTTCACTAAGATGGTAAAGTAAAAACCTCCTTGACGCTTGTATAACCTGACATGGACTGCGTTCCCCCGTTGTGCAAACCACGAGCTATTTGGTGCATTACAACTGATTGGGGGCTCGCTCACGTTGCTCATAAGGCACCTGGAAACCAAATCTCGCCCACTAAGTAACAAACATTGGCTTTACTCTGACAGTAATACCAACACGCTTACGACGTGTGCACAACAGGAAAGGAAACTTTTAGTCCCAAATGGTACCTTATCCAGGATTACTGGGATATGCCCTGGACCACGGTTGAAGGCTTTGGAGTCTTGTGGGACAAACCCCATCTTATGCCGTCATATAAACAAGGTTAAGTTTCGGACATCGCACTCGTTGTAATTATACCAGGATTGGCAGTTTATATCTCATTCTGCCTACAATTGACATGTCGCTTGGCAAGCAAGGTTTTATTATAATATTCGATCAAGTCGAAAAATGCGTTGGTTTGGTGCCGCGAACATAGCCTCGGAAAGCCGGGCGGAGAGTGTGATGCATGCGTGAATGCCGACTTGCAGGGCGAGCGATCAATGATAAGGAATGTTTATCTGTTTATATTGTCCATTTATGGCGTGATGGAAGCACGATGATGGGCGAGAATACGAATGAGAATGGCCATGGATTGGAGTCAATGAAAACAATGGCAGTATCCACGGTGGTCAATGCCCAGGCCTCAACTATACTTAGCCTGATCAAACATAACAGGTGATTTGTTTTCGATTTGCAGCATGCGTGGGGCACAAGTGTGACATGAAAAGGTGCTTTGAGATGCTCTATGACGTCATTTGTATGGCACGAAGCTGATGAGCAAGCAGAGACCCATGACAACGAAGTGTTTCATTGAAGATTAAAACTCACTGCGGCCATCTTGCATAACCGATCACGTGGGTGGTCTCCATGTCTGTCGTAATACCAGTTCCTTCTGAGTAGCGGCTTCAATATCGCTAGCAATAGTTAACGGTGTATTTCGCGCACGGTCGAGTAAACGTTGTTCTGGTGCAACGACATTTTGCATTGTTTTATAAAGAATAGATGCACTTTAATGTATGATGTACTATATTATCTAGACAAGGCTACTAGTCTGCGAAGTCTGGTAGCTTACCACCATGCACTAGTGCAGTTAGATGTGTGTTATTCGAACTTGAACCTATGTCGAATGTCTTCAAACTGAAAATTAACTACGGGATAGTACTGTAGTTACGCTCTATCCTGTATCAAACTGCCTGACGTAAATGTCTCCGATAAGTAAGACAAGGTTGATAACAACTTGAGCCGCATAATGGAACTGAATATTTAGTTCTCATTGTAGAATAATTAGGACGTTCTTCAAATATCCATGTAAATAAAGGGGTAAATAAAATCAAACTATCTGGTTATATGTAACGTTCGAGTGAAAAGTATAGAATTGGACAATTAAATATCTTAGATGGCCCCAAAAAAAGACATGTTTAAGAATGGGTCATTTGCGGACTCTTGGACTACACTTGTTAAAGCGCGAATATGTTTACTACTGTGGATGGATGAATACCTACTTATAACATACCGCTCAAATCCTATACATCAGTTAGCAAAATACACATAACGCCATCCGTCTAATGATTAATAAAATGAGAGACGGCTCGCCCCGGTGTTGGAGAAGATGGTTCATTGATTGTGTAAGAGTGGGTGTACCCCATGGCCTTGTCATCGTTAATCACGACCCTCTCGCCGTGTGTCCAGATAGCATCCGGTGAGATATGAAGACACTCTGTATCCCATCGATTAATACGAGACCAACGCAGCCAGCGGGGTGGGGGTGGGGTGGGGGGTAGTTTGCTGGTGGCTTTGCGAATCCTCGGCAGCTGTCTGCCGCAGCTGTAACCCTAGAAGCCTGATTAGATGTAACCAGACCTTGTAACTCTGAACTCGATCAATTTATTTTATGATATCCCCGTAGCCATCTCTGCCATGGATCAATATTTTGTTATGAATTGATTTCAGTGCAGCTGGAAATAATTTAAGATAATGCCAAAATAAGTAATTTTAGGATTTTGTTGCCATTCGATATCTTCCCTTTATTAAAATAAATGATAGTGACCACCGCATCAACATTAACCAGACTATATTTGAAACAGCAGCATAACAGTTATATGTGTTGCGGCGGGTTCAAACAATGGGTAAGTCTACTTTATTGCCTTTGTAAATTCTGATTTTCCCGTCGACATGGTAGCGAACTGCTTGTGGTCTTGCGGCCTATCACCAATTGTCCTGTAATCTTCTCCCGCAATGTATTGCTGAATCCCGTTGGCCTCTGGTAAATAAGACCACTCGCCCAACCTTCCAATTAGTTGTATCTCGTACCGGACACATGCAGCCACGTAATCCACTGCGTACACACAGACCACCGCGATCCAATCCAATAATGGCTTCGCTGAATGTCTTCTCCAGACTTACCTAAGCCAGCTCCCCGCCAGCGACGTAGGGCCGCTGCTGCCACCGGCTGCCTATAGCCTCAGGCAGAAGCGTCGTCTCCCTCTTGACCATCCTCTCTATGGAGTGACGCGCGTCTCAACTTCCATCACCGTCATTCCTGTCCATTGTTTATGGGCGCCCAGTAATCATTCAGCGGATCAGGCAAATGGTGTTTTTTTTTAAAACAAAATCCGTTGGTGGGGTACCGGAAATGACGTTGTGGATCACCGCCACATGTAAAAAGACGGGATGGGGCTGGGACTGGGGCCGGGGCTGGGGAGGGTGGGGGGTCGCCCAGAGCAAGCCGCACGAGAGCGCTAGGAAGCCTCCATGAGATGACGCGACAGGTATATGCTATTATTCGGTCGAGTAAAGTAGCAATGTGATATTGCTTTATTATTCTCAAAACGTTCACTCTAAAATTAATTTCGACATTAAAGAACATAACAATATTGCACAGGCGTCGTATTAACCAATCTTTGTATATGAGGTAAACTGTTAAAGATAGAATGACATCAATATCATGATTAGCGCTACCAATGAATAGATCGAAAGCTGTTATATTTATAGGCGAGGCGGTTTCTATTATACTCCAGATAATCTTTGCTCTAGGGCAATCATATAAAAGATGGATTATATCATGTATACTGTCACAAATCGTGCATTGATCGCACCATTGATCGCACCATTAAAATAGTACCCAGCGAGGCTGTATGTTGCCTGGGTTCACTATTAAGTAGGCGATGTCATTAACATTGATGAACAACGCGATAAACACACTATTATGGATGCTCCTGCCGTGGTTAGGTTTCATCGGGTGTTTGGAGGTGGGAGGCCATGTATTTGCGCACCGTCAGTACATCTACAATATCATTGCACCGCGATGAGGTGGGGTGGGTGTGGAGGGGTGACAACGACTGCGCTGCTGAGGTCGATGGGGGTTCATCCCCCTATAACTTCCTGTTGGAGAGGGCTGAGGCGTGATGGACGAGGTTGGGTTAATATCTGTAATTATATCTGCAGCACTATGGTTATAGGATAGGTTATAGGATATTGGGTGTGGGGTCATATTATAGAGACGAGAAGGCTTCAATGGAAATTGCCGGAAAGATACGAGGACGACTTCGAGGCTTGGCTAATTGGCTCAAATTAGGCTCTTGGTCGTTAAATACCAACTTTTGATTTATACCACGGCCTCGGCAGTTAATTAAAGTTCAGTGCACCTTGAGTAATTACCCACAGAAAACAAACCTTACGTTTCGATCATATCAGTCCATGGACTATTTTCAGCTTGATTTGTAGCCATGTTTTCCACGAAAAAAAGCATCTTTATTTTACATAGATTGGAGGCTGAACGCACTGTCATGGTCTTTTTTTATGAGGAGAGTTATCATGCGAACCCAATCATAGGCGTCGTCAAACGACTGCCAATAATCGTTATCATGCACAAAAACGATAAGCTCATGAAGCGGTGTACAGTGTTCAGAGGATGGCTGCAAATCCCCTATTAACGTATGGTGCCCTAATTTCGTCAGTGTCCTAATTTCGTCACCAACAAATAACATCTGCCATCTTCTCTGACAAGCACATCTCAGTCGTAACATATGTTTTCGTACAATGTTTAATCTTTTTACAAATATATTACTCTTTTCGAAATATAAGGCGCTAAATGGAGTGCTGTAAGTTGGTACCCTGATTTGGGACATCTAAATGTTCGTCTCGTTAAGAAAGAGCATCACTTGCACAAGCCATTTTTTTATATCTAAGCGATAATGGAGGGGCGGCTATTTCGTGCACGTGCAGGAGAAACCATTCCTCGTGTTTAGTTGTATTACTATACAAAGATACTTAATTTTCAGTGTTTTCTGGGGCTTCAAAGTTGGTGACGATATTGGGGCACCTAAAAAGGCCCTTTTGACCAAATAAATTCACCTTCTGCTTCAAGTGCCCCTAATTTCGTCGGGGGTGTCCTATTGTCGTCACTCAAGGGACGTATCAGAAAGGTGACAGAGGTGTAGCTACAAGACGGGATTCAGGAAGCGGTGGTACCGGAAAGGTGATAGCGATGTAGTCAAAGACAAGGCGCACGAAGGGAAGGTACCGGAAAAGTCACAGCGGTGTAGTTGGAGACAAGGCGCCGGAAAAGCAGGTACCGAGAACATAACAGCGGTGAAGTTAGAATGGAGGGCGTAGGAAGGGGAGGTGCCGGAAATGTGACAGGAGTATAGCTGGAGACAAGGCGCAGGAAAGGGAGGTACCAGTAAGGTGACTGCGACGTAATTGGAAGACAAGGCACAGAAAGGGAAAGTACCTAAACGGTGATAGCGGTGAAGTTAGAGTGGAGGGCGCAGGAAGGGGGGCGGGGGGGGGAGGGGTACCGGAAAGGTGAAAGCAGTGTAGTTAAAAGACTGTGTGCAGGAAGCTATTACTTCTTTAAGTGGCACTGCCCTGCCTCCTTTAGAAACATTACGCAAGGTTGTGTGGGCGAATCACTCTTTCCCGGGTTAAAAGAAAGAGTACTCTTGTTTGCTTAACGGTTTTTGTGGTGCAGACAATGGGCGCATTACTTATACATAACAACCCCCTTACAATAGCGGACACTAACAGTTTAACGGTTGATTGGAACTGGCGAACAACAAGACCATATATGACCCCTAGAAGCGCACCGGTCGTGTTTACCTGTCTGGTGCGGTGGAGTTCTCCCCTGTATATGCCACTGCAACAACAGAGACAAATCGACACATCTTAAAACGCATGGTATGTATCCGGGGCGTATGGATTATTTATAATTTAGTCTGAGAGGCAACGAATTTTAGCGATGCCCTCTCCGCACTTCAGTCAGTACAGAGGTGATCACCATGGTGACTAAATACAACAATCCTCGTTGTGTTAGTGGCATGGCATCGCGAGTCCGGAGGGCATTAGGGGGCATTGGGTGCAAACGGACCTGCGTTTTCAAATAGAAACAGATTGAGTTAGGGTAAATGAAGCAGTTCCGGAACAGAGGCTTGTGAGATTCTGGCTCGACCTTTTCAATATTAAGTCTTCTTTTTGTTTGGGGAGGGGGAGGGGGGAGTGTGGGGGTGTTTGGCGTTGGGTGTTAGGTGGCGGGTGCGGGGTGTCAATGGCGTGCCTCTATATGAACCCATATCCTCTTCATGCATGCGAATATGTACATTATAAATAGGATTGGTGTTATATACGCGCACCATGGACATCACATTCGGACAATCAGATTCCCATTATCGCATTTCATAACACACTGTTTGGACGGGCTCACTAGGATATATCATTCAGATCCCTAATGTCTCATGCGTGTCCGTCATCATTACCATTATCTTAATCCGCCGTTCGCTCGTATTGTGCATATGGCGACAGAAATACAATGCAAATACCAAGGGAAAGACGACATCAATGCCAAAAGGCTGGGAACCACCAACCCAACCGAATCTTAAGTTATCTATGGCAATTTTCATTTCATCATGCCAAGTTATCCCGTACTAATATATCGACATAGCGAAAAACTCTCTTTATAGACTATGAACACATCGACCGCAATCTACACGACTTGATTGAGAAAAAAAATGTTGTTCCCTTTTTCGTTGCAGGTTTTCCCCCTACTGGTAATTTTGTTGAGAAAATGGGATATGGGTATCCGTTTTTTGTCGATGGTGCTCCGCTGGGCAATGCAAGTGGAGCGGAAAGTCAGTTGCAATGCTTTCCTCCGTAAAGTCTCATCGATGAAATCTCATTAACGATTTTCTGACGAGAGGTATCTGGCGTTTCATTTTTCACGCGATTCGTTCAATCTTGTCTTTGACATCCCGGGATGGGAATAACTCTAATCTCCATTACCTAACTGCAACCATCTCTTCACAAGAGATTTTTCTTTGGCGCCAATATATCATCAACTCCAAGCATATATGTGCCACTCGCGTTCTCGCATTCTCGCCTGGCACAACCTGAGGCGAGATCGCGAGAACGCGAGAATGCGCGAGGCGAGAACGCGAGAACGCGAGAATGCGCGGGCGAGAACGCGAGAATGCGCGAGGCGAGAACGCGAGAATGCGAGAGTGCGCGAGGCGAGAACACGAGAATGCGAGAATGCGAGATTAATCACGACGTGCGCTTACCTAGAGAAAGAAAACTGTTGGTCTGAAAGGAAGAAGACGGGCAAAATAAAACGCGTCAATGAGATGGCGGGAATAGAAAAAAGAAACCTGATGGAGAGAGATAGTCCCAGAATTTTGTTGGGGGGGGGGGACCGAGGGTGTCCACTATTTTTTTTTACCGAAAGGACGGGGTCGCTACCTCAGACAGCCTTGCGTAGAAAAAGGGCATTCATGCTCCATAGGGACACTTGAAACTATGTCGACTCGAACAGTCCTTAGGGGGGGGGTCTAACCACTAGGTCGGGTCTACAACATATGTTGGCTTTGCGATGTATTTCGTCGGAAAACGCGACTTTACAGTGTATTCTCAAGTTTCCAAGTGTGGGTGGTTTGCACCCTATGTACCCCCCCCCCCTCCCAACTAGATCCGCGCCTAGCTGCCATCTCCGACGGTATTAGGCTCACCCACCTCACATGGCTTTCGCTGTTATTAGTCGTAATTTGGACAACCCGGTTTCGATCGTTACCCTTCGCTGTTTACTGGAATATCCTTTGGAAAGAAATGTATACTTTATTTAGGATTTATTGTTATGGGAAATTCAGTTGCAGATAAAAAAGGCCAAAAGGGCGTTGACACGTTGATCGTTCGGTTATTTAAAGCAAATATGTTCTATCAATTGACTGTCAAATTAATACTTTATGGAGCAAATTAGGAGGATGGCGTCTTCATTGAAGGCAGTCGTTGCATGAAGAGGCATGGAGATAATGATAAGCAATACTGTAATATACACAAATTGCACTGAAACAATATTGCAGCGAAGAGGTAGTTACGCATACATCCGTTTTTCACTCATTTTCCTCTTCGTGCATATTCTAAACTAATTTATCTATCACGCCTTGTGGGTCAAAATATGGACCACATATCATATCTCGGGGTGCATATAGACTCTCCGCTGAACTTGCGTGGACGAAGTTTCAAAAGATACTAAAATGACCGTCGCGAATATAAGAATTTTAGTCATCTCTGTGTGCATTTTCAGCGTACGCATGCACCGTTACCAGAAGTCAGCTCTGTTACCACACATGTTCCTTATTCCCATTGGCGGACGGTTCACGACTTTTATAATTTAGGAATGACCGTCGCTGACGTAAAGCAGGCGAAGGTATGTATTTAAGCCACTTCTGTTGTGCATTCTCAACAATTGATAACACGCATGTCAGCCCTGCTCCCAGATGTCAGCCTGTTACCAGACGTCAGCCCTGTTACCAGACGTCAGCCCTGTTACCAGCTGTCAGCTCTGTTACAACCCGTCTATAATTCTTTTTTATTCTAAGTGGTAGACTGCTAATAGCTTCTATACTCTTAATAATAACCCTTATATCTGTTGTTAAGGCTTACTTTGTAACACTACAACGATCGTTCTGCACATTAGCGGTAACAATTCTCATGCAACAGATGTGACATTTTTCGGCATATCAATTATTTGGTGCGTAGTAATACCGAATGTTGTCGTAGTAATTGTCCAGTGAATTGTTTGGGCATATTAATTGAACCCTCACCATGTAAAGCGAACATGTATTGATAAACAAGTTTTAAACGCGGGGCTTCTAAAATTGTCCGGTAACAGAGTTGACAAAATGTTGGTGACGTCAGCACTTGCCTGTTTAGTTGGAAAGTACTTACCAACGCACAAGCTCGGCAGCTCTGTTTGTTTTCAATAACATGAATATCTAGATGATGATATTTGAATTTCCTCCGTTCTCGCCTCGCGCATTCTCGCGTTCTCGCCTCGCGCATTCTCGCGTTCTCGCCTCGCGCATTCTCGCGTTCTCGCGATCTCGCCTCAGGTTGTGCCAGGCGAGAATGCGAGAACGCGAGTGGCACATATATGCCACCATAGTGAAATGACCCAGTTATCGTACAACGTTTACGTCTAAATTGTGTTCATTTCAGTTGCCATTAGCTACAATTCACCTCTTTGCACTGCAAAATACTAAATTAGTTTAATACGAAACTTTTGCATTAATCTGTCCACAATTGTTAGCCATTATTACTACTACATGGCAGGGCATACCCTCACGCGAATTCGTTCAATCTTGTCTTGCCCGCTCCAACCCCTCCAACACGCCTCTCCCTCTATGGCTCTCAGTCACCACCAAGTGATCGATTATGTCGCCCGTACTTTCTAGTGTAGGCGTAATATGGATATGTCTCTTCTCCACAGCATCCCTGTAACGTTGTAATGGCATAAAGATATGTCGACGCAGTCACTATGCAATGATAAAAGAAACATTTCGGGGCGAAATGATGTCTATAGTCCGTGGCAATAGTGTGTCCCTTTCACCTGAGAATTGTTTTTTTTGGCACTTCATGTAATCAGTTATAGTAATATTACAAGTAACAATATGTTTTTGATAGATTTAAAATGATATTTTGCTTTGATGTTTTATACTGTTTGTCAAAATAAGTATTTGTTAGTCTATAAATGCGTTTCATGAACAGAACTCTTCATGGTATTATCACAAAAGTCTTAGACTATGACCTTGAGGCCTTGCTCCGCGTTGTTGGCCAATAACAAGGAAGTGGGTCCAGATTTAAATTCGTCCTGGGGGGTTTGGCGTCATCTCGTGGAGGCTTCCTAGCGCTCTCGTGTGGCTTGCTGTGGGCGACCCCCCACTCTACCCCCTCCCCAGCCCCACCCCGTCATTACACTCTGGCGCGAGTGGCGATATGGTAATTATCTAATTCCGGGTCTCTGGGTATTGGACCTGGTCCACGAACCCACCACGGCCGCGCCACCTAGCGGCAGTCTGGAGACAATCCTGAGGGTTTCCTTATGATAATGACGGATGCGAGAAGGCAAGAGGCTTTTCCGCTCTGCGGTGCCCGAAGGAAGGTATTTTTGTTTTTCCCGGATCGTACCGGGTATCGCCTGACGTAAGGCTGGGCGATAATAAGAGCACGAGGTCTTGGGGGGAGGGAGAGGGGGAGATGGTGCAAACATAGGTCAAAATTGACATAGATTGTCACAATAATCTGACGGTGGGCGACGGTCACGATACTCTGACGGCACGTGAAGGTCGCGTATAGCTGACGGTACGTGACCATCACGATAATCTGATAATAGGGCTATAAAGTCTCGTTCGCTTAGACTTCCGGTTTACTCATTTTGGGGACAAACAAACGAATCACGTGTTCGGAACGAGTTTAGAAGCTCTGCGCACACTGGTATCCTGACTATCTGTGACGTAGGGGTGACGTGTATTTTACGCAAAGAGAGAGACCGGGAACCAGACTACCTGCGCAAAAGCCAGGCGCCGAGGGGTGGGTCCATTGCGGGGGGCCTAGCGATATGATTCAGAATATTTAGGAAATAAAGCTTCACAAAACGGATAGATGACATATTTTTTATTCGTTTGCGCCATGACAATGACGAATATTTGTTACGACGGGACAATACGACTGAGAAACTAACGTTTTTTTGCATTACCTACGAAAACGAGGCATTATGATGTCACACGGATTCTCTCCGGTGACAACGTTGGCGCAACGCTTCAAACAGAAACTTACAGAAATGAAGAAACTTGGTCTTTTCGTGATCCAAAAGTGATACGAAAACATCCAACTGGTCTTGTTTTATCTTTTATCGTCGTTTAATGACGCATCCGTGTGCTGTTACTCCATGCACTGCACATTTCGACAGCGGAAGTCGATCACTTGCTCTCGCCATTTTTGTTACCGCGGAGGCACGCGAAACTCTGTGACGTCACTCGCTGTTTAGTGAACTTGCGAAAGCCCGGGTGCAGGGCTAAATTTAGAACGTTATTTTTAGCTTTCGAGTGTTTTGAAGACGGATTTTTCCTTGTATATTCCCAAAGTTTTGCGCTTCATCGCCTCCAAATATTTTAACGTATATCTCTCATAGCCATCTTTAGTGAAATGATACTCATAGTCTTTAGAATAAACCTGGAAAGAAATTGACTTATAGCTGCCTATACTTTAACATGGAGCACGTGTGTTTGTTTGTCCCCAAAACTGAAGTCTCGCGGCCCGATCGCGAGAACTGTATAGCCCTATTGAGTTCTTTTCGAAGGCTCCTAACATATACATAAACACATATAAATGGTTACCTCGAATGATCATACAGTTTCAAGCGGTCACAATACATTATCACGACCACGATTACAGTCACGGTGCCCGACGGTCAACATAAGCCTAGACGACATGGGTAACCCTCAGCTTGACGCTAAGCACTGGATGACACAGAATCACTGGCGGTGCCCCATGGTCAGCACAAGGGGGCGTTACGCGAAGGGCAAGGGCACGCTGGAGGTACCAATAACGATAGCGGCCACCCACCTAATGCCATCCATCAGTGATGAGACGAGTCGGGGACCTCCTGTCTTAGGTAGACCTTGGGCGCATCCTTCTGCCACGAGGCCGTGGGAGAGGACGCCCACACAGCCACATTGTTCTCTGGCCGGGGCCGCTGTCCGCCGTCCACCGGGCGTGGGAGGGCTCGGTGCAGGTCATAGTCAATAGGATGGAAGGAAATCCACGTCATTGAAACCTGCGGACAGCTAAACAATCTAATCCTTCCCGGTAAAAGTGGATTCAATTTTGGAAGCAGTGATTCAGCTCTTCACACCATGGCTGCATCGTGAGAACATCTTACGGGTATTGCGGTTAATCAGATGACAACGCTTTCTGTGTGACTGCTGTACCTGTGTGAGGCTGTTGTAACTATAATTTTGTTCCCGATTTAATCCATTTGATCAATGGCCCCGGCCGCAGTATTGACTCAGCTCCATGATTTCTGATGACATCGACCATACACGTAACCGGGAGGAACCGGCGTGGTAGGGTGGTGGGTGGGAGGGGTCAGTATTGGAGCAGTGCCGTTCGTGTGTGCCCCCCACCCCCAACCTTCCGCCCCCGCCACCTACACCTCCAAATCTAAACATCTTCCATCGCCACTGATATATATATATATATATATATATATATATATACATAGGCTCAGACATACGCTGGTGATGGACCGAGTTATTTCCGCGCGTAACGGGGCTTAACCCGGGTCTCTATGCCCGAACAATCGATATTCAATTAATATTGCTCGAAACCAGTCACACAGATATGCATACTTTGCAGAAATATATTTATTGATTACGGCGTCCTTACATATAACTAACATAAGAGGTATAACGCAAACATTCGAATATATAGATAAATATTGCTGGTGTGTTAGATGATTCCCCTGTTCTGACTGGCAAGCGAGGCTCTGCATGAGACCTCTGGCTACGAAGTTACGTCATGGAGAACAGTATAACCCCAGGTTATGTTGGTATTATCATTTATTCATGGCTAGCTAACAATGGACTTGAGCAAACCAGTGCAAATCAAAAGAATTATCAGAATAAAACTCAGGGAACCTGGCCTGGAGTTCTGGCTAACTCGTCGTTGCCATAGGAAGGCCGAACATGCAATACCGACATATATAATATGGATTATAGGTACATATCAGTATGTATAATAGCTAAACTTAAAGCTACATGTGGAGCTGACCGTTGCAACGGCTGTACCAAAATAAACATAAACAGGAAATTTGACCTTTGACCACAAGCAGCGTCAACGGCCACCGCCAAAGAAAAAGTGGCGCTCCGGATGCTTCTATTGTCTCATATAATTTAGCGCTTGGCCCCCCTGTCGGTGGCACCGGTAAACGACTTGTGTACACACGTTTATGACGTTTCAAATCAGCACAAGTTTTCATTTTTGTGGCGGACAATTCATGAATTTGAAATGTTTTGCTCATTGGCAGATAATTGGTGAGCGATATGGTAGGTGTTTATGGTCTGTTATGAACCTTAAGGCCTTAGGTTTGTGTTCTTATGCGCAAATTTGGCATTCAAAAACAGTGAAACAACTCCACATGCAGTTTTAACCGAGCGACAACGAACACTTCTAGCCCGCCAGTAACAAACGACACCAACATTGGCTTGCGCGAGGGCGACATGTAAACATGTAGATCACATAAATTCGACCAGTATTTAGTTCATGATAAAACTAGGGAAATAGAAGTATGTATTATAGCCAATTAAATCCCAGGAGTCAAAAAGCTTTTAAAGCGATGAGTCCGTGTCCTATTATCGCCCACATCGAGCGGTAAAAGGAGGACGGGAGAGTCACCCACAAGGCTTACGGCGTCGACATACATTCGTCATCTCGCCCCGGGCTGCCGACAGATTCATTATAGCTGTATATTGCGATTCCCCAAGCGAGGCAGATAGGCAGCGACAAGGACCGCTAGCCCCCCCCCCCCCCACCCCCAACGCCGGTAATGCCCGCTTTGTCTACACCGCAGTGTGACTGGCCAGGAAATAGAGCGCCCGGTGTAGACAGGACGGTTCTATCTCATCTGAGTCAGCTCTGACCACAGCCACCGCCAAATGGACACCTGTTTGACCCGGGTTTCCGCTTCCCCATTTCCCTAATGTTTATTGCTTTCCAAATGGCACATGTCATCCCGGACAGGTTGCCATTCGTCATTGGGTTGCGGTCACCCAAGCGCAGAAATAGATCAAATGGGAGGGGACAGTTTGCCTGAACCACCAACGAACCAGGCAGGGGGAGAAGGGGTGATAGTCGGGAGAGGGTGGTTGGTGCCCGGGCTGGCAGTGCCGCAGATAAGGGTAAAAAGGGTAAATCTATTTTGGGGACACACGAGGGATTCCGTTGTAAGTGCTGTGAAACTTCTATTGCACAAAAAAACGCCAGAGAGACAGAAGAACTGCCCGCCATTTGCCAGCGCGGGATTGCAGCCCAGGTCTGTTTTTTGAGATAGATTAGTCTGGTTCACTTAAACCGCCTCAGGTGTATTCATTAGTGCGCAGAGAGGTAGAGAGGCAAACGGCTGGTGCATGGAGTGGGTAGGCTAAAATCAGAAACGTCGTCACCCCCCACCCCCCCCCCCCCCCCCCGCCTCCCCCCGAATTACCCTGAGGAGGGTCGCCTCATTACACACACATCTATCTTCTAGCGCGTTTTACAATACTATATCCTCTTAGCACAGATTATCTTAGGCCGAGCTTCAGACACAACACCTGCTAATACAAGGATAAGTAAAGAATGATGCAGTTAATTATCTGGATGATTCGAGCTTTATGCGGCTGACAAGGGGTGCTTGGCTTCCATGTAAGATAGATGCCGCTAAAGCAGAAATGTTACTAACCGTCAACGCATTTAAGTTGTAGTAATAATTTATTGTGCCTCAAGTTTTTTAATGACTCGAACAATTGAAAACAATGTTAATAAATGCATGCGTAAATATGTGTCCCAGTACGAACTACTGGCCATATATATTGAGCTCTCGAAAATAACTATCGTGATAATACAGTTTATGCATGTTGTGTACGAACAGGTTTCTCCTCGTTTGAAATAATTTGAATCACCGACGAGTCTTCCAGTGGAGCCCCGCTGTAGCATATCTCAGCACGCTCGTTCGGTGACCGTCCACGACAAGGGCAAAAGGATGGTGACGTCATAACGCACTTAGCTATATCCCTAAAGCAGTCTGACTGCTTGCACCCTGCGCAATCTGACAACAGGTGGCGTGCATGTCTTTGACAGGTGATAATTATGATGGCATTGATAGTCACTTTCAGGTATTTGAGATACAGGAAACCTTGTTGGTATAGATATGATTCCAGTACCATAGGTCGAGATGGGTCTACCAGCATATCCATCGCATCTTTGACCCTCAGGATTTGGTATGGAGAAGTTAATGCGAAGTAAATCAGCAGCAGCAGCAGGAAAGCACGCGTAAAGTCCAGGCTGGCCTCCTCTCTACTGGCCGCGCCGCCTTCGTTGGCAGCGCCATCTGGCGAATCGACACCACGACACGAGGAGGAACAGACGACGCCGGCGGCGCGTTCCTGGCGTCTCCACGTGGTCAGAAGGATGACCGCCACTCCCAGCGCCGCGGTGGCGATATACGGAACTAACACATTGATGACGACATCGGCTTGCTCGAGGCGCAGTGCAGTCTGGGTGAAGATGGCGAGCGTGGCGCAGACGGGTCTGTTGCCCATGTAAAAGACGCCCACCATGAGACTGGTATTGAGGTACACCACTGTCCCCGTGATCCAGATGGACAGTACCACGAGACGCGCCCGCCATGGCGTGCACATCCGGGTCTCCCAGGCCGGTGACGTCACAGATATCATCCTATCCGCGGCGAGGGACGCCATAA
Source organism: Arenicola marina (assembly GCA_964019135.1). Classification (NCBI taxonomy): domain Eukaryota; kingdom Metazoa; phylum Annelida; class Polychaeta; family Arenicolidae; genus Arenicola; species Arenicola marina. The sequence continues at coordinate 17,353,663 of OZ025248.1, read as the reverse complement.
ACCACGTGCCCAGGAAGTCGGAGAGCGACCGGGTGAAGGTGACGAACTGGCACCAGCCGCCGATGAAGAAGAGGTGAGGACCAAGCTCGTTTATCCAGTTGTGTAGGATGTATCCCAGGTGAATCATGTCTGACGTCAGGATACCGATGACGTAATGAGACGCCGAGACGGACAGAAATGGCTGCCGCGAGATCATAACGAGGCAGGCCAGGTTCGTTAATATCCCGACGCATGTCACGACCGGAGCGACATTCGTCTGCAGAGTTCGCACGATTTGCTGCAAGGACTGCAAGTCGTTGTGCTGATTTGGCGGCCGGAAGTCAAAACCGCCGTCCGCTTTTTCATCTTCGCCATCTCTGTCGAAGTACGTCGCGTTTTCCGCAAACGTGCCGACGGTGATCAAGGAGAGATTTATTAGAGCGGAGACGTTTTCAACTATCATCGTGGCATTGTCGATATTGAATGTGACTTATTTCAAAACAAGTAGCGGCACTGCAGATGACCATTCGCCACGTGAAATGGGACTTGAAAGTTTGAGTTTGCAATGCAGGCCCTTTCTCCTTCTGCTTGTAAATGCAATGAGAGGCGCCTTTTTGCCTTGTAGCAATTATTCGTTTCTTGTCCAACGTATTGAGGCTATACACGAACACCGTGCGCGTTTTACAGAAAAGTTTTTCGAAATCTAGTCACCGAGTATTGCAATCTGCCACGTTATAATACTTCACTGCCTGGGTCCCTGTGTCTCGACCGAGGTCCTGCCGAGCTTAGATCAATGACCCCGCCGCCGAAATCCGTCCGGTCCAAATGATGTCCTTGACCTTTCCGGCCAACCCTGGTCAGCAATTTTCCGACCGCGCTTAGTATGCAACAGGCGCCGGGGGCCTGGTCGGGATAGAGGCTGCCATGACAACGGGCGGGCCACCGATAAGACTAATGGCCTTTAATTGGGATTGGGATCGGTTCCGGAACAATCCAGGCCACCAGGAGGCGTGTTAGTGGTTGTCGAGCTCGCCGCTAGGGGGCGAGGGCCTCATCCATCAGGAGACGGCTGATGACACTTCCGGGCGATGACAAATGCCCGTATGTCCGTGGATCATCCGGGCTATCGCGTCTGTCTTAGTTCAGCAGTTCGATAACGCACTGGCGGTGAGGGCGGCCAAAGTGCACACCCCAGGCTCTGTGGAATGTTCGATGAGATTATCGCACACTGTGAACCGCCATCAGTATCCCGGAGAAATCTGTTCCTTGGTTAAGTCTGCAAGTAAAGTAGAATAGCAATACATACGTCAATGTAATTATAAATTGATGGAACAAATTCAGTTAACACCCCACGCCTTCTCGCTCCCTGTTGGTTGTATCTGTGATTCAACATGTAAGCTGGTTATCGGGCAGGGTAAGTTACTATGTCTCAACTCCGGTTAATGGGCATGGCGTCACCAGAAATGTTCAAGGGTGTTAATATGAAGTGTGCTACTATCTGATTTGATTTGACTTTACCGGTACTTTACGACGGTAAGGCTATATCGTGCCATATCGGTTGTGTTCAGTCGAAATGGTTACGGTAAAAGAGTCAACATATATCAAAAGGTTGCTAATATGAAACGGTGGTAATATGAACTGGTGTTAATATGAACTGGTGTTCATATTGAACTGGTGTTAATAGGAACTGGTGTTAATATGAACTGGTGTTAATATGAACTAATGTTAATATGAACTGGTGTTAATATGCTTAGCGGGTCAGCAGCGGGTTAGCTGCTGGTGGTAAAGGTGTGCCACTGCTGTGTCGCTTAGTCGACTATTAAAGCATGCGCCATCTTACTTTTTTTGACATTGTCGAATCAAGACTAAATTTATGATGCATACGTGTTTTATGTCTCGTTGAGTCTGTCAAACAAAAAAATCAACATAAAACTGCGCAGACTAGTTTATCGCGCGGACCTGCTAGCGAGTCGTAGTCTACATCACACAGAAAAGCGAACAGCGAACAGGCGCATAGATATAAAGCCGGCCGCCAACTTAGGTTCAGGTCAACAAATTTGCTTCTCTCCGGATAGCCCACATGCTTTCAGGATTTAAATTCATGACAGAATATACTGATTTGACAGGGAGAAGAGATTAGTAATCTAAAAAATACAGAACATACATGCTTTTAGCTGTTTAATGCGACCCACATTCCATGTTGCTAATATTTAGTATATTATAATATATATATAAGTGTGTATTCCTCCTGTTGGCGTACCCAACCCAACCCCAATTTTCCTTCGTCTGTACAGCGCATTTAAAGAGCCACTGTCATGATTCTAACTACTATTCGTTATTAATGCGGTACTCATTACCAGTTTGAAACGATGGTTAAAATTGGGGATTTTCCCTCAGTATTTACTACCCAGATATTTCAATTTGGCGGGGGAAATTCCCTGCCTCGTTTCAAAATGTCGAGGATACCGGAAATGACGCGTGATAGGGTGCACCCTGTGTGATGTGGGACTTTTGATATGCAGTACAAGTGTGGTGCTGTGCAAGCCCTGGGGTGTCCTGGGTGTATGTGAGTGCGGCGTTGGTGTCCCTTGCTTGTGGGTGAGGGGAAGGGATCCATCCTGTGTGTTTGTGAGGCAGGGGTCAGTCCCAGGCGTGAGGTGAGGGTGGGTGAGGAGGCTGGATGGCTGCGTCCCGAGTGTGTATGATGGGGTGGGGGTGGGTCCACCTCGAGTGTGTATGAGATGGTCAGAGGGGTGGGGGGGGGGCGACTCGATGATACGAACCAGTGAGAATTGTTGAGACGCGAATCATTAGAATGTCCACCCTCCGATTCTGATGCAACGTGTTCTTTACAAATATTGAGCTATAGGTTGTTTTATAAAATAACATATCTGTAGCGCATTAAGAAGTATATGAACATTGACTGACGCACTGACTTTGAGCGCTCACACCTAGCATTTGTTTACAGAAGCAGTAAAATATGGCTTGGCTTCATGAGGTCTATGCCGACGAAATCTTAACAATTATTCTGGCTTTCTCTCAACACGGCGACAAGCCTGCGACAAGGGAGTGGTACCCGCTGGATGTAGAGTGACAAGTCAATCTGCAAGGATGAAATCAGTCATGCTGGGCTTGCTCGCTGTTTTTGGCCTCTATTCGCCCTGGCGGCGTCTTGACAAACTAGGCGTATATGAAGCCCGGGTTAGAGATGGGTGGCGGTCCGAGGTTTAAATAATTAAAGAGAAAACAGTTTTCCATCAATCTTCTTGTGAGATATTGTTATAAAGTGTGGGGAGAAATCTCGCATTTCTCGTCCATGTCGCACCTATTTTGTCTATAAACTGTCTACGACCCGTGACTCGCGATCGCATGGCGATGAAATGCCTTGAACTTTTAGCACAAGTGATAGCGCTGTCGGAGAGAAACGGCGCAAAGGGCAAAGGCAAACGATGACAAATAAGAGGGTAAACACGGAGAATAATATTGATTCCAGACGAGGCGACTGCAAACGACAACGCAGATACATAAATATCGAGAAATGTTAAAGCGGGTGTCCAACCTAATTTAATCGCGATCTGCACCGAAAGTTCACATCTTGAAATTAAATTGGCGAGTGTTAACGTTTCGTTTCGGCTGACTGGTAAGGAGAACAAAATTAAGGCAACCCGCCCCCAGCAATGTCGAGCAGAGCGCCATTTTGCCGGGAGCAGTGACGCATATTGTGACTATTCATGTGGCACCGCCGTATGTTATAACTCCCGGACAGAGAGATCAGGGCCGCGATTTACAGATGAACAGCGGCAGTTCCAAGCCGCGCAGTAGACCATGATCTTAGTGTTTCATGGAAAAGTACCATGCAAACAAATTGATATACGTCTTGCGACAATTGATTTCGCAACAATGCCATGATTGGAGTTAGAATCGCAGCTCTTTATATTAGCGATGATCACGCGCTCTTGTGTTGCTCACACAATAGGCGTAATTTCCGTTTTGAATAAATTATGGTATCGCCTCCTGATTGGTCAATCGCGGACACACCTCCAAATAGGGCTGCCGCCTGGGTAGGCGCCAAAATCGTGCCCGGCGGTCACTTCTAAATTTTATTGTGAGCTATAGATAGGACGAAAAATTATGTAATTTGGAGGATAGACAATTGGGTATTATATCAATCTGTATATCAGCGTTAGAGGCCAGGCTGGCGGTTTCCTTTAACATAGTTGTTTAACAAAGATTTAGAAAGGTAGTGACATGGCGAAGATGAGAGACTATTAAACAGATGTTTGGACACGACAGTTATCGAGTTTTTGAGAGAACTTTGATATAAAGAAGCAAGAGGACATATAAATTCAGGCTGCGAAAGAGATAGTTGGAAAACGCTCTCACCGCTGCGATGCACAGAACAGCAGTAGAGTGGATAGTTTTCAGAACAGCAATGACGCAAAATAATTAAAGAAACATAACGAAGCAGATAGTTGCAGAACTGCAATGCAGCTGCTAGGTAAAGAACAACAATGAGTCAAATAGTTACAGAACAGCATTAATGCATCAGATAGTTTCAGACCAGCAATTCATCAGAACGTTACAAAGTAAATCAGATAGTTGCAGAACTGCGATGAAGCAGATTGCCACAGAATTACAATGAAGCTATGCTGGCATTGGAAGAAAGTCCACTATACTGTGCCGTGGATATAACCAGAAATGAGTCCCCTATAATGTGTCGCGATAAAATTAAAAAGGAGTACACAGTGGATAGAACTAGAAAGGCGTAACTATGATGTGCCATAGACATAACTAGAAATGAGTGCAATATGATGTGCCTTATATGGAACTAGAAATGAGTACACTATAATTTGCCGTAGATAGAACTAGATAATTGTACACTATAACTAGATACATTAACGCAATTTAAATCCCTGCTAGGACCAGAACTATCCCACGAATATTAACTTTATTGATCTTATGTGTAACATGGACCAAATTATAATTACCAACTCATTGAAGCCAAATTGTATATGCACCCGGGGATCACAGATACGCAACGTTGGAAAACTTGTGGCGCATTTATATATCTGCACAGATTTGCTGCAAACTGCATGTATATATGTCCTAAAGTACTTCCATAAAGTATAATGATTATTACTATAATGTGTCATAGATCGGGGCATACCACAAAAGTCCACTGGGTCTCTGATATGGTTTAAATTCATCGGTATACGTACATCCCATTTTATATGTAAACATGCTTACCTTATCCACCTCGAATCCTCCGGAGACAAAATATGAATAAAATTTAAAGTTTTTGACGCAATTTACTCGTTAATTATCCGTTCTACAAGTGTTGTCACAGTGAACATCTATCTGGTACTCCTTGCCTTGCAGCTGCATCGTCGACACGTCATAACAGTCGCAATAACAGACATAAGGTTACGACGTCCCTCCTATCTAGCCCGCATCACCACTCTGGTGGGGCGGAATTGTGGCCTTGATAAAGACCTGTAGCCATCTCGCGCCTAAGCTTGGGGACTAGAGGCGGCTCTGATGGGCTGGTCAGTGTTGTCTCTGCTGTCGGGCTGCCTGCCTGCCTGCTGTGTCGGCAGGCTTCCTGTCTCACTTTGGCCTCACCGCTGGCCTGCTACCATTCTTTGTGGCTGGGCCCCTGGCTCGTACTGAACCAGCCGAGACACCCATTGGCTCCTTACCCTGCCGGCGCCTCGGACCGGGTCTACGCGGACCGTTGCGGGCAGGGATGGGCCGGGCTGGCCGGGGTGGGTTGGCTTTGGGTGTGGCTGGGTCGGGTTGGACTGGGTTGGGTTGGGTTATGTTGGTTGGGTCGGGTTGGACTGGGTTGGGTTGGGTTATGTTGGTTGGGTCGGGCTGGAATGGGTTTGGGCTGAGCTGGGTTGTGTCAAGCTGAATTGGTCTTGGCTGCATCCCACCAGCCAGAAAGGGATGCTGCGGATGCGACACGCATCGATCTCCCTCACTTCCCGGTAGGACGCCGCTGCCAGCCCCTCCAGCACCACCACCAACACTACCGCCAACACACCACCCAGCACCACCACCAGCGCCACCGCCAGCACCACCGCCAGCACCACCCAGCACCACCAGATCCACCGCCAGCACCACCACCAGCGCCACCGCCAGCACCACTACCAGCACCACCCAGCACCACCAGAACCACCGCCAGCACACCACCCAGCACCACCGCCAGCATCACTGCCAGCACCACCCAGCACCACCAGAACCACCGCCAACACACCACCCAGCACCACCACCAGCGCCACCGCCAGCACCACCGCCAGCACCACCCAGCACCACCAGAACCTCCGCCAGCACCACCACCAGCGCCACCGCCTGCACCACTACCAGCACCACCCAGCACCACCAGAACCACCGCCAGCACACCACGCAGCACCACCACCAGTGCCACCGCCAGCACCACCGCCAGCACCACCCAGCACCACCAGAACCTCCGCCAGCACCACCACCAGCGCCACCGCCAGCACCACCCAGCACCACCAGAACCACCGCCAGCACACCACCCAGCACCACCGCCAGCATCACTGCCAGCACCACCCAGCACCACCAGAACCACCGCCAGCACACCACCCAGCACCACCACCAGCGCCACCGCCAACACCACTACCAGCACCACCCAGCACCACCAGAACCACCGCCAGCACACCACCCAGCATCACCGCCACATTACTGCCAGCACCACCCAGCACCACCAGAACCACCGCCAGCACACCACCCAGCACCACCACCAGTGCCACCGCCAGCACCACCACCAGCGCCACCGTTAGCACCACCGCCAACACCACCGTCAGCACCGCCCAGCACCACCAGAACCACCACCTACGCCACTGCCAGCACCACCACCAGCACCACCACGGCCATCACCACCGCCAGCACCACCCAGCACCACCACCAGCACCACCGCCAGCACCACCACCCGCACCACCACCAGCACCACCGCCAGCAACACCACCAGCCCACCGCCAATGACCCAAAACCAGAATACCTGCTGGTTGGCTTGTGTCCCTCTCGCCGGGAGACGGGTCCCGGGCTGGACACTCCCAGCCTGGGCAGGGCCGGCCTACCGGGGTGTCACCCCGCCGCGAGCCCCACCCTGCTATATCAGCCCCGCCCTGCTACAGCAGCCCCGCCCTGTTAGCCAACCCCCCGGTAAGTCACGGGCTGCGGCTACACACGGGTGGAGAATTGTCTCTCGCCATCGTACGGCTGCTGTGAAGCCACAATCTGCTGTGAAGCAACCATAACTATTTTTATATATATTTATGTATGCACTTTCTCTGTCCATTGCGACGGTAGTACCATGCTGTGATGAATTGTGAGCTTCTAAAAACCTCAAACGTAAAAATGTCCCATAGTTTTCTTCGCAAATGGTCGGATTTTACCCCGGAGACGGTTCCGTCATTGTTGCCCTATCATTATAGCTATAGAGGCGTCCTGAATACATAGTCAACCAGCCAGTTATCATGCAAATTACCACCCCCCCCCCCCCCACACACACACACCCCATCCCACACACATTTAACTAGTCTTTCGTCTTTTGGGGGGTGGGGGGCGGAACATATTTTGTTTTTTTAAAGGTTTCGTGTAAATCTAGGTTGTCGGGGTTCAAATAAACCTTCTTTCTTTTTTTTGGATCAACATTATTCCATAATTTGTACGCTTGTGATGAAGTCGTGTTTACGCTTATCAGCTATCGCGGGTTTTTTTGGCGTCTGCGGCTGTCTTTTTATGTTTGTGACCATGCAAATTGATGTTAGTTGTCATATTTTGTTTATAAGACTGAGTGCTAAACGATAATTGACACACGTGGAGGCGGACTTCGGGAACTAACCAGCGATGGGGCGTTGACCAGTTATTGGGAAGAGAACGCCCTCCAATATATATAGGGGTTTGGGGGGGGTAGGTAACGCCTCCATGTGTTGCTCATTGAAGCACAGACCCGTTTCGTGCGTTGTTTTCACAAATCATATTCTCTTTCCCATGATGGCAATTGTTTTTCAATGGTCATACAGAGATTACCCCTAGTTGTTCTGGCTGTCATACTTGTAACTTCTCCCTTATGTTACAGAATTGTTTGTTCCATATTGTTATTGGTCGTACCAACGAGTCTTTTAGCGATCTCACACAACGCAGAGAGACGCTTGTTGGCATCAATATTTCCTACCGTTTATCATGTATTATTCCGCCATCCACTGCCTAATCAAGATCAAGTAGCTGGTGCGGCGAATCCTTTATTCAATAATATATCAGCCCTCACTTTTGCTACAGTGATGCGGTCACTATCGCCAAATGCACAGTAAGCCAATTACGTTGTGAACAGGCCAAACATGCAGAGAAATAGAACGTTGCATGTCATATCGAATGTTACGAAATAACTTCCAAACAAGGATCGTTTTGCACATACATAACCTGATCCTTAATTCGATTCACAGAGGCAACGTCTATGACGACCAGAACATATTGGGATATAACAGTAAAACTACATCCCAAGTTAAAAACTCGCGGGAAATTAATGTGGAAATTATACCAATGATCTGAGCCTACACCCCCCCCCCCTCCCAAGCCCCCAGCCCACACCCGCCCGCCGTGCAACCAACTAATTTCAAGCGATCTATCAAACCACGTTGTGTAGAAGATTTATAGTGTCGCGAGCCAGTGTGACGTCAAGACGGTCGTGTTTCGTTCGTGATACCCTGCCCTCGACTCCAGCTTTATTGATGTGCAGATAATTAGCGACATCACTGCTATATAAGGTTGAAATACTGACTTGTCGCCTGATCCCGCCTCGGCTCATAACTCTGACTCACACCCGAGACCAGAAAACTATACACCGCTATGTCGAGTCATTCCCGGGTGAACAATTAACCTCTTAATTTTTCATATTGCATTCATGACGTAAGGTCATTTGTCCTGAAGATTCCATTAACATGCAATGATGCCTGAGATCACTCACGTCATGGTATCTACAATGATTGTGCCCTGCAGACACGTGGCGCCAATCAATGCACGGGGTCCGAGAGCGGTAGATCACGGAGACATAGCATAATTCCATTATTAATTGTTATGTTATACATTTCTCATATTTGTTTGGCTGCGAAGCATTTTGACACGAGGTCCGGGATCGACCCATTAAGCACTCTGCGACTGGCTACTTCGAAAAGCCTACAATTTGTCAGGTATTGGGATGAACTTTACGTGCGAGAAAATTGGTGCGACATTGCTTCTCGTGAGAGATGGCGTCATCTCAGCTCCAATCTTCTATCCTGTCCTCGCCTAAAGGATATTGGATATTGTGCCGACAGGCACGCCAAACAATGTCCTATGCATATCTTCGTTGATTGCCATATTGCCACTGGAGGACAGCTGAATGCACTTACCTTCCCATGGTAATCATCATTAATTTTGTGAATCAACCCTCCAAGGTTTGAGAGGCTGGAACAGGTAACAATGCAATCATCCAATTACATAAAGCAACCATGCGGTTCTTCGCGAAGGTCAATCAATTAATTTATTAATCCTGGCCTCATGTTTCCTTCAGCTTCTCTACCTTCCTGTCAAACAGTAAACTACCCATCGGTCGTACCACGGGCGCCAAACATAGATTCGGAGTGGTTTCATCGATAAATGGCTCAGGTTCGCATCCCCCGTGATGTACCATGGCCCAGGGGTCACTTACATTACAACTTGCCCGGGCTGGCTGGCTGGCTGGCCGGCTGGCTGGCTGGCTGGCTGGCTGGCTGGCTGGCTGGCTCGCTGGCTGGCTGGCTGGCTGGTCGCGGGCTTCGATTGGCTGACCATCGCTAAGCAGATAACACACACTGTCTGCGAGGGTTTCGCGAGATGACTGTCACTGTGGCCAATATCCATTCCTTCGGTCCACAATGGCTCCCATGTCTGAGCCCCACCTTACCAATGTCAGTTAACCTGGGCTTACTTGCGTGTTACCTTAAACCTTTAGCGAACGGTTGTAACGTGTGATCCACTGTACTGAGTTAACGATCAAAAAAGGAAAATGATCTAATCCACACAGATCGAACTTGGATGCTTTATGGTGAGTTGTGATAACTAATACCCCAAATACTTGCTTCATGGGTTCAATAGTATATCTAAGCGACTTTTATCGTTTTGTCAAAATGCAACTGCACACAAATCTTTTGAAAGGTCCTTTTCTATTTGACGTCGTGACATTTGCATCCCATATCTATTGCTTGTTGAACCAGGCAATAAGCATCAAACACATTTAATGATCATCCTTTATTCACATCTCTTAAATGCTCTTTTCAAGCACACCATAATACACACAATGTATGTGTACATTCTACATATTTAGCAGCAAATGGTAATAAATAACTCCTTATTATTTTGATAGCTTTATTTTAGAAGATGCAACGAGGTTCCAATACGTTCCATTATTCCGTATCTTCTGACAACTCAAATATTAACTCGCCGTGTTACCGGATGATTGAATGTCCGCCTAATAAACCAATGACACATTTTAAAACGTAAATTGTCACTCTGTTCATCATAAAATAAGCAATGCTTTAATGTTGTAACAGTTCTGATTTTCTGATGAAGGGTCGGGGCTTATACAGAAACTACCGACATGGTGAGTGGTAAGGACACATCAAGTGAACCTCATCCGTGGGTAGTCCTCTGTATCCTTCTCGGCAGTGGACAGAAAGCTGCCAACTGCATAATTGATGCAGTGAACACTGGCCGCCTTGAATCAACATGGCCGCCGTGGATCAACATGGCTGCCTTAGATCCACACGGCCGCCGTAGATCAACATGGCCGCCGTAGATCAATATGACCGCCGTGGATCAACATGGCCGCCGTAGATCCACACGGCCGCCGTAGATCAACATGGCCGCCGTAGATCAATATGACCGCCGTGGATCAACATGGCCGCCGTAGATCAACACGGCCGCCGTAGATCAACATGGCCGCCGTAGATCAATATGACCGCCGTGGATCAACATGGCCGCCGTAGATCCACACGGCCGCCGTAGATCAACATGGCCGCCGTAGATCAATATGACCGCCGTGGATCAACATGGCCGCCGTAGATCCACACGGCCGCCGTAGATCAATATGACCGCCGTGGATCAACATGGCCGCCGTAGATCCACACGGCCGCCGTAGATCAACATGGCCGCCGTAGATCAACATGGCCGCCGTGGATCAACATGGCGGCTGTAGATCCACATGGCCGCCGTGGATCAACATGGCCGCTGTGGATCAACATGGCGGCCGTGGATCAACATGGCCGCCGTGGATCAACATGGCCGCCGTAGATCAACATGGCCGCCGTGGATCAACATGGCGGCCGTAGATCCACATGGCCGCCGTGGATCAACATGGCCGCTGTGGATCAACATGGCGGCCGTGGATCAACATGGCCGCCGTGGATCAACATGGCCGCCGTAGATCTACATGACCGCCGTAGATCGACATGGCCGCAGTAGATCAACATGGCCGCCGTAGATCCACATGGCCGCAGTAGATCAACATGGCCGCCGTGGATCAACATGACCGCCGTAGATCGACATGGCCGCAGTAGATCTACATGACCGCCGTAGATCGACATGGCCGCAGTAGATCAACATGGCCGCCGTGGATCCACGAGGCCTTCGCATTGCAGTCACTGTAACATGCTATCTGCGCGTGGCACTTTAAATGGCCCTGCCTGGTACCGCCGGTCAGACCGTCAAAGCGTCAGTCTCTGTCACTGTCATTGTCACTGTCGCTGTCATTGTTCCTGTCACGGCTGTCACGGCTGTCACTGTCGCAGTTCATCTCTTCAGTTGTCACTGGCCCCCATCGCCGTCTGTATAGTTGTTTTGTTGTATTGGACAACCGTTGCCATCCCCAGCCCCCCCCCCCCCCCCCCCACCACCGGCCACACGACCTCTAAAATCCCCAGTTCAGCCCGTTGACATAGAACAAGAATCGCTTCCTGTCACCGACTTGACTTACTTCGCATCACTGGGCACAATGACGTCAGACGTGATAGAGTAAAAGCTTTTTGTAGGCTTCATTGCACGAACCTCATTGCTGGAAAACGCCTTCGCTTTGTGAATGCCCCCTGGTGGCAGATTATTTGCGATCGCTTATGGGCCCTTTGACTTACCACCACCATGACTATTGATATTTTTAATGGACCATTATTGTGGTGTTTAGCAGCAGCAAAAACTGCCCATGTATCCAATCCTAGATTGTATCGACAGTGATTGATTTAGGAATTCGGTCGAACACTCGCTTTAACCCAATAACGACAGAGACCCCAAAGGTATGCGTTTTGCGCGTCGCAGCTAATCCTTATCTTTAACGGGCTTTTGATGTCGCTATATATGTCGTATCAGCCGACCGTCAGACAGGGAGACGCCAGCTTGCGGAGTGTGAAAAAAGGGCACACGTGTTTCACTTCTAAGCTCACCCGCGCTAAATTGGTCCGTACTCCAGCCACCCCCCTGCATCCCTTCTCCCCTTTCGTCCTTTGACCATTTCGCCTATTCGCACTCTTAGCCCTTTTATCTATTTGACACTTCGCCATTAGACTCATTGGTCCATATTGGCCCCTCACCGCCTTACCCTTTTGTCCCTCTGCCTCTTCGGCCCCTCACCGCATCACTCCTTTGTCCCCTCCGCCCACTAGCGGATCGCCCTTTCGTCCCGATGGCCCCCTGTCTGGCACTAAGAATGCCGCACATTATGAAAAGGTAATATGAAAGGCAACAAACTGCAGGTGCTTCATGTTGCGGCATCCGATAATGGTAAGTAATTTGTATTCTTGTTACGTGTTATATTTTCTATTCATATTCATATCTATAATGGAACAAATAGCAAGAGGCGAATTGTAAGTTAAATCGCACGTATTGTATAACTTTTGCATTGTTTTTATTCAATAAGGACTCCACTAAAATATTTTCATTGGAAATGTTTTTCAGGGCAAACAGTGCATCTAACTTTTCCGACATATAAAAGCAACACCATGTCGCGTGACTGCGTATAAATACATTCGCTATATTTACTTGACCCGTGAATCAAATCAAAGACTTGAAAACACACAGTAAACAATGGAAGCGTCAGGCCGGAAACGGCGCTCAAGGACACGTCTTATTGGAAGAAAATGCCTTTATTGTCGACAGGAGGCCCCGCGCTCAATATGCCGCGGCGACAGACATCTGAGAGGCAGTGGCTGTGAATCATATCGTATGTCGGAAGAACATAACAGTTGAGGGTCACCGAGACTACCAACAACGCCAAAGAACAATTCAAATACCAACTTGCAAAACAACTTTGGAGGTCTTCTGCAGACAAAGACTTTATGTGATCATCGGCCCGTTGCCTGTCCATTGTGCTATGTTGCCTAGCAACCCCACCCACTCTTCTCTGTCTTTCATCCTCTATATCGGTGTATTTTTCTCGCATCTCCTCTTTTCATTTCCTTCTGCTACTCGGTCACACTCGCGCCGGCTTTATCTTCTTCTCTCTGTTCTCTGCGCGTATGCTTCGTTCTGTGTCTGCCCATGTATTGTATCGCACTGGGACTGGCATCCCACACTAATGGCTGCTTACTTTGACATCAATAACACTAACAGGCACGCTTGTTACATCATCTGTCACCAATTAGCTGAGTCACACATCTCTCGTCATCGCATTCACGGGGCGTTCGGGCAATCGGTGATGGGCAAGGAAGACGACTGACAGCACGGCGCGACGGCTTCGGAGAAACCTACACCCGGAAGTACGTCAGAGCCTGGTAAATGATCCAGCCTTGACCTTCAATCCGCAGTTGTCACACTCATATCAAATAGATCTGGGCAATTGCAATGTTACACTATTGTGTGTCTGTTATCCCCAAGATAAAAGGCGTAAGATTTATGTGGTTCATTTCGCGATGCTTAAAATACAACACGTATATCAAGCCAACAAACAGTGAAGGTGGTATTGAGCAATACTGGAATATTCACCTGAAGGACTGCAATCTACTTACAAGTATGGTTACGGTCATGTCTGGGTGACACAAGGTGTGGGAGACGCAACTGTTTTTTTTATCTGACTTTAAGTAGCGCATATCTGATATATCCATACGGGAATGGTCCGATAACGTTAGCAGTCGTTCAAAGCTTGATCATTTTAAACAGTTTAAGTGTCACTTGGTTTCATAGAACTTGCAATGTTGCACAATATGCCAACACAAGACTTCATAAGAGGGAAGATACTACAGTTATTGTTCAAATTAGAATGTAAAGGTCGTCTGAATATTCTAGAATATGATAGTTTATAATTTTCCTTCAAATTCCACAAGGTATAATTAATATTTTTATTGTAGGAAATATTGTTGCATGGCATATTCATAATAAAACAGGGTGTTAATGATACGCTTGGGCTAAACAATTCTTCCGCAAATGGAGCTAGACACCATGAGCTTTAAACTACTCACCAAAGACCTGAGAACTGATAAGATCAGACAGTCTTGGTTAGCACTAGTTTTCAAGGAACATTGTATATTTGGAAACAAATGGTGAGCAACTTCTATTATTTCCTAGTATCGATGTCTCCCGCGTTATCTTTCTTCGCCCGTCCAAACTGTTTAACCGCTTCACATCAACAATATCTGGCTGTAACCTCGATATGAGATGAAAAGCACAACATCAAAGCTGTGACTTTATACGAAGTGAGCTCTTACAGTCCCATCCATCAAAGACGGATCTGAGGAGGATTTCGAAGCCGTGGCGTCACGGTGGATGGCTCCAGATGCTATAAACCCTTGAAGTCTGGACCATAATGGCTCGCGATGGGTGGAATAGATTTCCCCATATTGGGTAGGAGCTTAATGGCCGAGTTCTTTGCGGCTCCAATAGGCGACGCGACCTATCTATCACAAAGTCTTGGGGCCCAGACTTGGATACGTCAGGTGTAAAAAATTGAGACATTCGGCATATATTGGGGGAAAAAATACCCCAGTTCTGCCATCCCCCACGATATCTCGTTCAGCAATTTCGCCTCCTTCAGCTTCTTGACCCGCTCGTAACCCAAACACCGGCGTGTTGACACGCTCGTAACCACAACACCGGCGTGTTGACAAGCTCGTAACCACAACACCGGCGTGTTGACACGCTCGTAACCCAACACCGGCGTGTTGACACGCTCGTAACCACAACACCGGCGTGTTGACACGCTCGTAACCAAATCACCGGCGTGTTGACACGCTCGTAACCACAACACCGGCGTGTTGACACGCTCGTAACCACAACACCGGCGTGTTGACACGCTCGTAACCAAAACACCGGCGTGTTGACAAGCTCGTAACCAAAATACCGGCGTGTTGACACGCTCGTAACCACAACACCGGCGTGTTGACACGCTCGTAACCATAACACCGGCGTGTTGACACGCTCGTAACCACAACACCGGCGTGTTGACACGCTCGTAACCACAACACCGGCGTGTTGACACGCTCGTAACCACAACACCGGCGTGTTGACACGCTCGTAACCAAAACACCGGCGTGTTGACACGCTCGTAACCACAACACCGGCGTGTTGACCCGTTCGTAACCAAAACCTGATGTGTTGACCCATTCGTAACCAAAACACCGGCGTGTTGACACGCTCGTAACCAAAACACCGGCGTGTTGACCCGTTCGTAACCAAAACCTGATGTGTTGACCCGTTCTTGTGCATGGAGTGAGCCGGAAGGTTTCTAGACTCCATCCAAGCGATCTCGCGGACGCCGAAGGGGATCTTGACATTTAGTGCGACCCAGCCACTTTACGTGGTCCACGTGGTCCATGGGTATGGTTTGTTACATGACACAGAACATGGTCCATGGCTGTCCCAGTACAGTAATACAAGGGTGTTATGTCTAGCCCAGTATAGTAATACAAGGGTGTTATGTCTAGCCCAGCATTGTAATACAAGGGTGATATGTCTAGCCCAGTACAGTAATACAAGGGTGTTATGTCTAGCCCAGTATAGTAATAAAATGGTGTCATGTCTAGCCCAGCATTGTACTACAAGGGTCATATGTCTAGCCCAGTACAGTAATACAAGGGTGTTATGTCTAGCCCAGTATAGTAATACAAGGGTGTTATGTCTAGCCCAGCATTGTAATACAAGGGTGATATGTCTAGCCCAGTACAGTAATACAAGGGTGTTATGTCTAGCCCAGTATAGTAATAAAATGGTGTCATGTCTAGCCCAGTAGAGTAATACAAGGGTGTTATGTCTAGCCCAGTATAGTAAATCAAAGGTGTTATGTCTAGCCCAATATAGTAATACAATAGTGTTACGTCTAGTCCAATATAGTAATACAATAGTGTTATGTCTAGCCCAATATAGTAATACAATAGTATTATGTCTAGCCCCTGATAGTTATGCCCGCGGGTGGCCTTCAAAATGGCCCCACTGCCCCCAGCCATGGTCCTGGCTGAGAGACTGGTCAGGTCGCAGGTTTTGACAGACTGAAGTCCGACTCGTCCACATTCGATGGCCCCGCCATCGACCCACTCGCTGTCCTCGCCATATTACGGCCACTTAAGCTAGGGACACTTCAGCAGAACACCAAACGGCCATTTAAAACCCATACGGTGTGTGACGTCACGCGCTTTACTGCGCTTTACTCCCCCCGCCCCCCCCCCCCCCCATCTCTCTGTATGTGGGAGCAGTCGCCACGTCTTCTCTTGTATTCTGGCCGTGGAGGAATTGTCACCCAATGACCATTGAAAGCCACACACTGGTGGCTGAGGTGTTGTGAAATGGGGTGGGGCGGGGACGGGGGGGGGGGGGGAGGGGCTGGGCACTTTGGCATCTGGGGACATTTGGACATGACGAGAATCACAATGGCCTTGCATGTGGTGCTCAGAAACCTCCGAATTATGAATGGATAAGTATGCATAGTGTCATAGTCTATCAAATTACTGCTCAAAGCTCACTTTATACAAATATAAATCGTATATAAAAACGTCTACAGGCACTGACATTGTACACTAGTAAAAGTGTACCAATGACCTTGAGGTAAGGTGACCACGGATATTGTTCAGATCACTTTATATTGAGGTAGCGTAACCATGGAATGTTTTAGATCCATTACCTTGAGGTAACGTAACCATGGATACTGTTTACATGCATCACCTTGAGGTAACGTTACAATGCACATTGCTTACATGCATTACCTTGCGGTAACGTAACCATGGACATCTTTAGACCTATTACCTTGAGGTAAAGTTACCATGGACATTGTTTACAGGCATTACGTTGAGGTAACGTAAACATGGACATTTTTAGATCTATAACATTGAGGTAAAGTTATCGTGGACATTCCTTAGACCGACTGTAGGAAGCTGAATCTTCTCGGCCAAGAAGTAGGTCTGTCAACCGTCTTTTTATCTTGATATAGGCAATATTTATATCTCGGATGGGCGAACAACTTAGATCTATTTAACAATGCCAACAGAAGCAAGACCGGTAAAACTGGGAGCGAACTTTAACCACAGCACAGACTGAACGTGTTCCTGTGGGCAGGGAAGCAGCTGTGACTGTGGCGAGGCGTAGATGCGGACGAAGGGTTGAGAGGCACATTGGAAGCGTGATCGATGAGGACATATACCAGGACAGACGGAGGCGGGGGGTACGACTTGAGCCCTCAAGTCCCTCAACCTGTCTGCCTGGAAAGGTCAAAGGTCAAGGCATCCACGGCCCTGGAGTAACTCACGCTTTCTCTCTAGGCAGGGGTTTTTGTCGCGGACTTGAAACTGCCATTTTTCTCAGTCTGGACCCCCAAGACTATATGGAGCAACGTCTGGTCCGAGCTCACTCGACAATTCAAGATTATCGCGGAACATGCGGATGGCCTCAGGACGGAAGAGTGGGGTAACCGCAACACTGTGTTGTGCTACGGGGGGGAAGGGTCCAAGGGGGTGCTCACTATGCCATTCATTCGGGTAGCCACACGGGGGAGGGTCCGAGGGCGTGCTCACTATGCCATTCGGGTAGCCACACAGAGGAGGGTCCAAGGGGGTGCTCACTATGCCATTCGGGTAGCCACACGAGGAGGGCCAAAGGGGGTGCTCACTATGCCATTCGGTTGGCCGCACGAGGGAGGGTCCAAAGGAGTGCTCACTATGCCATTCGGGCGGCTACACGGGGGAGGGTCCAAGGGGGTGCTCACTATGCCGTTCGGGTAGCCACACGGGGGAGGGTCCAAGGGGGTGTTCACTATGCCATTCGGGTGGCCACACTCGGGGGGGGGTCCAAGGGGGTGCTCACTATGCCATTCGGGTGGCCACACGGGGGAGGGTCCAAGGGGATGTTCACTATGCCATTTGGGTGGCCACACGGAGGAGGGTCCAAGGGGGTGCTCACTATGCCATTCGGGTGGCCACACGGGAGAGGGTCCAACGGGGTGCTCACTATGCCATTGGGTGGCCACACGGAGAAGGGTCCAAGGGGGTGCTTACTTATGCCATTCGGGTGGCCACACGGGAGAGGGTCCAAGGGGGTGCTCACTATGCCAGTCGGGTGGCCAAACGGGGGAGGGTCCAAGGGGGTGCTCACTATGGCATTCGGGTGGCCGCACTAGGGAGGGTCCAAAGGGGTGCTCACTATGCCATTCGGGTGGCTACACGGGAGAGGGTCCAAGGGGGTTCCTACTATGCCATTCCGGTGGCCACACGAAGGAGGGTCCAAGAGGGTGCTCACTTTGCCATTCGGGTGGCCACACGGGGGAGGGTCCAAGGAGGTGCTCACTCTGCCATTCGGGTGGCCACACGGGGGAGAGTCCAAGGGGGTGCTCACTGTGGCATTCGGGTGGCCACACGAGGGAGGGTCCAATGGGGTGCTCACTTATGCCATTCATGCGGGTGGCCATGGAGGCAGGATGTATGTGGCGGTGGGGGGGGGGGGGCGCTGCATACCCCATTAGTATGGAGCTTTTTGTTTTATTCCCCGCTGCTTTCAAGGGCAGTCAACCTATAAATGGATTAAATGGAACTTGGACAGGCGACTTGTTTATAGAGTCTAGGGAGGCTGACATTGTATCTCGGCCCGTTCGCGCTTACGTCCATAGGATTGCCAGATGCTAAATATAATCCAGAATCGACTGCTACAAAAATATCACACATTCTCAACTCGATCCCAATATAATGGCTTTGTTCAGATGCATAGAACTAACATCAAGTGCCCGATAGCATACCAATGTTTTGGAGGAGACTTTAGGGTGATCTCAACTATGCCGGGTGCCAGGCTCACATTTAATTTCGACATTATCTTCACTTCTTCATCGAACGTTATTTCACAATCAGAAAATGTTATGTCAAGATAATTCATGGACAGGAATCTTTAATATAGCAGAGTGCGGATTCATCCTTCTAGAACAGGCCAGAAATTAGTTCAAATGCATGGGCTTACCATATCTCTTCTTCACATTCCTTCACTTTCATATCTGCCGCAATGTTACAACCTCACCTGGTAATTGTCTTGGTTTGACTGCGACATTCAACAAATGCACCCGTCGTGTCTAGTAGGTCCAAGGAGAGATCTAACTTTCTGACGGGTGTGCAGCTGGAGACCTACCAGAAAGCCCTTTAGAAGTCATTACGCCTTTGCCTCCCTGATTCTCATGTCCTGGGCATGGACACAAAAAGCTCTCACTGGGACTGCAGTCTGCAGATAGGGCGATAATAGAGGACCCATATAGCGCGGCGTGGCGGTGACGGTGGCCACAAGCCTCGTTCTAGGGTGCCGACCGCTTAGACGTGTTAATTGCTTCCATGGTAAAACGTCGCCTAAATCCGAACCCTCTGAGCACGGAGCGCCTTATAAGTCTTGCACTACGTGACCTAAAGACTGTCTGGGAGATATTACATTGTTGAAGAAGAACCGGGCGTAACATAAGTCCATCGGTTTTTCTAATATCTTCAGTTAAATATGTTCAACGTTTCACTGGACGACGGATGGCATTGCGGACGTCTTCTCTCCATTCATGTTCTTATCAGACTACATGTTAATTGTATATGCCAAGGATTGTCGTTACTGTCGCTGCTTTGTTAATTTTAACATTTTTGTTATCTGTCATCTGAGGTGTAGGACGTGTAGGTGTAGCCATTGGTGGATACCCGCCGCCGCGGTCATTTCCCCGCCCCCGGTCGCCCCCGCCCCCAACCAGGCCATATCATTTTATTGTGTAGGCCTGTATACTATTTAGTAGGAAGTATTTTTCTGTGTCTCCATAATTGTCCATAGATAATTTGCACGTTGTAACATTTATCCATGATGTTGGTGTATGGAGGACAAACACCTAGCATGACACTCCTAAGCATCGGGGCATTATTTTACCTTGGTGGGTTATTATCGTGACCGAACTATAATGACCCACTCTGGGACATTAATAACCCGCTTCAAGAAAATAATTATCTCCTGCTAATGGTCCGCAAGTCCTTACCGGCAAAACACGACTCCGAAGAAACAATAGAAGTATACATAGTCATAGTGACGACCCCAGGATCCGGCCCACCGTGCCCATCCCGACCCTACCCCTCTTCGCTTGGCTTCCTCGGCGTACCACAGCAATGCTTACCCGCATCAGGGATCGTATAGCACCTTACGTAATCTCTGCTCGAAGTTACCGCAGTAACTCGAGGCCAAGGCAGAGCCGATTGCGTATTCCAAGACCAAGTTGTGGTGTTGTCGTCTATCGCTAGGAATGGTTCTGTCTACCTGCCTTGACATGTCGCACATCATTGAGTGAAGCCTTCTCGTCGACCGTCCAGGAAATGTAAATAGGATAACAGTCTGTACAACGCTCTCCCGGCCCCAAGGTCATTTCCAATGATTTGTTTGCCAGTGAAGACAAAGACATGTCTTTTGTGTTCGTGCTTTCCATGCGATATTGGGACCAAATAGTGGACTGCCATCTGACATGCTTACCAAATTCATTTAATCTTTCAGAATGTTATCTCCCATCAAGTGTTAGCAGACAGATGGGCAACAGACGTCCCCCCAGTGGACAACACTCGTCGTAAACTGGTCAAAACGACGTCATTTTCACTCGTCGGAAACTGGTTGGAAACTATATCGGATTTGCAAATCAAATAGACGTGTGTATGGCGACGTGTTATCGACCTCTGTAGATCGACGGGTGTATGCTGTGTTTCTAACGTCTGTAGAGCCACGGGTATATGACTAGTTTTTGACGTCTGTAGAGCGACGGGTGTATGACCAGTTACTGACGTCTGTAGAGCGACGGATGTATGACCAGTTATTGACGTCTGTAGAGCGACTGGTGTATGACCAGTTTCTGACGTCTGTAGAGCGACGGGTGTATGACCAGTTTCTGACGTCTGTAGAGCGACTGGTGTATGACCAGTTTCGTTGGTATGCCACTATGCACACAGTCACTGAGTCACAAAACCCACAAAAAAAGGCATCCAATATTGATTATGCACGTTTCCAAATATATATTATAGAAACAAGGTACAGTATATGAATAATGACATTATGCAAACATGCAAATTAAGCAAAAAGTTAATATGAAATGTAAAATATTCTAGGAATAATGACCTACCTAACATTAGATATTCAGCATGTTCAGTGCACAACAATTCAAAGGACCGGTACATATTCATCCCAGAAAGAAACTCCAATAACAGTGTCTATTATTAACCCTGAGCCATGAGGAAAATCATGTTTGGTCAATCATGTCAGTAGAGCTTTGCATCCGCCTGCCAGAAGTAATTTTTATCATCATAGATCCTGAAGAGTTGCAATTTCATAAAATAAGTATTTTTCTGACATATATACCTTGCTTTATACCTATAAATAGTATCTAACCGGTGGAGCTTAATCATTCTACTGAAGGCAATGACCAGAGAAAAAAAAACAGTAAATAGAAATCCATGGGAATTGCTCAGACACTCTATCAATACCAGGAATGCGTTCGAATGAATAAAATAATAGTCCCCAACTGCAAATTCAGGTGGCTGCAAAGCTGCAATTGACTTAATTATATTACTCTCACAATCTTCAGCAAATTACAGCTTACACACACATATTAATTAGTCACAAAATTATGATTATATATGATACAGCCTCAGTTTCCTCCTGCTGGTTCATTCCCTAATATGCGCAGCAGCTTCTGACAAGTCTCGTTATTGTAGCTTCTTGTTTCTTCCTTGCCGGCTGGGAATCATGATGCTTGTTATGATCTGAAATGTAAAATTATTTACTTTGTCTATTTGAAACTAAATGTGTTTATTATATGCTATAGGTAAACAATGGCGCAAATTTGTATGATGTAGTACACAAGAAACGCAAATTTGTTGTGATCACTCTGACGTGATTTACTATTTTGATGATACCAAACTTATGATCGTACTGCAATTATATCTGTTTTATAACACAAACAATATTTCTTCTGGCTGACACTCCACTCTCATAAATATCTACTAAATCATAGACAATGAAAGGATCTATTTTGCATGGCATGTGTATATCCGGTGCAAATATGAGTTTGTTTGTTTGCGCACAGGCGCTTGGTTCATAGTCGATGGAAGTCCCACGGTCTGAGTCGTCAACAGCCAGTAGGCAAATAGCATAAGCTACAGCCAGCCAGTATGAAGGGGGTGGGGGGCATGACCGTACGAGCAAGTCTTGTCAAAAACCACAATTTATAAAGTCTTCTTTTGGCATTATGTTATGATGTCAAGTTCAACCTTGGGTTTCTTCATGTGCTAGACAGTGAAGTATTTATAAATAAATACTTTTCATTCATAATCATTAGCAAATATTCGTGAATCTATAGCACATACGTACAAGGGCGGCAGCATGAGCGCTCGACTCCGGGCGGGGTCCTCGAATATATTATGAAGTCGACCGCTCATATGGGCCGCAGGAATCCCTTCGCCTTTCCGCAATATTCTTAAGCTTCGCGCATGCGCCGTACGCAACCGTACCGCGCCGCGCTGCAACCGATATCTCCACAAGGCGGGAGCGCAATCTGCCTCACTGAATGTGAATGGAGCTCGAGTTCGCGAGCTTTGGGACGCTGCACAGGTAGTTTACGTGCTGGAGGCGGTCGTCGCGTAAACTGACCTGAGCGCCTGTGGCACACTACAAATCTCATTGGTGTTTTACTTGTAACGTTGCTGTCTGGTTCAGAAGGAATTGTACTGGGATGGAGTGATGCGAGGGTGCAGGGGGTGGGGGGAGCGGGGGTATGAAGCTGAATCACTTGCGGCAGCACAGTTATGCGTGAGAATAATAGTGTTTTAGACCTATATAACACCGACATAAAAAGCTTCAATCTATTCACTATGTGCTCGCATTATAACGTTATCCGGCAGGAAGGTCCGTGTATGTACCTGCCATTAATTTTCCATTGCAAATGGGAAATATAAAAAGCTAAATGTTGGCTTATTTTTCTTTAATTGTTTCAAATGGGTAATAGAAAAAGGACATGACTTCTTATTTCCTATTACCTATATCAGATGGCTAATAGATTAAAGGTATATTTTTCCTTCACAAAAAAAAACAAGAAAAACAAACCCATATGGTATGTCTCATTTCAATGTGGTGACTGGCGCACGTACCGAGCGCGGAATGTGGCTTGGGGCTCCGGGCTCTGGCTTGGCGCTTCGGGCTCTGGCTTGGGGCTCCGGGCTCTGCCTTGGGGCTCCGGGCTGTGGCTTGGGGCTCCGGGCTCTGGCCTGGGGCTCCGGGCTGTAGCTTGGGGCTCCGGGCTATGGCTTCCGGCTCCGGGGTGTGACTTGGGGCTCCGGGCTGTGACTTGGGGCTCCGGGCTCTGGCTTGGGGCTCCATGCTCTGGCTTGGGGCCCCGGCTGTGGCTTGGGGCTCCGGGATGTGGCTTGGCGCTCCGGGCTCTGGTTTGGGGCTCCGGGCTGTGGCTTCCGGCTCCGGGCTGTGGCTTGGGGCTCCGGGCTGTGGCTTCCGGCTCTGGGCTGTGGCTTGGGGCTCCGGGCTGTGGCTTCCGGCTCCGGGCTGTGGCTTCCGGCTCCGGGCTGTGGCTTCCGGCTCCGGGCTGTGGCTTCCGGCTCCGGGCTCTAGCTTGTGGCTCCTGGCTGTGGCTTGGCGTTCCGGGCTCTGGCTTGGGGCTCCGGGCTCTGGCTTGGGGCTTCAGGCTCTGGCTTGGAGCTCCGGGTTCTGGCTTGGGGGTCCGGGCTGTGGCTTGGGGGTCCGGGCTGTGGCTTGGGGCTCCGGGCTGTGGCTAGGGGCTCTAGGCTCTGGCTTGGGGCGTCGGGCTGTGGCCTGGGGCTCCGGGCTATGGCTTGGGGCTCCGGGATGTGGCTTGGCGCTCCGGGCTCTGGCTTGGGGCTCGGGGCTGTGGCTTCCGGCTCTGGGCTGTGGCTTGGCGCTCCGGGCTGTGGCTTGAGGCTCCGGGCTGTGGCTTGAGGCTCCGGGCTGTGGCTTGGGGCTCCGGGCTGTGGCTTGAGGCTCCGGGCTGTGGCCTGGGGCTCCGGGCTATGGCTTGGGGCTCCGGGATGTGGCTTGGCGCTCCGGGCTCTGGCTTGGGGCTCCGGGCTGTGGCTTCCGGCTCTGGGCTGTGGCTTGGCGCTCCGGGCTCTGGCTTGGGGCTCCGGGCTGTGGCTTGAGGCTCCGGGCTGTGGCTTGGGGCTCCGGGCTGTGTCTTGGGGCTCCGGGCTGTGGCTTCCGGCTCGGGCTGTGGCTTGGGGCTCCGGGCTGTGGCTTGGGGCTCCAGGCTCTAGCTTGTGGCTCCGGGCTGTGGCTTGGCGTTCCGGGCTCTGGCTTGGGGCTCCGGGCTCTAGCTTGGAGCTCCAGGCTCTGGCTTGGGGCTCCGGGTTCTGGCTTGGGGCTCCGGGCCGTGGCTTGGGGCTCCGGGCTGTGGCTAGGGGCTCCAGGCTGTGGCTTCGAGCTCCGGGCTGTGGCTTGGGGCTCCGGGCTGTGGCTAGGGGCTCCGGGCTCTGGCTTGGGGTTCCGGACTGTGGCTAGGGGCTCCGGGCTGTGGCTAGGGGCTCCGGGCCGTGGCTTGGGGCTCCGGGCTGTGGCTGGGGGCTCCGGGCTCTGGCTTGGGGTTCCGGACTGTGGCTTGGGGCTCCGGGCCGTGGCTTGGGGCTCCGGGCTGTGGCTAGGGGCTCCAGGCTGTGGCTTCGAGCTCCGGGCTCTGGCTTGGGGTTCCGGACTGTGGCTAGGGGCTCCGGGCTGTGGCTTGGGGCTCCGGGCTGTGGCTTGGGGCTCCGGGCTGTGGCTGGGGGCTCCGGGCTCTGGCTTGGGGTTCCGGACTGTGGCTTGGGGCTCCGGGCTCTGGCTTGGGGTTCCGGGCTGTGGCTTGGGGCTCCGGGCTGTGGCTAGGGGCTCCGGGCTGTGGCTAGGGGCTCCAGGCTGTGGCTGGGGGCTCCGGGCTGTGGCTTGGGGCTCCGGGCTGTGGCTAGGGGCTCCGGGCTGTGGCTTGGGGCTCCGGGCTCTGGCTTGGGGTTCCGGACTGTGGCTAGGGGCTCCGGGCTGTGGCTTGGGGCTCCGGGCTCTGGCTTGGGGTTCCGGACTGTGGCTAGGGGCTCCGGGCTGTGGCTTGGGGCTCCGGGCTGTGGCTTGGGGCTCCGGGCTCTGGCTTGGGGTTCCGGACTGTGGCTAGGGGCTCCGGGCTGTGGCTAGGGGTTCCGGGCTGTGGCTAGGGGCTCAGAGCTGTGGCTTCGGGCTCCGGGCTGTGGCTTGGGGCTCCGTAAGCTATGGCTCCGGGCGCGGGCTATGGCTCCGGGCCCGGGATTATGGCTTCGGGCTCCGGGTTATGGCTTTGGGCGTGGGGTATGGCTCTGGGCACGGGCTATGGCTCCGGGTGCTGGCTATGGCTCTAAGCGCGGCCTATGGCTCCGGGCGCGTGTTATGGCTCTGGGTGCAGGCTATGGCTCCGGGCGCGGGCTATGGCTGCGGGCACGGGCTATGGCTCTGGGTGCGGGCTATGGCTCCAAGCGCGGCCTATGGCTCCGGGCGTGTGTTATGGCTCCGGGCGCGGGCTATGGCTCCGGGCGCGGGCTATGGCTGCGGGCACGGGCTATGGCTCTGGGTGCGGGCTATGGCTCCAAGCGCGGCCTATGGCTCCGGGCGTGTGTTATGGCTCTGGGTGCAGGCTATGGCTCCGGGCGCGGGCTATGGCTGCGGGCACGGGCTATGGCTCTGGGTGCGGGCTATGGCTCCAACCGCGGCCTATGGCTCCGGGCGCGTGTTATGGCTCTGGGCGCAGGCTATGGCTCCGGACACGGGCTATGGCTGCGGGCACGGGCTATGGCTCTGGGCGCAGGCTATGGCTCCGGGCGCGGGCTATGGCTGCGGGCACGGGCTATGGCTCCGGGCGCAGGCTATGGCTCCGGGCGCGGCCTATGGCTCCGGGCGCGTGTTATGGCTCTGGGTGCAGGCTATGGCTCCGGGCGCGGGCTATGGCTCTGGGTGCGGGCTATGGCTCCGGGCGCAGGCTATGGCTCCAAGCGCGGCCTATGGCTCCGGGCGCGTGTTATGGCTCTGGGCGCAGGCTATGGCACCGGGCGCGCGTTATGGCTCCGGGCGCGTGTTATAGCTCCGGGCGCGGGCTATGGCTCCGGGCGCGTGTTATGGCTCCGGGCGCGGGCTATGGCTCCGGGCGCGTGTTATGGCTCCGGGCGCAGGCTATGGCTACGGGCGCAGGCTATGGCTCCGGGCGCAGGCTATGGCTCCGGGCGCGGGCTATGGCTCCGGGCGCGGGCTATGGCTCCGGGCGCGTGTTATGGCTCTGGGCGCAGGCTATGGCTCCGGGCGCGGGCTATGGCTCCGGGCGCGTGTTATGGCTCTGGGTGCAGGCTATGGCTCCGGGCGCGGGCTATGGCTCTGGGTGCGGGCTATGGCTCCGGGCGCGTGTTATGGCTCTGGGTGCAGGCTATGGCTCCGGGCGCGGGCTATGGCTGCGGGCACGGGCTATGGCTCCGGGTGCGGGCTATGGCTCCAAGCGCGGCCTATGGCTCCGGGCGCGTGTTATGGCTCTGGGCGCAGGCTATGGCTCCGGGCGCGTGTTATGGCTCCGGGCGCGTGTTATGGCTCCGGGCGCGGGCTATGGCTCCGGGCGCGGGCTATGGCTCCGGGCGCGTGTTATGGCTCTGGGTGCAGGCTATGGCTCCGGGCGCGGGCTATGGCTCCGGGCGCGGGCTATGGCTCCGGGCGCGTGTTATGGCTCTGGGTGCAGGCTATGGCTCCGGGCGCGGGCTATGGCTCCGGGCGCGTGTTATGGCTCTGGGCGCAGGCTATGGCTCCGGGCGCGGGCTATGGCTCCGGGCGCGTGTTATGGCTCTGGGTGCAGGCTATGGCTCCGGGCGCGGGCTATGGCTCTGGGTGCGGGCTATGGCTCCGGGCGTGGGGTATGGCTGCGGGCACGGGCTATGGCTCCGGGTGCTGGCTATGGCTCTAAGCGCGGCCTATGGCTCCGGGCGCGTGTTATGGCTCTGGGTGCAGGCTATGGCTCCGGGCGCGGGCTATGGCTGCGGGCACGGGCTATGGCTCCGGGTGCGGGCTATGGCTCCGGGCGCGTGTTATGGCTCTGGGTGCAGGCTATGGCTCCGGGCGCGGGCTATGGCTCTGGGTGCGGGCTATGGCTCCGGGCGTGGGGTATGGCTGCGGGCACGGGCTATGGCTCCGGGTGCTGGCTATGGCTCTAAGCGCGGCCTATGGCTCCGGGCGCGTGTTATGGCTCTGGGTGCAGGCTATGGCTCCGGGCGCGGGCTATGGCTGCGGGCACGGGCTATGGCTCCGGGTGCGGGCTATGGCTCCAAGCGCGGCCTATGGCTCCGGGCGCGTGTTATGGCTCTGGGCGCAGGCTATGGCTCCGGGCGCGTGTTATGGCTCCGGGCGCGTGTTATGGCTCCGGGCGCGGGCCATGGCTCCGGGCGCGTGTTATGGCTCCGGGCGCGGGCTATGGCTCCGGGCGCGTGTTATGGCTCCGGGCGCAGGCTATGGCTCCGGGCGCAGGCTATGGCTCCGGGCGCAGGCTATGGCTCCGGGCGCGGGCTATGGCTCCGGGCGCGGGCTATGGCTCCGGGCGCGTGTTATGGCTCTGGGCGCAGGCTATGGCTCCGGGCGCGGGCTATGGCTCCGGGCGCGTGTTATGGCTCTGGGTGCAGGCTATGGCTCCGGGCGCGGGCTATGGCTCTGGGTGCGGGCTATGGCTCCGGGCGCGTGTTATGGCTCTGGGTGCAGGCTATGGCTCCGGGCGCGGGCTATGGCTGCGGGCACGGGCTATGGCTCCGGGTGCGGGCTATGGCTCCAAGCGCGGCCTATGGCTCCGGGCGCGTGTTATGGCTCTGGGCGCAGGCTATGGCTCCGGGCGCGTGTTATGGCTCCGGGCGCGTGTTATGGCTCCGGGCGCGGGCTATGGCTCCGGGCGCGGGCTATGGCTCCGGGCGCGTGTTATGGCTCTGGGTGCAGGCTATGGCTCCGGGCGCAGGCTATGGCTCCGGGCGCGGGCTATGGCTCCGGGCGCGTGTTTTGGCTCTGGGTGCAGGCTATGGCTCCGGGCGCGGGCTATGGCTCCGGGCGCGTGTTATGGCTCTGGGCGCAGGCTATGGCTCCGGGCGCGTGTTATGGCTCCGGGCGCGTGTTATGGCTCCGGGCGCGGGCTATGGCTCCGGGCGCGTGTTATGGCTCCGGGCGCGGGCTATGGCTCCGGGCGCGTGTTATGGCTCCGGGCGCAGGCTATGGCTCCGGGCGCAGGCTATGGCTCCGGGCGCAGGCTATGGCTCCGGGCGCGGGCTATGGCTCCGGGCGCGGGCTATGGCTCCGGGCGCGTGTTATGGCTCTGGGCGCAGGCTATGGCTCCGGGCGCGTGTTATGGCTCTGGGCGCAGGCTATGGCTCCGGGCGCAGGCTATGGCTCCGGGCGCGGGCTATGGCTCTTGTCGCGGGCTATGGCTCCGGACACGGGCTATGGCTCTTGTCGCGGGCTATGGCTCCGGACACGGGCTATGGCTCTTGTCGCAGACTATGGCTCCAGACACGGGCTATGGCTCTTGTCGCGGGCTATGGCTCAGGGCTCCCGGTTATAGCTCTGGGCGCGTGTTATTTGAGAGATCGGGAGATCGAGATCGGGGGAGAGCCCCAGGCCAGATCCCGCGCTCGGTACGTGCGCTAGTAACCACATTGAAATTAGAAAATAGGAAATGGGTTTGTTTTTCCATTTTTCATTTGCGTTTTGCAATGGGAAATGGGTAAAGGAAAGATGTACCTTTTATCCATTAACCATTGCCCAAGCGACAAATATGCGTCAACGTCGTGAACTCTTCACGCGGCTTCACGTCTAGCAACATTTGAGGCGTAAATCCACCGAGTACATGACGTCGGTTTCTCGTCACGTGCTCGCTGTGAAAACGACTTAGGTTTCTTGAATCCTACAAGACCGGAGTATAATCTTTCATAATCAGCGAAATGCAATAGCTGCGCCATCTATTTGGCTCCAATCACTGCAAACGCATGATTACGCACCAACACAACGTGCGTCGATCTAGTGATGGCGGATTATGGACGAATATCTGACGGGTTTGCGACGTCATATTTTTGACGTGGGAACGAGCAGCCCTTCCACGTCATTCGTCGGTTTGACGTCTTGCGACGAGTTTACAACGTCGGTGTGCCCACTGGGCCAGTAGGGCAATAGACGTCCCAGATGGGCAACAGACGTCCCAGGTGGGCAACAGACGTCCCGGATGGGCAACAGACGTACCCGGCGCCCATCTGTAAAATTAACCAAAACGAAGAAGTGATTTATATCATGGATGCCATAACGTGATCCCCCTTTCCCTCCTCAATTACAACAATCCTGCACCAGGAATAAATTATCTACCTTTCCACAGCCGACGGGCAGCCCAGTGCACAGCCTTCCTTCAGTCGTTGTAAAGATAGTTCGTGTGATCTCACTGGATCATAGACGACACGTTTCCGCCGCTTCAGATGATTCACGAGGGGTGATTCCAGAGGCGATACCGGAGCCACGACAGTAGGTTTTATGCCCTATCGGAGGCTGGCGATAACACTATCCATATGCTAACAGTGGGTTGTCCATGGCGCCGGGAATCAACCGCTAAAACCTTGCGCGAGACGTATTCATACTCACGCTTTCCCCTTTACTTCCATTCCCCATTAAATCATGCAAGACATGCACCACAAACACAGGGAGTAGAGCGTAGAGAGAGAACTCGACTGGAGATGTCATTTTGCAGATGTCGCCGATATGCTTCGAATAGAAATGTTGTTCCATGATGTAGGACGGATCCATGATGTAGGGCGGATCTATGATGTAGGACGGATCTATGATGCAGGGCGGATCCACGATGTAGGGCGGATCTATGATGCAGGGCGGATCCACGATGTAGGGCGGATCTATGATGCAGGGCGGATCCATGATGTAGGGCGGATTCATGATGTAGGGCGGATCCATGATGTAGGGCGGATTCATGGTGCAGGGCGGATCCACGATGTAGGGCGGATCTATGATGTAGGGCGGATCCCTAATGAAGGCGGATCTATGATGTAGGGCGCATCCACGATGTAGGACAGATCCATAATGTAGGGCGGATCCACGATGGAGATCGGATTCATGGTGCAGGTCGGATCCACGATGTAGGGCGGATCTATGATGTAGGGCGGATCCCTAATGTAGGCGGGTCTATGATGTAGGGCGCATCTACGATGTAGGACAGATCCATAATGTAGGGCGGATCCACGATGGAGATCGGATCCACGATGTAGGGCAGATTCATAATGTAGGGCGGCTTTATTGTGTGGGGCGGATCCATGATGTAGGGCGGATCTATGATGTAGGGCAGATCTATGATGTAGGGCGGATCCATGATGTAGGGCGGATCTATGATGTAGGGCGGATCTATGATGTAAGGCGGATCCATGATGTAGGGCGGGCGGATCTATGATGTAGGGCGGATCCATGATGTAGGGCGGATCCATGATGTAGGACGGAAATATTATGTAGGGCGGATCTATGATGTAGGGCGGATCCATGATGTAGGGCGGATATATGATGTAGGGCGGATCTATGATGCAGGGCGGATCTATGATATAGGGCGGATCCATGGTGCAGGGCGGGCGGATCTATGATGTAGGGCGGATCTATGATGTAGGGCGGATTAATGATGTAGGGCGGATATATGATGTAGGGCGGATCTATGGTGTTGGGTGGATCCACGATGTAGGGCGGATCTATGATGTAGGGCGGATCTATGATGTAGGGCGGATCTATGATGTAGGGCGGATCTACGATGTAGGGCGGATCCATGATGTAGGGCGGGCGGATCTATGATGTAGGGCGGATCCATGATGTAGGGCGGATCTATGATGTAGGGCGGATCCATGATGTAGGGCGCATCCATGATGTAGGGCGGGTGGATCTATGATGTAGGGCGGATCCATGATGTAGGGCGGATAAATGATGTAGGGCGGTTCTATGATGTAGGGCGGATCCATGTTGCAGGGCGGGCGGATCTATGACGTAGGGCGGATCCATGATGTAGGGCAGATCTATGATGTAAGGCGGATCGATGGCGCAGGGCGGATCCATGATGTAGGGTGGATCTATGATGTAAGGCGGATCCATGGTGCAGGGCGGATCCATGATGTAGGGCGGATCCATGATGTAGGGCGGATATATGATGTAGGGCGGATCTATGATGTAGGGCGGATCCATGATGCAGAGCGGGCGGATCTATGACGTAGGGCGGATCCATGATGTAGGGCGGATCTATGATGTAGGGCGGATCCACGATGTAGGGCGGATCTCTGATGCAGGGCGGATCCATGATGTAGGGCGGATTCATGATGTAGGGCGGATCCATGATGTAGGGCGGATTCATGGTGCAGGGCGGATCCAGGATGTAGGGCGGATCCATGATGTAGGGCGGATCTCTGATGTAGGGCGGATCCATGATGTAGGGCGAATATATGATGTAGGGCGTTCCTATGATGTAGGGCGGATCCATGTTGCAGGGCGGGCGGATCTATGATGTAGGGCGGATCCATGATGTAGGGCGGATCTGTGATGTAGGGCGGATCTATGATGTAGGGCGGATCCATGGCGCAGGGCGGATCCATGATGTAGGGTGGATCTATGATGTAGGGCGGATCCATGGTGCAGGGCGGATCCATGATGTAGGGCGGATCCATGATGTAGGGCGGATATATGATGTAGGGCGGATCCATGATGTAGGGCGGATATATGATGTAGGGCGGATCTATGATGTAGGGCGGATATATGATGTAGGGCGGACCTATGATGTAGGGCGGATCCATGATGTAGGGCGGATCTATGATGTAGGGCGGAGCCATGGTGTAGAGCGGATCCATGATGTAGGGCGGATCTATGATGTAGGACGGATCTATGATGCAGGGCGGATCCACGATGTAGGGCGGATCTATGATGCAGGGCGGATCCATGATGTAGGGCGGATTCATGATGTAGGGCGGATACATGATGTAGGGCGGATCCATGATGTAGGGCGGATCCATGATTTAGGGCGGGCGGATCTATGATGTAGGGTGGATCCATGATGTAGGGCGGATATATGATGTAGGGCGGATCTATGATGTAGGGCGGGTCCATGATGTAGGGCGGATATATGACGTAGGGCGGATCTATGATGCAGGGCGGATCTATGATGTAGGGCGGATCCATGGTGCAGGGCGGGCGGATCTATGATGTAGGGCGGATCCATGATGTAGGGCGGATATATGATGTAGGGCAGATCTATGATGTAGGGCGGATCCATGATGTATGGCGGATCTATGATGTAGGGCGGATCTATGATGTTGGGTGGATCCATGATGTAGAGCGGATCTATGATGTAGGGCGGATCTATGATGTAGGGCGGATCCGTGATGTAGGGCGGATCTATGATGTAGGGCGGATCTATGATGTAGGGCGGATCTATGATGTAGTGCGAATCCATGATGTAGGGCGGATCCATGATGTAGGGCGGGCGGATCTATGATGTAGGGCGGATCCATGATGTAGGGCGGGCGGATCTATGATGTAGGGCGGATCCATGATGTAGGGCGGATCCATGGTGCAGGGCCGATCCATCATGTAAGGCGGATCTATGATGTAGGGCGGATCTATGATGCAGGGCGGATCTATGATACAGGGCGGATCCATGGTGCAGGGCGGGCGGATCTATGATGTAGGACGGATCCATGATGTAGGGCGGATATATGATGTAGGGCGGATATATGATGTAGGGCGGATCTATGATGTTGGTTGGATCCATGATGTAGGGCGGATCTATGATGTAGGGCGGATCTATGATGTAGGGCGGATCTATGATGTAGGGCGGATCTACGATGTAGGGCGGATCCATGATGTAGGGCGGGCGGATCTATGATGTAGGGCGGATCCATGATGTAGGGCGGATCTATGATGTAGGGCGGATCCATGATGTAGGGCGGATCCATGATGTAGGGCGGGCGGATCTATGATGTAGGGCGGATCCATGGTGTAGGGCGGATATATGATGTAGGGCGGTTCTATGATGTAGGGCGGATCCGTGTTGCAGGGCGGGCGGATCTATGACGTAGGGCGGATCCATGATGTAGGGCAGATCTATGATGTAGGGCGGATCTATGATGTAGGGCGGATCCATGGTGTAGAGCGGATCCATGATGTAGGGCGGATCTATGATGTAGGACGGATCTATGATGCAGGGCGGATCCACGATGTAGGGCGGATCTATGATGCAGGGCGGATCCATGATGTAGGGCGGATTCATGATGTAGGGCGGATCCATGATGTAGGGCGGATTCATGGTGCAGGGCGGATCCACGATGTAGGGCGGATCTATGATGTAGGGCGGATCCCTAATAAAGGCGGATCTATGATGTAGGGCGCATCCACGATGTAGGACAGATCCACAATGTAGGGCGGATCCACGATGGAGATCGGATTCATGGTGCAGGTCGGATCCACGATGTAGGGCGGATCTATGATGTAGGGCGGATCCCTAATGTAGGCGGGTCTATGATGTAGGGCGCATCTACGATGTAGGACAGATCCATAATGTAGGGCGGATCCACTATGGAGATCGGATCCACGATGTAGGGCAGATTCATAATGTAGGGCGGCTTTATTGTGTGGGGCGGATCCATGATGTAGGGGGGATCCATGGTGGAGGGCGGATCCATCATGTAAGGCGGATCTATGATGTAGGGCGGATTCATAATGTAGGGCGTATCCATGATGTATGACGGGCCATGATGTAGGGCGGATCTATGATGTAGGGAGGATCCATGATTCATTCTCTTACAAATAAAGCATACATATGTAACATTTCATAAGAATCCCATCTGCCGTAAACAATTAAACCGCTTTTGACCCCTCCCCTTGGTGTTCTCTTGGCAACGCGATTCCTGAGACGCTCAAGTCTTAAAGGAGTGGGGGGCTGGCGGGGGGGCGGGGGGCTTACTCTAAATTGCTTTCCCCTTCGCCTCTGCCTAGAGCTGTCGTTTTTGGGACTGTAAAGATGGATGGAGTGATTGGTGTTCAGGCCTTCCCCATGGGCTAGACCGGGCCAAGGAACCCATGAGACCATAAAATCAAAAGCTAAAACGGCTTTGGAAATACACACAAAGGAACAATATGCTAATAGAGCAGCAAAATTATTTTGCATAAATGATTCCGTTATAAACCAAGGTCAGCTGGGATTGGACCGTACTACCTGAATTGCGCAAGGACCTATGCTGGTCACAGCGGTCACGTTGGCGGACTCAGTGAGGGGGCAGGGGGGGGGGGGTGGACGAAGACCCCACCCTCGCCCGCCTACTGTTTCTGGCCACAGTATCCGGTAGCCGCGCGGTGTTATGTGCTCAGGGATCAGGTTCGACGTGGGCCCGCTGATCAGCGCTTAATCTCCAATTAGCAATCCAGTTCTGCCCATATAACGCCACACCATAGGCGTCCCCAGCCCCAGCCCCAGCCCCAGCCCCAGCCCCAGCCCAAGCCCCAGCTCCTGTTCCAGCTCCAGCTCCAGCTCCAGCTCCAGCTCCAGCTCCAGGCCCAGCCCCAGCCCCAGCCTCAGCCCCAGGCCCAGCTCCAGGCCCAGGCCCAGCCCCAGCCCCAGCCCCAGCCCCAGCCCCAGCCCCAGCCCCAGGCCCAGCTCCAGGCCCAGCTCCAGGCCCAGGCCCAGGCCCAGCCCCAGCCCCAGCCCCAGCCCCAGCCCTAGCCCCAGCCCCAGCCCCAGCCCCAGCCCCAGCCCCAGCCCCAGGCCCAGCTCCAGGCCCAGACCCAGACCCAGCCCCAGGCCCAGATCCAGGCCCAGACCCAGACTCAGACCCAGGCCCAGGCCCAGGCCCAGACCCAGGCCCAGCCCCAGGCCCAGCCCCAGCCCCAGCCCCAGCCCCAGCCCCAGCCCCAGCCCCAGCCCCAGCCCCAGCCCCAGGCCCAGGCCCAGGCCCAGCGGGTAGTCCTAGTCCCAGGCCCAAGGCCAAGCCCAGGCTTCGGCCCAGGCCCATGCCCAGGGCCATGCCCAGCCCCCAACATCGAAACAAAATCCACAGCCCATTACTCCCCCGGAGTCCGGAATGTGATCAGATGGTGTATAACCTTAGAACCACCTTGGCGTTTCCTGTTTGCTTCGCGAAGCGGTTTTCAGGCGATTTAAATGATATGCCAATGAGTCAAGGCTATTTACTCAGGCAGAATAAAAGCGGACAACGTTGGCGCTACTTATTCAAAAGGAGGGAGGAGTTACTTGGTCAGGGTTACACAGGTAAATTATACATAGATATATTACACAGTTGGAAGGACATATCAACAACGTGAGAAGGATAATTATTGTTATTATTAATATTAGTATTAATATCCACTCTGCACATAGATTTCTTCTCGTGTTTGAATAGATTTTCTTTCTTTATTTACCCTCGTATGTGCATTGGTGATGGGGTTTTTATCTCAAAACTAAATCTCAATTGGAAATTTTGCAATACGCACATTGGTAGAACCCCATTGTTTCATACGTTACTTTCGTTCAACGAATCACTTCTCTTAGATGCATTATTTGATCTATTTGTAGTCTGAAGGCGTGAGCTGGAACCATTGGGTTACACAACCCACAGTCAAGCTTCTTTTAATCCAAGGTAAGGTATATTAAGTTAACAGGATTTGCCTTTATGGCTTATTTATATCCAATTAAAAGGCTTTAAATTATTCAGCAGCCCAATGGCATACAAGCACATATGTTACACATTAGTATCGCAAGCGTGGCGGTAGGCCCATGGTTACAGGGGCGGGGGGGAGGGGTAGGTCCATGGCTACAGGGGCGGGGCGGGGGTAGGCCCATGACTACAGAGGCGGCGGAAGTAGGTCCGTGGTTACAGGCGCGTGGCGGTAGGCCCATGGTTACAGAGGCGGGGGGGAGAGGCCCATGGTTACAGGGGCGGGGGGGGGTAGGTCCATGGCTACAGGGGCGGGGCGAGGGTAGGCCCATGGTTACATGGGCGTGGCGGTAGGCCCATGGTTACTGGGGCGTGGCGATAGGCCCATGGTTACAGAGGCGTTGCGGTAGGCCCATGGTTACAGAGGCGGAGGGGGGGGGGGTAGGTCCATGGCTACAGGGGCGGGGCGGTGGTAGGCCCATGGCTACAGGGGCGGGGGCGTAGGACCATGGGTACAGGGGCGTGGCGGTAGGCCCATGATTACAGGGGCGGGCGGGGGAAGGGCCATGATTACAGGGGCGTGGCGGTAGGCCAATGGTTACAGGGGCGTGGCGGTAGGCCCATGGTTACAGGCGCGTGTCGGTAGGCCCATGGTTACAGGGGCGTGTCCTTAGGCCGATAGTCACATGGGCGTGGCGGTAGGTGTGTGATATTTTAGGTATGCTGTGTCTTTACGGTCTTAATTTACTTCTCGTTGTGTTGATCTAATTATTTCTAAACTTAATTTTGACAACCCCAACTGGGTGTTCGTTCCGAGATCGTTCCCAACACGTGGTGGTGAAGGCAATGAGGCGAAACGAAGTGGTCAGTTTCAATGATTTACTACAAACTCTTAAAAACCCTAATTAACAAGCTAGCCACTCCGTCAAACGGTGTGTCACTTACCTGGCAGCAGTTGGTTAACTGGCTGCCAGCCTCTCGCTCCGCGAGGCGGTGTATCCGAGTGAAAAGCTTCGAAAACTAGATTACTCCTTCCAAAGATATTAGTACACCAAGATAGGTCACACGGCGATTTTTTTTGTAATCGTTCTCCGGTGGCGCCGCCAAGCGGTGAGCGCGTAGTGTTGCACAGAACCGCCGTCGACAGGCATCAACTTCAAGTTTGTTCTGCCATTAATTTTGCGAATTCACGAAAGAAATGTCCAGGAAAGCCATTTTTGAGAATTCCCCAAGGAAAAGGAAAGGTAAGACCGGCTTCTTTCGTTCATTTATCAGTCATTGATATCGTGCATCGTTTATCACTACGACAATTTCTGATAATTCTCTATTATCGCCCACATCGAAGCGGGCGGCTCATGTGAGCAAACCAAGTCAAAGATCTATCGTTTGCCACTATCTATTACTCAACAATTACCAGAAGACAACACGCTCTAAGTGCCGGCTAATGCCTAACGAATGTGTAATGAGGTGTCCTAATCGATGTTCTGGGGTTTGAATAAAAATTGGGTGAACTCATATAGTATGATCATGGAACTACTGTCTTGGCCTGGGTGTTCGGCTCCCGGGCTCTGGTTACATTTGACAGAGCAAGCCAGACCGGGGGAAAAGCAGTCTTTGTCTGCATTTCTACTGAACGCTTGTCAAGTAAATTTTTTTGATGTTTATAAGCATTTTCATTTACAAAATGATTATTATTATGATTACCTTTTAGATGCCAGAGATGGGTGGTCAATGCAAGAACAGGGGCGGATCTAGGAATTTGCCAAGGGCCCCCCCCTTTGTTGGTCTCTGAAAAACTTGCCAGGGGGGGGGGTTGTTCTATGAAAACTTGCGACTGGGAGGGAGGGTGCTCTTTGAAAAACTTGCCAAGGGTGGGGGGGTGCTTTCTGAAAACTTGCGACGGGGGGGGGGCGCTGCTCGTGCTCGGAGAAGCCGACTTTAACAGTGTATGTTCAGGTTCCCAAGGAGAACGCCCCCCCCCCCTGACTCACTCTGTTCCGCCGTTGGGTCTCGGTTCCAGCCTGGGTTTCGCACGGGGACTTTTAAACAGAATAGGCGCATTTGGGAATTCTGAATCATCTGAAGGCACACTGGGGCTAAATATCACATTATTGTATAGATCAATCTTTTAGCTATCGAATTCTTCCAAACAATCAAAAACATTGATCACCTATGCTGGTCACAGCGGTCACGTTGGCGGACTCAGTGAGGGGGCAGGGGGGGGGGGGGGTGGACGGAGATCCCACCCTCGCCCGCCTACTGTTTCTGGCCACAGTATCCGGTAGCCGCGCGGTGTTATGTGCTCAGGGATCAGGTTCGACGTGGGCCCGCTGATCAGCGCTTAATCTCCAATTAGCAATCCAATCCTGCCCATATAACGCCACACCATAGGCGTCCCCAGCCCCAGCCCCAGCCCCAGCCCTAGCCCTAGCCCTAGCCCCAGCCCCAGCCCCAGCCCCAGCCCCAGCCCCAGCCCCAGCCCCAGCTCCAGCCCCAGCCCCAGTGTGTTTGCAAGACTTCCCTTACAAAAATGCATGAGTGATATATCATTCATTATCATTCAATATCATTCATACCTTTCAATTGACCAATGGTATACCATTCATTGCCCACAAGCGTCAGTGATACCTTTGAGTCTGATGAACGATATATCATTCATTACCTTTCGATTTTGTAATACCATTCAGTTATCAATGGTATACCATTCATTGCCTACGCGCATCAATGATACCTTTGCATTTTATGAACGATATATCATTCATTACCTTTCAATATCGTAATACCTTTCAAGTGACCAATGGTATACCATTCATTACCTACGCGCATCAATGATACCTTTAAGTTTTATGAACGATATATCATTCATTACCTTTCAATTTCGTAATACCTTTCAATTGACCAATGGTATACCATTCATTACCTACGCGCATCAATGATACCTTTGAGTTTTATGAACGATATATCGTTCATTACATTTCAATTTCGTAATACCTTTCAATTGACCAATGGTATACCATTCATTACCTTCGCGCATCAATGATACCTTTGAGTTTTATGAACGATATATCATTCATTACCTTTCAATATCGTAATACCTTTCAGTTATCAATGGTATACCATTCATGGTCTTCGCGCATCAATGATATCTTTGAGTTTTATGAACGATATATCAGTCATTACCTTTCAATATCGTAATACCTTTCATTTATCAATGGCATACCATTCATGACCTACACGTATCCATGATACGTTTGAGTATAATAAAAAGGTATATTATTCATTAACTTTCAATATTGCAAAACCTTTCAAACATCAATGGTATACCATTCATTATACCTACACGCATCAACAACATCTGAGTCTGATGAACAATAAATCACGCATTACCTTAGTTACAAATGATATACCATGAATTATAAACACGCATCCAGGATATACCTTTAAGTTTCATAAGCAATATACCAATTATTACTTTTCAGTATCGTAATGCCTTTCAGTTATCAACGATATACCACACTACCTACAGGCATCGATGGTAAACCACTATGTTGGACGAGAGCTCAGCCTGGAAGTCTGGTATACCATTCAAGTGACTATATATAGGCATTAATAATATTTATTTATCTTCAATATCGTTCTACTTTTAGGAACGTTTTAAGTGACTCCATGTCTAATCATATCATTGATGCATGGATTTTTTTTAACAATACATCAGTCCTTACATTACAATCAACGTTGTAAACACAGTGCGTTACTTATTAAATAATTAAAAAAACACAATGATAAATTAAGTGATGATCTTTATTACATTTTCTGTGTAAGCGTATAATCAGCACTCGGACATTGTTAAGAAGCTCGATTTCGCGCAATCCGTATTGGACATCTAAACAAAACATATCGTTATTATGTACAAAGCAACTTTTAGGCAAAAGGATTATTATCATGTATGGCCATGGTTGAAGGCCACAAATCACAAATCTACCAGCACTTCGATACTAATAATCCGTTTCTTCCCTCGCGAGTTGGCAGATGCTTTGAGCGAATGGCCTCTTACGGCAGACGGGTACATGCAAACACTTAACATTTCCTGGCGCTTAACTTCACCCACAAAATCGTCATGTATAACACTCGACAATCTGTAGGCTTTCCTAAAAAAAACACAAAACTTGTCGTGCATGCGTCAATATTACGTCTGAAAAAAATATCAATTTGCAACCGAAATAAAACACAGCAATTATACGCCTAGATTTAATACCGTTACATTGTAGTGCACCAATATCTGAAGTTTTACGCTTCGATTTGAACCTCTCTGAAGCAACCGTTTACTGTAAAAATAAAAAAATTACGCCAATGATATCCTACTGACGCACAACAATAGTGCTTAAATTGACGTATCAAATCGCACCAATATCAATATATAGGCTGCCATTTATGGCTAGATTAAAACCTTGATTGTAGATTCATGCAGTAAACATAGGCAAACTACACACCATGCAAGGCTGAGGGGATCGAATGGGAGTCCTAAATTCCTTCAATATCGATACACTGTCCACTTGGGCATTATCTAATCGGTCTCTACTGAATTCGCCAACAGAACGGCGTATTCGTCATCAGAAGTAGAAACGAGAATACATTTTTTCCTTAGATCACGCGGAAGAGCTGCAACGGTGATATTGCCAGGGACTACTCTTAGGATGTGATCTGAAACAAGTCCAACCTGTCCATCTCTAAAGAATGGGTCATTGTACACCGCATATTGTCTCAAAAGGATCACTGCTCCAGGCGGGCAAACGCACATTTGCGGAAGGCAAAGGCATGGGATCTGAACAGTGACAAGTTTCTTGATTGTGAATATAGCCCCATCGGCACCCTGGATGGCATGGTTATGTCGCTTTTGCAAGCGGCCGCGTCTGAAATTCATCGACGAATATCTAAAACGCTTGTAAGCGAATTGATCATGCTGCTTGACACGAATTCTGGGATCAAGTTGAATGCCTAAATCACGCTGGATCGCTAGTCTTTCTCCTAATAACAACTCAGTGGAAGTACCCTTCCCAAACAATGAAATATCGTCCA
Source organism: Arenicola marina (assembly GCA_964019135.1). NCBI lineage: Eukaryota > Metazoa > Annelida > Polychaeta > Arenicolidae > Arenicola > Arenicola marina. Next base: position 17,312,432 of record OZ025248.1, on the reverse strand, counting down.
GTTGATGTGTCGTCTTCGGTATATAGCGACCATGATGCGACAGTCTTGCGTTTAAGTCTTTCACCTTTGAAACAGCATCACTCATGCATCGTTTCTCCATAGATGGTATGCACCTAAGTGTGATATATTTTTCAACTATTTGCAGAGCAGTATGCTGCGTTCCATGTTTCATCTGAAGGAGAGTACCGTTCATGGTCTCAAATGGGAATGTGGAGTTGGCCCAAAGTGGCCCCCAATTCCGAACCGTATCTGCAAGATGTATCAACTGGTGGACATTGTAGGTCATATGCTCCTTTCCATACAGTTCTGCCGCATAGATGACAAATTTTTTCAAGGTCAGTTCTGCCTTTTAAGGGCTTCTCTCGTTATCGTTTCCTGAAGGAGGGTGTATATCGCACAACTTAAGAGCATCCAGTGCTTATAAAACTTGTCACGCAGGATCCCTTTCAGGACGAAAACTGAATAATACAATAAGAACGACCGCCATTTCGATGCCTTCCAAAATTTTCGAAGTTTTAAACTTCGAGGAGTTCTTGTTAACTCCGATGGTGGCTTTATGGCAAGGAGTTTAGAATCTACCAAATCCACACTTGTACCCAAGTACCAATCCGCCTCATGATGCTGGCTATCAAACCACAGACAAACGAACTGGCGCGTTACACCAAGAAGTACGCAGTGCATGTAATCGACAACAAATCCCGACGCAATGTTAAAATTGGGCAGCAACATAGCTGGCGATGGACCCTTAACACCCCGCACAGTTTGCTGTGAATCTTGGGCTTCAATGCAATCCCTTAGGTGACTTTCACGAGTCTTCGGTTCTGGTTCTGGAAGCGTTAAACTAAACGCTCCCCAGGGTTATAGCATTTACCACAGCCATATTTGCCATTGAACTGATTGCAATTTCTAATGAGAGGATGAGCGACAGCATCACAGGTTGCAGCCATAAAGAATAATTTGCTGCGCACGTCCTGCCCAGTGACCGGATGTTTCCAGACAAAGCCACGATCAGAAATGTCATTTAGCTCCTGAATGATTGGCGCCATATAGGCTGCCATATCTGGTTTCTCTGGACCAAACCATAATCCGCACATCAACATATGCTTCTTTCTTTCAGCAACTGGTAACTCATTCACTGTCAATAGGAAGGGCCAATATGCAAAGGATGAGGACTTACATGCTTGGGCACCATCCAATGCCCAGAAGACCGTAAGGTCCTCCTCTTGTAACATACCTCGACGCGTTAGTTCACCAATACTATTGCCACTAAGAATGTCGATAAAATCGGCGTTAGTGCAAATGTTTCTTTACATAGCGGAGTCCGCAATTGGTACAATCCCCCTCCTCCTGGAGAAGAACTCCTTTACAATTCAAACAATACGCGTGAAGATTGTATCCCAGATGCACATGGAAAGATTTTTTGAACAAGTATTTCGATTTTGGAATGACGTTGGGAAAGTGGGCATGTATTAATTTCAAAAGCCCTTCTAGGGCTTTTATATTTGTACATTATATTTGTACACGTATTTTAAAAGTAGCAATAAGCTCTGTGTAGTTGTTATCTCTGCCCCAGGATAAATCGGTTCATCGTCAGGTGGTTTTACCTGCGGGATAAAATGCAAAAGGAAATGAACAATAACGACTAACGAAAGTTTACAGGAGCAAACAACTACCACAGACCAAATACAAATACATTGGCTTATCTTATTAAGGGATTACGATATATAATAAAACATTTCTAGGGTTTGTTAGGGTTACGAGGCGTGTCGTTTATTAAAACTCCTCCCTTCGCGGACACTTTAACGTCCTAGAGGTTTTTATGTTTTGGTAAACAACAATGATTCAGTGGCAAATCCATCATCCGTCAAATTGCATTATCATTCCAAATTCATAGCATAGAGATGTTGCTTTCCCGGACATGCGCCGGACTGGTAAGTATTAGCCACTTCAACTCTTTTAGTTGGCATGCATACAGCGGTCCAATGAGCGTTAGCACTCATGAACATATTTTACATTTTTAAAAATCGAAACATTGTGGCATTTGACCGAAACTGTATGGCATATGATATGTACAATAAGGTAACTCTGTATAAATAAGGTAACTAATGTACGCTTTTTACATTGTTTACATTGATCACTTGAAGCCATGATTCCTTAATCACCATAATAAGAATATTAATTAGGCGTGAGAACTCACCACTTCTGGCTCTTCATCGGCCAAAGCATACTCTGCATCACTGGATCTTAAGCTGTTCTCCGATTCATCTTCATCAATCTGGGAGTGAACAATTATTTGAAAATTCACTATGCCATCAATCAACAGTTACATTGAATTAAATAAAGATGTCTATTCATCCTACAACAGTGTCCAAGACGAACTTTTAAGCTAAATGGGCAGGTGATTTCAATAATCATTGGCCTGCCACAGGTAGGTTTTAGTGTTCAGCCCTGAACAATCATGCCTTTGATAGATCAATGATATCATTGGAAAGTTTTACAAATCGTTTTTACCAATGGCATTCATTTAACATTTAAATTACTTCCATTATTTGTAATATAAACAAAAGACTGCATGCCAATATACGCATATGGATTAATACAGAGGGCCAATATCAATAACAATCTAAGTGGCGTTTGAACAACTAAAGTATCATGTTATCATGCCAACACTCCTATACATTTGCAATGGTATATCAACTGGATCAGACAACTCACCACTTCTGGGTCTTCAATGGTCATACTCCACGTCAAGCTCACTTGATATGTGGCTGTCCTCGGATTCATTACCATCATCCTAATTAAACGAGAACAATTGTTAATTTCTTCAAACAGTAATCATAACTATATCTTTACTTGACATGGTAGTACATAAAGCCATCTGATAATACATTATAAAGTGTTGCTCTTGACAATCTTTTTGAAAGTCTCTTCATTTTAGACTTATATATATATGTTATTCAGTATTGCAATATACCCAAAAAGAGAAAATCCTATATGCATACAGATAAAGTTTCCCAATTCATGCATAAGTAGCGAGATTGACAAAATATTCGCATTAAATTTATATTGGCCAGATAGCACTAAAAGTTAAAAAAAATACCATATATTCTTGAAGAAGTGTTCCTCCCCTAGGAGTTTGACTACAAAAGAAAAAAAAGTAATTAGCTCTAAATAAGCATGATATGCAAATTGGGCATGACATTGTATGCACATGTAAGTAAGATATATAGGGTAGCATTTCAGTCTCTTTCATGAAAGTTGGCATTTATAACTCCTTGAATGGAGTGTCATTCAAGATATTTAACAGTTACTTCCTGCTTAATTATGTGCAGATGTCACCAAGGCATTACCCAAAACAATATGTTTACCAGCCAAAATTTCGGCTGGCACAAAAAATAGAGTAAATATACAAACAACATGGTGCCAGCCGATCAGAGTGGGTCAATTAAGATATTAGTTGCGTTGTTATTTTAAGGTTAATATTCTTTTGAGGTGATTAAATTAACGGTTAAACTGCATGTCGCTTGATCTGGTCTACAGAGTACACAGAGTGCTCCAAGAGGTATATTTCAACCTTTTCAGTGTATTGAGTAACCCCCCCCCCCCTGAGGGGTGTGTGCAGGAATTCTTGAAAAGGCGTGGGGGGGGGTGAGTTGCTCTCACCACCCCCTACCATAGGTGAAGGAGGGGAAGGGGTAGTCGGGGTTGGTCGAGCCACAACCATCTCGCCAGAGTGACCTCGAGGCTATTGTGGAGTTATTTTCAATGGTTTTTGTTGGTGTGATTGATCCGTAATTAGGCAGCGAAAGATAACTGAAACGTATAGAGATTTGACTACAAATTTATTCCACTTAAAATGACCCCCAGTGCTACTACTAAGATACCACTAATGCCACTGCTACTACTATATATATACTACTTCGAATTTGCCTTTGGAGCTGGGTCTTGGAGAGGGACAGGCGACATGCAGGGCAGTCACCTGGGCAGATCACGCGCGCAGGCGGACAATTACAACTGCTACACAAGAGTTCCCAGCAAATAAATTCACATCATGACAATATCGACACAACATTTATTTGTTGCGATAACGTAACCACTTGCAAATTTATGGTATTTTTACATTATCCGAACGTTTTCAGATAACATTGTTAGCAGGGAAGACATTCAGTCCAGCAGAAAGCCAAGCCGACACCCCCTCCCCCCCCCCCCCCCACTCGCTGCTAAACCACCCCCATTCCGCCACCACCCCATCCCCCTTAAATCCTTCGGCCATTAATTATGCTGTTCAGCCATTATGAGTATATATACACCGGCCAAATGTTAAGTTTAGTCCACAGGCGCTCAGATCAATTGATACGAAGCCCGTCTAGGCCTAGCTCTCGCCGGTGCATTGTCATGTGCATGACCTTAAAGCGGGTGTCCAACCTAATTTAATCGCGATCTGCACCAAAAGTTTACATCTTAATATTAAATTGGTGAGTACATGTTAACGCTTCGTTTCGGCCGACTGGTAAGGAGAACAAAATTAAGGCAACCCGCCTCCAGCAATGTCAAGCAGAGCGCCATTTTGCCGGGAGCAGTGACGCATATTGTGACTATTCATATAGCGCCGCCTTACGTTATAACTCGCGGAGAGAGAAATCAGGGTCGCGATTTACAGATGAACAACGGCCGTTCCAAGCCGCGCAGTAGCGCAAGATCTTAGCGTTTCAGGGAAAAGTACCGTCCAAACAAATTGATATGTCTTGCGACGATTGACTCTGCAACAATGCCATGATTGGAGTTAGAATCACAGCTAATGATATTAGCGATTATCAGGCGCTCTTGTTTTGCTTACACAATAGGCGTAATTTCCGGTTTTAATAAATTAGAGTATCGCCTCCTGATTGGTCCATCCCGGACACGCCTCCAAATAGAACTGCCGCCTCAGTAGGCGGCGAAATCGTACCTGGCGGTCACTTCTAAATTTTATTGTGAGCTAGATCTACAGATAACGACAAATTCTATAATTTGGAGGATAGATAATTAGGAATAATAGGAATCGGTAAAGCAGCGTTAGAGGCCAGGCTGGCGTTTCCCTTTAAGCAGTTTCTCACCTGATCCCTATTATCGCCCACACCAGAAAGATATCCCTTTCATCTGATCATAAAAGCTTGACTAGCAGATAAGCATGAGCGACAATAGGCCTTATAGGAGTCAGGTCAGAAACTGCAGGCTCACCAGAAAACTTACTTTTATTTGCTTGTCGTGACTGGTGAAATTCTGATTCTGCTCCTGCCCGCGATTGGCTTTGAAAGGGTGCTTCAACTTCATCTTCAAGTTCTTGAGAATCTTCTTCGATTGGCCCTCGTTCGTCTTGTTCCCAACGGCTTTTTGTACGGCGAGGCACTGCACCATTTTCCGATGTCAAGTATTTTTTTCGCAAAGACATGTGTAAGCCCTTGCTTATGATCGATATCAAACAATGTCTATTTGGTCCTTGCCATAATTATTATCTAGCAATTAAGATCTCTAGCAAGATCGATCTTTGACGCCACCAATTAGCAGGTGCCCAGCAACCAAGCAGCCAGGAACTCATTTCTACGGAAGCCCGTTGATGCCAAGGTGATCGCGTCGATAGAACCCTTTTTTCAGATTATTTGGCAGCCGCCACTTATCATATTCTTTGGCGCGATGGCCACATTTACCTTGCGGTCCCCACATATTTACCTTGCGGTTCCCACATATTTATCTGGCGACCGCCACTTAATTACCTGGCAGGAAGTGAAGTGAAGATGATCTTGAAAAGAAAATGTTATCACCTCTAATTGGCACCAACAGGGCTTCCGTACATTTCAAATTTGTTTCGCGCGCGCGCGTGCGGTGAAATCCATGACGTCAGCACAAAAGGCGCGCAAAAGTTTAACAGCCTTTACAGCCAGCACTCGATCCGGATCGCGCTCATCAACCTCAAGATTACGTCAACTTCAGATTCATTTTCCGTCAATCAGTGTATCGTAACATTTTCAATATTTGCCATGTCATCTAAAACGTCTTACGCCCTGGTGCATTTCGAAGAAGACAACACTATTGAGATCGTGGAAACGTCAGAAATATGCGGATTAGAGTCTGACGACGACTGGCAAGGACAAATCTACGAGACCCAATACGGAGGGAAGGCTTATCCGGCTTCTGTTTTAAGATTAGGTGGTAAGTGTAAACCCACGGAATTAAACCAACTCATCTAGCTTCTTCTTGATTACTGTGCCTTCACCATTAACAGCCTTGACCTTCGACTTAATTTGTGTGTGGCGTTAATCCTAAGTAGATCTACTTAGTATAAGGTATCAGTGAACATTTTCTCTAATTTTGATTTGAAGGTAGACAAACTTGTCAGGCGGCAAACGTATTCCCCAACCAGCAACGTATAGGCCTAGACTATACATATGGATTATTAGGCATAAATATGCATTGATTAAGTGATCGATATAAAATCACTTGTGTACTTTTATAGCCTAGGAGGTGAACATGGGGCAAAATAAATGACCACCTTAACTTTATTTGTATTTTTTGGAGGACAAGCAGTGCTATAAAAAGAGGGCCATAAAAAGAGCCAAATTTTTGTAAACTGCCAATAGTAGTAGTCTATTGTGAATAACATTGCTTGGATACATGCGAGTGACATGAACACAATTTTTACTAGGCCTAGCACAAAATACATGTTAGTGGGTCCTTTTTGCCCCCCTAATGGGGCAAATTGAATGGTCAGCACATTATTGCAGCATATGAGTGAACTGAACAGCCTAAGAAGGCAAACTCCTAACTCTGGAACAGTTTGACCCAGAAAGATCACACACAGACATTACAAATAACGTTTACGTCAGCAGAGGCAGATCGGGTGGGGGGGGGACACCCCGTTCCCCCACTTTTTGCCATTTTTAGTGCAAAATTTAGGCCATCTGAGGCCTAGTGTTGAACAGACCTGAGACGGGGGCAGATCCAAGGGGGGCCGGCCCCCCTTTTTAGGGCGGAAATGTATATAATTTATACCATTTACCGGCCCCCCTATCCAGCATATCTGGATCCGACCCTGAAACCGGCCACCCAGATTTAGGGAGGGGGGGGGGGGTAAATAATATATTGCTGAGTTTGGAGGGTTCTGGGGTAGAGCACCCTCTTTTTCGCTTTAATACAGGTGGCAGCACCGCAAGTGCGTGATATTGTGATGGGCCATTTGACCATGATGGGTCATTTTGCCCCATGTTCCCCTGTAGGCCTACATTTGCACTTTCATGTCATAGTCAGTTCATGACACGGACACTCAGTTCATGGGATGGAAGTCCTATGTCTTGTGTATATGCTATATATAACAAGTTATATATAGCATATACATATGCAGGCCATAGGACTAGTTATATTTAACATATACACAGGCCATAGGACTTCCATCCCATGAACCAAGTGGCCGTGTCACGAACTGACTATGACATGAAAGTGCAAATGTAGGCCTATAGTACGCAAGTGATTTTATATCTACTTAATCAATGCATATTTATGCAAGGTGTGGGTCAATCACAGCTAGACCACCAAAATGCCAACATCATACCTCCCCCACCCCCCCAGCGATGCTATCTGGTGAAGATTGCATATTATTACAAAATTGTGCCTGCTATGCATGTGGATCTTTGAGTGGTTCAGCCAGTAGAGGACGGCATTGAACTGTCTAATACTTAAGCTTATACAGGATTCAGCAGCATGCAATGATATGACAATAATCAACTCTGCCATAATACTCTAGGAACATTTCCAAGGAATATTTTAGTTACTTAATCACCCTCATTTAATCATTTTGCCTAAAAAGATTGGTATAAAGGTAAGAGCTAGGTACCCCGTAGCTACTCCAACTTGTGTCTTCGTTGTGGCATACAGAAAACAATTTATCAATATTGTATATATAGTGCTAATTAAAGCTCTATTTTTATTCAATTTGCATTTGACTTTCATCCTGCTAGCGTTACACGTCTATTACATGCTTTTGTTTTCAGAAAGTGCGAAAGCATTAATTTCCTACAGAAAAAGGGCACTGGATTGCCAAGATGTCAATGTTAAGTCTCCATTACCTCTCAAGCGACAAAGGAAGGAAAAGATGTCCTACTCTCTACCAGCTGCAGCCTGTGTTGAACATGCTGAAGCCCAGTCACTGGCAAAGGTGCTTGTCAAATATTCAGTATGGCCTGCTATGACAAAACCCTATATATAACCATTTCTTAACAATTGGAATAGGAAACAACAACAAAATGAAACAAAATGTTGATTATATTATTAGGACTGCTGACTGGCATTAAATAATGTCAAATTTATATACAATACCGTAAAATTACTTATGCCACGGTCACACACAGCTATGTTGTGGCCAATGCAACCACTGAAGGTATATTTGGTTATACTAGCTTCTATACCCATATTTTAAAGAAAGACCTGCACTACTATTCTGTTTTGATAATTTAATTGTCAACGTTCTTTGTAAGTTTGAAGTCAATATTTCACCTGTATTCCACATGTACTATTTACTTTTAAGGTTGAGAAGCAGCGCAAGAGAAAGGATTTAAAGGAGGTGAAACGTCAGACCGCGAAGGAACTATTCCAGGATGTCCTAAGTGCTAACGAGCAGCATCAAACGGTATATAGCAAAAACACGTTCATGTATACCAACAGATGAAATTTTATTATTTCATATACAAAGTGGATTTTTTTCTAATCAAGTAATTAATTCTTCAATAAATACTTCCTCTATTGCAGTTATCGGACGAGGCATTAATATCAACGAACAACATTGATTGCAAACTTGGTCTGGAGAGTGAAAATAGCCTATTGCGAACGGAAAATGTGGCATTGAGGCATGCGCTCTCAACCTTGCAAGGTATATATATAATTAAAATAAACCAATATAATAAATACTTCAAGCAGGAAAATTATAAACACTGCTAACTACAGTTGCACACTGGTCGCACTTTATCTTCGGTCCCCTCAGCAAAGCTTGACTTCTATGGGGCTCGAAAGTGGAAACCATAATCCCCACTTTCCATACCTAGGAATTTGGGATTATGAATGGTCTAAAAACCGACCACATCTCCACATCCATAAATGTTATTGCTCTTTTTCAGAACTTCCCAAGTTTATCCGGGAGATGAAGGCGATGGTCACTACGCCGCAGCGCGAAATCCAGCATGGAACCAACACAGGCGAACCGAGGACCCCAAAAGTTGCAGACGTAAGTAAAAAACAATATTCGCGGATATCATGCTGTTATTGTATGTAAACAAACGATAACATTTATGTGATTTAGGCAGGCCTATTTTATAAGTAATTCAAAATTACTGCAAAGCAAGTTCCAACGGCCCAGGTTCATCCTTCATCAGGATGCATGCAGGACCCCGAACAAAGTTGTCGACAGCAGGGTATTAGCCAGAATTTTGTTTTTGCCAGCCAAAATATTGGCCGGTAAAAAAAGTGTTCATATTAAATTGTGAGCGCTATGAATTTCTTCTGAATGACATCCTGACCAAAAGGCCCTTTTTTGGGCGGGTAAAGAGCACATAGCTGAATGCCTTCCAAACGGAAAATCTGCCCGCCAAAATGAAACTGCCTGCCCATCCGGCGGGCAGGCGGGTCTGGCTAATACCCTGGTCGGCAGATCCTGCATGCATGTTAATGTAGTAAATTATCCGACCAGTTTTATGGCCCACGCACTCAATCGAAAATACCAATTAGACGTGTTGTTTATTTTATTCATGTAGGCATATTCGAGAAAGGGGGCAGCAAAAGATGACCGCCGTCCATCCGATGTGGGACGCAGCAATCCAAGGAACCCCAGCAAAATTGCCGATGTAAGCATAATAATTTATTTTCTATGCATATATATATGGCATTGGTTCGAGTGAGAGATGGCCGAGTTTATCTCAGCGCAAGTCTATCCTGTCAGACCCTATAGGCGAGCATAGAAGATTGGATAATCCTATCTAATTCCCTAGGAGGTGACAATCAAACTTGTTGTTCAGAAAATGCCCAGCCGCAGAGTGCTGGATGGTTTTGGTGTCACAATCGACCGCAGCCAACTGAGTGCGAACTATTTTATATGGCTCATCGAACAAAACACAGGCGTTTATTTCAATCATGGGGCAATATATTGTCCAGCCACACAAAAGTGTTATTTTAACTAATAACATATTTATATGACTTAGTATCGCTTTGTGGGCCTACTTTAGGCTTATATATGCGATTAGTAGTAAATGGCATGTGTTTATCAATCCGTACTTCACGTGGTGGTTTATGCTCGTGCAGGTTATGGATATATGCTGATTTATGTGCTATTCAGCTATGCGACGCGAATGAAACAGTCGTGCTGTCGTCTGCGAGGCTGCAGCGCTGCAACCACTCTACACCCGGGAAGCTGATAAACGATCTGATGACCTCCGTGTTTATTTGTTGAGGAGATGCGCACCAGCAGTTTGTATGGGGCCGAATGCAACATACATACGGGCCAGGCGAAAGTGGCGCTGTATGTGGGAAAAATCAAATCCCTAAAAGGTATGCTTTCAAAGCTTGTGATATCTTTTATATTATTATTGATGAAGGTTACATTTAGCATATCAATATGGTACAGTTAATCCCTTCCTCCCTGACCGATAGGAATAATGATAATGAATATTCAATGTGTCGCCAATATATCAATAGATAAAAAGTCGGTTGTGTAATTAAAAGGTGAGATACGAGTACATACTCGATGCTTCTTTTAAATTTAATTATTTAATAGTATATGATATATATCACTTCAATCAGGTCCGAGACAATGAACCTGCCGCTTAATTCGGGCATAGTTACATATGGGGGTTCACGTTCTGAAACGTTTTCTGGTAACTGTTTATCCATGCACTCTGTCATGTATATATTTTTCTTTGAACCATGTTTGTAACCACCGTCAAATGACACTTTATCATTGTAGAGTACGTAAAGGAGCATTATCCCTCACTTGGAGACGAGAAGGGCAAGACCTTCATAAGTGACATTCAACCTACTCGCCCGCTCTAAGCTCTCTAATGCCAGAAAGGATCCAGCGAAGAAAGAAACTATGACCTAGTTTAGTACACGACTAATGTAGATATCGTCCAATGACCTAGTTTAGTACAAGACGAATGTAGATATCGTCAAATAAACGTTATTATTGAAACGGCACGGTTGCAGTATATCTTACTTCTTTAATATGATGTTTCATATGAGCATATCAAAAGTGCCGAATGTCAAACCACTGAGAATTTTGGATCTTTCAGCAGACTAAACACTGGGGACTTTTCATCGCACCATTGGAAACAAGGGTATGTGGGGACCTCAATGGTATATAGGCCTACCATTGGGTATTTCAGTGGTATACCTTTCAGTATATCATTGGAGATCTCAGTGGTATACCGTTCAGTATACCACTGGAAACCTCAGTGGTATACCATTGAATGATATACCTTTCAGTATATCATTGGGGACCTCAGTGGTATACCATTGAGTGATATACCATTCAATGATATACCATTCAGTGATATACCATTCAATGATATACCATTGAGTGATATACCATTCAATGATATACCATTGAGTGATATACCATTCAATGATATACCATTCAGTGATATACCATTGAGTGATATACCATTCAATGATATACCATTCAGTGATATACCATTCAATGATATACCATTGCGTGATATACCATTCAATGATATACCATTCAGTGATATACCATTCAATGATATACCATTCAGTGATATACCATTCAATGATATACCATTCAGTGATATACCATTCAATGATATACCATTCAAAAAGTACCATTGGCCAGAACACCTTTCATTTACCGTTGAACGTACGAAATACCGTTCAAAATACCGTTGAACGTACGAAATACCATTCAAAATACCATTGAGTGATATATCGTTGGCTAGAACACCTTTCAGTTACCATTGAACGATATACCATTCATAAAACCATAAATGATATACCACTCAAAATACCATTGGCCATAACACCTTTCAGTTACCATTGAACGATATACCATTCATATACCATTGAGCTTTTCTTGTAAGGGTTTTTACGGACCACCAACATCCGAACAGGGCGCCATATCTGTTTTGGCGCATGCTGGTACCTGGTGAATGCAACTTGGTTCCCAGTCTACGACTCTTCGCTAGATGGCGCTGTCAGACGGGCACTTTGCAGTTAAGGACAATAGCAGCGCCCTCTCTCACAGAGAATTCAAAGTTTGGAACCAGGCTGCATTCACAGGCACTAGCACGCGCCAAAAACAAGTATGGCGCCCGGTTCGGACGTTGGTGCTTCGTAAATCATCTTGCAGACACAGATACAGATGATCAATCTTTTTGATTGTTTGGAAGAATTTGATAGGTAAAAGATTGATCTATACAAAAATATGATATTTAGCCCCAGTGTGCCTCCAGATAATTCAGAATTTCCAAATGCGCCTATTCTGTTTAAAAGTCCCCGTGCAAAACCCAGGCTGGAACCGAGACCAAACGGCGGAACAGAGTGGGTCTCCCGAGCCGAGGCTAATAAATGCCCAGTTCGCCTGTAGTCAGCGAATCTTGAGGGATAGCAGTAAGGAGTGAATGAACAGCACAAAGGCTGTAAGCTGAGAATGACCATTATCACCGTGCGCATGCGCGCTTTTCCAAAACAAGACACGCTTTCCTAAATAGGAAAGGCTGCCGTGATCTGGGCTTGTGACTCGACCTGTCAACACGTGGTGGTGAAGGCAATGAGGCGAATCGAAGTGGTCAGTTTCAATGATTTATTACAAACTCTTAAAAACCCCAATTAACAAGCTAGCCACTCCGTCAAACGGTGTGTCACTCACCTGGCCGCAGTTGGTTAACTGGCTGCCAGCCTCTCGCTCCGCGAGGCGGTGTATCCGAGTGAAAAGCTTCGAAAAACTAGATTCTTACTCCTTCTTACAAAAAATCCGACCGTCTCGCTCGCTGCCCTCTCGCTAACTGACTTAAAACCCAACCCAAGCGGTAACATCACTGCTGTGGTTGCTATAGTAACCCACGCGCGCAAACTACAGTATGGCGCAAAAGTATTGGACCTAAAATACCGCAGGTGTGGTTGTAAGGACGTGGGTACAGGGGTTTGGGGGTAAGGACGTGGGTACAGGGGTGTGGTGGTAAGGACGTGGGTACAGGGATGTGGGCGTAAGGACGTGGGTACAGGGATGTGGGCGTAAGGACGTGGGTACAGGGGTGTGGGGGTAAGGACGTGGGTACAGGGGTGTGGGGGTAAGGACGTGGGTACAGGGGTGTGGGGATAAGGACGTGGGTACAGGGGTGTGGGGGTAAGGACGTGGGTACAGGGGTGTGGGGGTAAGGACGTGGGTACAGGGGTGTTGGGGTAGGACGTGGGAACAGGGGTGTGGGGGTAAGGACGTGGGTACAGGGGTGTGGGCGTAAGGACGTGGGTACAGGGATGTGGGCGTAAGAACGTGGGTACAGGGGTGTGGGGGTAAGGAAGTGGGTACAGGGGTGTGGGGGTAATGACGTGGGTACAGGGATGTGGGCGTAAGAACGTGGGTACAGGGGTGTGGGGGTAAGGAAGTGGGTACAGGGGTGTGGGGGTAATGACGTGGGTACAGGGATGTGGGCGTAAGGACGTGGGTACAGGGATGTGGGCGTAAGGACGTGGGTACAGGGGTGTGGGGGTAAGGACGTGGGTACAGGGGTGTGCGGGTAAGGACGTGGGTACAGGGATGTGGGCGTAAGGACGTGGGTACAGGGATGTGGGCGTAAGGACGTGGGTACAGGGATGTGGGGGTAAGGACGTGGGTACAGGGATGTGGGCGTAAGGACGGGGGTACAGGGATGTGGGCGTAAGGACGTGGGTACAGGGGTGTGGGGGTAAGGACGTGGGTACAGGGGTGTGGGGGTAAGGACGTGGGTACAGGGGTGTAGGGGTAAGGACGTGAGTACAGGGGTGTTGGGGTAGGGACGTGGGTACAGGGGTGTGGGCGTAAGGACGTGGGTACAGGGGTGTGGGGGTAAGGACGTGGGTACAGGGATGTGGGCGTAAGAACGTGGGTACAGGGGTGTGGGGGTAAGGAAGTGGGTACAGGGGTGTGGGGGTAAGGACGTGGGTACAGGGATGTGGGCGTAAGGACGTGGGTACAGGGATGTGGGCGTAAGGACGTGGGTACAGGGGTGTGGGGGTAAGGACGTGGGTACAGGGGTGTGGGGGTAAGGACGTGGGTACAGGGGTGTAGGGGTAAGGACGTGAGTACAGGGGTGTTGGGGTAGGGACGTGGGTACTGGGATGTGGGGGTAAGGAAGTGGGTACAGGGGTGTGGGGGTAATGACGTGGGTACAGGGGTGTGGGGGTAAGGAAGTGGGTACAGGGGTGTGGAGGTAATGACGTGGGTACAGGGGTGCGGGCGTAAGGACGTGGGTACAGGGGTGTGGGGGTAAGGACGTGGGTACAGGGGTGTGGGCGTAAGGACGTGGGTACAGGGGTGTGGGCGTAAGGACGTGGGTACAGGGATGTGGGCGTAAGAACGTGGGTACAGGGGTGTGGGGGTAAGGAAGTGGGTACAGGGGTGTGGGGGTAATGACGTGGGTACAGGGATGTGGGCGTAAGAACGTGGGTACAGGGGTGTGGGGGTAAGGAAGTGGGTACAGGGGTGTGGGGGTAATGACGTGGGTACAGGGATGTGGGCGTAAGGACGTGGGTACAGGGATGTGGGCGTAAGGACGTGGGTACAGGGGTGTGGGGGTAAGGACGTGGGTACAGGGGTGTGGGGGTAAGGACGTGGGTACAGGGATGTGGGCGTAAGGACGTGGGTACAGGGATGTGGGCGTAAGGACGTGGGTACAGGGATGTGGGGGTAAGGACGTGGGTACAGGGATGTGGGCGTAAGGACGTGGGTACAGGGATGTGGGCGTAAGGACGTGGGTACAGGGGTGTGGGGGTAAGGACGTGGGTACAGGGGTGTGGGGGTAAGGACGTGGGTACAGGGGTGTAGGGGTAAGGACGTGAGTACAGGGGTGTTGGGGTAGGGACGTGGGTACAGGGGTGTGGGCGTAAGGACGTGGGTACAGGGGTGTGGGCGTAAGGACGTGGGTACAGGGATGTGGGCGTAAGAACGTGGGTACAGGGGTGTGGGGGTAAGGAAGTGGGTACAGGGGTGTGGGGGTAAGGACGTGGGTACAGGGATGTGGGCGTAAGGACGTGGGTACAGGGATGTGGGCGTAAGGACGTGGGTACAGGGGTGTGGGGGTAAGGACGTGGGTACAGGGGTGTGGGGGTAAGGACGTGAGTACAGGGGTGTAGGGGTAAGGACGTGAGTACAGGGGTGTTGGGGTAGGGACGTGGGTACTGGGATGTGGGGGTAAGGAAGTGGGTACAGGGGTGTGGGGGTAATGACGTGGGTACAGGGGTGTGGGGGTAAGGAAGTGGGTACAGGGGTGTGGGGGTAATGACGTGGGTACAGGGGTGCGGGCGTAAGGACGTGGGTACAGGGGTGTGGGGGTAAGGACGTGGGTACAGGGGTGTGGGGGTAAGGACGTGGGTACAGGGGTGTGGGCGTAAGGACGTGGGTACAGGGGTGTGGGCGTAAGGACGTGGGTACAGGGGTGTGGGCGTAAGGACGTGGGTACAGGGGTGTGGGGGTAAGGACGTGGGTACAGGGATGTGGGCGTAAGTACGCGCGGACCGCGGGGATTGGGCAGTCTGGCTGGATCTCTATGTCGACTGGCTAAATTGAGACTTAGGCCGCGTGACGACATGACGCATGAGTCATCTGAGTCCACACGAGGGACAGGGCAAGTAATCTGAGCCCGAGGTCAAGGTCACAGGGCGGGCATTACTGGCAGCAGCCCATGTATCTTCACTTTGCCGGATAACGACCGTGGAGAAGGGTTTTCCCGCCTGGAGACCGCCATGTTACTAAATGTTCTGACCTGGTGCCACTGCCCCCGCCACGTGCCACGCCTCTCAAGGTCGTGACCTCTAGGGGTGATGATGGAGGCGAGTTTCTGGTTCTCTGGCGTCGAGAGGTTTGTTCGTGACGTAATTTGTCTCTTGGGTGCTATTTGGTACCTTTTGGAATGGGGGTCTTCCATTGATTTGCTTTCCTATTTGTATGATATAAACTAGTTCCACATTTTCTGTAGCGATGTAACGATCTCACAACGAATGACGTCGTTGTGAGTTTAGTATATCGTTTTTTCTGCAATTGGGAAGAATGGATGAATAACTGGTTTGGTGTATCACAACGAAAACATGTGTCGCTAAGACAACTTTTATTAGGCCTATAACTTAGTAAAGTCAAATTAACCTAGACTTTCCAGCAAGCTCTCATTCCCACCCCCTGCCCCTCCAATAATGTTGCTACTAATTATCCATCAAACCGCCTCCAGTACAACAGAGGCTCTCCTCACTGCCTCAGAGCAGCCATTGACGGCCGCCTCCAGTGTAACAGAGGCTCTCCTTACTGCCTCAGAGCAGCCATTGACGGCCGCCTCCAGTGTAACAGAGGCTCTCCTTACTGCCTCAGAGCAGCCATTGACGGCCGCCTCCAGTGTAACAGAGGCTCTCCTTACTGCCTCAGAGCAGCCATTGACGGTCGCCTCCAGTGTAACAGAGGCTCTCCTCACTGCCTCAGAGCAGCCATTGACGGCCGCCTCCAGTGTAACAGAGGCTCTCCCCACTGCCTCAGAGCAGCCATTGACGGCCGCCTCCAATGCAACAGAGGCTCTCCTCACTGCCTCAGACCAGCCATTGACGGGCGCCTCCAGTGTAACGGAGGCTCTCCTCACTGCCTCAGAGCAGCCATTGACGGCCGCCTACAGTGTAACAGAGGCTCTCCTTACTGCCTCAGACCAGCCATTGACGGGCGCCTCCAGTGTAACAGAGGCTCTCCTCACTGCCTCAGAGCAGCCAATGGCGGCCGCCTCCAGTGTAACAGAGGCTCTCCTTATTGCCTCAGAGCAGCCACTAACGGGCGCCTCCAGTGTAACAGAGGCTCTCCTTATTGCCTCAGAGCAGCCACTAACGGGCGCCTCCAGTGTAACAGAGGCTCTCCTCACTGCCTCAGAGCAGCCATTGACTGGCGCCTCCAGTGTAACAGAGGCTCTCCTTACTGCCTCAGAGCAGCCACTAACGGGCGCCTCCAGTGTAACAGAGGCTCTCCTCACTGCCTCAGAGCAGCCACTAACGGGCGCCTCCAGTGTAGCAGAGGCTCTACTCACTGCCTCAGAGCAGCCATTGACGGCCGCCTCCAGTGTAACAGAGGCTCTCCTCACTGCCTCAGAGCAGCCACTAACGGGCGCCTCCAGTGTAGCAGAGGCTCTTCTCACTGCCTCAGAGCAGCCATTGACGGCCTCCTCCAGTGTAACAGAGGCTCTCCTCACTGCCTCAGAGCAGCCATTGACGGCCGCCTACAGTGTAACAGAGGTTCTCCTTACTGCCTCAGACCAGCCATTGACGGGCGCCTCCAGTGTAACAGAGGCTCTCCTTATTGCCTCAGAGCAGCCACTAACGGGCGCCTCCAGTGTAACAGAGGCTCTCCTCACTGCCTCAGAGCAGCCATTGACTGGCGCCTCCAGTGTAACAGAGGCTCTCCTTACTGCCTCAGAGCAGCCACTAACGGGCGCCTCCAGTGTAACAGAGGCTCTCCTCACTGCCTCAGAGCAGCCATTGACGGCCGCCTCCAGTGTAACAGAGGCTCTCCCCACTGCCTCAGAGCAGCCATTGACGGCCGTCTCCAATGCAACAGAGGCTCTCCTCACTGCCTCAGACCAGCCATTGACGGGCGCCTCCAGTGTAACGGAGGCTCTCCTCACTGCCTCAGAGCAGCCATTGACGGCCGCCTACAGTGTAACAGAGGCTCTCTTTACTGCCTCAGACCAGCCATTGACGGGCGCCTCCAGTGTAACAGAGGCTCTCCTCACTGCCTCAGAGCAGCCAATGGCGGCCGCCTCCAGTGTAACAGAGGCTCTCCTCACTGCCTCAGAGCAGCCACTAACGGGCGCCTCCAGTGTAACAGAGGCTCTCCTTATTGCCTCAGAGCAGCCACTAACGGGCGCCTCCAGTGTAACAGAGGCTCTCCTCACTGCCTCAGAGCAGCCATTGACTGGCGCCTCCAGTGTAACAGAGGCTCTCCTTACTGCCTCAGAGCAGCCACTAACGGGCGCCTCCAGTGTAACAGAGGCTCTCCTCACTGCCTCAGAGCAGCCACTAACGGGCGCCTCCAGTGTAGCAGAGGCTCTTCTCACTGCCTCAGAGCAGCCATTGACGGCCGCCTCCAGTGTAACAGAGGCTCTCCTTACTGCCTCAGAGCAGCCACTAACGGGCGCCTCCAGTGTAACAGAGGCTCTCCTCACTGCCTCAGAGCAGCCACTAACGGGCGCCTCCAGTGTAGCAGAGGCTCTTCTCACTGCCTCAGAGCAGCCATTGACGGCCGCCTCCAGTGTAACAGAGGCTCTCCTCACTGCCTCAGAGCAGCCATTGACGGCCGCCTACAGTGTAACAGAGGCTCTCCTTACTGCCTCAGATCAGCCATTGACGGGCGCCTCCAGTGTAACAGAGGCTCTCCTTATTGCCTCAGAGCAGCCACTAACGGGCGCCTCCAGTGTAACAGAGGCTCTCCTCACTGCCTCAGAGCAGCCATTGACTGGCGCCTCCAGTGTAACAGAGGCTCTCCTTACTGCCTCAGAGCAGCCATTGACGGCCGCCTCCAGTGTAACAGAGGCTCTCCTCACTGCCTCAGAGCAGCCACTAACGGGCGCCTCCAGTGTAGCAGAGGCTCTTCTCACTGCCTCAGAGCAGCCATTGACGGCCGCCTCCAGTGTAACAGAGGCTCTCCTCACTGCCTCAGAGCAGCCATTGACGGCCGCCTACAGTGTAACAGAGGCTCTCCTTACTGCCTCAGACCAGCCATTGACGGGCGCCTCCAGTGTAACAGAGGCTCTCCTTACTGCCTCAGAGCAGCCATTGACGGCCGCCTACAGTGTAACAGAGGCTCTCCCCACTGCCTCAGAGCAGCCACTAACGGGCGCCTCCAGTGTAGCAGAGGCTCTCCTCACTGCCTCAGAGCAGCCATTGACGGCCGCCTCCAGTGTAACAGAGGCTCTCCTCACTGCCTCAGAGCAGCCACTAACGGGCGCCTCCATTGTAGCAGAGGCTCTACTCACTGCCTCAGAGCAGCCATTGACGGCCGCCTCCAGTGTAACAGAGGCTCTCCTCACTGCCTCAGAGCAGCCATTGACGGCCGCCTCCAGTGTAACAGAGGCTCTCCTTACTGCCTCAGACCAGCCATTGACGGCCGCCTCCAGTGCAACAGAGGCTCTCCTCACTGCCTCAGACCAGCCATTGACGGCCGCCTCCAGTGTAACAGAGGCTTTCCTCACTGCCTCAGAGCAGCCATTGACGGCCGCCTCCAGTGTAACAGAGGCTCTCCTCACTGCCTCAGAGCAGCCATTGACGGCCGCCTCCAGTGTAACAGAGGCTCTCCTTACTGCCTCAGACCAGCCATTGACGGCCGCCTCCAGTGCCACAGAGGCTCTCCTTACTGCCTCAGACCAGCCATTGACGGCCGCCTCCAGTGTAACAGAGGCTCTCCTCACTGCCTCAGAGCAGCCATTGACGGGCGCCTCCAGTGTAACGGAGGCTCTCCTCACTGCCTCAGAGCAGCCATTGACGGGCGCCTCCAGTGTAACAGAGGCTCTCCTGACTGCCTCAGAGCAGCCATTGACGGCCGCCTCCAGTGTAACAGAGGCTCTCCTCACTGCCTCAGAGCAGCCACTAACGGGCGCCTACAGTGTAGCAGAGGCTCTACTCACTGCCTCAGAGCAGCCATTGACGGGCGCCTCCAGTGTAACAGAGGCTCTCCTCACTGCCTCAGAGCAGCCATTGACGGCCGCCTCCAGTGTAACAGAGGCTCTCCTCACTGCCTCAGAGCAGCCATTGACGGCCGCCTCCAGTGTAACAGAGGCTCTCCTCACTGCCTCAGAGCAGCCACTAACGGGCGCCTACAGTTTAGCAGAGGCTCTACTCACTGCCTCAGAGCAGCCATTGACGGCCGCCTCCAGTGTAACAGAGGCTCTCCTTACTGCCTCAGAGCAGCCATTGACGGCCGCCTCCAGTGTAACAGAGGCTCTCCTTACTGCCTCAGACCAGCCGTTGACGGCCGCCTACAGTGTAACAGAGGCTCTCCTTACTGCCTCAGACCAGCCATTGACGGCCGCCTCCAGTGTAACAGAGGCTCTCCTTACTGCCTCAGACCAGCCATTGACGGCCGCCTCCAGTGTAACAGAGGCTCTCCTTACTGCCTCAGACCAGCCATTGACGGCCGCCTACCGTGTAACAGAGGCTCTCCTCACTGCCTCAGAGCAGCCACTAACGGGCGCCTCCAGTGTAGCAGAGGCTCTCCTCACTGCCTCAGAGCAGCCACTAACGGGCGCCTCCAGTGTAGCAGAGGCTCTCCTCACTGCCTCAGAGCAGCCACTAACGGGCGCCTCCGGTGTAACAGAGGCTCTCCCCACTGCCTCAGAACAGCCATTGTCGGCCGCCTCCAGTGTAACAGAGGCTCTCCTCACTGCCTCAGAGCAGCGATTGACGGCCGCCTCCAGTGTAACAGAGGCTCTCCTTACTGCCTCAGAGCAGCCATTGACGGCCGCCTCCAGTGTAACAGAGGCTCTCCTTACTGCCTCAGAGCAGCCATTGACGGCCGCCTCCAGTGTAACAGAGGCTTTCCTTACTGCCTCAGAGCAGCCATTGACGGCCGCCTCCAGTGTAACAGAGGCTCTCCTCACTGCCTCAGAGCAGCCATTGACGGCCGCCTCCAGTGTAACAGAGGCTCTCCCCACTGCCTCAGAGCAGCCATTGACGGCCGCCTCCAATGCAACAGAGGCTCTCCTCACTGCCTCAGACCAGCCATTGACGGGCGCCTCCAGTGTAACGGAGGCTCTCCTCACTGCCTCAGAGCAGCCATTGACGGGCGCCTCCAGTGTAACAGAGGCTCTCCTCACTGCCTCAGAGCAGCCATTGACGGCCGCCTACAGTGTAACAGAGGCTCTCCTTACTGCCTCAGACCAGCCATTGACGGGCGCCTCCAGTGTAACAGAGGCTCTCCTCACTGCCTCAGAGCAGCCATTGACGGCCGCCTACAGTGTAACAGAGGCTCTCCTTATTGCCTCAGAGCAGCCACTAACGGGCGCCTCCAGTGTAACAGAGGCTCTCCTCACTGCCTCAGAGCAGCCATTGACTGGCGCCTCCAGTGTAACAGAGGCTCTCCTTCCTGCCTCAGAGCAGCCACTAACGGGCGCCTCCAGTGTAGCAGAGGCTCTACTCACTGCCTCAGAGCAGCCATTGACGGCCGCCTCCAGTGTAACAGAGGCTCTCCTCACTGCCTCAGAGCAGCCACTAACGGGCGCCTCCAGTGTAGCAGAGGCTCTACTCACTGCCTCAGAGCAGCCATTGACGGCCGCCTCCAGTGTAACAGAGGCTCTCCTCACTGCCTCAGAGCAGCCACTAACGGGCGCCTCCAGTGTAGCAGAGGCTCTTCTCACTGCCTCAGAGCAGCCATTGACGGCCGCTTCCAATGCAACAGAGGCTCTCCTCACTGCCTCAGACCAGCCATTGACGGGCGCCTCCAGTGTAACGGAGGCTCTCCTCACTGCCTCAGAGCAGCCATTGACGGGCGCCTCCAGTGTAACAGAGGCTCTCCTTATTGCCTCAGAGCAGCCACTAACGGCCGCCTCCAGTGTAGCAGAGGCTCTCCTTACTGCCTCAGAGCAGCCACTAACGGGCGCCTCCAGTGTAGCAGAGGCTCTACTCACTGCCTCAGAGCAGCCATTGACGGCCGCCTCCAGTGTAACAGAGGCTCTCCTCACTGCCTCAGAGCAGCCATTGACGGCCGCCTCCAGTGTAACAGAGGCTCTCCCCACTGCCTCAGAGCAGCCATTGACGGCCGCCTCCAATGCAACAGAGGCTCTCCTCACTGCCTCAGACCAGCCATTGACGGGCGCCTCCAGTGTAACGGAGGCTCTCCTCACTGCCTCAGAGCAGCCATTGACGGGCGCCTCCAGTGTAACAGAGGCTCTCCTCACTGCCTCAGAGCAGCCATTGACGGCCGCCTACAGTGTAACAGAGGCTCTCCTTACTGCCTCAGACCAGCCATTGACGGGCGCCTCCAGTGTAACAGAGGCTCTCCTCACTGCCTCAGAGCAGCCATTGACGGCCGCCTACAGTGTAACAGAGGCTCTCCTTATTGCCTCAGAGCAGCCACTAACGGGCGCCTCCAGTGTAACAGAGGCTCTCCTCACTGCCTCAGAGCAGCCATTGACTGGCGCCTCCAGTGTAACAGAGGCTCTCCTTCCTGCCTCAGAGCAGCCACTAACGGGCGCCTCCAGTGTAACAGAGGCTCTCCTCACTGCCTCAGAGCAGCCACTAACGGGCGCCTCCAGTGTAGCAGAGGCTCTACTGACTGCCTCAGAGCAGCCATTGACGGCCGCCTCCAGTGTAACAGAGGCTCTCCTCACTGCCTCAGAGCAGCCACTAACGGGCGCCTCCAGTGTAACAGAGGCTCTTCTCACTGCCTCAGAGCAGCCATTGACGGCCGCCTCCAGTGTGACAGAGGCTCTCTTCACTGCCTCAGAGCAGCCATTGACGGCCGCCTACAGTGTAACAGAGGCTCTCCTTACTGCCTCAGACCAGCCATTGACGGGCCCCTCCAGTGTAACAGAGGCTCTCCTTACTGCCTCAGAGCAGCCATTGACGGCCGCCTACAGTGTAACAGAGGCTCTCCCCACTGCCTCAGAGCAGCCACTAACGGGCGCCTCCAGTGTAGCAGAGGCTCTACTCACTGCCTCAGAGCAGCCATTGACGGCCGCCTCCAGTGTAACAGAGGCTCTACTCACTGCCTCAGAGCAGCCACTAACGGGCGCCTCCAGTGTAGCAGAGGCTCTACTCACTGCCTCAGAGCAGCCATTGACGGCCGCCTACCGTGTAACAGAGGCTCTCCTCACTGCCTCAGAGCAGCCACTAACGGGCGCCTCCAGTGTAGCAGAGGCTCTTCTCACTGCCTCAGAGCAGCCATTGACGGCCGCCTCCAGTGTAACAGAGGCTCTCCTCACTGCCTCAGAGCAGCCATTGACGGCCGCCTCCAGTGTAACAGAGGCTCTCCTCACTGCCTCAGAGCAGCCATTGACGGCCGCCTCCAGTGTAACAGAGGCTCTCCTTACTGCCTCAGACCAGCCATTGACGGCCGCCTCCAGTGCAACAGAGGCTCTCCTTACTGCCTCAGACCAGCCATTGACGGCCGCCTCCAGTGTAACAGAGGCTCTCCTTACTGCCTCAGAGCAGCCATTGACGGGCGCCTCCAGTGTAACAGAGGCTCTCCTCACTGCCTCAGAGCAGCCATTGACGGCCGCCTCCAGTGTAACAGAGGCTCTCCTCACTGCCTCAGAGCAGCCATTGACGGGCGCCTCCAGTGTAACGGAGGCTCTCCTCACTGCCTCAGAGCAGCCATTGACGGCCGCCTCCAGTGTAACAGAGGCTCTCCTCACTGCCTCAGAGCAGCCATTGACGGGCGCCTCCAGTGTAACGGAGGCTCTCCTCACTGCCTCAGAGCAGCCATTGACGGGCGCCTCCAGTGTAACAGAGGCTCTCCTCACTGCCTCAGAGCAGCCATTGACGGCCGCCTCCAGTGTAACAGAGGCTCTCCTCACTGCCTCAGAGCAGCCACTAACGGGCGCCTACAGTGTAGCAGAGGCTCTACTCACTGCCTCAGAGCAGCCATTGACGGCCGCCTCCAGTGTAACAGAGGCTCTCCTTACTGCCTCAGACCAGCCGTTGACGGCCGCCTACAGTGTAACAGAGGCTCTCCTTACTGCCTCAGACCAGCCATTGACGGCCGCCTCCAGTTTAACAGAGGCTCTCCTTACTGCCTCAGACCAGCCATTGACGGCCGCCTACCGTGTAACAGAGGCTCTCCTCACTGCCTCAGAGCAGCCACTAACGGGCGCCTCCAGTGTAGCAGAGGCTCTCCTCACTGCCTCAGAGCAGCCACTAACGGGCGCCTCCGGTGTAACAGAGGCTCTCCTCACTGCCTCAGAGCAGCCATTGACGGGCGCCTCCAGTGTAACAGAGGCTCTCCTCACTGCCTCAGAGCAGCCACTAACGGGCGCCTCCAGTGTAGCAGAGGCTCTCCCCACTGCCTCAGAACAGCCATTGTCGGCCGCCTCCAGTGTAACAGAGGCTCTCCTCACTGCCTCAGAGCAGCGATTGACGGCCGCCTCCAGTGTAACAGAGGCTCTCCTCACTACCTCAAAGCAGCCATTGACGGCCGCCTCCAGTGTAGCAGAGGCTCTCCTCACTGCCTCAGAGCAGCCACTAACGGGCGCCTCCAGTGTAACGGAGGCTCTCCTCACTGCCTCAGAGCAGCCATTGACGGCCGCCTCCAGTGTAACAGAGGCTCTCCTCACTGCCTCAGAGCCGCCATTGACGGCCGCCTCCAGCGCAACAGAGGCTCTCCCCACTGCCTCAGAGCCGCCAATGACGGCCGCCTCCAGTGTAACAGAGGCTCTCCCCACTGCCTCAGAGCAGCTATTGACGGCCGCCTCCAGCGCAACAGAGGCTC
This sequence comes from Arenicola marina, assembly GCA_964019135.1. NCBI lineage: Eukaryota > Metazoa > Annelida > Polychaeta > Arenicolidae > Arenicola > Arenicola marina. Next base: position 17,287,762 of record OZ025248.1, on the reverse strand, counting down.
TCCCCGCTGCCTCAGAGCAGCCATTGACGGCCGCCCACAGTGTAACAGAGGCTCTCCTAACTGCCTCAGAGCAGCCATTGACGGCCGCCTTCAGTGTAACAGAGGCTCTCCCCACTGCCTCAGAGCAGCCATTGACGGCCGCCTCCAGTGTAACAGAGGCTCTCCTTACTGCCTCAGAGCAGCCATTGACGGCCGCCTCCAGTGCAACAGAGGCTCTCCTTACTGCCTCAGAGCAGCCATTGACGGCCGCCTACAGTGTAACAGAGGCTCTCTCCCCACTGCCTCAGAGCAGCCATTGACGGGCGGGTGATCCGATTGACTTACTGATCTGGTCACCGCAGACCGCGTGCCTGACGAACCGTGTAGGTCTCGGTGACACCACCTGCCACGCGCACCTGGGGACGTGTCTGCCAACTCCTAGGCTCAGACGGCCTCGTGGCTGTCAGTCAAGGTCACTCGATCAGAGTGTGCGCCCCGTGGCTGTCAGTCAACGTCACTTCATCACAGTGTGCGTCAGGGCTGTCAATCAACTTCACTCATAGTGTGTGCCTCGCGGTTGTCAATCAAGTTCACTCAGAGTTGCCGCCTTACCACGCCAATCCCTTCGACCATACCTGTGCAGTGACACTCAGTACCACAATGTCCGTGTCTTGACAGTAATTATCACAATGTTTGCGTCTTGGTAATAATTTTCATAACCTGCGTCGTGACAGTAATTATCACAATATTCGCGTCGTGACAATAATTATCACAACATTCGCGTCGTGACAATAATTCATAACAATCTATGTATCCCAATAATAATCCTTACAATGCCATTTCTGCAGTCCGAAGTGTCATTATCGTTTTTTTTCTATTGTCCAAGTTGTGATAATAATTATTACAATGTTTAAGTCTTGATGACCATTCCACCGGGGTAAAGCTCGTGGTTCGACTTCGTCCAGGACCCCAGTTCCCTGTCGCTTGATGTGAAACATGAATGACTTTTAGCATTGCTTCGTCACCAATAATGTCAGCCAAAATATTTCATTGATTGCCAAAAATATTCAATTACCGAGCAGTTGGGTAGGTTATGCACCTACCACTCAGGTTACGACTTTCGTATAGTGAAAACCATAAGTGAAATTCTTTTTTTTTGCTTTTACTCTGATATGTATGGGCATTTTATATGTATGTGTTAAAGCCCATCTTTCAGTTGCCAACTCTCGCTATTTATAGATTGATTATTGCTACTTTTCGCAATTTCCGATCGCGTTAGGTAAAGCTTAACACTCAGTCATAACAACTGCTATAAGCTACTGACATTTTAATCAATATTTGTGGGTGACATTGTAATGCAGAGACCAAAGAGATGGACTTAAGCGTAAGCTGGGCCTCGGCCCGGAAATTCAATTACAGAAATTCGCCTTGCATTTTTCCTATGAATTTGCGTCATGCTTCCCTGGCGGGCGACGTTGTCTCACGGTATTAGGCCGGATATGACCACAGATATATATATAACCTAGCCCATTACGGGACTGTGCCGAGGGCTGTGCGGGTTTGTTACGGGTGGTGTAGCATACATACTTCACCGCGACAAGTGTCATCGAAAGTACAAACAAGGAACAAAAAAAAGGTAAGAGACAGAAAAAGTTTGACATGGGAGTAAGCACATATTCAGGGGAGGGACCAACCAGTCTGACAACATGTCTTGTCTGCAACGCGATGTAATAATACCATGAAATGTGCTGATTAGCTGACCACACATGTTGCTTAGACGCGGATCCGTGGCGGATCCAGAAAGACGGGGGTCACATCTACAAGCACTGACGACAACACATAAGTCTGTATAATGTGACAAACCCGCGATTCATCACCGCATCTCGATCGGACAACGATGACGTAAACATTTCATATCCATGATTCTTCTGCCGCTTATCCCTGAACACGAGACTGATTTTGTGCGCATGTGGCGCCACCTAACGTTCATATGGGAACCTGAGCGGCCACGAGGTGGCGCCACGTGTAACCCACCATTGTCGATGACCGCTGTCAATAAGCAAGGCTCACATCGGGCTCTCTAAACACACGGGGATCAAGGCCCGAGTAACCGCCGCGACTCATAAGGATGAGCGATGGATTTCGATAAGCCACTCTGTGGGGGAGTGACTGAACGCTCGCTCGCCTGCTGAGGTAAGGGGAGAGATGGAGAAATGGAGAGATAGAACAGCCAGAGTCGGCAGCCTTCTGAGGTGGGGTTAAAGATTGGTGGAGTATAGCGTCCGGGGAGAGTGGCTGGGTGGGTGGTGCGCAATCAGTTGGATGCGAGGGGGGTGGGGAGGGGGGGGGGGGGAGTTGGAAGAGGGCGACTCGACCGCGAAGGTCAGGCATATATCTAAGATGGCGGTCGCTGTCGGCTGACCTTGAGTGAGGATTATAGGGCGGCCCTTGGTTAATGCCACTGATCAGTCGCATGACGTCGGAGCCCATGAGAAGACGAACGGGATATGTTTGCCGCGGGAATAGAGAGGCTTGCCAAGCCGCTTCGATGGAACCGTCCGCTGAAAACGTCGCAGAATATCTGTTCCTCAATATTATTGGGGACATTACAAAAACCCGACACCCTGAGTGTTATAGCGGGGACGCAGATGGCAGGGATAAGGAGGGGGGAGGCGTCAATATCCAGGATGAGTCCGTGACGCACACCCTCAAACATGCGTGTACCGGTTCCAAAAGCCGGACGAAACGAAAGTTTGAACAATGCCTTCACTATCGATGTAAAATCTACTTCTTGACAAACCCCTTTTTCTTTTATTTGATATTGCTAATTGTGATGAATGTTTCCAATATTTAGTATTCCTTCTGTTATGTTATTTTTAAAAGCGCCTTTTGGAATTTGACTGGCGAATTCGGTATTGTAGCCACACGAGCCTATTATCCCCAAATATATAATTATACATGTATACCCAGAGCATCCAGGTTTAATTAGATATTTGCTATAATCAGCGATTATATCGGATTATTGGATTCAAAATGTCTGCCTCACTTCACACAATATTGGAGATGAAGATGAATCGTTATGTTTTGTATCGATATTTGTGTAGGTAGGAAACTCGTTTAAGGTAGTCCCTGCATCTAGTGTTACAGTATATTTAGAAAGGTCGCCCTCTCTGCGGGCTTGGTATCACCATATTGGATGTCAAATTGGTGGCCTCGCCCCAGCACAATGTGTCATAAATTTGTTTCCACCACAATCAGGCCAATTAGGCTAATGATTTTGATTTACAAAACATTCTGCTCGTTAGTCTGATTAGGCACTTATAATTAACCTGTAATAAAGTCTCCTGAACACAAGTAAACCTGAACCACTTAGCGACCCGCATCCCCACGACACCCCGACAATGGCGGACGAATGTTGACACAAGAGGCGATCGCCGCGCCACCACGAAAAAATCCCCGTAGATATGTGTTTGAATTTTGAAGATCGTGTCATATGTGGCGGGTTTTACGAAATGCTTAAAAAATGGAAAATGGAATCACACGACTGTTAAACATTGAAAATTGGGGTGGACAAGTTTACAAAAAGATCAACTGTATCATGCATAGGTGTTACGTATGTTTGTTTTGTGCTTTACCAAAGCGTAACAGTGCGTCGTTTGCGTGTCGTTGACCTCGTTGAAATAATTAAGGCAATTTCTGTTTTTATTATGGTCGGCAACAAAAGGGAAAGCGAATTACTGGTGTGCACCGGGATTCCGCCAAGCTGCGTATCGATGGCGGGGCCCCAGCCAGCAGCGGAGGTGTGGGCTTTCATCAGGAGTGTGACTAGCTTGACAACGCTATACACCACGCAGTCCTTGCCTTGAACCTTTTTCGCTGAATGGCTTTCCATTCAGTATATATTTAGATCCACAACAATTAGGCTTGAATGGTGTTATTCCCACGCAAACGTCCACACTTTACCTTCCACATACTCCGCCAGGGGCCATTATATAGCTGTTATTGGCGCCTGCATACATTCGCAATCTCACGCGCCAGGGTGGCACTGCGCAGATCGACCGGATAATTATAATGCGGACAAATCAATACCAGCCATCCAGGACCTCAGTGATGAATTTGCCATTTTTATACTTTGTTCAAGTAAATGATTAACTTCGACAACTCACTGGGCCGGTTTTTGGCGGTCTGAGTGGAGGAACGACACGCCCCCTGGTGAATGGAAACCCTGGTTGAGGGGGGGGGGGTAGCTTATAATGCTGGATGTAGGAGGGTTGTGCGGTAAAGCCCTCCCCCCGCCCCACCCTTTCACCTCGAAAATCCGCTCGGAAGGGGTATTTTTTTCCAATTGACCCGTTTTATGTCGCCACGCCATGCAAACCCGCTCGGGTTTTTTTCACGGCCAAAAACCCGCTCACTGAATGCAAATTTCCCCCCTTCCCACCCCTGGCCCATCCCTGGTCGTAAGTTTTAAAATATCCGTTCTTCTTCATCAAAAATGTCCGCTCTATAGGAGTATCTTTTTCATCACAAATGTCCGACCTATAGGGGTATCGTTTTCATTGCAAATGTAGATAGACTAAGTATCCTTTTCACCGGAAATGCCCACTTTCTCAGACATCACAGGGCACCCAAGAAACCCTTCCACCAGATACCAGATCTGTATAATAGTGTCCCCCCCCCGCCCCTCCCCGGGATTGGAACGTCACGCAGGTGCGTCATGTGCAGTGTCAATTTCAACTTGCAAGGCTGTCGCATTGTCTGATATGTATATCAACATCGCCCGATACAGGAACCTACAACAGATATCTCGATGACATTTATCAAAAAGCGAACACGACGACGCAGTAGATTTAGTTTCAAATCCTTTGTTGAGCAGGTTATTGTTTGGGAGGGCTATAAGTGGTCCGAGTAACATGATCAAGACTGAAATTGAATTATAATCAGAATATCTCGTTTCTTCATGATCATACTACCACGTTTTAGAGTGAAATGAGTGCATTGCAAGTCTCCCCGCCTTGTGAGCGAAATGTTAAACAAACCAGCACCGAACTGTGGGCTGTGTCTGCTGCGTCTCCACGTGGCAGAAGTAAGCCAATGACCTACAAGTGGACGTTAGCTGGCTTTACAAAACAATTATCCTTGATTTTAATAATTATCATTATAGAAATGATGTTAAGTCTAAATGTTCGACTAGATTATACACTTAGTGTTTCGTACGTACATCTACTGGACATACAATTAGGCCAACTTTATCCAACTGATTATCCTTTCAACCAACAATGGTAGAATCTAATAACCTGTCAGGTGACGGTGGGGACTGATGCTGGTGGCAAGACATTTTCACTCAGTTCGTAAATCAGACTAATTCACTGCCCAGTATTTGTTCGTAAATCAGACTAATTCACTGCCCAGTATTTGTTCGTAAATCAGACTAATTCACTGCCCAGTATTTGTTCGTAAATCAGACTAATTCACTGCCCAGTATTTGTTCGTAAATCAGACTAACTCACTGCCCAGTATTTGTTCGTAAATCAGACTAATTCACTGCCCAGTATTTGTTCGTAAATCACACTAACTCACTGCCCAGTATTTGTTCGTAAATCAGACTACTTCACTGCCCAGTATTTGTTCGTAAATCAGACAAATTCACTGCCCAGTATTTGTTCGTAAATCAGACTAATTCACTGCCCAGTATTTGTTCGTAAATCAGACTAACTCACTGCCCAGTATTTGTTCGTAAATCAGACTAATTCACTGCCCAGTATTTGTTCGTAAATCAGACTAATTCACTGCCCAGTATTTGTTCGTAAATCAGACTAACACACTGCCCAGTATTTGTTCGTAAATCAGACTAATTCACTGCCCAGTATTTGTTCGTAAATCAGACAAATTCACTGCCCAGTATTTGTTCGTAAATCAGACTAACTCACTGCCCAGTATTTGTTCGTAAATCAGACAAATTCACTGCCCAGTATTTGTTCGTAAATCAGACTAATTCACTGCCCAGTATTTGTTCGTAAATCAGACTAACACACTGCCCAGTATTTGTTCGTAAATCAGACTACTTCACTGCCCAGTATTTGTTCGTAAATCAGACAAATTCACTGCCCAGTATTTGTTCGTAAATCAGACTAATTCACTGCCCAGTATTTGTTCGTAAATCAGACTAACTCACTGCCCAGTATTTGTTCGTAAATCAGACTAATTCACTGCCCAGTATTTGTTCGTAAATCAGACAAATTCACTGCCCAGTATTTGTTCGTAAATCAGACTAATTCACTGCCCAGTATTTGTTCGTAAATCAGACTAACTCACTGCCCAGTATTTGTTCGTAAATCAGACTAATTCACTGCCCAGCATTTGTTCGTAAATCAGACTAACTCACTGCCCAGTATTTGTTCATAAATCAGACTAATTCACTGTCCAGTATTTGTTCGTAAATCAGACTAACTCACTGCCCAGTATTTGTTCGTAAATCAGACTAACACACTGCCCAGTATTTGTTCGTAAATCAGACTACTTCACTGCCCAGTATTTGTTCGTAAATCAGACTAATTCACTGCCCAGTATTTGTTCGTAAATCAGACAAATTCACTGCCCAGTATTTGTTCGTAAATCAGACTAACACACTGCCCAGTATTTGTTCGTAAATCAGACTAATTCACTGCCCAGTATTTGTTCGTAAATCAGACTAACACACTGCCCAGTATTTGTTCGTAAATCAGACTACTTCACTGCCCAGTATTTGTTCGTAAATCAGACAAATTCACTGCCCAGTATTTGTTCGTAAATCAGACTAACACACTGCCCAGTATTTGTTCGTAAATCAGACTAACACACTGCCCAGTATTTGTTCGTAAATCAGACTACTTCACTGCCCAGTATTTGTTCGTAAATCAGACAAATTCACTGCCCAGTATTTGTTCGTAAATCAGACTAATTCACTGCCCAGTATTTGTTCGTAAATCAGACTAACTCACTGCCCAGTATTTGTTCGTAAATCAGACTAATTCACTGCCCAGTATTTGTTCGTAAATCAGACAAATTCACTGCCCAGTATTTGTTCGTAAATCAGACTAATTCACTGCCCAGTATTTGTTCGTAAATCAGACTAACTCACTGCCCAGTATTTGTTCGTAAATCAGACTAACTCACTGCCCAGTATTTGTTCGTAAATCAGACTAATTCACTGCCCAGCATTTGTTCGTAAATCAGACTAACTCACTGCCCAGTATTTGTTCATAAATCAGACTAATTCACTGTCCAGTATTTGTTCGTAAATCAGACTAACTCACTGCCCAGTATTTGTTCATAAATCAGACTAATTCACTGCCCAGTATTTGTTCGTAAATCAGACTAATTCACTGCCCAGCATTTGTTCGTAAATCAGACTAACTCACTGCCCAGTATTTGTTCATAAATCAGACTAATTCACTGTCCAGTATTTGTATTAAACATAATATTATACATCTACACCGAAGACGACACAAATGACATTTAGGCCCCATTGCTCATGTTGTGTCTGTTGCAGCATCCTACTCATGCAATGGTAAATGTAAGCCATGCCGGCCTCTCGGTAAGACCGTTCAGTTTAGACAGTATTGACACTACAATCTTTCACATTCCAGTCGGAACATAATTAGCCGAAGTTTCCAATTAATGACGTCACCGACCGTGGGCGAGTTGGTACGTCACCATTCCGATCAGGCAATTCAGGCACCGGCAAAGGAAGCACTGCTAATTGTACGGCGTAACTAGTGGCATCATTCAGCGACCTTGAATCGGGCAAGTGAATTAACACTCAAGGACGCGTTGTGTTTACTATGCTCTTAAGATGAAGCGAGGGATTCGGTAGGAATGTGGTGTTCCACAGTCTAGGAGAAAGGGTGGGGGTGGGGGGGGGGGGAGTGCTGGATGGTGTCACCTGCGCAATGTTCGGAATGCTCCAGGGACGTCCATGCAAGGATGATGCATGTCTTTGAGCGTTAGGCGACCAAAGGAAATGGAAACCAAATGAAAGGATATTGCAGGAAACACCACGGAAACGAACAGCCTCGATTCAAACAAAAGGCAAAAGGAGTCCTCACAGAATTACAGCTCCAAAGCGACACTTAATTGGAATGGATCGATGGCTGGCGCTTTCCACAAGACAAGTATATGGCCCACTGCACCAGCCCATTAGCTTGAACTTTACTGAACTGTTACTTAGTTACTTAGACATACCAAATCAGCCCCTATGGAGGGGGGGGGGGGGCACCACCTTGAAGTTTACATGTATAAACTCTGAACAGTTACTTAGGTATCAGATCAGTGCCTGTTTGGGTGGGGGGACCAATGCAGATATAATCCTGAACTTACTTAGACCAACGCACATGCTTCTCACCAGCATCGTGTATCTAAACATTACAAGGATACAGTACTGCACAATTACCATCTTTACCATCACCTAAATAATGTCGCAAAACAGTTCTTCATGTTTTCAAGTACATTGGAATTATTAAAGCCTATTCCACTTCTCGTCATGCATCTCTCGCTTTGTTGGTGTTTATCCACGACTCCTCCTGTGAAAGACACCAAAAACACTATTGATGAGTATTTCCGTCTATAAATTGACATTCAACAGCAAAATTACTTAACTTGAATTAAAAAATTTCATCTCAGAATAAAAATAGTTATGGGGCAACCACTCTTCTTCTGAAACATGCGTTGTCAAGACTACATCATTCAAACCGATGCAGTGGCGGTAGGGGGGGGGGGGAGGGGGGGGGCCGAATATATGGCGATATATATATATATACATATATGTAAAGACATATTGATACGAGAGCATGAAGTCCTTCAAAGACTTATTTTCATGCCGGGGGCAATGCCGGGGGTCATGTCGGCGGTCATGCCGGGGGTCATGCCGGGGTCATGCCGGGGTCATGCCGGGGGTCATGCCGGCGGTCATGCCAGGGGTCGTGCCGGAGGTCATGCCGGGGGTCATGCCGGGGTCATGCCGGGGTCATGCCGGGGTCATGTCGGCGGTCGTGCCCGGGGTCATGCCGGGGGTCGTGCCGGAGGTCATGCCGGAGGTCATGCCAGGGGTCATGCCGGGGGTCATGCCGGGGGTCCTGCCGGGGGTTATGTCGGCGGTCGTGCCGGGGGTCATGCCGGGGGTCGTGCCGGAGGTCATGCCGGGGGTCTTGCCGGGGGTCATGCCGGGGTCATACCGGGGGTCATGCCGGGGGTCGTGCCGGAGGTCATGCCGGGGGTCATGCCGGGGGTCATGCCGGGGGTCATGCCGGGGGTTATGTCGGCGGTCGTGCCGGGGGTCGTGCCGGAGGTCATGCCGGGGGTCATGCCGGGGGTCATGCCGGGGGTCATGCCGGGGTCATGCCGGGGGTCATGCCGGGGGTCATGCCGGGGTCATGCCGGGGGTCATGTCGGCGGTCGTGCCGGGGGTCATGCCGGGGGTCGTGCCGGAGGTCATGCCGGGGTTCATGCCGCAAGTCATGCCGGGGGTCATGCCGGGGGTCATGCCGGCGGTCATGCCGGGGGTCGTGCCGGAGGTCATGCCGGGGGTCATGGCGGGGGTCATGCCGGGGGTCATGCCGGCGGCCATGTCAGCGGTCATGCCGGGGGTCATGCCGGCGGTCATGCCGGGGGTCGTGCCGGGGGTCGTTTCGGGGGGTCATGTCGGGGTTCATGCCGCAGGTGGAGGTGTCGAGGGTCGAGGGTCGTGCCACCCGACATCTGATCAAACGGCCTTCACTTTCTCTGGTAAGGTCATCTGGTCATACACCTTTGACTTTTTGTTTGATCGCCACAAGCAGAGCAGCCGCCAAGCCCCTCCTCACCCGCTCCCTTCTCCCACCTCCACGCCCACCCACACATACACAGCTCCACTAGTCACATCGTGGATATCACAAATAGACGCTGCGAGATGCACCGTCTCGAAAAGGCGGGGGTGTAATGCTATTGAGCGTGTCATACGGTTTTTTCTTCTAAAAGGCAACGTTCTGCATTGTGGAGCACATACACGAGCCAAATTTCACGGCCGACGAAAGCGGAACCGATGAGAGGAGATTGATCATCTTCCCCTCCCACCCGGCTCCTTCTGACACCCCCCCCCCCCCCGCCCCCACCCGGCCATCCACCAACCCTCGCCTCGTGGCATGATTGCCAGGAAATGGTTCCCCGCAGCAGTCGTATAATAAGTGTCCTTGTGACTACGTGCGACGCGGCACGTCACAAGGTCATTTCGTACCTTCCACCCAGGGCCGAATTCTCGCTGTTCGAGACTGGCATGAATAGACCGATGGCGGAGTCAAGGTGGAGGGTACCGTGTCGAAGACAATGGATGAGGGTCCTTCCCCGCGGCGGCCGGCAGGGGGAAGCACTGACATTGGTGGTGGCCAAGGGTGTTCGCGTAGGCGACTTCTGACGAAGGGGAGCTGTCAGCCAACGCCCCACTTATCCCTAATCCCAAGGTCCCTGACATTGGTAATAACCACCGTAATGGCGGACAGCCTTCTGGCCGTGGCTGTGTGGGTTCTTCCCTCGCGATTTGTCCAACCTGTCGCGTCGTATCATTATGCTCAGGACACTCCGGCTCATGACCCTGGCACTCATTATCCTCATTCCCAGCATCCTGTAGCGTCCTCACTTCCTATAATACAATATCAAAGCATAATTGGCTGCCCCGACCGATACTTACCGCTCTCTATTGGTCCACAGTGCCGCCGATCCATTAGGGCTTCAGCGCCTGTATCTTATATTACTTATAATTAAGATTAAATCCTGGCCTTCCTTCTCATCTCAAACGGCCTCTTCATCCCATTACGTCGCAAGGCTGTCACCCCTGCATTCAATAACTAGGAGCCACTGGTCTTGTCCAGTGCTGCTGATCGACCGTAATACTACCAACGTAATGGGCCCATAACTGGTCCCTAATACGTTTAACTATCCATGCCGCTGCGCATCTCGTCAGCCCCATGGCGGCCGGCGCGACAGCACAGTGGGCTAGAGTGCTCGCATTGAGTGCTCTGGTCACCTGAGAGCCAACGGCACGTGGGTCGGTGGTTCGAGCCCTGCTGTGGCCATGTCTGGGTAGTCGCAGGATAAAGATCCCATGTCTTTCTTCGTAAAGAGTAGGGGGTTACCCCCGGGTACATGGCTCCACTCTCCCTTCCTTCTCCTATTGACGCGATAGGACCAAACGTGGTTAAAGCGTTCTGAATAACCGACCTATCGTCAGCCCCATGCATTAAGCATCGCTGCTCGCGGCCGAGCACCAGGGTCGTAAGAAGGTCATCCAGGGCCGAGTTCCGCGTCGAGGTCGATGGTCGCATACATCCTTGGTCACAATGAACTCGCGACTGAGCGGCATAGCTTGGCCACGGCAAACTATTTTCATTCTGTTGTTCGGCATATTCATTTAATAATAAATCAGTATTGGGCATAGTAGCACAATCTAAATAGTTAAAAAATATTGATAAATAAAGGATATGTATTGCGCATTAATACTTAAGAACTTATGTGCGCTTCGGCGTTAATCTTTTGGACCAGGACTAACACGGTTTATCTGGTAGCACTGGTGGCGAATGTTTGTTTCGGGTTCGAGGCTGTCACTTCTGAATCGCAAATGCTAAACCGGTTCGGTAGACACTACCAGGGCCACTGGTAGGACCATGAAGGCAGTGATAGGGACTGGTAGGCAGGCACCAGGGCTACTGGTATGGCCTTGAAGGCAGTGATAGGGAGTGGTGGTAAGTAGGCACCAGGGCCACTGGTATGGCCTTGAAGGCAGTGATAGGGAGTGGTAGGTAGGCACCAGAGCCACTGGTATGGCCTTGAAGGAGGAAGTAATAGGGACTGGTAGTCAGGCACCAGGGCAACTGGTATGGTCTTGAAGGCAGTGATAGGGAGTGGTAGGTAGGCACCAGGGCTACTGGTATACTCTTGAAGGCAGTGATAGGGACTGGTAGGCAGGCACCAGGGCTACTGGCATGGCCTAGGCGGCAGTGATAGGGACTGGTAGTCAGGCACCAGGGCCACTGGTATGGCCTTGAAGGCAGTGATAGGGAGTGGTAGGTAGGCACCAGGGCTACTGGTATGGCCTAGAAGGCAGTGATGGGGACTGGTAGTCAGGCACCAGGGGTACTGGTATGGCATTGAAGGCAGTGATAGGGAGTGGTAGGTAGGCACCAGGGCTACTGGTATGCCATTGAAGGCAGTGATAGGGACTGGTAGGCAGGCACCAGGGCTACTGGCATGGCCTGGGCGGCAGTGATAGGGACTGGTAGTCAGGCACCAGGGCCACTGGTATGGCCTTGAAGGCAGTGATAGGGAGTGGTAGGTAGGCACCAGGGCTACTTGTATGGCCTAGAAGGCAGTGATAGGGACTGGTAGTCAGGCACCAGGGTTACTGGTATGGCCTAGAAGGCAGTGATAGGGACTGGTAGGTAGGCACCAGGGCTACTGGTATGGCCTTGAAGGCAGTGATAGGGACTGGTACGCAGGCACCAGGGCTCCTGGTATGGCCTTGAAGGCAGTGATAGCGGCTGGTAGGTAGGCACCAGGGCTACTGGTATAACCTTGAAGGCAGTGATAGGGACTGATACGCAGGCACCAAGGCTACTGGTATGGCCTTGAAGGCAGTGATAGGGACTGGTACGCAGGCACCAGGGCTCCTGGTATGGCCTTGAAGGCAGTGATAGGGGCTGGTAGGTAGGCACCAGGGCTACTGGTATGGCCTAGAAGGCAGTGATAGGGACTGGTAGGTAGGCACCAGGGCTACTGGTATGGCCTTGAAGGCAGTGATAGGGAGTGGTAGGTAGGCACCAGGGCTACTGGTATAGCCTTGAAGGCAGTGATAAGGACTGGTAGGTAGGCACCAGAGCTACTGGTATAGCCCAGAAGGCAGTGATAGGGACTGGTAGGTAGGCACCAGGGCTACTGGTATGGCCTTGAAGGCAGTGATAGGGGCTGGTACGCAGGCACCAGGGCTCCTGGTATGGCCTTGAAGGCAGTGATAGGGGCTGGTAGGTAGGCACCAGGGCTACTGGTATGACCTTGAAGGCAGTGATAGGGACTGGTACGCAGGCACCAGGGCTACTGGTATGGCCTTGAAGGCAGTGATAGGGACTGGTACGCAGGCACCAGGGCTCCTGGTATGGCCTTGAAGGCAGTGATAGGGACTGGTAGGTAGGCACCAGGGCTAGTGGTATGGCCTAGAAGGCAGTGATAGGGACTGGTAGGTAGGCACAAGGGCTACTGGTATGGCCTAGAAGGCAGTGATAGGGAGTGGTAGGTAGGCACCAGGGCTACTGGTATGGCCTTGAAGGCAGTGATAGGGACTGGTAAGCAGGTGCCAGGGCTACTGGTATGGCCTTGAAGGCAGTGATAGAAACTGACTGGAGCTGATCCATGGCAGAGAAACAAAACGCCCTGTGCGGATTGCGCCGTCGGCGATAGAGGTCATAAGACATCTTCCTGACAGCGCCGGGCAATGCTTGGATAGGCTTCCAAAGGGCTGCACATGACCGACGGGGCTAGACGTGCGGCTTGTCGAGGTCTCTTCACCCGAGGGTTGTCGGGGCGTGAGCCGTCCTTTGGGGTCCCACCACGGGCCGTCCACATCGCCGGGAGAAACGATTTCAGTGATATTTGGCGGAACATCCATGGGCCAGCTTGGTGGTTTATGACCGGCCACGACCTATGACATGCTATATCTTATGTGTCACAGGGGAGAGACCCGGGTCCACCTCTCACCCCGATCATTTTACTTCATGCCACACCCTCTTGTCGTTTGGTTCTGGTTCGTATCCAGTCCAGCTTCATCTGCGCAGAATATCAATAACTTGCTCCTAACTGGTTCAAAGCGGAAATGCCGACTTTTGACTCAAAGCCTGTAATTTGGTTTCATCATAAATATCTTATAAATATTAAAGTAATAATTAGATTATATAATTGTCCACAAACGAATTCCACTTAGAGAAATGTAGGGTACCAAGGTATCCTCAGCGTGTCGCGTGTGGCAGACATCACGTATAGAACCCCAGTGGAGGATCCAGCCCGTGGAGAGAGGGTGCCAGGGGAAACTAGGCTTAGTGCCCCCACCCTACACACTAACATACACATACATATATACTCGTTGTCCAGTCGTAGCCCCCTTCACCCTAGCTCATCCTCACCTCTTCCTGGGTTCTGGGCCCAACAACCATGCGATAGTCATCAGAGTTCATACATGTGCTTATATCTGTCCAAAGACATGAAACGAGGGATATACCACTGGCCACCGGGCATCTGGTTATTGACTATATGCATGCAGGCTGTGTGTAACACGTGACCACAATATCATGTTCTCGGCACAGCGGATAGGTGGCCGAAGCTTCATGAAAGCTGGCAAAGGGTTGACCTACCTGTTGTTAATAGCGGATCTGCTGGAAAGGTGGAGTGGCCGAAGGTTCATGAAAGCTGGCAAGGGGTTGACCCACCTGTTGTTAATAGCGGATCTGCTGGAAAGGTGGAGTGGCCGAAGGTTCATGAAAGCTGGCAAGGGGTTGACCCACCTGTTGTTAATAGCGGATCTGCTGGAAAGGTGGAGTGGCCGAAGGTTCATGAAAGCTGGCAAGGGGTTGACCCACCTGTTGTTAATAGCGGATCTGCTGGAAAGGTGGAGTGGCCGAAGGTTCATGAAAGCTGGCAAGGGTTGACCCACCTGTTGTTAATAGAGGACCTGCTGGAAAGGTGGAGTGGCCGAAGGTTCATGAAAGCTGGCAAGGGGTTGACCCACCTGTTGTTAATAGCGGATCTGCTGGAAAGGTGGAGTGGCCGAAGGTTCATGAAAGCTGGCAAGGGGTTGACCCACCTGTTGTTAATAGAGGACCTGCTGGAAAGGTGAGTGGCCTAAGGTTCATGAAAGCTGGCAAGGGGTTGACCCACCTGTTGTTAATAGAGGATCTGCTGGAAAGGTGAGTGGCAGAAGCTTCATGAAAGCTGGCAAGGGGTTGACCCACCTGTTGTTAATAGAGGACATGCTGGAAAGGTGGAGTGGCCGAAGCTTCATGAAAGCTGGCAAGGGATTGACCCACCTGTTGTAATAGAGGACCTGCTGGAAGGGTGAGTGGCCGAAGCTTCATGAAAGCTGGCAAAGGATTGGCCTACCTGTTGTTAATAGAGGACCTGCTGGAAAAGTGAGTGGCAGAAGCTTCATGAAAGCTGGCAACGGGTTGACCCACCTGTTGTTAATAGAGGATCTGCTGGAAAGGTGAGTGGCCGAAGCTTCATAAAAGCTGGCAAGGGGTTGACCCACCTGTTGTTACTAGAGAACCTGGTGGAAATGTGAGTGGCCGAATACTCATGAAAGCTGACAAAGGTTGACCCAACTGTTGTTAATAGAGGATCTGCTGGAAAGGTGGAGTGGCCGAAGCTTCATGAAAGCTGGCAAGGGGTTGACCCACCTTAACTCTTCCATTGTGATCATTCGATAACGAAATGTCTATAGCCTATGTTTCAAATTCTGCATCGAAAATTCAATATCCAATCTAAAAAACCATCTAAAACCATTCGTGACCCCAGGACCGTTGGGGTCAACCGTGAGGTGGGCGGTGACGTGGGGCAGAGGTGATGTGAGGAACGAGCTCCTTCTTCCGGCAGTGTGGGTGTGGGAGAGTGTATAGCCTACGAGGCTGCCGGTAACACCGAGTTGACTTTCCCACGCCCTCCCGTAAGCCACACGTAAACCAGGGCACCGGATGCCCACGTATCAAAACCCTAGCGGGAGAGGATCCGCCTTCCATGGTACGGTGCCTAGATCTCATCCGCCTGTCATCCATCCGTGCGGCACCCTGGCATCTCCCGTCATGGCAACCAGCTAATTTGGTCCACCCCCGCCTTCACCCAATCCGGGGCCTCTACCCACATGGGTGCGCTGACCACAAGCACCAGACTGATACAGACATATTCTTGTCACGTTGTCCAATCTACGCTCGCACTTCCACTACAACGGCCTCAGAGCGGATGAAGCCGGTCGTCCGTTGCAACGGATAGGGATCATCCCATTGTGTTACCCACGACCGCGGCCGTCGCGGGTGCGACAGTTATCTGGCGGGGTACCGTCAAAGCGTCAAAGGAACGGTCAGTTTCCCTCGCTGTTTATGATGCGTGTAACACACCGTCCCCCTCACTTCCGGACTATACGTGTTTTACCCGTCATTGTTGGTGTCGGTGAACCCGTTGGCGGACCATATCAACGGTGGGAGTACAATGGTAACCCCTCTATGTGGGATCGGTGTTAACTCGATCTCGCTTGCATTGCAATATACATATTGTTAGATATATGAGATATATGAAAGGTCCCCACGATTTACATGGAAAGCCACACACCGAGAGTACATTAAAGTTGTGGACACCGGGAATATCAGGCATGTGATTTCAGATGCTTCTAATATCGACAGTTATGTAAGGCAATTTGCTGCCGTCACATAACACGTACACACATCAACTTTCCACAGCACCACAATTATAACTGTCTCGCACACTCAGATGGGCTCGGAGCACATTCAGCCTGTGACTCACTCCGCTAGGGGCTGCGTTATATCGATTTCCGGTTAGATTCTGAATACACTAGCCATGCGTCAAATACTAGCAGGCAGAAGACATTGGGGAGAAATAACATCGATAATTATATTGACATAAATTGAGACCAAGGGCTACGGAATAACGGGACACAAATGTTAAGGATATTTAAACACTTTCAACCTGTGCAATTATTGTGCATCTAGTACAGAATGCTCAAATTGCGATATAAACGAATATCAGTCCAGTAACACTAAGGCCCAAGCTCATACATTGATTGAGTAAAAAAAGGGACTATTTCCCGTCCGTTGTTCGTCATTTAACGTAGTACTACTAACTTCAGTGGATAAAATCTGCCTGACGTCCTGGTTGGATCTATAGAATTGACGTGTAGTAAAATTGGATACTGCTGTGACTGATTCTAAGAGAAGCGTATTATAGGAAAGGTCCCCCGGGCAGAGTTCGTTTCCTTGCTACTAATGGGAAGTTGTGGACGCGAGACAGTACGGGATTTGTTTGTTTTGATGACGGTTCGGGCGATAAGGCGTTGGGAGAAATATTATTACTGTTGGCACCAAGCCAGGTAGCCCGCCGCAGGCGGGATAAGGTGATAAGCACCCAGCGGTTGTGTTGACACATGCGATAGCTTTGACACATCTAAGAGCGGCGGCTGGATATTAATAGGTTCAAGGCGGCTGCTGACGCCAATGGGCTCTTGCATGCCGCGGCATAGTGGGACAGACAGCTTCATTTTATTAGTATAGATGGGGCGCATTTCTTTGGGCCAGGTTCGGTATCCCGCCCCGGGCCCCTGCAACACGTGACAGGGAACTTCCGAGTTTGCCGATAGGGATATGCCTATTCCAATGAAATGCACACACCGTTCACATCCGGTGAACATTAAGGCACTGGAACCAACCTACTCTCATCACCTTTCAATCAGCCGCCATCTTCTCCCGAATGCCCCGTGCTGTTTAGAACGGGGCACATCGGCATACCGAATGCATGCGCGCGCATCCATACCCGGGTGAAAGAAGTGGCGGGCGGTGAACCGATGCGTAATGTGCGTATTCGGCCCACCGTAGGGATACACCCGGGGTACCAAAGAAATGCGCCCATGGATTCGTGTACTCGCCCCGTCAGGGTGGCGCTGCGCACAGTGGTAGGACATGTGCCGCACATTGCTACAATTTAGTGCCGGTGTAACGTAATAATCGGTCCGGCCGTGATAACTTGTCCGGCCACGCTTTTTTCATTTGACTAACCCTAAGCTGAACCCAAATCGTAACCCTAACCCTAACCTTTGCCCTTTGCCCTTTGAGTAGAGGAAAGGAGCATTGTAATGCTCTGGGTGTGGAAGAAATCTGCCCACACAACTGATCTCGGCCAGATGAAACTGTTTATCTCGACACGCTGAGCCAACATATGAGGCTGGAACGTGTGGCAGAGTTTAATATGACCCTAACATCATCCACCCTGCAGTTTGTGCGACACATCAGTCAACGATTTGTTGGCGCCAAGTGTTTAGCTGGACAAGCCACGTAATAAAATGGGGAATTATACCAGGATTCTAGAGAAGCCCACTAGCTGTGTGGGTTAATCGTCCGTGTGGAGAGGATGAATGGCGGTGAAGTTGAGCAACGACGGTAAATGGTGTCCATGAGCTATCTTATGATGGTATTAATTGTGATGTAGCGAATCGTTGTCAAGGCGACGATTTATCGAATCGGATGTTTTTGCGATGTTTTTCGCACAATAAGACAATCTTAAGGATACAACGACAATGACACATGATTGCATAAACCAATGTGGCAGCCATTGAATTGATTCGTATTTTATAAAACCGATTAGTTAACTACTTGCTTAGTTCGAAAGTACAAATGAGAAATGTATGTCGGCTTGCAGAATTAACTCCATGTATCAGATGAGATGAAGGCCTTTTTGCCGACTGCTCCAACCCCAAGTATCTAGCTAAGCACACTACTACAACCCAAGTGCCTAGCCCATGGGTCAGCCTTATAGCTCAGTGGGCTAGAGTGCTCGCCTTGAGTGCTCTGGCCACCTGAGAGCCTAACGGCATATGAATCCATGGTTCGCCGCCCGCTGTGGCCATGTCTGTGTGATCGCCAGAGAAAGATCCCATGGCCTTCTTCGCAAAGAGTAAGGGGTTACCGCGGGGGATATGACTACAATTATCAAACGATTAAAGCGTCTTGAATATAAAACCAAACCTAGCTAAGCATACAACTACAACCCAAGTGTCTAGCTAAACCCACAACTACAACCCAAATATCTAGCTAAACCCACAACTACAACCCAAGTACCTAGCTAAACCCACAACTACAAACGCAAGTACCTAGATAGTCCCACTACTAAAGCCTAATTACCTAGCTAAGCCCACTACTACAGTACTTTGCCGAGAAGCCATGGTGCGGTGTAACCCTATCATAACGTCACCGTAAAGTCAGACTCTCCCTTTCCACCAACCAGCCCGTCCCCACTGCGCCTCGCCTCCCCATGCTAAACCCACGAGTGATGTGTGGAATCATCATCTGATCATAGTAGTCCGGTCCAAAAAAGTGTTGTAAGCATTTTGTGTTAATAGTTATCGAACAACTTATTTTGGATAATTAAGGTGTGCTGATTTCATGTAAATTGTTTGCAAGGCTGTATTTTGAATTTTTATTACCCAAATATCGAAAACAGTTTTTGCAATGATAATGGACTATAGAGGTGTGCTGAGTTCAAATAAAGTATTTCCTAAACTCTATTTAGACATTTTAGTACCCAGATATCAAAAAGGGCGGCCATGAAATAAATGTTTATTATACTGAGATGTTGAACATCCGTTGTAGTGAAACGTTACAGTTTTGATTATAGTAATTACTTAAAGTTTATAGAAGCATTACCAATAATAGAAAGTGTGCCAATGAAAATGTATATTTCGGGGTAAAAAGATGTCAGTACATATATTCGTTCCAAACAGCGTCAAATAAGGTGGCAAGACCTTTTGAATGCCGTCGTTTCAAGGGGGGGGGGGGGTGGGGCAAGGGTTATTTACGTTCCTCAGGATTGGGCTTTTTATTTCATCGTGAACTGGGAATGAGGAAAATAATTCTTCGTGAACTGGGAATGGGATATTACTCGACCGCCGTGATTTTCATTAATCGTGAACTGGGAATTTTAATATTAAATAACCGTGAATCGGGAAATCGCTAATTTATATAATGTGTCTGCCCGTTCTATGTATACTGGGAGTTATCATCGTGACCTGGGAATAAAGACATTTATTCTTTATGATCTGGGACCACGACCCCCCTTGCCCCCCCCCCCCCCCTTTTTTCAATGTATGCTCAAGGTCCCAATGGGGGGCGGGGTTGCAACCCCCCTAACCCCTAATCCAGCAGATCCGCCCCTGCCAGATCAGACCCGGATTTAGCACGGATCTAGCACCGTTATCCGGGCACGTTCAGTCGGTTTCACCGGAGCAACCGTCGTCATGGCAATCAACACAAACATGAGTAGACGCTTAGTAACGTAATCATGCTTGTATAAGCAAAGACATACAGATGTTAAGCCAGATCTGCATACAAACGAGGAAACAGAGTGGCCTACGTTGTTTTGTTTAACTTGATCTTAACGGAAACATCGTTGAGGCCATGAGCAATAGCTTTTTGACAAGAACAACGACTGGGCCTTGACGGTGGGCACACTCTGAGCAGATGTCGCCGTGGCCTTAAATAATGACTCATCCGGCATGGGTGTCGATATAGCTCCCCTCCCACCTATCCCCACACCTCACCCACCACTCCCAGAGTTTCTCGACTATCAGTTCCACCGTACGGAGGTTGCATTGTCTCCGGAATGTAGACCACTCGTAGAGCTGGGCGTTTCGCTTTTTCTACAGTTTCAAACTCTACACGAGAAATCTAAACATACATGTTAAATACCTCATCATTGAAAGCCTATAATCTCTCACATGAGATTATAACATATTTTCTAAATCTCCAAACGGTCCTAATTTCATGTCGATATGACCACATGCCATTATGTCGGTACAGCTCACGTAGAGCTCACGCCTGACATTTACCAGTGTTTATCTATTTCAGTGGGGTACGTGTAACTGATGGTCCAGTATCTGTACGGTGGCACCTCCCCCCACCCCACCCCCTCTCTCCACTCCATGTTTGAAGCGCCCTCTATGCTCCCCACCCCCTTCTCCCCATGCCCATCGGACCCCCAACACACACACACTGGCGTCGATATTCGGCAGACCCACTACTGACAGAATCCCTCTGAAGAGTCCTGCCACATTCATGTTCTGCTGGTGTCCGTGTGGAATCTCTGCACTCATCTCCTCTCCCTTAATCCCTGCTTCCCCCACCATCATCCCCATCCTCTCCGGTCCAACGCTTCCAGAGACCCACCTATCGCTCTCTCCCTCGCCGCCGTCCCCTCCACCCCGACTAGTGTTGTGCCTCTGCACCAGGCCCCGCCACCAGCCTTGGGCGACGCTGGACGCCGGACTAAAAGCGAGATTCCAACCGGCTTAAGTTAAATTTGGACGGGATGTTTGTTGTCGGCCCAGCAGCTTAGTTTTCTCCCCCGTTACCGATGAGCAGCCATTAACTTCTGAAGTGCGCAGTTGGGTCTTGGCGGAGGCCTCACACAGACTCCAACCGCGGTCTGCGAGGGCAGTATCTGGAGCGAATGTCACTCTCTTAAATGTACCGTATCGCCGATTTACGCTGAGGAACATACCAACGGATAAGTTATAACCAGACAAGGATAGCAGCGACATTCGCGAAGCTCTCTACACAGAGACGATGGCTCGTCCAGGGAAACAGTCGCCGGTGGCGGGTTCGCTCGCCCCAGGCCTGCTAGGGGGGTCATTCCTGTGGCTGTTGGCGGTCACGCTGTGTACGCCCTGCGGTGTGGCGTCCCAGAGCCTGTACGCCGCCAGCGAACCCATCGTGCAGGTGAACGGGGCGGATGAGTTCGAGGCGCACTTGCTGGGGACACCCCATGCCTGGCTGGTCGAGTTCTACGCCGCATGGTGTGGACATTGCCAAAGGTTCGCACCCACATGGAGACAACTGGCGCACGACATTAAAGGTATCAAAGATTATTATATATATCACAGAACTGGACGGGGATGTCGGTCGGTAATTGTTTGGTTGGTTGGTTTAGGTTTAGCCTCTGTCTGTATAGCCCTGAAGAACCCAAGCCTCGCTACCGCTCGGCCAGGGTCCTGAAGTGCAGCCTGCAAATCCTCAGCGATTTGAAACCCCTCCACTTTAATCTGACTAGTATCACTTTGTGGGTGAATACCACGTCCAATCCTTATTATATTTGAATTCTACATACCTTAAACTATCTATTTACGTATAGTTTGTTTCTTTGAAGAACTGTTGATGTCCACAATACCGGCGATATTCCGCATTTCATTCGTAAAATGCGCGCAGCCATTCGAAGTGACAAGCGGCAACTTTGTCAACAGATGGCGCTACAGGGCGGAAGCGGCAAATTTCCCGGTTTTACCGGTTTACCTCGTACAATTTTACTGGGCGCTCGCGCTCGATCCCAAGACGTTTACGCGCATATCTACAAGAAAATAAAACGAGTGTATTCTGGATGTGGAAATCGCGATATAACGAGGACACAAAGATTGCACAATCTTAGTGTCATCATTATGTCGCGATTTCCACATCCAGAAGACACTCATTTTTTTATTGTGGAGATGCATGACCACGTCTTGGATCGAGCGCGAACGCCTAGCAAAATTGTATGAGGTAAACCGGCGTCACCATGTCCCCTCACAGCTCAATGAAATGCGTCATTTGACATTTTGGCGACAAATGAGGCAGGAGGTGTACCGTAAATAGGTGCATGTGTCCACAAAACTGACGTGAAACACCCACATAGATCTATTATATTCATCGTAGAAATACCGAATGAACTTTTCAAAACTGTCCCCTCCCACGTAGGCCCGCGCCGGCCCCCTCCCCTTCCCCACCCCTCCCCCTCCCCCTCCCACATGGCATACCCTTGATCCCGGTATTCCTAGCTGTCTGGTCTTTATTAGCAATTCTCGACAGGCCTGGCGGTGGGCGGCGGGATGAGTGAAGGCAGGGCGGACCAGAGTCAACGAGCATCCCGGGCGACTAATTACTTTACGAGCTGTTACTGCATGTCAGGCGATGCAAGGAATTTACGTTCTGCGAAAAAACTCAGTTACTGGTAAAACGGCCTCCGTCTGCATGTCTGGTGCTACATCATGTGGATATGAAACGTTAAAAAGGGTTCACTTTGGTGGACTATTCCTTGAAACGGTTACGAACCTGTTTGTGCAGTACCCGCGATAAGTTACGCATCATTCAGGCCAAAGGTGCTAGCATATGTTCAATGTTATTTCCTCCTCATCTAAATGACCTCGGCCTGGACCCATAATATCACAACATGAGTTCCCGCCCGTAGTAAGCAAATAACAAACACATGAAACAGGATAAACATCAGAAGTGATTCTAAGTGAAACCATTAAAATGCAGTAAGCGAAAATATTCATATTACTATATATATTGCTACAGAGCTTACATCTAAGACGAGACTCTAGCAGGCCTAGCAAAGGTGTGACTTGTCATACAAAGACTGTTATGGCTCTATGGTTTGAACATAATCCGATTTTCATCTACGAAATTATAACAGGACCAATACATCGGTCAAAATGCTGTTTTGAAACCGTTCATTCAAGTTGGTCTATATTTCACATTTAGATGCTACAACGACTCTACAATGAATGATGTCTTCTGAAATATACATAGATCTATTACAGATTGTGCAAATGCAGTTTACAGCTCTTACCATCTAATTCCTAGGATTTGACGATGAATTACACAAGAACACGTGTTCTATATAAGCTGAGAATAAGTTACTTGTCTGGTCATCCCGTTTGGTATCCAAGATGTGGTACGACATTGCGTGGCCTTTGCCCTCGAACCATCGTAGCGGAAAAAATTAACTTACTTTTCCGGTTGCCAGGGTGACGCGCTTGGATCGACCCACGTGGCTATCGTGACCTTGGGTTGACCGGGACCCTTGACCAGCGTGTAAGTTGAGGTGGTCATTGACTTTCTTCCTTGTTGCAGGGTGGTCCAAGGCTGTTCGTGTGGCCACCGTGGCCTGCTCAGAGGCCAGCAATGCCGCGCTGTGTCGCCAGCAGAACGTCTGGGGTTACCCCACCATCAAGGTACGGCTGTGTGTCAGCGGTGCATCTTCCATGGTAGAGCCCACGGAAGGGATCCTGGTCCTGACCCCCACCCCACCCCCTCCCACTCCCTCCCGTTTTGTAGCGGTAATGCCTTTTTTATATGCAAAACGTAAGCCATCTGATATGGAGATTTTTGGTTGACCCCCTCGTGTTTTAGGTTCCAATTTAAGTATTGTTGCACAGTCCTGGATCCGCACTTGTGTTATATACAGGCAGTTTAGTGTGGTTTTCAGAATATCTATCACAAGTGCATTTCGCCGACTGTTAATTGTCTGTCTGTCTGTGTCATAGTTCTTCCCACCCGCCATGGCCACAATGACAGGTGGCCAGAAGTTCACATCCAGGAAGACGTTAGTGGCCGTGCGACAGGACACCCTACACTATGTGGAAACAGTGGAACGAACACATCCGTCCAATGAAAGGCCCAGGGTGGGATTCTACAGGTAGGTCTTCGTCTCTGGCGCCAGATGGCAGCACTGCTCTTATATTGAGCCATTCCACAGTTAAAGCGGGCGTCTAACCTAATTTAATCGCGATCTGCACCGAAAGTTTACATCTTGAAATTAAATTGGCGAGTGTTGAAGCTTCGTTTCGGCTGACTGGTAAGGAGAAAAAAAATAAGGCAAACCGCCCCCAGCAATGTCAAGCAGAGCGCCATTTTGCCGGGAGCAGTGACGCGTATTGTGACTATTCATGTGGCACCGCCTTATATTATCACTCGCGGAGAGAGAGATCAGGGCCGCGACTTACGGATGAACAGCGGTAGTTCCAAGCCGCGCAGTAGACCATGATCTTAGTGTTTCATAGAAAAGTACCGTCCAAACAAATTGATATACGCCTTGCGACGATTGACTCCGCAACAATGCCATGATTGGAGTTAGAATCGCAGCTATTTATATTAGCAATGACCACGCGCTCTTGTTTTGCTCACACAATAGGCGCAATTTCCGGTTTGAATAAATTAGAGTATCGCCTTCTGATTGGTCAATCGCGGACACACCTCCAAGAAGGGCTGGCGCCCGGGTAGGCGGCGAAATCGTGCCGGGCGTCACTTCTAAATTTTATTGTGAGCTATAGATAGGACAACAAATTCTGTAATTTGGAGGATAGACAATTGGGTATTATATGAATCGGTAAAGCAGCGTTAGAGGGCTAGCTGTTCCCTTTAATATAGTTGCATGCTTCTCATAAATATTCTTGGATGCAAAAATTTACACGTACGTAGAGACCACCGAGTGGCGGCTGACGATGAAGAGAAGGTTACACCATGATGTAACCCTGTAACCGGCGCCGTTATATAAATGAGGCCCGTGTCTATTGTGTCTTTGATGAAGTCAAACATAACAGCATGTCAACTTGGCTATATGGGTTAAAATCAGAATCTCCCACTTGACAAAAGCAGCATGTATACCCTCTTTCCTTGCCCCAACCCCACGTGAGTACAGGTGACGGACAACCGGTATGTCCTATTTGTATTTACGTATTAATCTATAAATTATATATAGGTTGCTGGCAAATCCGCTACCATTATTAAGTCGGAGCGCCATTATTTCCGTTCTCAAGTGATATAAGCCTTAGTATTAATTATCATCAATAACGGTTGCTGACGCTCCAATTCAACCCATTTTCCTGCCTGGAAGCGTTGAAATTCCGACGCCTCTTGCCATAAGAACAATGAGAAAAAGAATCGTGACTTGCCGGAGGCGGGTAAAGTCTCAGGTTCGAATCTCGACAGGCAATGCACGTGATACGCCAACGATCGCATCATGATAACCCAATATCACGTGTACTTAATTAGCAAACAATTAACGTTGATGCCATTAACGATTGGGAGTAGTTAATTATTATTGCAGATTGACCCATTGTATCCCACAGTGACTACCGAGACCTCCAAGCCTGGTACCGGCGACCTGGAACGTCCCACGTGTATGTGATTATAGAGGACAGCCACAACCCCACCGAACTGGGTAAAATGGTAAAGTGGTTTGGAAATCCTGAACTACTAAAGCAAACGTACATGATTGTTATGACTTGGTGATCGAAACATTATTTTGTTTTGTTTGGGTAAGGCGACGTTGGGCGATGGCAAAATCGTTAAATTCCCAAAATTTAAATCACGTTTAAGTTTTAAAATTACAATTATACCGTTTTCATGTGTTTTTAAAGGCGATCTTAGACTTCTCCGAAGTGTATCCTACAACTGTGATCGGCCGTATGAGTAACGCAAACTTTGAGAACACTCCGGAACGGCTGCCAGCGGTGTACAGAGTCAATCCCGATGGCAGCTCCAGCCTTCTGGCCACGTGGGTAACCTCTGCTGCGTGCACCTGTCTATAACGACCAGTCTGATGGCCACGTGGGTAACCTCTACAGTGTGCACCTGTCTATAACGACCAGTCTGGTGGCCACGTGGGTAATCTCTACTGTGTGCACCTGTCTATAACGACCAGTCTGGTGGCCACGTGGGTAACCTGTACTGTGTGTACCTGTCTATAACGACCAGTCTGATGGCCACGTGGGTAAACTCTACTGTGTGCACCTATCTATAGCGACCAGTCTGATGGCCACGTGGGTAACGTCAACTGTGTGCACCTGTCTATAGCGACCAGTCTGATGGCCACGTGAGTAATCTCTACTGTGTGCACCTGTCTATAACGACCAGTCTGGTGGCCACGTGGGTAACGTCTACTGTGTGCACCTGTCTATAGCGACCAGTCTGATGGCCACGTGGATAATCTCTACTGTGTGCACCTGTCTATAACGACCAGTCTGATGGCCACGTGGGTAACGTCTACTGTGTGCACCTGTCTATAGCGACCAGTCTGATGGCCACGTGGGTAATCTCTACTGTGTGCACCTGTCTATAACGACCAGTCTGGTGGCCATGTGGGTAACCTCTACTGTGTGCACCTGTCTATAACGACCAGTCTGATGACCTCGTGGGTGACCTCTACTGTGTGCACTTGTCTCTAACGAACAGTCTGATGGCCACGTGGGTAGCCTCTACTGTGTGCACCTATCCATAACGACCAGCCTGTTGGCCACGTGGGTAACCTCTACTGTGTGTACCTTTCTCTAACGACCAGTCTGATGGCCACGTGGATAACCTCTACTCTGTGCACCTATCTATTACGACCACTCTGATGGCCACGTGTGTAACCTCTACTGTGTTCATCTGTCTATAATGACCAGTCTGATGGCCACGTGGGTAACCTCTACTGTGTACACCTGTCTATAACGACCAGTCTGATAACCACCTGGGTAACCTCTACTGTGTACACCGGTTTATAACGACCAGTCTGATGACCTCGTGGGTGACCTTTACTGCATGTACCTGTCTATAACGACCAGTCTGTTGGCCACGTGGGTAACCTCTACTGTGTGTACCTGTCTATAACGACCAGTCTGATGGCCACGTGGGCAATCTCTACTGTGTGCACCTGTCTCTAACGACCAGTCTGATGGCCACGTGGGTAACCTCTACAGTGTGCACCTGTCTATAACGACCAGTCTGATGGCCACGTGGGTAACCTCTACTGTGTACACCTGTCTATAACGACCAGTCTGGTGGCCACGTGGGTACATAATACTATATCAAATAATGTGTGAACCCCAGTAAACATGGCGTCATCACTTTAAATAACCCACAGTGGCCAGCTTTTACATTGACGTAATGTCACAAACCTTGATTCCTAATGTTTGCACACGATTCAGTTTCATATCTATTTATTTAGGTATCTTCCCCTTTGACATGGTGGTTGTGGAGAAGCCTGCGAAGACATTAAAAGGATGTACTCATTGCAGAGATTCGACCCGATACGGCATGGTGGACGCCATACGACGCGACCTGCGGAGGGATACAGTGAACCAAGCCGCATCACCGACGCCGGTTACACCTGCGCCAGAGATCACCATATCCCCTGGTGTACATAGTACACTGGTACCCTATGAGTAAGTATGTAAGGTTAACCACTGAGAGACGTGAAGAGACTATTTTAGGTAGTGATTTTTTTTGTAAGCTGATCTTTAGTTACAACAATGAATACATTGAGAGTACCTGATTTTGAGGAACTACTGTACGTGTGTTTAACCGTATTTGTTTAAGTAGTACTGTGAGTTTAACAGAACTTCTTGAGGAATTACAGTGAATATAAAAGTACTTATTGTTAAGGTCATTGTTCTTAGGACAAGAAGCGTCTGTTTGATTACATTCTTCTCATTTTGTGACATGCACATAATGCAATTGTGATCATGTCAATTCGCGGGCCACAATACTGCATCGTTTTATAGCCTACATTCATTCCACACAACAATAGCCCTTTTATCATAAAGCTTGTTCTGCAAATGTCTATTCAACCCTGGATAACAATTTGTGTCCCCTGTCAGTCTACCATCTGACTGCATGTCTCCGGTCTAATAGCTTCCCATTGGCCCCTCATTCAGACCTTCAGACGGCCTCCACATGCAGGACCTGGAGTCCAGTCTGTACTACTCGCTGTGGGTGGAGGTGGGGGCCCACCAGAACATCGCCGGCCCGACACTACAGGCCCTCAAGGCATACATCCACATTCTGGCACAGGTAGTTGGGACAATGCTCGTATTATGACTGCACTCTCTGCTTAATCATTACTGTATACGCCCGCACAATTTCTTTAATCCCTAACTTTGTTGTGTTGGTCAAATGCTTGAGTCGGAATGGGTCTGAGTTGCTGGCCAATATATTATAGTCTTGGTGCATGATCATGCAAGGCGAAATAATAATACGTCTTTTATGATACAGTTCCACCCGGGACAACACACACTAATCAACTTTCTGGAGGAAGTTGACCGGACTTTGAACGCCGTCGGCCATGACATGACTGGCGAGGAATGGGTCAATATGATTACCGAAATGCAGGTGAGCACATCGACCGTAGTTTGACCATCTCTATACTTTAAATATTGCCATTTTAATAATATAGGGCATCAGTATTATAGTGATGTCAGTCTCCACTTCAAACACTGCCATAAACTGTAGCATATTCCCACGACTACCAATGGCGGGGTCTTTTCAGATTCCTTGTCGACTGACATGTGCGAACAGTTTTTGAGCCGAACGGTAATATAAATATTATTCATCATAATGTGCCCGTATAACTTATTCACAGTTAAAGTTGCAAGTCGAGCTCTTTCCCGCCAAAACTAATGAGGTCAAAATACATATAAGAATCAGTCCTTGAATCATTCAAGACTTCTTTTATCTATACTCCACCCATACCAGACTGCAGTGTGCTTCGCGATGCTTTGGTATAAGTAGCAGTGCCGCGACCGAGTTCTGTGGTGTCCCGGGATAGACACGTTTGCCACACCACAGCCGAAACAGCGATGTTTATCAGGTTTCTGAATTTATAGAATGAAACAATCGAGTTTTCTGCAAATTTTGATATAAATTTTGCCTTGGCTTAGTTTTGGCGGGAAAGAACTCCACATGCAACTTTAACATCGGATATCTATGAATAGATATCGTCACAAGAGGTGGTCGAGCATTATAATGGGTGCGTTATGATATCGCTGACTAGCGGCAAGGAAGATATATGGGCTGGGTAGCTTCGATGAGGATATTTGGCAAGGCTAACATTGACCCATGCCTCTTATTCCGATACAGACCACGGAAGCCCACGTTCCGAATCTCCTACGCTGGACTGGTTGCCAAGGCAGCGAGCCTCGTTTTCGTGGATATCCGTGCAGCTTGTGGATGACGTTTCACGCCCTGACGGTCCAAGTATACCGCACCGGAAACCTCGCCAGCGGTAGGGTAGCCAATCGCTCCTCATTAAGGCGTAACGTAGTCAGTATGTCAGGTCGCCTCCGTAGTCGAGTGTGCCTTACGAGGCCACCCCAAGTGGCAGGTTCGTGGTTCGGGCTTCACCAGTGCAAAGAATTGTACAGGATAAAGATCGCAGCTTTTTTTGTGTGCAAAGATTGGGGAGTTAATCCCCGAGACATGGCTCGTCTGGACCCTTTAAACTTCCCGTTGGGGCACACAGTGGGTAAACCGTCCTATTTAACCCAATCAACCAAACATGTCTAGGATATATCGTTCTCCACTGTCGAAGGTACATAGACCGTGCTAAATACTCAAGCGTTCCTGTTTCCTGCGTTGCCTCACATACGTAAACGGTGAAAGGGAAACATGAAAACTAGGTGGACTTCTTTAGGAATCCTGAAAAAACCCGGCCTGCCCGAAAAACCCCGGCAAATTAACTCGAAATATGGGTTGGACAAGACTGCAAATCGGACTTCGGATACCTTTATTACTTACGACGTCGATCATTGATATGAATTATGCCATTGCCGTTGCGCCACAGGATCGATACAGCTGGTCTAAAGTATTCAAGCGTCTGTGCAGGTGTCGCGGCGCTTCGGGCCATCCAGGGCTACGTACGCCACTTCCTGGGATGCCGAGAGTGCGCCGACCACTTCGGTAATATGGCGGAGACAATGGGAAGAGACCTACAGGACTCAGTCAATCTAAACCGGGCCGCGGTTCTCTGGCTATGGAAGGCACATAACAGGTAAACTTGGCCGCGGTTCTCTCGCTATGGAAGGCGCATAACAGGTAAACTGGGCCGCGGTTCTCTGGCTATGGAAGGCACATAACAGGTAAACTGGGCCGCGGTTCTCTGGCTATGGAAGGCACATAACAGGTAAACTGGGCCGCGGTTCTCTGGCTATGGAAGGCGCATAACAGGTAAACTGGGCCGCGGTTCTCTGGCTATGGAAGGCGCATAACAGGTAAACTGGGCCGCGGTTCTCTCGCTATGGAAGGCGCATAACAGGTAAACTGGGCCGCGGTTCTCTCGCTATGGAAGGCGCATAACAGGTAAACTGGGCCGCGGTTCTCTCGCTATGGAAGGCGCATAACAGGTAAACTGGGCCGCGGTTCTCTCGCTATGGAAGGCGCATAACAGGTAAACTGGGCCGCGGTTCTCTGGCTATGGAAGGCGCATAACAGGTAAACTGGGCTGCGGTTTTCTGGCTATGGAAGGCGCATAAGAGGTAAACTGGGCCGCGGTCCTCTAGCTATGGAAGGTACATAACAGGTAAACTGGGCCGCGGTTCTCTGGCTATGGAAGGCGCATAACAGGTAAACTGGGCCACGGTTCTCTGGCTATGGAAGACGCATAACAGGTAAACTGGGCCGCGGTTATCTGGCTATGGAAGGCGCATAACAGGTAAATTGGCCCGCGGTTCTCTGTCTATGGAAAGCGCATAACAGGTAAACTGGGCCACGGTTCTCTGGCTATGGAAGGCGCATAACAGGTAAACTGGGCCGCGGTTCTCTGGCTATGGAAGGCGCATAACAGGTAAACTTGGCCGCGGTTCTCTGGCTATGGAAGGCGAATAACAGGTAAACCGGGCCGCGGTCCTCTAGCTATGGAAAACGCATAACAGGTAAATCGGGCCGCGGTTCTATGGCTATGAAAGGCATAAAACAGGTAAACCGAGCCGCGCTCCTCTGGCTATGGAAGGCGCAAACAGGTAAACCGGGCCGCGGTCCTCTAGCTATGGAAGGCAAGTAAGAGGTAAATTATAGCGATAAGGGTCACTGTCATCTAGCTTAAATTGTATATTGGTTACGTCAGGCCAAAATATGGGTCATATGTAAATGAATGTTAATCAATGTGGTTACCGCGTGACCTCCTTCAGAGCCAATCACCGCCTGCACGGAGACGACACGGAAGATCCCCAACATCCAAAGGTCCAGTTCCCAACGCAGGAAGTCTGTCCGCAGTGCCGCTTGGGGTCGCCACCGGCTGGACGCTATAGCAATCTAACTCAGTGGGACGAGGAAGCGGTATTCAGATACCTTCTGCAATTCTTCAATGTCGCCAATATTATACAGGACGACTTGCCTTTTACATTTACAGGTGAGTGATTTATCGCTATATCATGTACCAGTCACTGCAAATTTCAATCCAACCAAAGTTGAATAAGTCACAGATCACTTTTGCAAGCCAATATTACGGCAATATATACATCTTCAAACGAAGGAAGTGACATTCCGACGCTTGGCATATCATTTCGATATTTAGTCGCTTATGAAGAAAGAACACTTCCTGCTAGAAAATTGTATTTTTTCAGCTGGTTCGACAATTGAGCCACGGACTGCCTCTTTGGGGTTCACGCTGGGCGTGATAGCCTCCAGCACGCCGACCACCCTGGCGCCCAACGCCAACTGTACACCGGAAGCCACCGAGTGGAGCGACTGCTCGGCCAGCTGTGACGCCGGGTACTCCACGCGCCTCAGCAACCACAACCCCCTCTGTCGGATGGAGTTGGAACTCCGCCTGTGCAGACTTCGCCCCTGTCATGCTGACTTCAGCGGTGTAAGTGGCAAAAGTCTGACAACCGTTGGTTGCCCGTCACTTCACTATTCCCTTCACTTCCGCTGAGTTTACATCATAGATATTATAGACAGCGCACTGATGTTTATTCGGAACTCATGTTTTACAAAAATGGCGTAAATTTTAGTTATTCAAGCAATTTAACACTCGTTTGTCGTTGCAATAACATGCACCATGATCGTATTCTTATTATTCACACTACAGTGGCGCCACCACAGTCGACGACAATACTGCGCCGCTTATGGCGCCACCTATCGGGAATCGAACCCTAAATACCTGCGGTTTAACGACGATTGCATCAGCGTCCTGCCCTACAGATGGCGCTACTGCGGCCTGTGTTCTGGCTTGTGCTGCAGGCCGACTGTGACGGAGACCGTGTCTCTGGATATCCAGTGCAGCTCCGTCAGAGGACTCACCCAGGCGCTCTGGATCAGTCGCTGCACATGCGAACCGTGCTCATAGACGGTGACTTTAATTCCATTGCACAAAAAATTGTGTGATGCAGATTTTGAAGTGTAACAACGATTACGACGTATGATTACTTAATTTTTACGCATCAGTGATCGTCATATTATACACTTGTGTGGGATAATGATTTTTGTGTAAGGAGGTATGTAACACACGTTTGTAGTCGTCGGTCGTATGCTGTCCGTTCGTATCTTGGAGTCACCCCGTGGCCTAATACGTAAGGCGTTCGGTTATTTCCGACCTGTGTTGTGAAGGATTTATATATCAAGCCTTTCTTCGTCAAGGGTAGGGAGCTGTTCCCGACGCCATGGTTTGCGCTCTACTATCAGCGTTCTCGGGATATATCTACAGAGATTAAAGCGTCCTATTTAAACGTAACGTCGATTGAATGGAAAGCCAAATATGAATCCATCGAGGCTTAAAGTGTTCGTGCCACGCCTAAACAACTTTAGCTCATATTAATCTTCTGTGTGTCCGCGCTTATATTATCGAGCTGTAACACCCCAAATAATAGACGGGCATACTTTTTCCACTTGTTTTCGTACTTACCAATTTAACTTCTGCGAGCGAGGAAAGTGACGTCAAAGGGGAATACAAACCCACGTGCTTTTATATTGAGACTCAGATTCTGTCTGCTCATTGGCTTGAACTCAACGAGACGCATTCAACCATAAAAACAATACACGCCCTCGACCACAGATGTCTACGCACTGCATCAAAGCTCACCTGTCAATCTTGTGACATCATTGGGGAATTTTAAAATAACGCTCAGATGCAATGCTCCCAGAAATAAACCCGCCGGACCTCACTTTTGCTACTTTAACGAACCCGTTTATAGTGATATAGTGGAATAAAGGCTGTAAACTCCCATTAAAACAAATTGTCATTTGTTTATCTTCCCTAAACCAAGTTAACTCTGAGCAAGACAACATCGTGGCACAAACACTTTAATGAGGCATCTTGATATTGGAGTTAAGGCTAGCATGTATAAACAACAATAAAAGTATTCTTATATTATATAGGTTTATTCACATTGTTTCAATTTTTTGCATGAATTTTGGCGTATATAGGTGATTCCTCGCAACAAAGCGTCCTTTGAAACGGGATATTTCATTTATAGGTATGTCAGACGTTCGCAGTATCACACATCATAGCGCAGACGAGATATCGGCGTAACAACCAATCAGGCGGCGAGTTGGACGGGTCTTTGTAGTACGTCATCGATGACGTCATCGAGGGTGTCTATGATGTACGGACGGATTAGATAGTGGCTTGGCAGCTGCTTGCTGACGACGGGGCTCCGGATAAAGTACCTTTAAACACAACATACATTTATTATTAATACGCAGGGTTTCATAGATTTCGACTGTGGAATGCTCCCCACTTTAAACCGATTTGATCCACTGCTTCGTTTTCTTGTCAGTATCTGTGTTCAAAGCTCTGAATTATAAGTAATAATTTGCTCGCTTACATGAGCTGGACACATTCTTTGATCTGCTTCAGAATATTTTATCATATTTATGTTGACTTTAACTAGTAAGAGGCCTCATCTCAAGCTCCCCGCCCGGTGGCGCTACGCAAACTCGCTTTTACCGCTGCTGTCTGCCGGGGGCCAATTTCAACATTCATGAAAAAAAGGTCAAATCAGCTGTAATTTCTTGCAACATTATATTTTTCAAGGTAAAACATAAAAATAACGAGCTACGTGTATTTAATACAGCAAAACTCTTTCGACAAATTAATAATTGCGACTGAACTCTTTCTTTTCATCACCCGATAGCGTGTGTTATTAGGCTTAGGCTGAGTCCCCGGTACTAATTTGTAGAAATGCGCGGCGCATTTCTCCCATCAATTTGCGCAGCGCCGCCCCGGCGAGCCCGTATGAAAATGTGTTGAGGGAGTAGGATGACGATGATAATGGAGCCCCCAGCGATGTGAATCGAAGGCAGAGAGTGGCTTCAACTATGCCCGGACGGATGACGTACGTACTACGCAAAGCACCACTCTAACGCGCACTTAGCTGCAACAATGTAACAGTAAATCCTCTTCTTTATTTTATTTTTTTATATTACAGCAGCTGTCCTTATGGATAGCCATAGCATGTCCACTTAAAATAATGACTTTTAAAGAATGGTTTAATGGATGGCACATGATGACTTACTTAAACTCCTCCATGAAGTTGTTCCGGATGAAGGCTAGGATTCTGGCGCTGTTGGTGACCAGTGTCTTGATGATGGTCAGTTCCTGGTAGAGGAGCACCGCCGTATTAGGGGTCAGCTGGGAGTCCGACTTGTTCCTCGTGATCTTCACAAGGACGTCCTTCACAAGCGCTGATACAAACTGATCCTGCAGTGAAGAAGTGAACATTGAATAGTGTAATACCTCTCATTGTATACAAACTCTGTGTCATATCATACACATATATGGTTACAGCGATACAGTGAAAGTACCCACATGGCGTGGAGTAAATTCCGTTGACATAATGGTGCTTTACCGCTTTACTCTGAACAATGTACACCATATCACCGTTGGAAATGTCAACCAAATCAAAGACCATTTACTGGAAGGAAAATCAGTTTTTCTGATTGCATATCGGACGTTTGATGGCAAAGTAGCCCTTTAGTCGGCAAAATTTGAATTTAGGGGACAAAACGCCCCCTTTTCGTGAGGCCAAATCGGAGTTGGAGAGGAAAAATATCTCGATTGTCGGATATTTTGCAATAAGTAAATTTGGTGCGTTGATATATGCTGAATTTGATGTTATCTGATCGTGTCTCACCGTTGTGGGTAGTTCATCAAGCTGCTGGACTAACCAGTTAACGCTGATCGTGCTCACGTTGCTAGAACTCCAATAGGCCTGCAATAAAACAAGTACACTGAGAGATTCAGTATCAAACATGCACAACCACTCCCAGTGCGACCGGTCTGTTAATTGTGTGTGAACTAGACACGTGTGAACGTTTTGTGACGTCTGAATGTGTCTAATGTGAACGCCGTGTGGATCTCGTGTGAACGCCATGTGGATATCGTGTGAACGCCGTGTGGATCTCGTGTGAACGCCATGTAGATATCGTGTGAACGCCGTGTGGATCTCGTGTGAACGCCCTGTGGATCTCGTGTGAACGCCATGTGGAAGGAAGCGGCGTGGAAGTATACATGACGTTCATCCAGGTTCGCAAGGCCTTCACACTTGGCATGGCGTTCGTACGGCGTTCACACTTGGCATGGCGTTCACACGGCGCCCACACATAGCACGGCGTTCACACGGCGCCCACACATAGCACGGCGTTCACATGGCGCCCACACATAGCACGGCGTTCACACGGCGCCCACACATAGCACGGCGTTCACACGGCGCCCACACAGCGCACGGCGTTCACACGGCGCCCACACATAGCACGGCGTTCACACGGCGCCCACACATAGCACGGCGTTGACACGGCGCCCACACATAACACGGCGTTCACACAGCGCCCACACGTACATAGCACGGCATTCACACAGCGCCCTCACATAGCACGGCGTTCACACAGCGCCCACACATAGCACGGTGTTCGCACGGCGTACGCACGACGTTCGCACGGCGTTCGCACGGCGTTCACACTTGGCACAGACTTCCAGGAAGAAGTTAGTGTTTACATGGCGTTAACACGATATCCAGGGTTAAACGCCTCCCACAGCCGGTGATGACGTAAGCACTTGTTTACTTTATATTATCATCCATTGCCTAATGAGTAATCATTTACACCCTATGCATATAAGCCGGACCTGTGCTAATTACTGCTAATATAATATTCATGACGCGTTTCCATGGCCATGGTTCGTCGTGGTAGCTTGTTCAACGCACGATCAGGGCGTTAATGATGTCGCAATCTACATCCGTCGAAACGTTTACTCCAGCATTTACCCACAATTATATACTTCCTCCCGAAAGGCAAGCGATTCGATTCAAGCTGCCATGCACCGTGTCGCAATTATCAGAGATGAATTACGTAAATACAAACCGTATCCTCATTATTGGAAATAGATCTCGTAACTAAGAAGATATGTAATTAACAAGCAAGAGAACGCAATGGCAATGCCGTTCCCTAATGTCAAGCTGAGCCTAAATTACTCCTGAAGCGGGTGCTGTACCTGTTCTGCCACAAGAAGCAGCTCGAACAATACTGACGCCGCGGTACGAATGTACTCGTCTTGGAGCTCAGTCAACTGAAAACATAGAACAATATGCTATAACGCAGTTACTTTGATGGATTCTACCTACGTGATTATGAGATTACCATAATATGACAATTTATTGCATAAGCTATGTTTACTGTACGACTTTGAAGAAGATATAGGTTAGTTGCAAGCTGAACACCTCAAGTAAATATGATAAACGAAGAAGTCACATGGCTCTAAGAACGCAAAAAGCAGGTGATTCGATAGACCTATAGTATTGTAGCGGGTGTCTACGGCCACTCAGGATAAAAGAGTACACACACGTTACAACGATATGACGGTTTGTTGTAATTGGTAAGGAGATGGAACGGGTAAGGCGTCAAATCGTATTCAACCGTTTTTGCTTCTTGTAGATAGCGGGAACCCGATTGTCCTACCACTCGGCCATGAAGTAGTAGCCACGAATACTGACATTATTTCATGTCCTCCTATCGTCTCTTGACCCTCACCCCCACCACCCCCCCTCCTTTTGGTGAACCCCCCGCACGTACCTCTGGCTCGTCATTCAGGATCCAAGATGATTGGCGTTGGGCGGTGGACGCGAGTCCCGGGGAACACGCCAGGACTGCCAACAGGTCACGTGCCGCCCGCCCGGCCGAGCCCTGCAGGATCTGGGTTCTGGATGACATGATCTCCGTCTCCCGAAACATCAGCGCCAGCGTCTCCAGGATGTGGATGACGAAGCTGTGGGTGACGGGAAGATGTGGAAATGTGAAGTGTGTGACGGGGAGATGTGGATGACGATGATGTGGGTGACGGGGAGATGTGGAGATGTGGAGTGGGTGACGGGGAGATGTGGATGACGATGATGTGGGTGACGGGGAGATGTGGAGATGTGGAGTGGGTGACGGGGAGATGTGGATGACGATGATGTGGGTGACGGGGAGATGTGGAGATGTGAAGTGTGTGACGGGGAGATGTGGATGACGAAGCTGTGGGTGACGGGGAGATGTGGATGACGATTATGTGGGTGACGGGGAGATGTGGATGACGATGATGTGGGTGACGGGGAGATGTGGAGATGTGGAGTGGGTGACGGGGAGATGTGGATGACGATGATGTGGGTGACGGGGAGATGTGGATGACGATGATGTGGGTGACGGGGAGATGTGGAGATGTGGAGTGGGTGACGGGGAGATGTGGAGATGTGGAGTGGGTGACGGGGAGACGTGGATGACGAAGCTGTGGGTGACGGGGAGATGTGGATGACGATTATGTGGGTGACGGGGAGATGTGGATGACGATGATGTGGGTGACGGGGAGATGTGGAGATGTGGAGTGGGTGACGGGGAGATGTGGATGACGATGATGTGGGTGACGGGGAGATGTGGATGACGATGATGTGGGTGACGGGGAGATGTGGAGATGTGGAGTGGGTGACGGGGAGATGTGGAGATGTGGAGTGGGTGACGGGGAGATGTGGAGATGTGGAGTGGGTGACGGGGAGATGTGGATGACGATGATGTGTGTGACGGGGAGATGTGGATGACGATGATGTGGGTGACGGGGAGATGTGGATGACGATGATGTGTGTGACGGGGAGATGTGGATGACGATGATGTGGGTGACGGGGAGATGTGGAGATGTGGAGTGGGTGACGGGGAGATGTGGAGATGTGAAGTGTGTGACGGGAAGATGTGGATGACGAAGCTGTGGGTGACGGGGAGATGTGGATGACGATGATGTGGGTGACGGGGAGATGTGGATGACGATGATGTGGGTGACGGGGAGATGTGGAGATCTGGAGTGGGTGACGGGGAGATGTGGATGACGATGATGTGGGTGACGGGGAGATGTGGATGACGATGATGTGGGTGACGGGGAGATGTGGAGATGTGGAGTGGGTGACGGGGAGATGTGGATGACGATGATGTGGGTGACGGGGAGATGTGGATGACGATGATGTGTGTGACGGGGAGATGTGGATGACGATGATGTGGGTGACGGGGAGATGTGGAGATGTGGAGTGGGTGACGGGGAGATGCTGATGACGAAGCTGTGGGTGACGGAGAGATGCTGATGACGAAGGGGTGGGTGACGGAGAGATGTGGAGATGTGGAGTGGGTGACAGGGAGATGTGGATGACGACGCTGTGGGTGACGGGGAGATGTGGAGATGGGGAGTGGGTGACGGGGAGATGTGGATGACGATGATGTGGGTGACGGGGAGATGTGGATGACGATGATGTGTGTGACGGGGAGATGTGGATGACGATGATGTGGGTGACGGGGAGATGTGGAGATGTGGAGTGGGTGACGGGGAGATGCTGATGACGAAGCTGTGGGTGACGGAGAGATGCTGATGACGAAGGGGTGGGTGACGGAGAGATGTGGAGATGTGGAGTGGGTGACAGGGAGATGTGGATGACGATGATGTGGGTGACGGGGAGATGTGGAGATGTGGAGTGGGTGACGGGGAGATGTGGATGACGATGATGTGGGTGACGGGGAGATGTGGATGACGATGATGTGTGTGACGGGGAGATGTGGATGACGATGATGTGGGTGACGGGGAGATGTGGAGATGTGGAGTGGGTGACGGGGAGATGCTGATGACGAAGCTGTGGGTGACGGAGAGATGCTGATGACGAAGGGGTGGGTGACGGAGAGATGTGGAGATGTGGAGTGGGTGACGGGGAGATGTGGATGACGATGATGTGGGTGACGGGGAGATGTGGAGATGTGGAGTGGGTGACGGGGAGATGTGGATGACGATGATGTGGGTGACGGGGAAATGTGGAGATGTGGAGTGGGTGACGGGGAGATGCTGATGACGAAGCTGTGCGTGACGGGGAGATGTGGAGATGTGGAGTGGGTGACGGGGAGATGCTGATGACGAAGCTGTGGGTGACGGAGAGATGCTGATGACGAAGGGGTGGGTGACGGAGAGATGTGGAGATGTGGAGTGGGTGACAGGGAGATGTGGATGACGACGCTGTGGGTGACGGGGAGATGTGGAGATGGGGAGTGGGTGACAGGGAGATGTGGATGACGACGCTGTGGGTGACAGGGAGATGTGGATGACGAAGCTATGGGTGACAGAGAGATGTGGATGACGGCGATGTGGGTGACGGGGAGATGTGGATGACGAAGCTGTGGGTGACGGTGAGATGTGGAGACGCGGAGTAGGTGTGAGGGAAATGTGGATGACGACGCTGTGGGTGACAGGGAGATGTGGATGACGAAGCTATGGGTGACAGAGAGATGTGGATGACGACGATGCGGGTGACGAGGAGATGTGGATGACGAAGCTGTGGGCGACGGAGGGATGTGGAGATGTGGATGACGAAGCTGTGGGTGACGGGGAGATGTGGATGACGAAGCTGTGGGTGACGGAGAGATGTGGATGACAAAGCTGTGGGTGACAGAGAGATGTGAATGACGAAGCTATGGGTGACGGAGAGATGTGGATGACGAAGCTGTGGGTGACGGAGAGATGTGGATGACGAAGCTGTGGGTGACAGAGAGATGTGGATGACGAAGCTGTGGGTGACGGAGAGATGTGGAGATGTGGCGTGGGTGACAGGGAGATGTGGATGAAGAAACTGTGGGTGACAGAGAGATGTGGATGACGAAGCTGTGGGTGACGGAGAGACGTGGAGATGTGGCGTGGGTGACAGGGAGATGTGGATGACAAAGCTGTGGGTGACAGAGAGATGTGGATGACGACGCTGTGGGTGACGGGGAGATGTGGAGATGTGGCGTGGGTGACAGGGAGATGTGGATGAGGAAGCTGTGGGTGACAGAGAGATGTGGATGACGACGCTGTGGGTGACGGGGAGATGTGGAGATGCAGAGTGGGTGACAGGGAGATGTGGATGACGAAGCTGTGGGTGACGGGGAGATGTGGATGACGACGCTGTGGGTGACGGAGAGATGTGGAGATATGAAGTGGGTGACAGGGAGATGTGGATGACGAAGCTGTGGGTGACGAGGAGATGTGAAGATGTGGCGTGGGCGACAGAGAGATGTGGATGACGACGCTGTGGGTGACGGGGAGATGTGGAGATGTGGAGCGGATCGGGAGGGCGGCAAGATATTGACCTTATCATCATTTTACTCGAGAAACCGCGCAGGCCCGCTTAGTTTATTCTTTGTTTCACGCCCAACCCGTTGTACAAACAGACAGAACTAAAACCTGGTGTAGGTTTACATGTAAAATACTACTTGTGTGGGGTAACTTTATGATTGGTTT
Source organism: Arenicola marina (assembly GCA_964019135.1). Classification (NCBI taxonomy): domain Eukaryota; kingdom Metazoa; phylum Annelida; class Polychaeta; family Arenicolidae; genus Arenicola; species Arenicola marina. The sequence continues at coordinate 17,246,683 of OZ025248.1, read as the reverse complement.
GTTGTATATTCATGACGTTTAGCCACCTTTGGTCATATCGCGTCAATGGGAGAAGGAAGGGAGAGTAGAGCCATTTCCCCGAGGGTAGCCCACCACTCTTTGCGAACAAAAAGACATAGGATCTTTATCCTGCGACCACACAGAAATGGCCACAGCAGGGCTCGAACTATCGATCCACGTGCCGTTAGGCTCTCAGGTGACCAGAGCACACAATGCGAGCTCTCTAGTCCACTGAGCTACCGGGCGGGCCCCGGGTAACTATATGAATTTCTTAGTTCTTTTTATGAAACATATCCGCTCTATTTGTGCATCATTTTCACAACAAATGTAGCTCTTTCAAGCATTACTTGGCATCCAGTAGCCTGAATGTTTGACTGTTACAGTCACAAGAACAAGTGTCAAGACTGTACCGTCTGAACATTCAGGCCAGGCATCCAGGGAAGCCTCCCACCAGTATAATAGAGTCGCCCTCCCCCCCACCCCCCACTCTTGAGTCGCCTCCATTGCCTTGCCGCAGTGACCCCAAGTGCGTGTTAAAATATACATCAAACGCTTCCGGTCTTTAAATTACAAAACGAGGAGATAGAAAAAGTACCACGTGAAAATCTACCCCATATAAAGGTAGAAATTCAATGGCAGAAATATTCGATGTGATGGAAGATACTGGATTGTAAATACTCGATCGTAGATACTCGATTGTGATATCACTTATATACTGGTAATGTGTGCACCAGTCATATTGAAGCTACTAACATATGGACATATGGACATACTCATTTCCGGACAGAGGGCGTTCCGCTTAAGCTAGTGATGTGAGTAACGAGTGCTTGTACTCATCAATCACCTCGTGCCTTACATTCGAATAAGAGACCAAACAGTTGCCAACAACCACAATTCTGATGATGTTGAGTTGTATACATTAGGAACATATATTTATGTGCGATATGAGCAGAGCACCACAAAAGCACTCACTCAAGTTCATCCGCTCGCTGGGCCTGTGCTTGTGAGTCGCCGGTCTCTGCCGGATCTGTGCAGCATGGTGACACAGGGACATACTTGTGTAACTGCCGAACCAGGAACAGAAACGACTCTGGACTCTGTAACACGTGACTTGATGCAAATACTGGGAACACCATGCAAAGTTATAAGCAATGGAAGATACATTGTTTAGTCATTATAATTTAATATGGATAGGTGCTACCTAATAAATGCGAGCGTATATTTATTAATTCAGATATTCCGATGGGATATATCTAGATTAATATTCAAAATTAATCTCACTTCGGCTTGCCATAAAGAATATCTTTGGCGGGATGACGTATACCATGCACGTGTATGTGGCATATCATTCGGTTGCTTAGGAACTCCCATTGTGACGTCATGTTTATAACATTTTGACGTCACAACTACTCACTACAGCAGCCGATGGGCGGTCACCAAGAGCGCTCTGCTTGGCAACAGACATTTAGCCCGTCGCTTATAAATTAACTTTAATTTGAAGTATACATTCAGTGTTAACATTGAATAATTAATTCGTTCATTTTGTGGGGCAGCTGATTTAATTATTAAAGACATGACATAATAGGCTTCGAACCTCTCTTTGCTTGTATATATTTATGTACAGCTGATATTTACTCCGAATCCGAAAACGTCTCATGGGGGTTGTTACGCGAAATGAAAGTCCTAATCCTATACTTGAAATAGACTTTGAATATGCATGCATGTTACCTTAAGAGCTTGCTTGCGCTAGCTATTATGAATACGGCCACTAAGACTCAAGTTTTAAATAAAAGATAACACAATTTAATTGATTGTTGCATGTACCTTCCAAAATAGTTTCTTGAGAGTGAAGGTTCTCTCCGTTGCCACTTTCAGCTCGTCCAAAAGGTGAAATGTTGTCTCCATGGTATTCGCCGGGTGGAGAAGTTCCATTTTGAGTTGACGAAAGAGAAGTTCTAATTTCACACTGAAGCGGAGTAAAACGTAATTAAGAAATAAAGACATAATGTGACTTATCTAATTTTAGTAGTGATAACATTAGTTGTGAAAGTAGCTAGCTAGAATTGGTCGGCGTAGGAGTATCGGTAGTGGTAGTAGGAATACTACAACATTTGTAGTAGCTGCCATATGACATAATAATAGGACCACATCATGGACCACACTCTTTCCTTTTCACTACAAGCCCAGGAGAGACCTGCCATCGTTCATAGCGCCCAGTGCCAGTGTAACCGGTGTCATGGTAACGTGTGGAGAGCCGTAAACAAAGACACTGCGAACATGGCGATATCTGTGACATAAGCTCCACCGGTTGTCACCTGGCTGGCTGTGCTGTCTGCGGCGTGACGCGCACCACGTAACGCGGGTCTTCCTCCAGTGTGCCCCTCTGAAACCAACCGTTGTAACGGTAAATCAGTGGCAAAACAATGCGATCCAATTTCGCCTAAAAAATTATAGCTACAGTCAAAGTATATATAAATATGAATAAAAAAATGTTTAATGCTACCAATGCTTCATATAAATGCAATGGCGATGAATAAGAACAATGTAAAATGGTTCACTCCCTAGTAGAGTTGTCAACAAAAAAAGACTTAATGTATTTTGTCCTGGGTTTGCACACTTACGACTAGGTAGTTCCTCCATGCAGTCTTGGCCAACATGAAGAAGTTGGAGGCTCCGCTCATTATGTAGAAGTGGATGACAGTCTCCCGGACACCGTTCTCCGCCTCCTCTGTCGCCATGGAGGAGCGCGCCGGCCTGCACCGACAGACAAGGTGCCACAGGTCAATAGATTATCTATACATGCTGCCATTGGTGGCCTTTTTCTCGCTTTTTGGTGGGGAGCCCTAAGTTGTGGTGGAAATTTCGATAGTACGTCAGGGAGCGGTGTATAATGCAGACCAAAAGAGGAGCTCCCGCTCGCTGCTTCCAATCCTTTGTAATATTCACAGTTGTCAAAATGGCATAAAGAGTTAAAATTCGACAAGATGAGCAATGGAATATGACCTACCTGGGGGTTAAGCTCTCTCCGGGGGAAACCTCTGCTTCGCCTGTGCTCTGCTCGATATCCATGAACTCCTCGCCCTCTTCGTCACTGCCCTTTAGCCGGCTCAGATCCAGCTTCAACTCAAGCTGATCCGGGAAATCGTCAACAGAGTTCTTCCGTGTGTTGTAAGTTCCATCGTTAAGACTGGTATAAGACCCTGACGGACTGGGGAGCGGTCTGGGACGCCCGCTGTCTGCATTGGCTGATGGTAACGATGGCGGAGGTCGCGATTTCTTCTTCAGTATGGGGCTGATGGACCTGTCCAAGGCGCTAGCCCCGCCGTCCACCGTCAGGTATTGACCGACTGACTGATGGACACGCGGTGATTTAGTCGTTGAATGGGAACCGAATTGGACTTTCTTAAGTTCCTGAGAGTCAGGCAGTCTGAGTGATGCGGAGGAGGGGGATCTTGCGGCGCCCCTGGCGGGGCCGGTCTGGCAGGGCGAGAGGTGCAAGTCCGCCAAAGCGGAGGTGCTCCTCGTGCTCAGCCCGCCGTTTAGGGACAGAGCCGCCAGGGAACGTCTGGCGCTCGCTACCTTCACCTCGCGAGTGTCTCTGGCGGAAAGGCTTTGTCTGGAGTAGGGTTGTATAATGGACGGGTTTCCCTTGCCTGGTTTCCTGCCAGACCGCGGCGAGGCGGAGGCGGAGGCGGCGGCGGAGGCGGCGGAGAGTGACACCCTCCTGAGCGCACCGCCAGCCGAGGCGACGTCACTACCGGAGGTCGAGACGCCGCGCCCACCCTTTGTCACCACCCCTCCCTTCCTCTTCCGGGACTCGGTCGCCAGGTACTTCACCACGATGTGTTGGACGTTCTCTCGCTCCGCGCCGCTCAGAAACGACGGGAAGTCGTTTACCTGAAACATTGCAATATGTAGGAAGCAATGTTTAACGTGTCAATTTAAACATTTAGGATGACTCAGTTGGGACTTACCTGTTAGTCTACAATGTGCCAATTTAGGTGTCACGTGGGTATGTAGGCGCCTCCTTATTGGCATTACAATTCGGCGTCCATGATAAAGATTATTATATTTTGACCTAGACCTGATTTTTGGAGCGTAAGTTTTATTTTTGCACTTCGATCCCCTATCAGATCTCAGTAGCCTGCAGCGTGCAGGCTTATGGCAATTTCACATTTGATGTAGACGCAGAAATAATTCATCATTGGTGACGGTGGAAGAAGTCTCCACCGCCCCCCCCCCCTCCCCTCCCCCCTTCCCTCCCACATATATAAATAATTCATGATAGAATCATCATAGAATCAGAATAAAACGCGTCTACAATCGGTTGAATTGTGCATATCGGACCATGTATGGAAACATCTGTCAAATTTGACACCAATCCGGCTCGCTATGCATATATACTGTGTCAATCGACATGCGGAAACAGGGAGAGGGGCCCCTACTTTAACATTTTGTAGAAACTATACTTAAGATATTTTCTTGATGTGTGTTGTATTTTGTAGATTAAATGATAAATAGGGTGGCCTATATGTAGGTCACACCTCGTAATGCAGGTCTCAACTGTCTCGACTCTCTGCGTTTTAGTTGTCTATGGGGTGAGAAGGGTAAACTAACCCACCCCCTTAACGATATGTTCCACTGTGGCACAACTGCATGATTGGAACAAAATTGTATGACTATAATTCAACGAAAAAAAAAAAAAAAAAAAAAAATCAATAAATGTTGGTATATTCTGGAAATGCCACTCCTAGATACTTAAGAAATTAGAAAAAAAACAGGTTTGATTACTTTTGCTATTGGTTTTGGGTATATCCCTAAGTTGCCCGGACTACTGAATGGTGCGCTCTCGAATTGTCGTCTAAGATCCGCCAGTGACATAATTATATACATATATCTGCGCTAAAATACCTGCATGTTTTTAAAACGCAGAGGTTTCCCTCTATAGAGAGCGTAAAAACTGAATGTACAAAACGGAGTCTTTCGCCAGGAGATTGGAGATTGGCCCGGCTGTTGATCTGTTGAGAGCAAATCAATAATCCATTCATGGACATCTCGCAGGATATGTTTGCACAATAGTGAGACATTGTTTACTTCTCTCGCAAGATGTGCAAATACCTTGGCACTCTTACAGTCGTTAGCTAAGTTCTTGAACGATATACATCTTCAGTAAACTGTTTTAAAGTATTGACTGCATGGTCATGGGCAGGAAGAGGTCATGTAGAGAGGGTGCCCCTGTGTAGTGTGTTCCGTGTGTAGTGGCGATTGAGGGTGGGGGGGGGGGGGGTTGACATTGGGTACATCCGTGCATGCAGTGTTATAAGTTATTATGGAGAGGGGCACCAATGGCATGAGTGTAGTGCTATAGTTAATACATGGAGGCAATGGCGGGACCCACAACACCGCAAACAGAAGCAAATGTTTACCAAATAATAAAGCAAATATAAGGATAGGCCGAAAGAGTCCTCTGCGGATGAAGGTCAAGTAGTCGTGTGTCTTGGCTAAAGGGGGTTTACCCCCCCCCCCTCCCCACACATACACCCACACCCATGCACGCATATTCCGCGACTTTCATTATGAAATGGTTCCATGCTATTTTAAGATAGATCGATGTATAGTACTCTAGTATACTATGGTATGCTACGCAGAGATACGGTTATAATATTGATCTACCGTGATATTTCTTTCTCAGAATAGTCACTTCGATATTCACAGGTAGCCTATGTGTCAAGTTATGAGGTTTGGTGTCATTGTAAATATCGTCACAAGGTTCAGACCAAAACGGCCGTTGTGTTGACTAGTTACCAAATAACAACAGCTTTTATCGCGATTTATCTCGATGTAATTGAACCTTGAACTGACGTGGGGATGGCAAACACCGCGCCTGTCACCAGTGGCTACTGGTCACAGTCAGTGTTGGGAGGGGTTAGAGCACTCTGCCAGCAGAGGGCGTTCGTTCCTCACATCACCTCTGCCCCACTTCACCGCCCACCTCGCGGTTGACCCCAACGGTCCTGGGGTGACGAATGGTCTTAGAGGGTTTTTTAGATTGAATATTAAATTTTGGATGCAGAATTGGAAAAATATAGACATTCCGCCGAATGATCACAGTGGAAGAGCTAAGCGAAAAATTATTTAAAAATAACACGGGGTCAAAGTTTAAAGCTTACCAGTGGCACAGTAAATGCTAAGCAGTGGTGTATTTGATGCCAAACTGCGAATTTATCTTCGATTAGATTTATTTCAATTAACGCGGTTCATTCTGATGGTTAAATTTGAAGTGGGGCAGAGAGACTATGGCGCTAGTGTAACGCCCTCTGCAGGGAGATCGGGGATTAGAGGTCCGAGCGGATTATGCTTGAGGAAAGCCGGAGAGGAAGGGGTGAGTCATGTGGGAGTGGGGGCATCTCATCGATATTAGCATGCGGAGCGCCAAGCGATAGTGAAGTGAAGGGGATAGGTCCTGCGTGAGTTCAAAATCGACATATATATGCATGCTAAATTAACTATGAACGGGAGAAGCTCACCCATTTGATGAGAAGCGAGTCATGATGCCTCCTGTTTTATAGTAGTGTTTAGAGTTTTTCAGTACAAAAGTGGAGGGAAGGGTAATATTATATATTTATAAACTCACATCAGTGACCTATTTCACGAACATAGTTTAGCCGGCTACCAGGCGTAGTCGTCTAAACTGCGTATGTGAAATCCGCCACTGAACTATGACGGAGAGTGGCGGGTGCACCGTGCATCCACCCCCCCCCCCCCCTTCCCCTGTTTCTGCCGCTGCTCAATACGATACTAAGAGGGTCTTTTTTACCAACACAAGAGCCCAGCCATGTGCCTCCACATTACAACTAATCCCCACTCAGGGCTTAAGGAGTCTACGGCTTGGTAGCAATGACGTGTTACTCGAACCACATTGAGAGAGCGCTCGGCTATGGTTGACTGAACACATAGGACGAGATCTACTGACTGACAAACACACATAGCTGTACTAAATTAATGTGGACATGCATGGTCTCTATAGATCGGGTTGTAGGCTACATGGAGAAATAGACCTCTTCGTGATATAAATACATCTCCACCCACTCTCTTGGGCCACAATATGGGTCCACATGTCAAGACCACGTTAGCGAAGTAGCCTATTGTAGGTTTCCTTATGTGTAAGTATTTAGATCTAGATCTAGAGTTAGTGGGTGATTACACAAATCAACATGTAGGAGTGGCGGATATAACCTACGGGAATTAAAGAGACGGATGAAAGATGGGGTGTAAAAAGCAAACCGCTGCTTCATGGCAGGACACTCGCTCTCGCCTCCACCCCCCCCCCCCCCCTTCGTTTCTCCATGATATATATCTCTCTGTATATAGGCATGTATCTATAGTGTGAATAGTCTGACCTTACCATATTTATGGAGACGATGTCCCGCAGATGCACCGTCTCGTAAAGTTTCTTCGGTGGGTTCTCGGTCAGATAAAGCCACTCGTCCGTCAATATAACGAACTTGAAGGCTCTGTTTTCCTTCTCAGAACACACGAGGCATGAGTCGTGGGCGCGCACTCTCTCAAAGGTGTCCACGTCCAGGTGGCGCTTCAAGAAGGCATCCAGCTTGTTGTCCTTCTTCACGAACTGGCACGAGCCGTTATTATTCGCCATTGTAGGCTACTAAACTCCCTATATTTAAAGTATGTTGCAGCTATAGGCTCAGATTTTATTATGTAGCATACGCATATGTAACTTTCATATTTCCACAATATTGTAATAGCTAGTCAATAGGCTATATATCTTTAACAGGTCGAGACCGCTGTTCCAGCGTACTGTTTTCCTGTTAGTGTCGCCTACACACACGCGTGTGACTGCATAACGTATATTTACAGGCGCGGGATATGCTCAAAACTCCACAGTAACAATCTCCTTGGCAAAGATACGCGTGCAATCAACACCCGGCAGCACGTGATAAGGTGTGACTAACATGTGGTTCCCTTCGAGACCTGTTAAGTGGTCGCTTCCTTTGAGCCAGTTATTCTTGTGAAGGTCACTGCCATCGGTCTACACCCACCTATCACCCGCCGGGGTTGTTAGACATGGTGGTCACACAGGCGTGACCAAGCCGGGCAGGGCAGGGGTCGGCGTTGTTATTCGGACAACACCACAGCTTAATTTACTGGTCAGCGATACATGTCGAATCCATGTTATTTAGGGTAACAGTTATCCAACAATAATCCTATTGTGACTGTTATTAATATTAACGAATTTCCCCTTTTGTTCATTTGCTTTTCTGATCGCGTTTAGTCTCGACCGGACCCGATCTGTATAGGCCCACCGTTGTGTGGGGTGTCTCCAAGGCCCTATCGGCCGATCAACTTGGAGCTCTGGGTACAGCCAATAGAGGGACAGTCAATATAGTCTCGCGGCCGGACTATGAACGCCTTCAAGCATTGGCTTCAGCCGCTCGTGGGTCGACACCCGGGTTCCAATCGATAAAACAAGTGCCATAAGTCTATCTGTTGAGTTATGGCATAGGTCTAACTAAGCAGACTACCAGACGACCAGAGAGAAGCATTGAGTGATATCATTGCGCCGTACTTCTCATTATGCTCTTCTTTAACGATCAGAAACGATATAATTTTGTCCGATTTTTTGTATGATTAGCAGATAATGCCATATGATAACGCCGCAATAGGCCTACATGTGTTTTTTGTCGCTGTGGCCAATCTTACGTGTGTAGTAAACAGATACAGCTTTAAGAGTGACACAATCATGTATATATTTATGTGTGATTTGCGATGGGCATAGACTACAGTTGTACGTATATATCCATCTATATCTCCCCCACCCATCTGAAAAAGGTCGTTCCGTAATTTTCGCCAATCGAAAAACGGCAATAATAAAAGCAAATTGGAAAATGTTCGCCCTGGGCAAGCGTTATTGTGAAGTGTTCGTCATTGGGTACATTCGTAAAATGTCCAGGTCGTCAATTCCAGGAGAAAAGTAAAGAGCAGCACAAGCCCCTCTACTTTGCCTATGTTGATCTCACCAAGGCTTTTGACACTGTCAGCAGATCTGGGTGGTACAAAACCTTGGGAGTCTATTGGCTGCCCCAGCAGAGTACTTAACCTTATCCGCTCCTACTTAAGTCAGAAATGGCGTGAAGCAGGCTTGTGTTCTTGCACTTTATTTGGCATCTTTTTTTCTCTTTGCTCCTTTCGGACGCATTTGATGAGAATGTGGAGGGTGTTTACATGCACACCAGATCGGATGGAAAGTTGTACAACTTTTAAAGTCCAAGCGGAGACGCTTCCTAACAAGAGAACTGCTATTTGCTTTCAAATGCCTGTGCATTATTCGCTTTGAATGTAAGTGTTAAAAATAGTTGTGCCGAGCCAAGGGGCTATCACATCGCCAGTGATTACCCTAAATAATGTTTTTTGAAGGTGGTGAATGAGGTTGGTTACCTGGGAGGTACCGTCACGGATAATCTATCCCTGGACAAAGAAATAATTACTCTTTACTTTATAATAACAAGATTTATTGCAGGACGATTTGAGCGTGTTCAGTGCGTACATTCAGGTAATGTTTTTCCAGCGTTTTCTCCAATGTTGAAGTATCTGATAAATGGATTGACTGTGATTGATTTTCGCACACACTGGTTGAACCGAGCCAACGAATCTCCTCAGTCCACAATCAGACGATAAGTGTAACTAGGACCAAACTCTGGTAAGAAAGGATTTAACCAGAGTCTGTTGATCTGAAACTCAGTGTGCCATCAACAACCAATGTTATCGAAACGTTGCACAGTGCAGGATCGGAGACAAGAGGCAACACGTAAGTATGTTTCGAAATGACTCTTTTATTACATTAATATAATTTTGACACAGGTCGGATTTGCAACAAATATCAAATATTTAATGTTGTTTCCCGAAGTCGAAGCCCATATCATTGGTTACACTTGTGCAGATGCACTCTCGGTCACTTTAAGCATTTTATTAATAAATATACAATAAGCCGAGATGCTTGGCAACATAACCAGTAACTGGGTTTATACACACGGGTTTATACAACGAAGAGGCGACATGGATTTTTAAGCAATACTGATACAAATTACCAGACTGCTCTAGCGCGTGAAAATAACATGCAGACGTTTATATCGCACAGCTGATAAAATCTCATAACGCAAAATGTCAATAAATATCCTTTGAAGCATTTGATCTATAATTATGTTCGGCTTGTTCAATGTCGATATATCAGTGGAGTGACACCCACCTTCACAAAGTTATGGAAAAAGTAGTGAAGAAACTACAAATGAAAATGAATGAAACGTTCATAAATATATTTGTACGTGTTAGAGAAAACCAGAACATCTCAACAAAAACATACAAGAATGAAAAGGTCGATGAATCAAAATGATTGTCACTAAAAATAAATGATTGCATTAATACTCCAAAATAAAAGTATAGCCAGATCATTAGAAACCATTTATTAATTTACAATGTTTTTTTCTTAACATATCTAATCCTACTTATGTCTCGAACCTCTTAGCTCCCACCTTCCCTTTCATAAATGCCCTAGGTCCCCTCCTGTCACGACATATGTTATGCAATAGTGGGTTATCGTACCCTATTACAGGCAGGATTGAATATCAAGATCTGCATTAACGACTTGCAATTTGACTCGGTCTAGCGTGGGTGTAGCCACAACGCTGTACGGCGCTACCATACATCAAGGAGCAATATCGCTCTGGATTTGAGGTGTCAGTAGTTGTAATATCCGGGGACATCCTCGTCGCTGTAGAGGACTTCCGGGACGACCTTCATGACCTTGTGGGCGGCATGTCTGGAAAGTTAACCGGGTGAACATGCTTTGGGTAAGCCCTGGTTGATACTAATACTTACATATCACGACTATCATGGGTCACGTGATGAATACGTCCAGGGGTTGGCATACCATCAGGCTTCTCGCACAGAGAGAACGGCCGTGCACAGATAGACGTGCGGAAGTGAAGAACTGCACTATATGTGCGCGAACATCCACTACATGTACGCATTACGTCTCGTCAAACAGAAGGGGTGAAGCAAATTGTGTACCATTGCATAAGGCCGCGACGGCATATTGATGAGATAGCCAGCCCTTATAAATGGACAATCTATACTGGATCATAAGAATGAGGGTTTATATGACAGCTAGAGTAATGGCGTGAACGGCTGTGACACGAGCGACGGGAGAGAGAATGCCAGACTGAGGACGAGGCGAACGGAGTGGTCCTTTCAGAAGTGAAACACTATGGCTCCGTTGTCGGTTGGTCGACGTTAAGACGGAAACATTTTTGATACATTTGGTGACCTGTGGTAAGTTCTTTGGCGGCCAGCTTACTTGGTTATGTGTCGGCAGTACAACATGTGAATGCTCTGAAGTTGCTTGCAGCCTTTTCTCAAATATCGCAGGCCTTTATCCCTGGATTAACGATAAAATAGCCAAAGTAGAACATTCAGAAGCAAATACAGATCAGGATTGCGAAATGTTGCAAAGCATTTCTTTGGCGTTTAAAGGAAAACTATTTCATATTCGACAAGTAGTTCTGCCATTATCTTTACTGTTCAATAAAGTCGATCTCGTCAGTGAAATGATATAAGCCTGTGACCCCTGTAATTGGACTCTTACATAAAGCTTCATAACAAAGTGGTAACACTTGTATGTTGCATCTATTACATATCCAATTGCTGGGTACAGTTAGTTTAACTTTTCGTTAAGAAAACCACATCATATTAAGTTGGAGACACTTTGTGAAGCGGAGAAACTCACGTGATGTGCATTGATCCCGAGATGTCCAGCTGAGAGAGGTAGTGACACACTCCGCTGAGGTACTGTGCACTCAGGTCAGTCAGCTGCTCGGGCATGGAGAATATCAACGTGGAATATATGTTAAAGAGGAGCACATATAGCCATCGGTCGTCAGTATATTCATTCGAGCCAGCTCAATAATACTGTTCCAGACATTATATGATTTATTGTTGAAATCGTGTCCTACCAGCATACGTCTATCAATAAATGTTAAAGTCATGTACGGTATGCAGCCCTTCGCATGTTTTTTTTCCCAATGACCATCTCTATCTGTACACGAAGCATTAATATGGACCATATGGTGACTAACCAGTTTGCACCCTGCCAAGTTTAGCCTCGTCAGCATTCGACAGGAGAACGCCAGGTTCTTGATCGCGCTGTCTGTAATTAACTGACAACAAAACAGGGGAATTAGTTCACTTGGTAAAAACCGAGTGGTAAAATACAATGGCATATATACTGGACCGTCACAGGTAGACAGCTGCCAAGTAAAGCAAATGACCCTAACTCCTAAGGCCACCACTAGATTGGTCTCCATGACAACTTGGACGCCACGTGTTACTCCACTACTATACCGAATTCAAATATCGCTTTGTAAAGAAATCAACCATAACACATGTGTAATGCAGTGGCGCGGATTGTAAACTTGTGGACAATAGTCTCATGCTCAGTCTAGGAGATGATTGTGGCCTAATACCAACCTGGCAGTGTGACAGGTCGAGGTTCTCCACCTCCGTGCATTGTTGGGCAAACTTCTGAAGTCCCAGGTCCGTGATGGACACACACTCGGACAGGTTGACGTCCTTCAGTCTCGCATTATTCCCCAGGCATGACAGTCCCTGTGGAAAGAGAACCGGTATTCACTGCTTGATGCCAACCGCATGAACCACGCTGGCTCTCAGGGCAAGCACGGAAATTAAGACGCAATACACAAACAGTCACGTACCAAACACACAATTTAATCCATTTGGCGTTCTTCTACCTAGAAGTGTGATTGTAAAACTATAATATTGGACATGGTAAAATGGGAACTTACTTCAACCGGAATATTTTATCGATAATTAAGTAAGTCCATGCTTATGGTTTGCATCTAGAAAAATAAATGCCAGGGTCATAAGGGAGGAGAAGCATGCATACCTGGTCTCCACAGTTGCACCCCGAGATGTCCAGCGACGTGAGGCTGTGTGTTTGTCCCAGCAGCTCTATGCCGGCCTCGCTGATGTGTTCACAGTAACACACACTCAGATAGGCTAGCTTGTGGCACCTGAAAGTGGAATCATTTATACAAGGAAACCGTTACAATCCGCAACTTGGGTACTTGATGCCATCCTTGTACATCCGTTAAACACCTGCAACATGTCATATAGAAAACATAAAAGTGATTATAAAACGAATGGTCGGGTTATCCTAACTCTAACTGAATATTTGGGTTAAACAACAGTCAGCAAATACTATGCATCTTGTCGTTTCTAAGGACCTGATGGAGTTACTTTCAGGTCCAGTAATAATCTCCTGCCTCTAAAAGTGCAATCTCCTCCTGAGAAACATCTGCTGGAGTCCACAGCTAGATTCCATAACTCTCTTGTTGGCTGCGGCTCGTAATATTACAGTCCAAAAGGACAAATCTACAGTTTAGTTAGTATCCACACCTTTTGTGAATGTTCACCAGGGCTATATCTCCGACCCGGACGCAGTTTGTCAAGTTGAGCTCCTGCAGTTTACCTCCGCATCCGCTTTCTACGATGTGCCGGACTCCGGGGTCACTGATTCTGAATGACAACAGAGAAATGTCCGGGATCTTTATGTCCGTTGATATCATACGTCAATGTCAGAGTCCAACAGTTGTAAATTACAAAAGTACTAAATATATTTATATTTTCTTGTGCTGTTAACGCGGCATATGCATACAAGCTGTGGATGCATCGTTATTGAACAACATACTTGGAATTACAATGTAACACAAACATCGATTGCGTAGAAATAGTTCGCTTACCGTACACAATCTGCCAGGTTTAGGACTGTGAGGTTACGGCATGACGCCAGAGCTTTCAGTGTGACGTCAGTGAGGCGCTGACAGTCGACCACATACAGGTGATATAATTCGTGACAGCTCTTCCCAAGTGCCTTGAACGTGGCGTCTGTGATCTTCTGGTTACCTGGCGCGGGGCCGCAAGAAAGTGTATAAGAATAACAATGTATCATCAACGTATAATAACTGAACACAAGTAGATTAAGTGATATTATTAGCTTTTCAGCGACACAAATTCGACTACATGTATTTACTTTTGCCCACGCATGCGTGGACGATCGCGAGATACAATCTTCTTAACTTGGTCATTAATAAATAACGACATGAATATTTATATTTAGCAGTTAGCGATATCGCGCGCCAGCAGCCAAGACAGTAAACTTACTCTCTATTTTGAGCCGCTGCAGCTTCTTGCAGGCGGCGAGTGTTTTGAGGGCCGCGTCGCTGAGGTTCGGAGACCCCAAGAGACTCACATGGCGCAGGTTATGGCAGTTCTCTGTTATGGCCTAAGGTAAGTAAACCAAATGGCTTCATGGGTCAAGATATGAGTTAAAGTTTAAATGGATACCCTTAGATACATGGTCATGTCGGTGGCCATGAAGGCTAAATTGGGCCAAGAAGCCAGCTAGTCAATGACATTGGGCAGGATGAACCGATACGATAGATCAATAAGGTCTAAAAGAGATACGATAGCAACACTATGAAAGTCGGCATCAGTCAAAGACACTGATAACCCGGTTAGCAAATAACATATATAATTAGGGTTACTCTGTAACTCGACAGAGCGACAAGATGTCCAAGGTCAGCGGCTAATGTTGGGTAAGTATATCTTAAACAATGTTATTAAGGTCAGCGGCTAATATTGGATATTTATATATTATACAATGTTATTAAGGTCAGCGGCTAATGTTGGGTAAGTATATATTAAACAATGTTATTAAGGTCAGCGGCTAATATTGGATATTTATATATTATACAATGTTATTAAGGTCAGCGGCTAATGTTGGGTAAGTATAGATTAAACAATGTGATTAAGGTCAGCGGCTAATGTTGGGTAAGTACATATTAAACAATGTTATTAAGGTCAGCGGCTAATATCGGATAAGTATATATTAAAGGATTTTATATACTCACCAGGAAGCAGAGGTCATCCAGGGTAAACAAGTCGTTCAGCACAAGGTGCTGAATTTGAGTGCATCCCTCGGACATGTTACTAAACCCTTCCGGCGTCAACTATACAAAAAACACATCAATAAGTTCAAGGGGTGAACATTGGTGACGAGACAACACATATTAAGACAGCGATGTGAGTGAGGACACTTTACACCGATCATCAAGCGATATGTTATTGCATTGACCGTACCTTTCACATAGCGACATCAATAAAAAAAAAAGCAATCTGTGTCGGTGACCGGGCACTGTCAGTTATCACACTCGCTACGGCTACCCGTGAAGTAGAGAAATATTCCTTGCAAACGGCGTAATAACCCCTCAAAGGCCCACCTACGTCATATAATGAACCGCGTATGCGGCATTTAGTGTCTCAAGAATGCGTTCGTTTTTGGTAGCAGCTACAAATATCGAAAACAACATCATGTTTTGTATCTTCTATGTGATGTGGCTTGACATCAGTACGTCTAGTCTCAAGGAGTTATGCACCTACCAAGTGATCACGCGGGTTCTTTCACCTGTGTCGTAAAGTACTGTTTGGCATTAAATTATATATCTGAGTTATTAAGAATAAAAATGTTCGACCTGCAGACACCCAGACAGGTCCAAGTACACCAGGCGCTTGGCACATTTTCCATGGGCGATGTATGACAATCCTTTGTCGGTAAACTTTCTACAGAAGGCAAGGCTCAAGTACTGCAGGTTCACACAACTCCTGAAGAAGAAACACAAATAATAGTGTACATACCGGTAACGAGGTCTATTCAGTGGAAGCATATTTATTACATTCAAAATAACAACTTTAGTGACTCGGATATCCTTAGTCATTAAATTAAAGAGTACTGACATTTGTGGACATCATATCATTTTACAAGAACATTTTGATCAAAGACAATCCCATACGTGTATCGTAGGACTTAATTAACAGGCGTAATTGTCTAGCGATGTGCAACATGCGGTGTTCAGCATGACCTTAAATTACTGATGTCTAAGGGTTTTCAACACTTTCGTTAACAAGACACAAGACATTCCCTCAAAGAATGACGCTATTGCTCAGCGAAACGATCGTGAGCATCGAACTCTCACTTACTAACAATAGCACGCCTTATCCTTGCCATAGCGTATCTGACGCCTCATAGGTCAAGTATGTGTGATACGTCCGCAGTTAATACATCATTATAACCTTAGGAACTCTCTTCCTGGTTCATAGGATCTTTAGCTCAGGAGCCACTTACTTGATTAAGCATACTTTTTTCAGTTTGATTTGCAGTCGCGACACTTACTTGCCAATAACTCTGAGGGCTCCATCTGTTATGTCATTGTGAGAGAGATTCAAGTAGAGCAGAATCTTGCAGCCTTCCGCGATCATTTTGAGAGAATCATCCTGAAATGAATGAACCAAACCATATCTAATGCATGCATACACAGTACACTAACACACCTAAATGCCTTAACTCTAAGTACGCCTGGTGAAATATATTAATTCATTTATCTAGGAAATTTGGTCATTCTTTCATGTTAATAGAACGTATTGTTATGGCTCAAGCTCATATGTAGCGTATCCACTTACAACAATAATAAAATTCGTGGACACGTGCTGTGTATGGCAATTCCAGTTACAACCTGTACTTGTCACTATCTATCGGTGCCGGGGTGGGTGAAGGGGTCGTAATGCCTATAGACTTACTCACATTGATAGCTGGACACTCGGAGAGGTTGACGTCCTGCAGGTTACGACACTCGCGTATGGCGAAGAACGTATCCAAGGTGAGCTTCTGGCACGCGCGCAGGTTGAGGTGAATCAAATATGGCCGACACTTACTCAGCAGGCGGATTGCAACCTTGTCTGTGACCCTGGAAGAATCAGTCCTGCGAATCAAACTACTTCCGGCCGCTAGAAGATATTATGTGCATGTTGGATGTTTTACGAAATACGACAGCTAACGGATACGTTACTAATTTATGCGTAAACCCCACTTGAAACGCATTTAGTTTGTCTATGTTATATGCGAGTGGAATTCAAAATATTATACACCACGATAACCGTATAATTCCAGTAGCATTTGAAGAAACTAAAAAGCTGAGAAAGGAACGTAAGCAATCATGCAATGTAAGCATAATTTACTACATTGACAAGAAGCAGTGTATGCGTGAAACTGTGCTCACCATCCATGTTGATAACTACCCCCTGGTCTAGGCAGAGAAAAGGGAACCAGAGAAACAGAAGTGAAAAGCAGGTGTCAATTAATGCGGGTAGAAATAATGAGGCGAAATATAAATAAGGTGTGAAATCAAAACAGCTTATAGAACATATATATGTACAGTGTCTACAACATATATACAACATTCATATGTACATTACTTGGGTAATGGGTAAATATGAAATATTGTTCTATGTATTTAGATTTCTTCGTTCAGAGTATATATGGGAAAATGTGAACAAAATGATTAACATGGGGAAAAGTAGTTTTCAATCAATCAGATAGATGTGCGTGGATGTAGATGACTTTGGTGGGGCACAGTAAAGTTACACTGGGCCCAGGTACTCTCGAGAAACAATAATAGCACAGTGTTCAGATACAACAGTCAAGTGTTCGAGATGTTGCTGCATGAAATGGCGCATCTACTTGGCATAGAGTGAATCCGCGAATTCTATTTACATATTAGACGTGCGTGTGACATGTGTGCATGGTTGCTTAATTAAAATACAGCGCCTATACGTGACGCTCTATTATGTTCTGAAGGCTATTATGTTGGAAGGCTTGTTATTTACCCGTCTTTTAGTCTGAAAACATTTACGTTAATATGTATATAATAAACAACAAACTATTATAAAACACTGGCATACCCGGCAAATGATATCAGATAATTATGCGCATAACCTTAAGAGTAATAAGTGTCTTTCTTTCGCGTCATATAACAAATATGAACCGTTATCGGAACGTATATTTAATCGAGTTAAAGCTTAAATATTCAGTTTCAGCAGAAATGCGCTTATAATATCGGAGTTAGATGCAGTGGTTACAACATGTGTCCAGTGTTGATGGGTCGGGAACAGCGCGCAACCCTTATAGCATATACATTTTACACAGTTGCCATTGCTGTTGCACCATAGCAGCGAATATTGAGGCTGACTTGTGGCAATCTTTAAAAGCACATTTCACTTCAAGCTTGAAGCAGTTTGAGCATCAATTAATTAGCATTTGACATTAGCAAAGACACGGCCAGACACTAATCTGTAGTTAACTTACCTGCGCTTCACTCGCGTTAGATCAAGCTGCAACGAAACAACAGTTTATCAGACAATGAAGCCGTACTTTGACAAAAAAGAAAAGCAAAACAAATTATTTCAGACAACATGTATGCGGATTGTTCCATCCCATCTCTCCGATTTTTAGTTTTTTCACTATGGTGACGCATGATGGGCCCTAGCCAAGCTTTTTTTGCTAAAACTATAGCACAAAACATGCTTACCTTGCTCCACAGGGAGCTGGACTGTGTGATGACCTTCCAAGCTCTACATACTTGGGAACAGCGAGCAAGGTCACACACATCGACATGGCTGAAGATCTGCAAGGTCAAACAATGGAAAGATTTTAACAGAGTAGTGGAATATCCATCAATCTATATGGTCAGTGTCAAATAGGGGATCTTAGGCCGCACGTTCAGGTCAATGCTGCATGGAGTGGAAAGCACATGATGCTAACTGGCGAAGGAATCACCAATGCGTAACAGTCGCAAAAAGTCTGTGTTTTACACACGAGTGACTTTGAATGGTTCAGTCAGTAGTGGGCCGACTTGTACAATGTTGAGCAATTAATGTTGAAAGAAAATTCTGATGATTTAACCCACTTCTGGGGCCCATAAATGGGGCAGAGGTATACTTGTCGACCTACCCGAACGGCGACCTTGGTAGGGAGCATGGATATTTCATCTCGGGCATCCCCGTTACCCTGTCCAGACTCATCATCATTTTCCATCTTGTCGCCGCGTTCCAAACGCTGCCAAGGTCAATTGTGGACGAGAGATCCACGGAGGGATAGGTCAGTGGAATTAGGAAAGGGTCAATTGCCAAGGGGATTTATCATCTACCGAAGTGAGCACATATGATGGTATACATCCACATAGTGATATATGTATCGATGATAATAAGTAAATTACAAACAAAGTACCACACAATTGCTAATTAAAACAGTAAGCTCCATACGATGTTGAAGGTTTGTTGTCTGATAATAAAATTTGATTGACAATCAGATTTTATTATATGTACAATGTACATATGCAAGGCAAAACAAGGATCACAACTACTTTTTGTAAACAGCGTAAATTGCACGTTTGCTACGTGATGTACGATGCTAGAATGCTACAAAGCGCAGATTATTGTGGTACAAGCATCGATTGATGGGACGGTGAATCATACAACTTACATTTGAGATTTCCACAGCACATCATAATAAGTTAATTTATTCGAGCGCAGTTGTTTCTTGCCAAAATAAATATTATAAATCATCCACTAACTTATTAGTTATCAAAAGGCGTTAGCATATATACGCATTTCTGAAAACTCCAGAACTTGAAAATCAACCGGTAACATGGTTATGATTCGAACACTTAAATTAAATATGCACTATATATACCATTGCTAAAAATCTAATCGAAACTACGCAGATAAGACCAGTAATTTCCTGATATGAAAAAACCCCTCCTACACCATACATGCACCAAATCATCTCGTGATAAGGGGTTACATGTTATAGCCAGTAAGTCGCTTTATACAGTGAAGGTACCAACCACATTCTTGTTGTAGTCCATAACCTTTACCAAATCAATTTGTACAAATTTGTAAGAATTAACGTAACGAACGCATTATTGTCCCTTAAAACATTCTCAACATCAAGTTATAAGTTACATTCAAGATTTACAACAAAGCAGAAGCAATAAGATCCCTTAATTACGTAAAAAAAAGGATATGAAGTTTTGCTTAAATAACGCAAAATAGAACTGAACATTAAAAAGGGGCTATATTCTTAGTACTCGGGAAAGAACGTCTCCGAATAACGTCAGCTCAATCTGCATTGTTAGGTAACCTTTGTGTACACGTGGGGTAATCTAAGTCACGACATCTGGCGGGATAACGAAGCACACCGACACCATCTCCAGAATGAAATGTGAAGTACAAGGATCGAACCAGGCTTAGTTGGCTTCGATGGTTACAAGTGAGTCACGCTCTAGACTGTGAGATACCCCACCTACTCTATTGCACAAGCAGCATCTACACGCATCCCTCCCTTCTCAAGTTAGGGTGAATACGGTAATTACCATGATATAGATTATGTCGGAGGAAACGCTGAAGTGCCATTATCTAAGGTTCCCATCAAGCGACATCTGTTCAAAACTGTGAGGAAAAAAACTCATACGGTATCTTTCTCAAGTCGTAAATATTTGTTATGACTCACTTTCGCGGCAGTGACACATCTAAACTAAAGCAGCCAACAGTCGTCATGCAATGATTGAGCCACGCTTATTCTGTGATAGAGAAAACAGGGACGGCCGGGTGCTTCAGTGTTACGTATGTGCTGGTGATAATCAAACAATGTACCAAAGCACCGTAAAATGGAGTTACACAACAACTTATTTTACCTCTAGATTGATCTTGATTCATCAGATAAATGATGCGAGACAGTGCAGAACTATTTAACCACATTAGTCAACAAACACCAAACACGTTAAATAAAATTAGTAATCATTAACTCAGTCTGTTAGTCCACATAATATTCATAAAAAGCTATATTATGTGGTGTAAACGCGGTAATTTTCTTTGCATTTTTACATTCTAAATGTCACCATTGAATAATTAAGACATTAATATGTACCCTCCACTTTATACAGACCGGGGCATTATTCGTTGAGTATCCCTAAATATTTCTTCACATCAGACATATACATATAGCACCCATACCCCTGTTATACCCATAGCGGAGGAAGGCTAGGATCTTAAAGTAATTAAGTCAGGTGCTTGGGCATATTATGAACTTTAACCAGTCAAAGACCAGACCCATCCCACCACAATGAAGCGTCACAAAAAAAGTGCGGTCAGTTGTGTTCAGTTATCATCACACCGCGCATTGAAACAAGTCGTAAATCTCCAGTACCTTAATGGACCTCTGATTTAACTTAAGAGAATTAAAGAATAACAACAATTTGCGAATTGCAATCACATGTAAAGCACATAGACGATTATGAAGCCATCGGAGACTGATTCAAACTCCTTGCCTGGTCATAGCTAATCAATCCACAGGTTAATTATCCACTAACATTAAGACGATAATGCGCGGATGCAAACAGAAAGATATCAAATTAGGGAAAAATGTCAAGTGTCAAAATTAAACAGGTAATCAAGAACAAAACCGGGAAGATCAAGATATTTACAAACATGATCAGTCGTAAGTAGTCGCGGTCTCTGACAATGGAAACTTTTATATCTAGTATGTACTTACTTCAAAGTATTCCCTTGTCCGTTTCGCGGCTCTTGTCTCATTCAGCCAAAGCTCAAAGACAACTTTGCCAATGGCGACGTTGTAGGCATGTTGTATCTTGTTAAATGCCACTGGATATTAGATAGGCAATAATTCAGCTGGTGATACACAAATGTACGTCTGTTACATACAACTAATACAGAAGTATATATATGTACGACGTTACTTAGAGACGGTAATCACAACACCAATTGAAACATATGCCATAACTTGGTTCATCCCGCGTGTTATGATCCACGAAATCACATAGTAGGATGTGGTTGCTGTGAGCAATATGTGAGCTATATCGAAAAATTGCTCGCGCTAATAAGAAATAATTACACGCAATCTATTTAGTCATGACTAATAAATCCATGCGTCACGGGCAAAACGATACATACGCCCATGGACCTGTTCCTATTGTGTACCGACCAGTGGCTAACGGGCAGCTTTCACATTAGAATGAACGAGAATATACTTACTGCTCTGTCGTCCTTTCCTGAAAATCAGCCATTCCTGTGTGAGTTAAGGCTTAGACTTCGAAGCGATATCATCTTGAAGATCGACCTTTTAACCCATTACCTCTTTGAGAAAAACGCGTGGGGAGGAACAACATTAATGTAGATCTCGGGTAGCCGAATTATCCAGCCAGAAATAGCCACGAAGATTTGCCCTTCTGCAGTATATATATACAACATAATGACAATGATAGCTAGCTATAAGTACGTGTCGTGCGTACAAAGCTCAACCACTGGACTAATCAGAGAGTTGCTGAGCAGACAGGATACAGTCCAGCTGGTGAGCACCAGGCGGTAGATGCGGTGTTGGTGGTGCGTAGCGGCCAGCACCATCTTCCTCCTCAGCTCCAGCCGCCGCCGACGCCGCAGTAAGTGATACTGCATCCAGCCGCTGAAGTTATAAAACACCTCGAGGTCCATGCAATGCAACATTCGTGTTTTCTAGGCAGCTTTTTTTGTGCGCACAAAAGGCTAAATTTGGCCATAATGCAAGGTGCATAACAAACGAAGTATGTATAGGAAGACAGAGTGTATCTGCAACGAAAAGGAAGCCACTTATCCTCCAGAAGGACCGACGGGTAAACAAATCTGCACCAACTGAAACACTGAACTTGCGAAGTTATATGGTTTACGTGTTTCAATGATAACACGACCATAAATATTTCGTACAGCTTATTTGCTGCATTCGAAAAGCGAAATCTGTAGGTGATGTAATTACGATTAATTATAATGCAGATAATCCTTCACTCAATCAAGTTGCAAAACGCAATGCTGTGTAACGCTATGTTGTCAGCATAACATTCGTATTAGAAAAATAAATTTATGTAATAATAATTATGTATACCGCTGTAAGGTGATTACTTGTTATTGAGTAAATATCTCTGACACAAATGTAAATTAACGAGCACTAGAATCTCACACAGCCAACTTGAATCTACACCCACCTGTACCCCATCCTCTGCAACTTGTAATTGTAATGATTGTAGGCCTTCTCATACATCTCACGGGTCGGCTGCAAGTACAGTAAACATCCAAATATCCATATATCAGGACCACTGATACTGTCTCAAACAGCATTGTGCGAATCATTACTACTCTTGAAATACAAAAATCAAGAACATCGCAAACATATCTTGTTGTCGATCGGTTATATTGATCACGTTAATATTACCCTCTTTATACATATATATATATGTTATAATACTAAATAGATCCTTATGGTCAACGTACAAACCTGCAAGTTTTCGTCAACATTAAATATGGCGTCCAAGTTGCTTTCGGTGAGCAAACGTTTCTTAGGTTTCATGTATTCTTCAATAAACATGTCCCTGTAATGAAAATAATAAGGCAATAAAATACTTATTAACAAATGAACATGAATCTATCGTTTTACCAACAGTATGATATTAAATAATCATGAACATTTACATAATCATTATATATAATATGTTACTAATATTACTGGTAACCATGATGATCATAAGGGGTGTACACCATGATACATACGCAAATTGTAGCCAGATAACTTACCATTCGATGATGCTAAAACCATGATCTCTCAGGTAGTTCAGCTTATCAACGATAAACTGCAAGGGATCTTCGGGGCACATGACCGCTAATCCACTGAGGATGGCCTGTAACAGAAAGACATAACATCATCATGCATGCCGTCATCTCTAGCGCAGTCCATATAGAGTGCTCAGTTGGCGCCGCAGTAAATGGCTCAATACGGGAGCTACTTATTGAAACATTGATACTCACCGATATAAGCGCAAAAATGCCGCGAAACGCAAAATCCATCGTCGTATGTAGACATACTGCTGCCGACTACGCAACCAGTCAATATGGATGTTAAAAGGGAAGTTACTGATATTTTCAACCTTCAAATTCGTGGCCCAGAACGATCCCCAACTGGATGTCTACAAGAGTCTGACTAAAACAGGAGTCGGTGTTCTGATGTCGCCGTGGTGATCCTGCTCTCGGCTCGGGGGTTTTTAACTTCGGTTGGCGACCGTCCTGCGCCTGGCCACGCACATGCGAACACGGTTACAGCTCCCTGCGACACAATTGGCAACCCCAAAGCCGTCTGCCGGTTCCACCAGGTAAACGTTCTCGTCGTCCAGTAGGTAAGCGTCTGGATCTTATTTCGCCCCTTCACTCCTCGGTTCCGCATGTAGACTCTCGCCCCGCTAGAGGAATGTGTTTTGCCTTTGCATGGTAATCCCCCTTCCGTTGTGCATCGGCTTCTACAGGTCTCGCATTCGCTAGAGCTTGTGCCTTCTGCATACGTCGGTGGTGTTGCGCGACCCAGTTATGTTGGTCCCAAAGTACCTCGTCCTGCGGCCCGGACTGCATCACGTCCCAGTGTCCTGAGTCCACCGGGAGTCGGGCATCCCTGCCATACATGAGGTAGATAGAGGAGAGAATCCGGCGTCGCGTGGGGTGTAGCGTTCTAGCAGACACCACCTCCCTAACTTGACTCGACTTGGCCATCTTTTCCTAAGATTCGGGGACATGGTGCGCAGCAGGTCGTGGAGCGTGCGGTTGAACCGCTCACACTGGGCGATTCCGGTAGGGTGGTATGGCATCGTCTTCGACTTTGGTGTTTCGTACAGACGGCAAAAATTCTGTAAAATGTTGGACTCGATGTCTCGACCCTGGTCGGTGTGTAAGCGAAGAGGAGGGCCAACCTTCCTGAACCACTCTTCCACCAACACCTTGGCGACGGTCACTGACTTCCGGTCTCTGGTGGGGACCGCGACGCTGCATTTGGTGGAGACGTCGGTGAGGACTAGAACGTTATCGTGTCCACTGGAGGATCGCTCCAGCAGGGTGAAGTCCATGGCGACGGCCTCTAGCGGTTTGCTCGCAAGGAGGGAGCCCAGCGGGGTCTTCACACGCTCAGCCTTGGCGAGCGTGCACCGGTTGCAGCGGGTGATCTACTGATGAACGGCTTCGTGCAGGCGAGGCGAGCTGCATCGCGCGCGTACCAGGGCAGTTGTTCTGTCGACAAGCTGGTGACCTTGGTTGTCGTGCAATTCCTTCAGTAGACGTTCCCGAAGCATCGTGAGCAGTACGTATCACCTGGCACAACTTCCTTTGCCCGGGATCCTGCACCTCCCGCACCAACACGTCCTTCAACAGGTACAGTAAAAGGACGGATGTGTTCCAGGACGCTAGCGCCTATTATCACCGGCGTGCGTGCCTGAAGCCCCTTCGATGCCATTATGTCGTTCGTCGCCAGGACGGTCACGTTCTGAAGCTTGGCCCTCAAGGTACTGTCCCTCCACGGAAGCGACCACTACGCCTTCTTCCGTCCCACGCGTCAGCGTATCGGATTTTTAATGCCTCCACCACTCAGTCCGCCAACGTCGCTGGGTCATCGTTGAACTTCTGGTGGGTGTACGTAGACCACACGGGTCACAGCCTCCGGGCCCGCCCTAGTGCGAAGCCTGTCAATCTTCCACACGTACCGCAACCTCTATGTAGCAGGCTCTGCCTTCTCCAGCTTTCGATTGGTTTAAATATGTGTCTGTCACGGACCTCCAAGAACTACACAGATATCTAATGGCTGCATCTGATCCGGACAGCATCCCATTTTCAAATCTACCTGGATCGATCGTAGTCCAAATTTCGCCCATTCAAATTTGATATTATCGTCGAAAAAGCTACTTAATAACTACAAAATAAAGCATGCTTTTCATGTCGGGAAAAGTTCTGTGCTCCAATATTTCTTAATGAAAATATAACCGAAACAACCTAGTGTCGACACACTTTCTTGATGTCAGATGATAGAACACGGTATATAGAATACATAAAAAACACCATGATTGTTCGAGCACACATAATAATAAAAGCTACAGTCGATTCCCTACTAACTTCTAAGGAATGTAATATTGACACTGTTGTGCCCCTAGAGAAGTGGGCTTGCCTGGGGGCACTTGCGCCAATTGTTGTCATTGCATAATTCTTTATTCATCATGACTAGATGGCAGTACAGGTCTCATTTAATGATTGATGAAACTAAATTACTTAGAAATTAAAACCTCTGCATTTATAGGGCTCTGTCAAGCATGCATGTCAAGGCAGTTCAATTGAAGGAGGTACCTATACCACTCAGCATGCTCAGTCCCAATGAAAGTTGGATACCTTGTGTATTTTGTAAATATGCACACAGTTGCTATGGAACCCTTACCCCCCCCCCCCTCTCCACTGATTTATTGTACCTGTAGCCTAAGCAATATCCATCTATGACTTTTATAATTATATGTAATTTTAAACTTACAATCTGAACTGATTGTTGTAATAGGTGCACCAAAATAAACTATTCTACTTGAGCGTCTAAATGTATTTTAGTTAAGTTTATTATAAACATTAAGGCCTTAATTAAGTTTATGTTGCTTTATACAAAATCGATATTCAAAAATTGCAAAACACTAAACGGTGTATGCCCACTTGAAACGCAGTCTATTTTGACCACTGGATGATTTTAATTGTGAAAGGAGAAGGGGGTATAGGCTTTATATATGGCTGGGGAATGGGACCTTATATCGCTTCTCCAGGCAGACAGCCAGCTTCTCGGATCCTGGTATGCCCAACTCTGTATTCCCGCCACTGGAGCTGATGTTGCTCAGCTGATGTGGCTGATGCTGCCACCCAGTGACTCCCTATCCTGTTGCTTGCCCCAGCTGCCATATGTTTCAGCTGTTCAGGCGGTAAATAAATATATTGCAAACTGTCAATTTGTTGTTAATATTTCAGTTTAACCCAGCTTTGTATTGTCCCACGTTCATATGTTCTTCAAGGGCTTTTGCCAATATGTAAATTTAATAATGTGTATATAACACCATTTCACCCCATTCAATGTCTATCAAAAGTCCTCGTAATTTAGGATAAATTTGTCTGAAAATATTGAACTAAATAAGCTTACTGGCTGCAAATTTCCCAATTTGCAACATTGAGTTAGGTGAAAAACCTTTGCGACATCGAATTTTGTTTCATGCATAAAACTCAATCATATTTATATCGTTCATTACTGAACCGTACGATTATGCCACTATATTTACACGCGCCTCCCGCACGTCATGGCAACTGGATCATTTTATGACGTACGTGTATTTTAGTAATTTGGCGACAGAGCATCTGCTGCGAATGGAGCGTTAACATGAAGAAATATTGTTTGTGTCATAAAAAAGGATAACATCGCAGTACAAACACAAGTTTGGTATCATTAAAATTGCACAGTGTTGCTTTGTCCTGTCAGTGATTTTTAGAGCGATCGCGGCAAATTTACGGAAAATATAGGCCAAAACGTGAGTCTACGGCATTGATGACCTTGACTTTAGTTTAGAACTGAGAAACTGTTCCTGGGGTCCCTGGCCTTGGGGCCAGCGTAAAACCTAAAAAACAGCCATGCATTTTTACTCACCTCGTAAACTTCAGAAAGTCTGTTGTTTCTCAAGTACATCTTTAAGTCGGGATCAATGTTTCTCATAAGCGCTGCCATGATGAAGAAGAACGATACAAAAATACCCGTTAAAATTCACTTTACTTAGACTCTATATAAGCTTAACCTCTCTTATGTTTATGTTCTGTGTGCTTTACTTCGCGCCTTCGGCTCAGCCATGTTCATGATGTTGTTTATGTAGCAACCATCAGGCTGGAGACGTATGCAATGTGCATTAAGATAGCCGTTCAAACGGTTCGAACGTAATCTCTCGACTCGGTTTAGGGTCGGGTTGTCTAGAAACCGTTCAAACACAGGTTAGGCACCCCAGGAATCGATCTGTATCGGTCGGTCGGCGTCAGATGAGGAATTTGTAGTTGTTTTAGGTATGTCCATTGATTTTGCGACATTTGCGATAATCAGATTATAAAACTATATCTTAACAAATTACCTATATAGGCATAAACTACCAGTATCGGGACGTATCCAGAACGAACCAGTTACCGACTTCAACTATTCATGTATGACGGGTATAATGTATCACAAGCTGCCTCTTATGCTCCAGCGACACGCACATGCTCTGTTAAAACAACAGCAACACGATGACGGACATCGAGATCTGCGTGCAGGTTCATTCATATTCATTTATGCATTCATTCGTATTCCATCGGTAGCCATGTCACCTGCCCGATCTTTGTTTACTGTATATGCCGTATATGCCGTATGTCGTTATCATCGAGGCCAAAGGGAGATACCAGTGAGATTGTGAGATTTATTGACTCACATGCATATCTACGAATTTATTTCAAAATTACGAACTTTCACTGCTTCTAATCCCTGTACACATAAAACTCATTATCAGATAATACCTTGCGTCAGAAAGAATAAGTGGCACATAAAACTACATGGTATGATGTAAAACGCAAACCAGGGACATTTTGTTGTAAATATCCGCAAAAGACTGTCTTATTCTCATTCTGATACAAACGTTTTGTATCACAAAAAGTTTGCGCGGTTGGATGACCAGTCAAGTTGAAACAGAAATAGAATTTTAATTTCGTCGTCTATATATTGGAGAGCTTTAAAAGCTTATAACCTTTTGAGTGAATTAGAATGTCTGACTCAGAATGTCTTATTTATTGGTCAAGCCACAAAATTGAAAGCGTTCAACCCAGTGCTCACATAAGGTGAACCAAGTTTACTGCCCTCAGTGTGCATCCCGCATATACCTCTACTGTCGCGCACAACTAATTTTTTATAGCCAAGGATAACGCTTGCTTCGTTTTGAAGGCTTTGTGGTCGTACTGTTAGACTGACTTTCGTTAAAGCGTTTCCATCGTCCATTGTCTGTATCTAGAATTTGACAATGACACAGCAGTGATAACGGACACAATGGGCGTTGTTTGGTAAGAAAATGAGTCATCTCTGATGTCTGATTATGGCGACAGTTGTATTTGTTTCCTATCCTCTTTTATCGCCCACTTACTATACTGACTTAGCTAGCCGGTGAAATTGGCGCAAGTGCCAGGCTAGCCCTGTTGCATGCCCCTCCCTGGCTTATCCGCTCTGGGGAGCGGGCCGCAGGGCCATGAAGTAAACATTCAAATTTAGCGTTGATTAAAGTTGCATGTCGAGCTCTTTCCCGCCAAAACTAAAGAGGTCAAAATACAAATAAGAATCACTCCTTGAATCATTCAAGATTTCTTTTGTCTATACTCCAGCCATGCCAGACTGCCAAATAGTGTCTCTTAGCCTTGCCCGTGATATCAATTTACCTCAAGTTTTCATTCTAGTGGTAAACGTCATCAGTTTGTATGCTTCGCGATGCTTTGGTATAAGTAGCAGTGCTGCGACAGAGTTCTATGGGGTCCCGGGATAGACACGTTCGCCACACCACAGCCGAAACGATGATGTGCATCAGGTTTCTGAACTTATAGAATGAAACAATCAAGTTTTCTGCAAATTTTGATATAAATTTCGCCTGGGCTTAGTTTTGGCTGGTAAGAACTCGACATGCAACTTTAAAAAATGTACACTCTTCAGGTGGCGATTACAGAAAAGTACACACATAAACGGTCCTTATCTTTTCCCTTTTCCCTTTTATCTTTTCCCGACCAACTGCCATGCGTATACAGTGCCATCTGGCAAGTTCCGTCACCATTTGAACCATTTGCAGCCTGGGTCCTAAATTTTGTTAACGTGAATTACCTGTGGCGGAGGACGCTGCTGTTGTCCCGATGTTCAAAGTGTGCGACTGAAAATGCCCTCTAGCGGAGAGTCATATGCTAACGAAGCGGGGAACTAAGTTGCATTCACAGTAGTCCCATATGAGACAGTTGTTACTCAGCAACGACAGTCCCATGTCCGCATATAGAAAATGAGATTTGTAAGATTTGTTTTTGTGGGTGACTAAGTGTTGTTAACTGCACGATCCATCAAACCCTGTTATTTTGGACTCTGATACCTAAACTTCATATTTACCACAAAACCTACATGCAGATGAATTAACAAAGTATCGCATTACTATCAAATCGTATTAACCGCACGATCTATCAAACCCTGTTATTTTGTACTCTGATACCTAAACTTCATATTTACCACAAAACCCACAGGCAGATGAATTATCAAAGTATCGCATTACTATCAAATCGTGTTAACCGCACAATCTATCAAACCCTGTTATTTTGTACTCTGATACCTAAACTTCATATTTACCACAAAACTCACATGCAGATGAATTAACAAAGTATCGCATTACTATCAAGTCAGTTGAAATGAGACCTTTTTGTTGTTTATCGCGCCATTTCGTATTTGGTCATTCTTAACCAGCGACTTTTGCCAGGTGGCGTTTCGCTTATTGCGTGTCAATTGGCTGGGTGTGTGAAGATCCACCAAGCGAATGGTGTGGTTTTAACGACATGCACGCATGTTCTCCACTGGGTAGGCAAGGTGGCGGACAGAACTGAGTTGTCTGCTGCTTCGAAAAATCAATAGAAGATATCGTTGTAATCACAGAGACTTCAACCAAAATAACAATTAAGATAAGTTGTAAGATACATACTTCTAGAAACTATTGCCATACCCCAAAAAGTTCTCGTCATCTGTGGTGGGTTTCACAAAGATGGTATTAGGTAATACCAGTATTAACTTTAATACCGGCAAATTTTGTCTCAGGTAATACCGACTCGTAATACCATTTCCCAAACGCAAATAAAGATGGTATTAGCTATGACCGGTATTAAGCGATTTAATACCGACTTTAATACCGATGAGTGACGTCACAACATATCGCGACAAAATGCTAAACGTAAACGTGGTAGATCTATAAGCTTAGTTTATACGTTTCAATTTCTAAATCGAACTGTTTTTACCCACGAATGGGTCAGATTTGGGCAAACTTACCTCATTTAAATTAATATGTGTGGTCTAACGCTATATCCAACCAACGCTTTATTTTAAGGCGCCGGGTGAAGGATTACACACGGTTGACAAATATTTAACTTTTCAAATAGATCTACATGCTGGTATGGAAGTATAATCATGGCAAAAGTGACCTTGAGGTGGTTATATCCATCGTAAAACTCTTCTTTCAGCTATCAAATAAATGTTATCAATGTTTTGCCCATCTGTTTCGAGATCAATAAACATCTACATCTATGTGGCATGATGTTTATCGCATCGGTCTGAAGGCTGAGGTGAACTACGAGTACAGCTCGACCTATATCCTGCTGTGAGACAATATAAGCGCAACAATGTAAGACAAAGTTTCTAGCTCTATGACGACATGAACTCGGTATGGAATGATTTCAAACTGCTTAGATTTACCGCCCCTTTTTTTAGTTATATTCTAAATCATAAAGCATGGAACACGAAAAGTCTATGTCACAATAAATCTTGAAACAATGACACAGACAAAACAGGATTGCCTGCCCATATGAATGTGCCGTCAACTGCATTTATGGCCATCAAATCAAAGGACTTGTGCCAAGTTGTGGCTCCTCGGTCGGTATTATCAGCGCTAAATCTGCTACGACTCGGTATTAAAGTTAATACCGAGTTTAATACCGACATTCCCTTAATACCGTCTTTGTGAATCACGTCATAAAGTTGGGTCTTAAGTTAATACCTATTTAATACCGGTATTAGCGTTAATACCGGTATTAAAAAGCTTTGTGAAATCCACCACTGCACCGCTTCTCGCCAAGCGTGTTTGTAAAATGCCGTACAGGATTTGATAGACCGGACATGTGGCGTTTCCCAACAACGCCACATGGGGCTACATTCACAGGTACTGGCATCCGCCAAAAATAAATATGGCAGATGGTTGGTCAGGAAAAGACTTGTGCTCCAACATTTATTCGTGAATATATTAGACAAACAACTAAGTGTTGACACACTTTCTTGAAAACTAGAACATACACTGTTAAAGTTAGCTTCTCCGAGCACAACATCCCCCCCCCCCCCCCCCCCCCCAGTCACAAGTTTTTCAGAGAGCACACCCCTTGGTCGGAAGTTTTCAGAGAGCAACCCCCCCCCCCCCCCCCCCCCTTGGCAAATTCATAGATCCGCCCCTGATCATGATTACGCTTCAATGTTTGCAGGAGCTATGATTGGTCAAATGTGGTAGTATTTCATCAACTGCTGATCTGGTTGGCATTTCATTATTACGCTGTCTGATGAGAAAAGCACTGGATGTTTTGCTAAGCTAGGCAATCAAAGGCTGTCGAAAATAGGTACCGATAGGTATCGATTCTGGCACTTGTATCCCATCTAATTGTTCTAGCTGCAGCTTATGGTAAGAAATTAACCGGGATGTGACCTGTGTTGCAGATTTTAACAACTTAAATTTCTACTTTTATGTTTTACTACCGGTACTCTATTTATATGAAAAAGATAATAATATAAGAATTGAATAAACTCAATTCTCTATATCATAGCTGTTCAAAGGCAATATGTGGATATGATACAGGTGTTATTTACAAATTGTCTAATTGTATATTGCTCATATCTCAAATTGCTGATGATCTCACTCATGGTACTATTGAAGAAAAAACGAACAAACAACTCTGTTCACAAATGTAATCATGCAGCCCCTATGAACTATCTTGAAGATTTCTGCATTAAAACGGCTGAAGTGATAAATCAAGTGATGTTAAGTGGTTGTCTCTGGGTTAAGTGAAGATATATTGTAAACAGTTGTGGTAGAAGGCATACACTGAGCTATTCTCCATCGTATATAGTCAAGCAACTATTGAGTTTATAGATGTTTTACTGCATGAAATGATATTTTTCAACTTTTCCTGGCAGCATAATGCACCACCCAGTGCCAGAGGGCATGAGTGGACAGCAGACTGTGGACATACTTCAGAAACGACTGGAACTCCTTGGGGCTAACAAGACCGGCACTTTCTCTGTGGACTGTGAAACATGGCAATCTCAGCTACGTGAGTGCCATCACTTTGAGGTCCACCTTAGCAGACAGCAGAATCGAAGCTCTACCAATCAGCTTGAACTGATCTTATTAAAATACAAGTATTATTGGGGTGTTATATTTAATGTGGAATAAATAGTATATAGTTTAGTATATTGTCTGCAATATGTACAAATGTTTGCTTGTCGATGGAACTGGAAGTACCTCTGT
Source organism: Arenicola marina (assembly GCA_964019135.1). Lineage (NCBI taxonomy): Eukaryota > Metazoa > Annelida > Polychaeta > Arenicolidae > Arenicola > Arenicola marina. Next base: position 17,213,525 of record OZ025248.1, on the reverse strand, counting down.
CCATGTCAGTTAGACGCACATGACTGTTGTCCTGCAACCCGACCCAAAACCAAGTCGAGTTGACGAGATTCCGTTCGACCCGTTTGAACAGCTACCTTAATGTACATACGTCCCCAGCCTAATGGTTGCTACATAAACAACATCACTGGAAGTGCCTCTATCCATGTCAATTTATCACACATGGCTGCAGCGTCCCAACAACGCCTGGTGCACGTTATGCACAACTCGGAGAGTCCAGCCTCGTGTTTCGCCATCCTGGACACCGGAAACTGCCTCGTCGCCGACACCCCCTTCGACCTGCTCATGCAGAAGCTGCGCGCTTTCTACGCCCCGAAGAAGAATGTCAAAGTGGAGACGAAGGGTCAGCGGTACGAGTTGGGAGATTTCATCGTCAAAGTGGGTTCCGCCGTGCTTGGGCCGAACACCAGCTTCAAGGGCATCCTGGTGGAGGTACGCACACCGGAGAATAATTTCATGCTGGTGATGGGAGCATTGATGTTGTGTACTTGTTCTTATTCTATGTTACATTTAAAGATATTTGGCTTAATGGGCTTCACAGTTTGTGCAGCTGTTGCCAGTCGATAAGGCACACATTGGAGCCAGATTCCAATGAAAGAATCATTGAACCGGAAAAAATATTTATGTTTTCGTAGTATGGGTTAGTTGAACATCAAACTGATTTAATCGGCATTTATGATACCAAATACTATTCCACAAATCTATGTGTGGTGGTTTAAGATATATTAACTGTGTTAATCATGCCAGACCATGATCTCTATGCCGTGTCATATATAGAACATGTGATATATATATATATACATATATATATATATATATGCGTGCGTGTTCTAGGTGGAGTACTGCCCCTGCCTGACCCCGTCTGAGTGTTGGAACTTGATGAAGGAGTTCACACAGGGCTTTCTCGGCGCAGTCCCCGACATACCCAACGCCCATCTGAAGGCAAAGATGGACACCATGTACACGCCCACCGACACTGTCATGCAGTACCTCGAGTTCTTCAACAACTTCCGTAAGACAGTGGCCGCACAGCAGAGGTGATATTCCACACAAGTGGCGCCTCTCAACGGCGGTTGTATAAACTGCGTAGTTCTCGGACGCATAACTGTCGCCATATGTCAGGCCGTGATGGAGACACGGTCAGGCGGTAAACGGGATGCCGCTGTGTGGGCCGCTCTGACCAATGATTGTGGCTTGCAGCCTTTGGTTTGATCGAACTCTACCCTCACACCATAGACTGGAGCATAAGTCGAGATACCGATGTTGGCGGTATGCGTAAGTTAAGTTGTGGGAAAAACTTTGAAGTAAAAGTGTATATGGTTAGATGCTGTGGATGAAATAACGAAGGAAGCGGTGTTCAATAAACAAATGGAGTGGCCTGCAGTGATGTCACGTGACGACGTGGTCAGGTGACTATCATTCACGCCAATTCATAAAACCCTGTAATTCTGGTTCTATAACAGAATATATTTGCGTGTTGTATCTTAGGCATTTCGTTAGACATCACGTAATCATCTAAGTAAGCAGCACACACTGAATTAATCTTCCAGGAAAATAAAAAGATTGACTGGACTGGACCGGTAAGACGCAGGTCCTCAATACATACGGATTCATTTATATTTTAGCTTCATATTCCCATTTCAATCGAACAGTTGTCACTGTACAATAAATGCATATGATTTCGGTGGCTTTGGGGTGTCAGTGATATCTTATTTAGTGAAATCAAGCAGTTGTGGTTTAAGAACATGCTAGGGAATGGTCTGAAGATTTATATGATATATTAACATACACAACTCTGGCATTGTTGAATATTGTAATCGTGAGACTTTATCGTAAAATGCTGCTATCATTGTAATAACGAAATCACTGCCACATTTTTCCTCGTTTTATTATGTTATTTCATAGTAAAAGTAAAGCAATTGTATAAATTACCACATGTGTTGATTACGTATGTATGTTAAACATTTCTCGAACTATATGTCATGGAAAATACCCACGATGTTTTCTATCAATTGTAAGTGCACGAAATATACGCAAAAATGTGTAACAAGTTGTGTTTTTCGTATTTGTGTGCATCGTTGTTTTCTCCCTTACATATAGGAATCGCCTAAAAACACATGAACTTGCGAATTATTTATTAGTAACCGTGAGATAAGTCGTAGATGTCAACCGATGAAGCAGTGGCGTGGCAAGCGTCGGTCTCAGCTGACCACCGCATCAGACCTGAAGTGATGTAGGAATATAAACCGTTACACCAGCGTTACGTGCATCTGCATCCGGCTCTAGTTGATATGGGATGAAAAACCCATTACATGTACCGTGACACGTGTGACCGTGGCTTGTTATATCGCATATGCACCACCGGTTCAAATATCGCTGTCGTTGTCTCATATATTGGCTATAATAACCTACTATGCTATATTAGTACTAGTATGATATAAAGTATAAGCTATATGGCTCTACCGTTATTGACCAGTTACCTGATCCAGTTAGATAACGAAAACTACCACACGAGTTATTCTCGTCCATGCTCATCGTAATGTTCCCTTAAATTAACTTCGCCATCGTGCGCCTATCGAGGTGCTAATGCGACATACCGGTAGCGGGCCACTCGCGGTGAAGCTACAGATATCGTCATAGAGTATTTGGGGGAAGTTCCCGGCCACCAGATCGCTGAATGACGTCATCATGTACGCGGCCTCTGGTGCCACCGCAAGATCGGCCATGATGGCTGGGTCCGCGTTTCCCACTCCCACTGTCCACAGCTCGGCGCCCAGGCTATAACGGAACTGGTCCGCCTTGGGGAGCAACCTCACAGTTAGCAACCGTAAACTTTCATTATATCGCTTAGAAAGGTGAAATCGAGTCATAAATGCGGGGCAATCTTAAAAATATAATAGGTTTGAGACTGGGCGTCGCGTAAATAATAATTTGATGTGTTCAAGGATACGGCAGCACATCTTAAAATACTTCTTGGTTGCACGACAGCCGCACGACAATATATGTGATATCTAACATCAATATTAAGAACTGCCATAGACTAACCAATGACCTCAAGTGACTGAATGTAGGGTTGCATCTACACCCCTTATGAAATATATGGTATACCATGATAAATCCCATGGAGTTTCGGCGATGGTAATTTACCATGGTAATATACTATGGTATATACCGCGATAATGGTACCGGCCAGGGTGTAACCGTACGTACCTCCCGACGACATGGCCTCTCTCTTCCTTGCATATTGTCATGATATGACATAATGAGGTTAAATACTTAATTAAACCAACCCACTTGACCAAACAATCACCTCCACGGGCACAATATAATCTTCCAGATTACATGACTTTACCAACCAACTAAGACTAATTTAAGACATGACAGGTTACTGCCTTCAGACTGAACTCGCCTGGACAAATGTCGGGGTGACGTCGCTCGAATCGGGAGGAGAATCTGACAAGAGGATACCAATCTTCCTGTTGTCCTGATCGGCACTCGCCAAGCAGTCCTCCAGTCCCAGGAGAGCCTCGCTGAACAGTGTATTGCCGTTCACACGTGTCGTTGTTGTGATCGCAGAGAGCGCTTCCGAATAATTCCGGAACACATTAACCGCAAATCCGGTGTGAAATGTCTGCCAATGAAATACGTTGATGAAATATACAATTATATTTGTGCGTATATATAAGGGATGGTGTTGGGTAGTTCAAAGAACCATGTGCAAACTGTAGTGTCGGAGGTTAATTAGTTAGTTAACACTTGATTATACAATCTTTACATGTACTAATTAAGTTTGTGCTATGTTTGCGCTAAAATATCTATTTGTTTTTTTGGCCAGATCTATTTATACTTCAATTGATGCATGAAACAAAGTTCGCATGCGAACACGCTTAATTGGTGGTGGGGGGGGGGGGGCAAGGGGTATTTCCGTTCCTCGGGAATGGGCTATTTATTTTACCGTAAACTGGGAATGATGAAAACAATTCTTCGTTAACTGGGAAAGGGGTATTAGCCGACCGCCGTGATTCAGGATCTTCATTCATCGTGAACTGGGAATTTTAATATTAAATAACCGTGAATCGTGAAGTCGTCAATTTAGCATCATGTATCCGATCTGGGAACACGACCCCCTCCCCCCCTTAATTAATTAGTCCTTAGAAAAAACACTCACGTATGCGTAAGTCGTTATACCAAATTGATCGCCGGCCCCAAGGTCAAGGAGAGCGAGAAGGTCACCAGCAAACACCATTTGCCTTGTGAAGTCTGCTGTCGGTGTGTTACTTGTAGAGTCTACCGCCACGCAAACTGCCAAACGGCAACCTGACAGGAGCACAAAAATATAAATACTGTCATGAAGCACTGACCGCTAGGGAGATACACATACTGTCAGTGAGTGACCTAGCAGGAGCAGGGAGATACACATACTGTCAGTGAGTGACCTAGCAGGAGCAGGGAGATACACATACTGTCAGTGAGTAACCTAGCAGGAGCAGGGAGATACACATACTGTCAGTGAGTAACCTAGCAGGAGCAGGGAGATACACATACTGTCAGTGAGTAACCTAGCAGGAGCAGGGAGATACACATACTGTCAGTAAGTAACCTAGCAGGAGCAGGGAGATACACATACTGTCAGTGAGTAACCTAGCAGGAGCAGGGAGATACACATACTGTCAGTGAGTAACCTAGCAGGAGCAGGGAGATACACATACTGTCAGTGAGTAACCTAGCAGGAGCAGGGAGATACACATACTGTCAGTGAGTAACCTAGCAGGAGCAGGGAGATACACATACTGTCAGTGAGTAACCTAGCAGGAGCAGGGAGATACACATACTGTCAGTGAGTAACCTAGCAGGAGCAAGGAGATACACATACTGTCAGTGAGTAACCTAGCAGGAGCAAGGAGATACACATACTGTCAGTGAGTGACCTAGCAGGAGCAGGGAGATACACATACTGTTAGTGAGTAACCTAGCAGGAGCAAGGAGATACACATACTGTCAGTGAGTAACCTAGCAGGAGCAAGGAGATACACATACTGTCAGTGAGTGACCTAGCAGGAGCAGGGAGATACACATACTGTCAGTGAGTAACCTAGCAGGGACAAGGAGATACACATACTGTCAGTGAGTAACCTAGCAGGAGCAGGGAGATACACATACTGTCAGTGAGTAACCTAGCAGGAGCAGGGAGATACACATACTGTCAGTGAGTGACCTAGCAGGAGCAGGGAGATACACATACTGTCAGTGAGTGACCTAGCAGGAGCAGGGAGATACACATACTGTCAGTGAGTGACCTAGCGGGAGCAGGGAGATACACATACTGTCAGTGAGTAACCTAGCAGGAACAGGGAGATACACATACTGTCAGTGAGTAACCTAGCAGGAGCAGGGAGATACACATACTGTCAGTGAGTAACCTAGCGGGAGCAGGGAGATACACATACTGTCAGTGAGTAACCTAGCAGGAGCAGGGAGATACACATACTGTCAGTGAGTAACCTAGCAGGAGCAGGGAGATACACATACTGTCAGTGAGTAACCTAGCAGGAGCAGGGAGATACACATACTGTCAGTGAGTAACCTAGCAGGAGCAGGGAGATACACATACTGTCAGTGAGTAGCCTAGCAGGAGCAGGGAGATACACATACTGTCAGTGAGTAACCTAGCAGGAGCAGGGAGATACACATACTGTCAGTGAGTAACCTAGCAGGAGCAGGGAGATACACATACTGTCAGTGAGTAACCTAGCAGGAGCAGGGAGATACACATACTGTCAGTGAGTAACCTAGCAGGAGCAGGGAGATACACATACTGTCAGTGAGTAACCTAGCAGGAGCAGGGAGATACACATACTGTCAGTGAGTGACCTAGCGGGAGCAGGGAGATACACATACTGTCAGTGAGTAACCTAGCAGGAGCAGGGAGATACACATACTGTCAGTGAGTAACCTAGCAGGAGCAGGGAGATACACATACTGTCAGTGAGTAACCTAGCAGGAGCAGGGAGATACACATACTGTCAGTGAGTAACCTAGCAGGAGCAGGGAGATACACATACTGTCAGTGAGTAACCTAGCAGGAGCAGGGAGATACACATACTGTCAGTGAGTAACCTAGCAGGAGCAGGGAGATACACATACTGTCAGTGAGTAACCTAGCAGGAGCAGGGAGATACACATACTGTCAGTGAGTGACCTAGCAGGAGCAGGGAGATACACATACTGTCAGTGAGTAACCTAGCAGGAGCAGGGAGATACACATACTGTCAGTGAGTGACCTAGCAGGAGCAGGGAGATACACATACTGTCAGTGAGTAACCTAGCAGGAGCAGGGAGATACACATACTGTCAGTGAGTAACCTAGCAGGAGCAAGGAGATACACATACTGTCAGTGAGTAACCTAGCAGGAGCAAGGAGATACACATACTGTCAGTGAGTAACCTAGCAGGAGCAGGGAGATACACATACTGTCAGTGAGTAACCTAGCAGGAGCAGGGAGATACACATGTTGTCGATGCGTAACATGGCAGGAGCGAGCAGATGCACACGAGGAAGTATTTACTCTGTCACAGACTTACTTGGTTCTGGTGTCGTGGTCGTAACAGGCTCTGAAATAAAGTCAAAGATATGTTTCGATCGCCTCAGTTTCTTCCATTCCGAACCCTTCTAATTTACCCTTATCCATGCAAGGCGTTCGTTATTACTGGACGCTATTTGGCAATTAACCATCATTAAAGAACTAAAGTGTGCCCAATAATATGTGTCAGTTTTCCTACTTTCTTTGACGTGTATAATGATGTCAGGACACAAAAAAGTCAACCCGTTAAAGTGTGTAACATCTTGCCTTAACTGACTTAAATTGAATAATCAAGTATCATCAATAAGGAATTTTGTTGAATTTAATTGTACTAGCATATCTATTTTAAATCATCGTATATATGTTGGAGGCTGTGACACTGTATATAGGCCTATTTGACAAACCAAGATCGCAAATGTTGTCTCTGATGGCCGTGTAGAGGGCGCTCCATTCCTCCCACATACGACAGAGGAATTCTTCAACAGCTCCTTAAATACACAACAAACCATCGACTTTGGTCGAAAATACGTCTCGATCGATTTAGTACTTAACATTGAGCCAAATAGCTTCACATGGATCAGCTCGCGTGGAGGTTGGGCGTTCATGCCAGTGGTAGATTAAGAGAGGGCGGTATATATCCTTTACACCGCCCGTAGTTAGTGGTCTGTGGACCCCGGGAGGCCGGCCACCAGAGTACCGTAGAACCGTCGTTGCGTGTTCATGCGGTGTGCAGTGGGCAGGCCACGGGGTGCCTTCCGCCTGAGTTGGCCTACGCTAGAACCGCCAGTGCGTGCTAAAGCTAGCGACTGTTCTACGGTAGTCTAGGCCTGACAGTTTAACGGATATAAATAGCTAGGTATCTCTCAACGCCGTAACATCAATTGGGCTGTTATTAAGCGACTAGCGACTGTTCTACGGTAGTCTAGGCCTGACAGTTTAACGGATATAAATAGCTAGGTATCTCTCAACGCCGTAACATCAATTGGGCTGTTATTAATGGAAGATTCATGGACCGAAGGCGGTGAATATTATCAGTATTGAAATTACCATTTTCACCTTTCGTACCATTGCTTTAATTGATATTCAATATACGCCTACTGCATGGGTCCACAATAAAACACCTTCTTAAAGTCATGATTATTTATACCTGCTTCAGACGAGCGGGACGACGTTTACTATTCGTTCTCAATTTACGTGACTCTCAGTTACCTTCCAACTATAATTCATAAGGAAAAATTTAAGACAAATTATGGAAATAAGATGAAAATTCGTACCCAAGTCTATTCCCTCCTCCTCCATGAAGGGAATGAGGTTGTCCCAGACCACGTGGCTTAACTGTCCAATCACATCACCGGTGTCATTCACGACGGCACCGTAATCCTTCCTGGTGGATTGGCTCGACACGGAGCCACTCCGCGCGGGACCATATTTCGCCGATTGACTCTCCTTTGAGCTGTCTTCCTTTGAATGCGATCCTTCGTATACAAAGTATTATTTTATAAAATTAAATTATAACAGCAATTCTGATTTCAAGGTGGTCAGCTCATATAAAAATGTTGAAACCATATTTGAGTTTGATTATTACAGTCAACTTACGCGAAGGCCTATAGATATTGTTTTATTCTTTCTCTGCAGCTAATATGGAACATAGTTATTACGTAATTACGTATTACGCAACGTATAGCTATTCCAGCATATAGCTTGAAGCAAAACATTGTTTGTTCATTAATATTTGGTAAGTTTAAAAAGACATAGATATAAATCCCTCTTCATCGAGTCAACAACATTTATATACTTACAATGTTTTATATTACACTATTTTAATGATTGAAACAATCATTTTTCAGTAGGCATAGCTAGTACATGCATTTGAATAGTTGTGGGTATCAGAATTACATTTTGCCAAGCCAGCAATCAAGGCTAAAGTTAGGTTTAAACGACAAAAATATAAAATATGTATAAAATATTTAAGTATACGTACCGGCTGTGCATAAGTACACAAGTAAAGACACACAAAGGGAAGTTGCCAGAATACGCATGATCGATATTAAACCCCTGGTGGCTCTGTATTTTGACTTCAAACGATCACCGTTGCAACTAGATCTTAACTGTAATCCAGATATATGCATGAACGTATTCTGCTTATATATATTCCAGCTTGTCTGTATAAAACTAATATATGGAATGTGTGTTCACGGTGGATTAAATAAAGTAAGTTTTCATGGTATTCGCTTTAAGTTACCATTTTTATGTTATACTTTTAATGGAAGTTCGGAGCTACATGTGTCTTGCGATAGGTCCTAATTCTCTTTTTATCTGGCAAACCACATGGAATTCATTTCTAAAGCCATTGTCACTTCCGGTGATTGATGATTATTGGGTAATTCGTATTTACGCTTGGACAGATAACATATAGATTTTCGTTCACAAACACATCCTTACATGCCAGTATAGCGGCTGCGTAGAGAAGATATGTCATTGTAGTCCAGTTATTTATTAGAGAACAGATTGGTTTAGTCAGTTACTATACGTGTAGCAGTCGCAGTTTTCCTGTCTGCGCGTTACGCATTAATTCCGCATCGTTGTGACCGACGTAGATTGTAAATTGCAATTTTAACAATATAAACAGGAACACAGTCGACAGCTGACGCCTATATTTACGTGGCTTCCACCCTGTTGATCTCTGCCACATCTATATCGAGTTCGGTCAGGTGGGTAATAGCAACCACTGAACAACTCGTCTGTAAAGCACTCTTTGATAAATCGAAAGCGTTAAAATTAACCAAACGGTAAATATTTATTGGCTATTTAGTCAATATTTGAATAAAGCATGTTTATGCATGAGCCAAATATCTTCCTCAATAAGCAATATCACAATATGCTTCTCACGTAGAAGTTGCATATAATGCATAAGGAAAGGTGGATATGGATATTAATTAATAGAATTTAACCAATGCTGCGATGCTACACCTCGGGAGAAGATTAGCTATTACGGGTTAAATAAATGTATTCCACTAAGACCAGGTTTGCTTCAGTTCCGGTATATTTATTTCACTCCCACAATATAGGAAATGAGTAACAAAGGACGAACTCAACATCCACAGCATATCTGGGTGTCTTTACTTGCATATATGATATCACGTAGCAAATACCAACGTTGTAAAATTATATTATTATATTAAAATTATATTTTAAAACCACGTTTTTTATCAACGTGGCGCTACCGTTCATGCATATAGAGTAGATACCGGACAATACGGATTGTCCTAACACTATAGACCGTTGACGTTAAGCACAAGATCCATCACAGATACGCTTGCAAAGGCTTCTCGTAAAATAAATATATGGATTATCTAGGGTAAAATGCACACATATACATCAGGGTAGTAAACATCTAGTTTCATGGCATAAATTGATCTCCAATGGTTCATTTACCATTACATCTCACTCTTGTATAGGGAATTATACATACATAACAAACGCATCAACAACTGCTTTACGTGAATGTGCACATCTGGACAGCTGGTTGCCATGGCAATACCCGGATTGGCACTATAATAGCAACACGTATTGAGCGGCGCGGAGAAACCATCACAGCTTCTCAACATAAAGCTAAAATAGTTTTTGGTGCCTCTGAGTAAGTAGACGAGAGATATAATGTAATGTTGACAGACGCGGCAATATGCATAAAAAGATAGATTAATATATATATATCCTTGATCGCTCGCATTTACGAACATAATTTCGAACAAAATTGCACAGATACTTAATACTGATCAGACAGTGCAAAGCGTAAAAACGAGTGATACTCTGCAGCTGAAAAGTCATCACATCTGCTCAAATTAATGAGTAATAAAATGGTTCACTCAGAAGCAGGAGATTGTAGATAAGCGCCAATGTACAGATATAACCACAAAAATACTAATTCACATACAGGCATCAATTATCACACGGGCGAAATACTATAGACATGCCAAGAGACCAAACTTGGGACTCCAGTTCACGGATTATCCAGAGGACAATAATAAAGTTAAACGCTTACTATTGATGGAAACGAGACTCAAGACTGATAAGACATGTTGACATTGTTCTTACCAATGTTACAGCGTACAACGCCCTTGTGTTTCACGAGGTCATGTCGAACTATATATACTATTCCAATGTCAAGTTGAATTGAAAGTTTAACAAAATAAAGAAGAGAGTGGCATAAATGAAACAACGACTTAGTATTTAGAGACTGAACTAAGATTTTAATTGCGGTGTCACAAGATAGCAAACAATTTCATTCTTGCGGTGCAAAATATTAAAATGTTCTTGATAATGCATGGCTTTTACGAGCAGGCAAAAAAAAAGGATATAATATACAAAATCAATTAAGAACTTGAACGACCTAAAGTAATTCATGTGATGTTCAATTCCTGACACGGGTAACTGAATTCTGGATGTCAATACACGTAGTATAAACAAAAATCATTACGTCTCGTATCTCTACATCGATTGAAACGCCATCAAAACACAATGCATCGTCGATTCCAATGCCTCGTGAAATAGTATAGTGAAATAGTGACGTCACTTCCTAGTCGTCATGAATTAGTATTGTGACGTCAGCGGAAGTTCTGCGTGATGACACTAAGCGTCCTGTGGCGATAATGCTCCAGATTGAGCGTCCCGGGATCCACGGTCGTATGGCCAGAGTAACGTCTCACGATGTGTGGCAATCCAGAAATGTTGATCCGACCGGTCACCGAGGGTTTCGGGATATGGGCGTCAGTGTACCGCAGAACGAGCTTTCCGGAGTGGCGACCCTTCTCGTTGCCCATGGCAGCAGCCTGACGCTGCGCCTGCGCGTAGACAGAGGCGGCTAGGCGGCTTTGGTCCACGTTCAGCCTACTGGGCAGCTGGGGGTGGTGGGTGGGGCTCTGGGTGGTCGGGGACCGGGGGCTGAGCGCCCGGCCCGACGAGTGGGAGGACCCCCGGGGGCTACTGGCTTCCCGCTGACCATGCCGGGGCTGGTGCTTGTCATGGTGATGGCGAAGGTGGTGGGCATGGTGCTGATGACGATGATGGTGGTGATGATGATTATGAGAGTGGTGGGGGTGGTCGTGGTGGTGGGGGTTGCGTTGCTGCTGGTGACAGGGAGGGGTGGGGGTCAGGAGGGGGCCGTTAACTGACCTGGCCACCCATACCCTGTTGCCGACCGAGCTGTCCGCCAAACGGATGCTGTCCGATTGACAGCCACAAGGGGGCGCCTCGGACTTGTCCAGTCGGAGGTTCATTCCGCTGCCACAGTGTGTGCAAGTTCTCGTCCAGGGGGAATCCACAGCGGGTACGACGCCACCTAGCGGCAGCAAAGAAACCGCACTACGGTCAGACCAGGAGAGAGAGAGAGAGCCGAGAGCGACGGTCACGTCGACACCAAATCACCGTTAATTAAGTCAAGCACCCAGCCCAGAAAACATTATCACAGTCGTGGGAAAAGCGCCACTCTCAATCCCGTTAATTCGATTATCACTACATTACAATTAATATTAATTACGTCTTAATAGCATTCTATTAAAATGCGGCGTGAATGAGAATTACTACATAAACAACGTGCGAGTTATTAGTAGTGACGATTGTGTACAAAAGCAGTATCTGAAGAAAACCATAAGAGTATAAAGCACGAATTAAAACATTTCATATTGTAAAATATCATGAGGCACATATCGAAAGTTACACCTTAAGATATAGCAGATTAACAGAGTTTATTATAACCCACAATGGTAACGTCATCAGAGTCTGAGATTACTTCAGAAGGTGCAAAGTTTAAAGTTTGTGCTTACTAATTGTGAGTTAACTAGTGCATCATGCAATGAGAAAGAAATGCAGGAACGAGGGTGAACGAGCACGCTGTAATATCGGGTGAGTCCTTCATGTGTCATCAGTGGGATGTACACATGGGGATTATGACAGAGATCAGCGTGTCACCATGGTCACTGAAGAATATAGCTATTAGCGTCGTATTGTATGATATGATATGACGCAGTCTTCAAGCAGAGGGCGCTGCTAAGCATGGCGTCGAGCATCTGCCTCAAGCCGGGATTGGACGTTCAGACGTTGCATTGAACATTAGGCGACTTGATGCTTAGCCTGATACCGGTAAATAAGTCTTATAGTCAGCATGGGGACTTGTCCGGTGACACCCTCGGGTCAGTTATCATATCGAAAACAAGCTACTAAAAAGATACCCCAAATCTTCTGGCACGGTACACAATAGGTAAAAAATTGTTAGAACACGTAAAATTTTGCGAATACAAGCTAGACACATATATCTATATAACTCATACCTCGTTATTAAGGCAGCACGCCCATCACACGACATCACATATCCATTGTTAGCAAGCTCATGGCAGATTTTCGATTCTATTTGGCATCTATAACGCACTTAACAATATAATTCTGAAACTAATTTGCCGATATGCTTCATACCTGGGAATAACTAGTGTATGTAAACGCAATATAATGAAGGATGAAGAACAAACATAGAAAATGATATAATAGCAAGCAAATCATCGCCTTGCACAATATCACATTTCATAATACTGATGACATTTTTCACTTTGTCAATAAATAAAACTGCAAGATTACAGTAGTCGATATGTACTGATTCTTCTTTTAAAATTGTAAAAACACGACAGGATAACACAAGGTCAAGACTACTGGACATTAACCAAGTGACATGAAGAAAAACGTCAAGCGATCGAGTACTATAGTATCTACAAATACCCCTACATCAGTCTTCCTGATGGACCTATCAACAAAATGTCTTATGCGGAACCGGGCTTTCGCTTAAATAATTAAGTAACCTCATTTAAAATAAAATAATAACATAATAGAAATATCCAACACGTCATTGAACAACGCTGTTGCACTGGATACGTAAATACCATAAACCTAAAAACTTTTGTTCTTAGAGATACGAAAATGCATGTCAAACAAACAGAGCGGAGAGGTTGATTAATTTTAGCTCGGGCAGAGATGAAAAGAAAATATTATCCCTAAATAGAATATGCAAGATTCACACACAGAAGCAGGAATCAAACATTGCACATGGTATACCACACAGACGCCTAACTGACAACGATGGACTTTCTAATGCGCTTAGCGGTGATCGCAGGGGCTTGAGAAAGGTAACTATAAGCATTGATATGAGCACAGGATCTGGTCAGCCGAGAGGCGCTCGGATGTTAGCAGCCTCAGCCACAGACGTAGTTGCCCGTATCTTGGCCACCTCTATGTTAAGTCTCCGCAACCGTTTGAGGCCAGTATGGGAGTTGATACTGTCCAGCTTGGGAACCGGCCGCCGACACAAGACCTCATCATTATGGAATATATCAAGATCAACACAAGGTCCCTGACGGGTGAATTTGTCAGAGGGATAACTAGGGCGGGGGGTCTCTTTCTTGCCAGGCCGCCCCACTCTTCTGACCCTCCGCCTGATGGCCTTGGGGAGCCGGGGCAGACTGGTGGGGTCCCTGGGCGCCCGCCCCGGGGGTGGCACCCCAATGGAGGACAGGGGGACATAGCTGGTGAGGACGGGCGGGATATTTACACTGGCCGGGGCGGGCGCAGTCTCCAGGGGGCCACTGGGGGTTACTGAGTTGTCCGTCAGCAAGTCCGCGTCGTGACACTGAACAAGCTGGTGACGTAAAGCCTGGCAAGATAAGCGGGCGGCAGGTTTACAAGGTGCTAGGCTGTTAGCTGTTAGCTCACTGCGGGGCGTACCTTTATAGAAGGCTGGGCGGATGGATTGAAGGTCCACCGTCTCGACGCTCGTCATTGGTAACAATGACTTGTCCGGCAGTTGTTTATCGGAGCGAGACAGCATCGGTTGTGCGTCCGCCGCGGCGGAGGTGCAAGTTCCCGCCATCATACCAGCGAGTTTGTTCATCTTCCGACCCTGTGACGTCATACAGACCTCGGAGAGATTGTAAACGCCTTCCTTGTCCTCCGCCGTTTTGCTTTCATCTTGGTCTTCCTCCATCTCCTCCTCTTCCGCAATGGCGTCATCAAATAACGTAGTCTTACTTTTAGCATGGTCCACCAATTCTGTCCTAAGACCTTGGCATTCAACCTTAAACGTTCCAGGGCGGGTAAAGTCTGCCAACGATCGGCTATGCTGAAACTGAAATTTGTCCCTTTTATATTTACTTCTGGTTGGAGAGCGCAGGGACTTGCGAGTCGGGTTGTCCTGTTCCTCGTCGTTAGGTTCCGCGCCGACAGTAATGGACATTGCTTGCATGGACTCAGAGGTCACGTCAGTAACGGTATCCGTGACAACGGTTAGAGGCAAACGTACCTTTGCGGAAATCTTTTTCTTCGTGGAGGGTTTGAAAGTGCAGACGCTGAGTTTGTGAGATGGTAAAACAGAAGGCGTGGAGCGGGCCGTGGGCATGCTGGCCCCCGCGCGGTGCATGCTGGGAGAGGAGGAGGACCGCTTGTCGCTGCTGTCAACCTTACAGTGACCCGCCGTCTTCCTCCCTCCCCCCTCCTTATCCACACTAGAGAGGGCGCCACCGTCAGACATACGGCCTCGTTTCGGTGAACTAGCCAACCTTCTCCCACCTGTTTCTGCCTCATTTCCGCCAGGTGGCGTATCGATCACTGCGACGTTGCTAGCAGCAACAAGGGACGCCTTAGAGACGTCGTCCTGCGTTTTCCTAACCCTAGGCGGTTGTTGTTGCTGCTGTAGCCAAGCCGGTTTACGAACCGCCGCGCCCTCTACGCCGAGATTGATGCCGATGTAGGGCGGGACGGTCACGTGGGGTTGTTTGTAGGCCAACTCAAAGCGCCCGCTGTCGGCATTCTTGTCTATCTTCCTGTCGAGCACAACTGCAACGAGCGATTGCAAAACTACAGGATCAATTAGTCAAAGAACTATATCTAACATCCATCATTATCCTAAAATGCAACGCTTTCACGGACTGATGGATGCACGCATTCTTGAAAGATCAATGCCTAGTAATGATTAAATTATATTATAGTTTGGAATGTCTGAACCAACGCAAACTCAATTATGTTCGCCCCTACTCAAGTATGAACCGCGCAACCAACTGGTTCCCGGCACTCGAACGTTGACAACAATTAGTGCGCATCACGCAATGCACCAGCGTAATGCGCTAGCGTAATACACCAGCGTAATGCGCCAGCGTAACACGCCAGCGTAATGCGCTAGCGTAATGCGCCAGCGTAATGCGCCAGCGTAATGCGTCAGCGTAATGCGCCAGCGTAATGCGCTAGCGTAATGCGCCAGCGTAATGCGCTAGCGTAATGCGTCAGCGCAATCCGTCAGCGTAATGCGCTAGCGTAATGCGCTAGCGTAATACGCCAGCGTAATGCGCCAGCGTAATGCGTCAGCGTAATGCGCCAGCGTAATGCGCCAGCGTAATGCGCCAGCGTAATGCGTCAGCGCAATGCGCCAGCGTAATGCGTCAGCGTAATACGCCAGCGTAATGCGCTAGCGTAATGCGCCAGCGTAATGCGTCAGCGTAATGCGTCAGCGTAATGCGCCAGCGTAATGCGCTAGCGTAATGCGTCAGCGTAATACGCCAGCGTAATGCGTCAGCGTAATGCGTCAGCGTAATGCGCTAGCGTAATGCGTCAGCGTAATACGCCAGCGTAATGCGCTAGCGTAATGCGTCAGCGTAATGCGCCAGCGTAATGCGTCAGCGTAATGCGCTAGCGTAATGCGCCAGCGTAATGCGTCAGCGTAATACGCCAGCGTAATGCGCTAGCGTAATGCGCCAGCGTAATGCGCCAGCGTAATGCGTCAGCGTAATACGCCAGCGTAATGCGCTAGCGTAATGCGCCAGCGTAATACACCAGCGTAATGCGTCAGCGTAATACGCCAGCGTAATGCGTCAGCGTAATACGCCAGCGTAATGCGCCAGCGTAATGCGTCAGCGTAATGCGCCAGCGTAATGCGCTAGCGTAATGCGCCAGCGTAATGCGCCAGCGTAATGCGTCAGCGCAATGCGCCAGCGTAATGCGTCAGCGTAATGCGCCAGCGTAATGCGTCAGCGTAATGCGTCAGCGTAATGCGCCAGCGTAATGCGCTAGCGTAATGCGCCAGCGTAACGCGCTAGCGTAATGCGCCAGCGTAATGCGCCAGCGTAATGCGTCAGCGTAATGCGCCAGCGTAATGCGCTAGCGTAATGCGCCAGCGTAATGCGTCAGCGCAATGCGCCAGCGTAATGCGCCAGCGTAATGCGCACTCGTTCAAAGAGCACGTGTTGGCACGAAAATTGCGCAATAGACAAGTATTCACCATACAGTCATCCAATAAGCCATAGTTGTGACTGACCGATGACGTCGTTAGCTACGACATAGATGACGTCACGGAGCGCTGACCTTTGACACAGTCCTCGAGGACGCTGGAGCAGAGCTTGGCGGTGATCCGGGTGCTAGCGGCCATGCTCGGACTCGAGTTTATCTCAATCAACCACGGCCGGAAGTCCTCCGTCAGCATGAAGTCTGCTCCGTATAGCTCGAAGGCACTCTGCAACGTATTAAATTAATTGAAGTGTCCTTTCCACAAACATACATACACAATAACGTATTCGCAATGGGGGGGGGGGGGGGGGTATTAGGTAAATGGAAACAAAGCCACAGGGAAGGGGGTACTTCTCTGTTATATAACTGCGAGTTCGTTAAATCTGAAAAGTGACTGTGACTTAAGACATACTAAATATATTCAAACGTGTGTTACCAGGCGCTTGAAATAGAATACGGTTTGGTACGCATATGCGCTTAATTGGTACAGCGTTCTTTGGGGTCAATGTATAGGATTCAATCTCTTAAATATAATAATTGCATTATAATAAACTGTAGACACTCTGGACACTTTGACAAATTAATCCAAAATGTCAAGAAGCCTTTAAACGTTAAGCACGCGAACCAATCATATATATATACCTTGCGATATTCCACAATATCCTGGCTACACAACATGGCTCCAATGACGGCTTTCTTCATTCCAGGGTAGATGACAGAATCCCACACATTCTCCACACCGCGACCCCTAGTGACAAAACATGCGTTGTTTTTATACGTAGCACGACCGTTTTTGGATTGCTCTGTGTTGGCACTTGGCACAGTATTACCGAAGTCCACTTACAGTTACACATTTTTTAAGCGAATAGGTCGTGCCAGCCGTAGCAAATGAATACAGTTAAAACATTGACACTTCCCCTTCCCTCTATAAAAGGATCTCGCGGTGATGTCGGTGGTTGGTTGTATATTCAGGACGCTTTAACCACTGTTGGTCATATCGCGTTCTTGGGAGAAGGAAGGGAGAGTGCAGCCATGTCCCCGGGGTTAACCCTACTCTTTTCGAAGAAGGGCATGGGATCTTTATCCAGCGACTACACAGACATGGCCACAGCGGGGCTCAAACCATCGATCCACGTGATCTTAGGCTGTCAGGTGGCCAGAACACTCAAGGCGAGCGCTCTAACCCACTGAGCTACCGGGCCGGCCCCTGTGGCGGATTTCACAAACGCAGTTTAGCCGGCTACGGGGCTTAGTCGGCTAAAGTTACCATGTAAAAGTAAAAGCCTCGTAGCCGGCTAAACTATGTACGTGAAATAGGCCACTGATGTCCGTATAGTCTTTACTTTAAATATCTCTTGAAGTCGTGGCAGGTCCACATGTTCTCCGTGGGCAGATAAGTGGATCTGGGGCCGTTCGCATAGTTTTTCTGGATCGCATTGTTGGAAAGGTGTATGGCCCTGTTGAACAAAAATAACTCCGATGTAAAATACAAATAAATGCTAATACTATGAACAAAACTGATGAAGATCGTATAGAGACGACTCAGATGGATTTTTTTTTTGCGCTTATTGTGATAAACTATTGAAAAACCTTTTGTCTCGAAAAAACCAAAGAGATGTGCGCCCTTTAGGGAACGTCAGCACAACAATACAATGTTTCCCGATAACGTAGGAAATAAAATGGAAAATTATGTTCCAGCTACTAGGAGACTTACTCGTCCAGATCTCGCAACGTGTACTCCTGGGAGCAGAAGCGGAGGTAGCTGTCCTTGTAGACATACAGGGTCAGCGGGTTCCAGTCAGTCACCAAAAACCACTGGCGAATGTCAAACTTGGTGTTGTACACAAGAAGGGGTCGTTCTGAGAGCAA
Organism: Arenicola marina; assembly: GCA_964019135.1. Lineage (NCBI taxonomy): Eukaryota > Metazoa > Annelida > Polychaeta > Arenicolidae > Arenicola > Arenicola marina. The sequence goes on along the minus strand of OZ025248.1, from coordinate 17,194,746 downwards.
AAGCACCACATAGCATCAACAGCTATCATCACAACCATCACATTGGAACTAACAACCACTCTTATCTTGTATTATGTGTACTCACGTATATAATTGTTTCAAAAATAAGTTCAATATGTTCAATATTTACTATCTTCTGCGTACCCCATATATCACGCACATGGTGTTGTCTTCTCCATTTTTATTTTAAAACAAAGTGTTATCAATTAAGACTCATCGATGAAGTAATACTTGAATCGTCTTCAATGTCCATTCACTCCTACCACAACATATTTCGATTTCTGAGGTCTTTACCGATGTACTTCTGCACGATGTACTTCCCCTCCTTCTTGACGACGCTGGAGGAGACCAGCTTGAGCATGTCCTCCAGGCGGTCGTAGCACGTAATCCCTGGCAGCACGTTCAGGGCACACATTAACGACAAGCCACGCGGCCATAAGGGGCCATCATCTACTGCCATTTACTTCTCAGTTACTGTACGTATAACGCCAATTAGGGCATTAATATAAACTTCATTTCAGGATTTTAAAGAATAAACAGCAGTACTAGCCATTCCTCTTCGGCAAGGTCAAGCATGTCCAACTGCTTAAAAGCGCAAAATAATTAAATGTTGGTGGCCTTAAATAAATACCCGCTAACAATATACCATATAGTGGTGCGTCAATTGTAATGATGTATACTGATGAACGATCACTGCCCACCACCAACTTCTCCCTCGAGATTTAGTTCCAGTATTCTGATGAAGGATCACAGCCCACCACTAACCTCTCCCTCGAGATTTAGCTCCCGGTTTCACGATCCAAACGTTACGTGTCCCATCCAGTTCATATTGAGGCATCTTGTCCTTGACCTTGGCTAAGAGAGCTTCGATTTCCGGTGTTCGGGTTTGGCTCTCATTGATAGTGGCGCTGTCGCTAAACAAAATCAATAAAAGTTAAATCAGAATGAAGCCGACAACGTATCCGAAGAGCAATTAAATGTAGACCAGAACACGCAAATATGTATTGATATGGATTTTGAGTTTATATACTGGACAATATATATAATTATGATGCTTAGCGTGAAATCCATTAATCAGTTTAAAACAATTAAAAGCGTATGTATAAATATAAATTAACAGTATTAACAGTAAGTATTATGGTAGTATTACCATGAAACGACTGGTTCACGGTCGCGGTCAACTTACTGAATAACCTGGTAATACCATTGAATGAACAGATCCCATTCTATTGAATTGACAATGGACTGCTGATAGACGAAAACAAAGATGCATTAATTATGCAGTAATCACATGGTCGTGTAAAACAATACTAAAATACTAGTAATATTTCTGTCAAATAATATAATATGCAACACAAACTATAATATATATGGATACACATCTGGCTATCAATGAATTCGTAATTTAACAGCATTGTCAGCCACATTGTATCATGCCTTTCATCCACATTATTATCCAATGTGACAAGTGTGTTGCTGGTGCGTGGCGACACGCGTTCTGCTTACGTCGCTGGTTTCGTCTATGTCGTCATGCTGGAGGAACCTGAGGAAGCGCTGGCACTGTGACAGGGCCAGGTCCACGGCTCTCTGGGGCACTGACTGCGCCACCTTCGCCTGCTTCGTCATCGTAGACAGACCTTCCAACGACAACGACAGTTAATCACATTGGCGGTCTGCTCGAACTGCTGCATTACGGGTGAATACCAATAAATAAGCAATACATGGTTAGGAAGCAATCGGCAAAGATTACACAATAACACATCCATGTGAGATGATATTTGCTTAACCAATAGTTATTACTGTCGTATAGCAGGTTATGTTCACACTTTTTTTGGAGGGGGTGGGGGGGGGGGATCAACATTAACCATGTGCTAGAAGTAATAATAATAATAATAAGTAATAATATTGTGATTTACATGTTATGGTTTTGCAGTAAATATAAATTGTATCTAAGAAAGTAATACAACGTATTTTTGGAACTGATTTTCCAAGCAATTAAGTCATCATTGTAATGTGGTTTTGTAATGTAGTTCAATTGATCGTGCTTATGAATTATATACAGAAATACATTACAATTAAAAATCAAAACGTGAAAAATACATTCGGACATGTCACCTATTATTAAATCACAGATCTTCAGAACTGATTGTCACTTCAATCATGCATGCATCACATTTTGCTAGGTGACTAAAACACAATCATTTCAAGAGTACATCTACATCTGATAGGAAATCAACTCAAGAGAAGTGATGACGTCAAATCAGAAACGAAATTCATTTGCATGCGAGGCCCATCACGCATGGGATCCTGTGTAACAATAACATGGGAAAATCCGTACCGCCACCTGCAATTAAAGTCACCCCACACAGATACTGTCTTCCGTTATATACGGATGACGAAGGACAACCAACGTGCGCCAAGACATACAAGGTGGTGTGCTACGCTGGGAGGTCGCGTATTAGGAGGGGGTTGGGGAAGGTGGGGTACACTCGCATGCTCCAGACCTGCTACGCTTACAGTGGGGACAGCATGGCAGTGACGTAAGGGCTGTGGAGAGCTTCGCTGCACTTATATTTGTGACGTCATTTGACGTGTGTGACTGGCCTGTAAAAGCACCTCCCCCCAAAAGAATTAAATACTACACAACATATCAATATATTCTACAGAATACTACAGAATTTGTTCATATGGGTATTGATGGCATTTTCGCCAAGTGTATGCTAAACAACAAATATTTAGTCTAGTTTACTCTCTCTTTTGGTGCGCGATATGCCGCCGGCTACGATAACGTGACAAACTTTAGTACTGTCACAACATACTAGATGTAATAATCATTAGATTAGCAGAGGGATTGGTCTGTGCGGACGGTTACTCACCCTTCCTCGGTGAGGGTGGTGTCGGGGCGTGGACGCAGCGGTTGCTGACAGTGGTGTTGGGCCTGGACTTGGTGCAGCTGGGGTTGGTGCAGACCGTTTCCTCCTCCGGCCGCTCCTCCGCCGCATCCTTGACGGCGCGCAGGTCGGCGCTGTGCGACTGTCGCACGACACACTTCAGCAGCCCGATGCAGGCCGTCAGGCGGAAGTCGTCTGCAGCCGAGCCAAGGGTCTCGATTACATACACGTTACGGCGACATACAACATATATCCCAACGAGGCCGACATATTGAATCAGGATGATGTGGACCGACAATGACAAAAAGGTGAAGAATACATGTATATGCAGATGACGATGATTGATTGGTTGGCTGGCTATCCAGGACGCTTTAACCAGTTCTGGTCATATCGCGTCAATGGGAGAAGGAAGGGAGAGTGGAACCATGTCACCGGCGTTAACCCCCTACTCTTGACGAAAAAAGACATAAGACATAATCTTTATCCTGCGACCACACAGACATGGCCACAGCGGCGCTCGAACCACCGACCCACGTGCCGTTAGGCTCTCAGGTGGCCAGAGCCCTCAATGCGAGCGCTCTAGCCCAGCATACGATGATGAAACCTTTCCATCATTTTTAATCATTGCGCATCAGCTATGCCTGAAAAATGGAACACATCGCACATTGGCAGCATTGTGTTACATTCTTCGACAGATTGGCTCAATTTTATGTATTTATTAAGGATATTCCACCATGTTCTGCCTTGGTACTTCGCGCAACTTTGACCGTAAGGTGTGATTTTAAGGTGCTGCATCAATTGCAATGCTGTTTGCCTATAGTACGGCCACATTACATCTAGAACATCCAGCGTCCCTAAGACGTACGTCAGAGGTTTCGTAGGTGTAGGATCACTAATGCTCACCAATGAAGGATTTCTTCTCTTCATCATGACTAAGGCGGTAACAGCGGGGAAAGAAAGAGTCCGGGTCGGCGGGCTCGAACCACGGCAGGTTGCGCATGTTAATACACAGACCGACCTGTAATACAGTCAAATATTGTAATGTAGAAGGTCCATATATAGTCTCCATAATGTTGACATGCGCATCATGCAGGTTATCTCTTATGGCTATACAGTAAAGTGGATCCAATGCACAGACTATTATATGTTTGTGTCCTAACCTGTAAGCAGTGAAGGTACGATGAACTACAACAACCAGAAACAAAGCTACGTAGATAACTCATATGTACGGATATACAGAGAGCGGAGACAAGCAAGCGTGGCGGATTGTCTCTATAGGGAACCTCTTCTGGAAGACAGATCCATATTCACCTGACACCAAGACACTACCTGTCCTACGAACATGAATCTGTGTTTTATACAACATCATATTCGAAATTCAGACGTGATTCGGTAAATAGTCAAGGGCAAGTACACCAATCAGTTTCATCAATAGTCTCAAGTGAATAAACCCATGACGAATGGTCAATGGGCACCTGTATCATATGCTCCATAGATTCCATGCGGGCGAACAACGGTATCAAGTGACTAACCCAAGGAATTATCTGTCAATTATCAGTCGGCCTTACACTCAGTAACACGTACCTTGGTAGTGAAGGACCCGGCCTTGCCGTAATGGTTGATCATCTGATCCTTCCTCAAAGCCCTCAGGTCGACCACATCTCGCTTCACAGACCAGATGAATGTCGGCGTAGAGTTCCTCACAATTCGCGACTACAGATATACGGAATATATATCACGTAAACGTTAAAATCATAAGGATTAGTGTTTCATTGTGCATTCATCTCAAGCTGATTTGATATTTGGGGTCTAAAGGGCTCGCTCAACAACAACGTAATTAAACCTTAAAGCAAGTTTTAGTAACTTATTCACCAGATATCGATTAACATCGAGCTAGTTCTCTATCCAACAATGAAGTTGCCAAGGAAACGTATTACAGGTGATTTATGTTCAAATACAAACAGCATAGCAGTTTGAACGGGATCAAGCTTATTATCTTACCATTATGCCGTAAATGCCGTTGTCTTCTTCCCAAGGGGCAACTTTTCCACCGTGATCGTTAGCTGCAAGTAAAGCACATAGGGTATCTCCCATCAACGCAGCAATGAGCAATATTTAGTATGGATTAATATTACTTTAGTTTTCTTTGTCACACCTCCTGCCTCACGCGTTCATGTGTAAAACAATCATGTCATTGTCCATATGAAGCTTCTTATTGTATCAAGAATAACACAGGGATGTCTATGTCATCTTGCACACAAAACTTCGACAAGCGCAAGCGATTTAGGTGTAGAAAAATTACTGCCAGAAACGAAAAAGTTTAATATCTTAAAACTAATGTGGAGACTCCAGGACGTCGAGACATCTGACTCACGGTCGTCGGCGTCGGGATCATCGTCGTCGTCATCGTCGTCGTCCGTGTTGTCGTCGTCGCTGTCGCTGGTGACGGCGGCCCGTTTGACCTTGGCGCCACGTGGCGACTTGCGGGGACGGCGCGGCTCCATGCGGTAGAACTTCTCCACCCACCCCCGCTTGCGGAGCTCCTCCCTGATGGCCGGGTAGGGCCCCTGCACCAAGAACACCTTCCGATTCTGTGGAAAGTCAAGGCGGGTTGTATATTCAGGACATTTTAACCACTTTTGGTCATATCGCGTCAATGGGAGAAGGAAGGGAGAGTGGAGCCATGTCTCCGAGGGTAACCCCCCACGCTTTGCGAAGAAGCTAGGACAGGGGATATTTATCCTGCGACCACGCAGACGCATGGCCACGGCGGGGCTCGAACAATCGACCCACGTGCTGTTAGGCTCTCAGGTGACCAGAGCACTCAATGCGAGCGCTGTAACCCACTGAGCTACCGGGCCGACCCCAAAGCGGGATGCCACGTCTTAAGCAAAAAGGTCGCTGCGTCCATGAGAGCAGTGCATGCAGATCATTGAGCCGATGAGACGTAAATTGTACACTCTATATCCAAATTCCGGCCAAAATACAAATCAATTAAACCACTTACTTTGGAAGGCGATACAAGACGACTTATGAGAAACGCAGAAAGGGGTGGACATGTGGACGGAAGCAGAAAGCAGCAAACTAATTACAGCAGCGGATATTGCTACTTGGCATAAAGCAATAAGGGGTGTGAATAAATTAGCATGTATAATGAGACGCAACAACCGATAGGGATCGAGTACATGAAGCTATAGTGACATCAAACTCCTAGACTGGCACACGAGGGAAAGGTTGCACGCATGCATCCTTGTAAACAACGTCATACACTGGTCGCCATTTTGTATTTGAATGAAGAAAAAGCCCAGAGCAACAAGTTTAAACAAGTCTCCATGCAGTTACTACCTAAAACTTAGCTTGAAATTCATTATATTGAAGGAATATTAAATTAGTTATTTGAGCAGCTTTCATCGTAGATAAGGGCATTAATATGCTAATGCTAACCTCTTAATATGTATATCGCCTGTCATTTTGGTTGGTTTGGTTGTACCTTGATGGCCTTCTCGGCGAGCTGCTTGGCGTTCTTCAGTCTGTCCAGGTTGATGGTGATGCTGGTGGGTTTACGGGTGAAGCCGGGCAGAGACTGCTGGGTGGGCATGGTCCGACTGCGGGACAGCTTGCACGACAGCTCGCCATCTGGTAGATTGTCTGCAAAAGTACGTCAACAAGTACCGTCAAATGCAAAGTTAAAGTTTCGTAAATCTACCATGTTATACGTACGGTAATTGACGTAATACCGGCAATCAACAAACCACGCAAAATTAATCAAAAAGACCACTTTGTCTTCATTTGGGTCATTACGAAACCCCCAGCTACGACAATATATGTGCTGATGGATTATAATTACTGGTATCTTTTACAGCATGTCAATTACTAACCGCTTTGAGATGTGCTGATCTGCACAGATGATTTGGACTTTGACGGTGTTGTGGCCGACTTCTTGGCACTGAGAAGGCTGGGAGAGGAATCAGATCCTGCGATTCCCTCAGACTGGGTGCTGGGCTCATCATTACCAGCCACCCCAGACTCGGGCAGAGGGGTGGAGGGTGCAGATAACGTCCTCCTCTGGAGCTCTGCCCTACTGACCCCCACCCCATCCTTCCCCTCCATCTCTTGTGATAACCAAGATATACAAAAATAATGGTTGTTAATTCACTGACCAACATTACAGTAAAGTAAAATAGTACTGATGAAACAAAAACCTATCTACTATTTTAGAGATATAATGCACTTGTTGTTGTTACAACTGTTGATACAAAAATATTGCCCTAAAAAAAATTTGAAATGTTTTGCAGTGGCCTATTTCCCCTACTGGTACACAGTTTAGCCGGCTATGTGGCTTAGTCGCTTAAAATCAACCATTATTTACATGGTAACTTAAATTCAGCCATCTAAACCCTGAAGTCGGCCAGACTGCATTGGTAAAATCAACCACAGATACCTCAAAGCGGGTGTCCAACCTAATTTAATCGCGATCTGCACCGAAAGTTCACATCTTAAAATTAAATTGGCGAGTGTTAACGCTTCGTTTCGGCCGACTGGTAAGGAGAACAAATTTAAGGCAACCCGCCCCCGGCAATGTCAAGCAGAGCGCCATTTTGCCGGGAGCAGTGACGCGTATTGTGACTATTCATGTGGCACCGCCTTATGTTATCACTCGCGGAGAGAGAGATCAGGGCCGTGATTTACAGATGAACAGTGGCAGTTCCAAGCCGCGCAGTAGACCATGATTTTTAGTGTTTCATGGAAAAGTACCATCCAAACAAATTGATATACGTCTTGCGACGATTGACTCCGCAACAATGCCATGATTGGAGTTAGAATCGCAGCTCTTTATATTAGGGATGATCACACGTTCTTGTTTTGCTCACACAATAAGCGTAATTTCCGGTTTGAATAAATTAGAGTATCGCCTCCTGATTGGTCAATCGCGGACACACCTCCAAAAAGGGCTGCCGCCTGGGTAGGCGGCGAAATCGTGCCGACGGTCACTTCTAAATTTTATTGTGAGCTATAGATAGGACGAAAAATTCTGTAATTTAGAGGATAGACAATTGGGTATTATATGAATCTGTAAATCAGCATTAGAGGCCAAGCTGCCATGGCGGTTCCCTTTAATTATCATAATATATGTAACGTTTGGTCATTCCAAGCTTTTAGGCCATGCAATGATTGTATCAATGAGATGTTGACACAGGACACCAGTATAAGGAAAGCCAGGTTAATTTCCTTATTTGTATATACATGTATATGAAATATTATTATAATTTCAAGAAAACAAAATATGGACTTATTTCTCAATTGGCTATGCATGCTTTACTAAATTTAATTACCTGCTACGCATGTACATGTAATCTATATTACCATACAGCATGCAGTAACCTAGCTTGTCTTTCTTTCATTGTTTATGTACTGGATAAAAATGTATCAGCTAATATATATAGTTATATATATAAATGAGAGCAACATTGTAGAATACAACTGAATGACAAACCTTATCTTAATTCACACTAGCAGCATCAGAAAACATGTAATGAATATCATGAGCAACTGATCATTCCATTTCTTGTCCTTTTGCTCAATCCACCTGCATGATAAAATAAATGTCAGATTTCATGCAATACAAATTTAAGTACTGATATCCAGGTATCTATTGCAAGTCTCTGGGCTACAAATAATATATCAGTATAACACTGTAATATGGAATCTATATAAGGTCTCCTAAGAGGCAAAATCTACTTTTCAATTCCTCCCAGCTAATTTATATCTAAGAACTAACTCCATGCATGGTTATAGTTTCAAGCACTGGTCAACCAACTTCTATGACTTTGGTCCATAAAAAACTGACTGAAAACTCATTCAATTCTACCAGCCAGGCCAATGTTAAATAAAACTATTAATAATTTAAATTCACCTAGCCTAATTAGTAAGATGTACAAGGATTAAATATTGAAGTAGATAATGTACATAAGTATAAATTTTAGGTAAATTTTTATTTGCTACAGTATATATACCTAATTGCTATAGAAGAAAAGCAAATTGCATTGCTATAGTATAGCCTATAGTTCTATATATTCATATCCGCAAACAATACTTTTATTTTTGGAATATATCTAATTGAGGTTGCCAGGTGCTGGAGCCTATATTTCTTGGTAATTTTTCAGTGTTGCCTTAATTAAAACTGCATGTGGAGTTGTCTCGCTGTTTTTGAATGCCAATTTGCGTATAAGAACACAAACCTAAGGCCTTAAGGTTCATAACAGACCATAAACACCTACCATATCGCTCACCAATTATCTGCCAATGAGCAAAACATTTCAAATTCATAAATTGTCCGCTACAAAAAGGAAAACTTGTGCTGATTTGAAACGTCATAAACGTATGTATATAAATCGTTTACCGGTACCACCGACAGGGGGCCTAAGCGCTAAATTATATGAGACAATAGAAGCACTTTTTCTTTGGCGGTGGTCGTTGACACTGCTTGTGGTCAAAGGTAACATTTCCTGTTTATGTTTATTTTGGTACGGTCAGCTCCACATGTAGCTTTGAAATAAACTCTACCATAAATAGTGGATTCTCACTTGTTTCCCCTTGTCTTAAACGAAATAAGCAACTGTCAAAATGTAGCTTGTGCACATGTTATTTTCTTGAAAAGAAGCAACATTATTCACAAGAAAACCAGAAAACCTACCAAAATTGTGAGAGCCTAGCTACCGCAGAAACTGGGTCAGTGACTATACCCCATAGCACAGGGGAGGGGAAGGGGGCCAAATGAAAGCGGGTCCTAAACCCCGTCCACCCTCCGTTGTTTGGGGGGCTGTGTCTTCACAACATTAGGCCTAACAACATCTCCGCCGATGCTCCACTTTGACTCTTTGTTTTCTGCGGCGAAGCATCGGCGAGAGAAAATTGACCAACAAGGAACAAAAACTCACTTCTGCTCAATCAAAACAAAAGAACACTTCAATATATATGATTGTAACGATACTAACGCCATATTGCAGTTTCATAAATGTTGTGGTATCGTGCATATTTATGCATATTACATTGCAGTGACAATCAAAGCCTTTTCATGAGCCGAGTCGTCAGGGTAGGCCGCCATATTGTTTGGATTATCGGCAAGGTGAAACTGGCACTCTCTGCCTTTGACATTTGACTCACTCCGCTAGGGCTTGCGTAGCGCCATCGCGCGGGGAGCTTGTGAAACTGGTTGTCCTAAAAAGCAAACTTTTGACAAATTCTAACAGAGGTATATGTAGTATGGTTGCAGCTGTACGTTCCAGATTTTTTTCTGAGCGCAAATATTTTGTGCTAGATTGGTTATCATGCACCGCCCTCTACGAAGCTGATATATCGCTTACTTTATCATTGCCAAAGCTACTCAATCAACAGGTTTTTATATTCAAAATAAATCAGATACTTCTGTTGACACAAGTCCCAATGGCGATTTATTGAACAGCGACGGCGCGTATCATATAGTAATTAAGCTGCGAAGGAGATTCTGCATCTATAGGTAAAGAACCTTCTGCGTAGGTAAATAAAACCCACAGCACACGAAAATTCATTTTGGCTAATGCCGAGAGTTGGGGCACCGGGGCGGAATTTTCACCCTGACCCCAAACTTGAGCCTCATATATATATATCTGATCTCTGACGTGAAATCGGTCGTAACACTGACTGAAGGGAGATCCCAGCCCACGGGAGGTCGCTTGTTTCTCATATCACAGTCTGCCCCAATGTAACAGCCAACTGGTCGCGTCCGTGATCTTATCATGTTGTATATGTTTACCCTTATACTGGACTGAGTATCAGTCGAGGTTGCACGGCCGGGGGGGCCTTGCACTATATGTAACGGAGAGAAATATCCTTCACGCCGCCATCAACCAGTATTTTTTTTTTCTACTGAGTGAACTAATTCTTTTGTATTTACTTTATATAATGCCAGAATCTACCCATTTAGTGTTCTCAGGTTTTGTCACGTAAACTATTTGTTTTGGAGTCTGCCGCCATGTGGTTTTTGTTTGTACACGGGAACTAAGAGCCTCATGATCGATTCGCCTCTTCCAAACTCTATCTCTTCCAGAAAAGCATCTAGCTGCCATGCGATCGTTTTGCCTCTTCTTTTCCTGGAAGACCTCTTCTGCTCTTCTGCCCAGGTAGGTGGAAGGGAGAAGAGGTAGAGGCAATTTCAAGATGGCGGAAGCTAAATAAGCAATTTCGCTCAGTGTGACCAAATGTTGGAAGTACATGAATGAAACAATGAATGAACTTATGTGCAACATATGTAAGACCTTATTTTGTTCTTTGAAAGGTATGTGTGGGGTATGAGGGACCATATGTATGGAGTTAACCACGTATAACTGTATGTTGATGTTGGGCGATATTATATGTACGGTAGGCGATAAATTGTGAGCTATATTATATATCTTTTTATATATCTTTATTCGTACACGGAGTACAGATGGCAGTCACAGAGAACAAAAATAAAAAAAAGGAGCAAAACATAGAAATTCAGAGAACAAAAAAACAAAAAAACAACAACAACAAAAACAGAACAGAAAGAAATTCAGAGGAACGTTTAGGTCTGTGCTACTCAGTGCATAAATACTCGATGATGTCAGTTATGCTTTCATTGTCGTCAGAACCTGTATTTTGTGCCCTTAATTGCAAAAATTCTTTTATGGCACTGACACGCATTAAATCTCCTTCCGTGGCACGATCACAATGATTTAAGACGTGCTTCCTTAAGCGGCTGGCTGATAAAGCACTAAAATTGTACTTACTGATAAGATATTTGTCACATATAAAATTCACACTCTTACTTCCATTGGATTTGCTTCCCTTTAAGGATAACCGTGCACAGAAATTCGTGCAAGGGTTCTTACTTACCAGCATACTTTTTACGAAAACTATAAATCTATTGTGAAGTTGCACTTCAACAGCCAGGTCATTACACATAATTGGAAGAAATTTAGAGTGAGTTCGATAAGGTAAATCAAATAGTCTGCGTATCACCTTCCGCCAGGCTATATAAAACGATTGACATGCCGTGGACGAGAAATCCCATAATTGGCACCCATAAGCCGACATACATAAAACCTTGAATAAATCATATTTAACGTTATGCGCCACATGTTTAAACTGAGCTATAAATACGCTTACTTTGCGATAGAATGCGTTGAGGGTGTTATGGACACCTCCATCGTCTTAATTAATTATAACTTGTCAGACGATATCGATTCATCGCTCATATTCTCTATTCTTGGATGAGCTCTTTTCTTCCTGGAAGAGTTGGAACGATTAATTAAAGCGCCAAAATTAGGTCAGAGCAGAGCATGTCGGGAGTCAGTTTCCTCCGAATATAAGCCGGTGCGCGCGGGTTTATCGTCCCTCTCTCAGCTCGGTCCGCGCAGGACTCCAGTTAGCTGGAACCTTCTCCTTGTGTGGCGTGAAGAGGGCACGACAGGATAGGGCCTTTTATAGGTACGGGTTGCATCTATAATTACCATTGTATGTGTTGTTTAATTAGGTGCTTCACTTCACGTGTGATTTATAGCGAGCTCTAGCGAGCTATTATGGTAACGTATACGAAGAGAAAAAATAAATAAATAAATAAATAAATAAATAAATAAATAAATAAATAAATAAATAAATAAATAAATAAATAAATAAATAAATAAATAAATAAATAAATAAATAATTTTTTTTTGGCTTGCCATACATTGCCATACTATGCGATTCAAAAAACGTCGGCCGCGCGTCATGGCCGAGAATGAAGGCGATAATAGGAGCCATTTCAGAAAGTTCCAGACTATATAACAGAATATAAGCCTAAAATTATAATTTTATTGCTTTATTTGTCTGAATATTGAAGGATTATGATTATGAAAACTATAAAACATTGATTACATTTTTATTCACCATTTCTCGCGGCTACTAGCGGAACGCCCTCTGTTGGGACATTGATGCTAACATCCGGCAAATGCGAACCCTGGCGAACGCGTTCGAAACTCGACTCAAAGTTTTGTTTGTTTTTGCTGTTTGGCATAGATCTAAGTGATAAGAAATTTAGACGAGGTGTGTATTATTTTTGAAAGTCATCTGTTTATTTCAACTGAGTGCTATGACAGTTTTCATGAATATTTCAGCCCCTGGTTGTCAATTTTTTAAGTCAGATAAGTGACCAAGTCGAGTGTCGTCTTCGCGTCGGTCTGTCAAACGGTCGTGTCACTGTCAACCCTGGTCAAATTAGACAAATAACTGACTCAGTCGTTGATTTGTTGACGTCTACTTGTCAGTACGTTTTGTTGAGATTGAAGGTTGGTATTTTGATATAAAACCATCTAACTTGACAGCTTTGGCTAATTTTGATCTTGAACTAAAGTTTTAGTCCAAGCTAAAACAAGTCAGATAGTCCTCGATTAGCCTGAAATTGAATGTTCAGACGGTACAGTCTTGACACTTGTTCTTGTGACTGTAACAGTAAGCATCAGACTGTCAAACTGTAACGTCTGAACATTCAGGCTAGCCATAGATATCATATGGATATGGTCAGGGAGACAGGAAGGTATGATGAAATCAATCTGGACTGGTTGAAAGAACAAGCATAGCTGTGGTCAACACCAGTGTCACTGTCAGTGACCCTGACAGTAGCCTGAAAGTTCAGACGCTACAGTCCTGACACTTGTTCTTGGTGACTGCGCTACAGTCCTGACACTTGTTCTTGGTGACTTGTTCTTGGTGACTACAGTCACCAAGAACAAGTGTCAGGACTGTAGCGTCTGAACTTTCAGGCTACCCTGACAGCAGTAGGCCTATTGCTATTTGGAATGCAGATTTTACTTTGATGTTTTTGGAATCATGTTTATACCGAGTTATTTTGGGCCAATTGGGGCCTTTGGCTTTAAACCACTGTCTGTGACTGTAAAACTAAAAAGTAGGTAGGGTAAACACTAAATTTTCCATATGACATCAAATTTCAGCTGCAGTTTTTGCCTTTTTAAATATAACAATTTAATTCTGGTCTCTATTATGATTCCAAACCTATATTTTAGATGCCTCCACCCATGAAATATATATAGCTCTAATTTGAAGAGTTTATTTGAGACAGATTAAATAGGATTTTAAACAAAAACTGTAAATATTTTATTACCGGTATATATTGTTCATAGATCTATACTATTTCCTAACATTTGACACCTTTTGCCTAATTCTGACACATATATCTAGGACATCAAAATTTCAGCTGCAGTTTTTGTCTTTTTAAATATAACAATTTAATTCTGGTTTCTAGACTCCAAACCTATATTTCAAATGCCTCCACCCCTGAAATATATAATTTGAAGAGTTTAATTGAGAAAAATTAAACAGGAGTTAAAACCAAAACTGTAAATATTTTAAGAATATTTTATTATATATCATTCACATGACTTACTATTTCCTTTTTTTGACACATTTTGCCTACTTTTGACACCCCAGGATAATTCAGATTTATTCACAACCATATCACTCATCTATGATTTGAAAAAATAGCTGTTTTTCAGTGCTATTTTTGTTAATTTTCAAATGATTTTAATCTATATAACTTATTTAAATTAATGCCATTATTACGATTTTTAATCAAATGCAGAATTATATATTTTATTCCCCTTAAAGCAACATTTTAAGTTTAAAATTGTCCCAATACAATCATTTTCCATGTCAAATGTAAAAAACTGGTTTCCCTGCCAGACACATATAGATCTAGATAACCATCACAAAACAATATAGGACATACAAATATTTTCACTTCCAGTCTATTTGGGCATGAAATTTAAACATATCACTGGCAAAAATATAGCTAGGATATCAACAGTTTAACAAATATTGAATGAAATCCCTTTTCCCGAAACTAAACAGCCCCTCTTAAAATGTCAAGCTTTGAGTATATTCACACAAAAAATGGTTGTACTTTGTATTGTCAACATCCCCTTGCTGACAAATAATTAAAATATTAATCAAAAAGGCAACAATTATTTAATAAAAAGTTTAATAAAAAAGGCAACAATTATTGAATTAAAAGTTTAATAAAAAAGGAAACAATTATTGGATTTAAAGTTTAATAGAAAAAAACAACAATTATTGAATTAAAAGTTTAATAAAAAAGGCAACAATTACTGAAACAACGGTTTTAGTAGTTCATATTGATAAGCAACACAAATGTGTACCATTTTGAGGATCAGAAAACTGTCTGGACTACTCCTACTCAAGCAGTATTACTTTCAAATAGATACCAAGTATACATAATAAACAGGGTTTAGCATGTAAAAGTGTCTACCGGTAAATAGGCAATAGGCAACATATGGTCAGTTTACTTCATTTTACTTATACACTGCTGCGACTTATCTATGGCTGAAGTCTAATAATTTCTCAAAATCGGTGGGTGTGACTTATACACTGGAAATTTGGTAACATATGCCCAGTTTACTTATCTTTTTTTATGTTTACTTTCTAAAAACATTTTTTGTGAGAGATACCAATATTACATTGGTAGCAAATTGTATAGATCTAGGATGATAGAAGAAGACGGGTGATGATAAAACATACATTGTACTTCTGACATGTGGTGAGTGTTCAAGAAACTTACTCATGGTGTATTTAGCAACAATCGAGTATATGTTCTCATGGACAGGTCACAACTGCATAAAGCCTGCTATAAAACATGTTATAGATTGCTAGAATGGTAGAAGAAGAAGGATGATGATAAAACATACTTCTGACATGGTGTGAGTGTTCAAGAAGCTTACTCATGGTGTATTTAGCAATTGTTCAGTATCTGTTCTCATGGATAGGTCACAACAGGCAATGAAAATATGTTTTTCATGAAGGAGTTACCTCCGAAAATAGTTTTAATAGAAATGATATAGGTCTATTAAAGTCCTTCTAATATAAATAGAAATATTTATGGACATGTTGTCATCAATTTTTGTTGGCCATATTGGGGCATATTTAGCTTTTTTATGAACATATACCTGGTACATAGATAGGTATAGATTGCTATAAATCTATGACCAGGTATAAACTTGATTTAAAAATATCTCATCAACCTATATATATAATTATTATTATATAATTTTAGCAAAAGGAAAAAAAATGAATAAGATATTAATTATCATAAAATAGATCTAATATGATTAATTATAGACTCAAGCAACTACTTATTTTTGTATTTCTCTGCATATATGACTTTAAGCCCAAATATTACCGTTAAACAACTAAGCCATCCATCTTATTTTTAATTAAAAGAAATAGATAAAAATATCAGTTCTATAACTTAAATAAGATATTTCAGTACAGGTAGTTTTAAGAATATAAACTACTTCAGCTAATACAGCAGATATAAGACAGCATCTAGTCAACTCGACCCACGACATACCCGACCCATCACCTACTCAACCCCAAGCCAACTCGACCCCAAGCTAACTCAACCTCAAACCAACTATACCTGTGTTAGGACAGCTGGCTGCTGCCGTTGATACAGCAGCTTTAAGAGCTAGGCCTTTATTATTTTTTTATTTGGGTGAGCTCGCAACTTAGGCAATGCCTATTCATATTAGCAATTAATAGCGTGTTATTAATTGTCAGTTATCAGTATTCCCTTTGAGGTGGCATATGCGTTTAATCTCTTTTCCATGTAACTAGATTTGTTATCTTATATTCCGACATTGTCAGTTATCAGTTGTAGCTGCATGTGCTACCTTGTAAACTACGAGGGTTTTCACAAAGTATATGTATATGCTCTACTTTTTATGTCACCATGTGCATGTGTTCTTTGTCTAGTTTTCCTTTTACTTGTGCTGAAAAACAATATCATGCATTTTCTCTCGCGAACCATTACTAGACCGCATCCTAGATTCCGGCTGTTTGAAGATCACGATCAAACGTACAGAAATGTGACTTCCTGCATTTCCCTCTCCATAATTAAAATTAGCATTTTAGTATTATTTGCTAAAGTGCTGCCATCTGTCGTGAATTCTCGACATTGCAGCGACACCGGAAACGAATGCCGATCAGCTGGAAAATGGTCATGTGATGTTAGATTCTGAAACCATCTCTTGCAGTTATGGGTGAGAGAGAACCATTGTTGAGCAGTGGCCGGAGTAGTGGACGACAAGAAGAACCTGAGGAAACACGGGTCGGTGCTTTTTCAGTCTGTGAATTCCCAGTCAGAATACCTTAATCAGGCTAATGCCTACCCTAGGCCCTAGGCCTACCTCGCAGGTCGCAGCCTCACTGACACTGTCACTCGGCTCCGGCTAGGCAGTGACAGGGCGTTGCCGTTGTATGGCCAACGACTAGCTCTTTAAGCATGCGCTCTTCCCCCCCCCCCCCTCCCCCCCCAATGTTTTTTCCGCTCTGGGGAGTGGGCTCATCAGCATCATGCTGACTAGCTACATGCTGACATGCCTAATTAAGTTGCAAGCTCAGCCAAGTTTTAGCAAATTTTAGTAGTAGCTGAAGTAGTTTATGTGGTCTAATTACAGGAATACATATGTTAGATCAACTGTGCATGCTATTAAGCAATTAAAGATGAGTGTTTACCACCGTTACTGTTGGGACAAAAGAAGCCATGCAAAAGGAGATACCCTAGATGTGTAACATGCATAGGTAAGGTTAAGAGGCAATAAAATGTAATAAATATTTAGCTATATAAGTTCTTACTACCTTTACACAACCAAAAAAATTTTGATACTCTTTCAGAGTTCAATGCAACATTATTGGTCTCAAATTAAAGAAAGCCATCAAATGTCACGCAAAATAGGTCTAAAAATAGCCTTTTCAGCAAGGTTTTTCTGTCATTACTCTGCAGTCGGATATCCAAATCATATGGAATTTTCGATGTAGCTTCCATAATCATGGACACATGTAATGATATGACAAATACCATTAGCATATATATTGCATGCATTATAAGTATCTGCTTCAATTTTAAGTTTCCCTATTTGCACCTGGCCATATATGGGTGCATTTGTTTATTCTCAATATGTTAAATTTGTATATTTATTATGTTATAACTTTTATTAAAGTTGCATGTCGAGCTCTTTCCCGCCAAAACTAATGAGGTCAAAATACATATAAGAATCAGTCCTTGAATCATTCAAGACTTCTTTTATCTATACTCCACCCATACCAGACTGCCAAATAGTGTATCTTAGCCTTGTCCGTGATATCAATTTACCACAAGTTTTCATTTTAGTTGTAAACATCATCAGTTTGTATGCTTCGCGATGCTTTGGTATAAGTAGCAGTGCCGCTACCGAGTTCTGTGGTGTCCCGGGGTAGACACGTTTGCCACACCACAGCCGAAACGGCGATGTTTATCAGGTTTCTGAATTTATAGAATGAAACAATCGAGTTTTCTGCAAATTTTGATATAAATTTCGCCTAGGCTTAGTTTTGACGGGAAAGAACTCCACATGCAACTTTAACAGCTGTAATAAATTATCTTAACGACCTTCCTATAGGTTTATAGACAAGTTATAGCTGACAAGCTAAATATATAACCAGGTTTAAGATATTAACGCCAGCTGACAAGTAAAGCATTATAACTTGTATGTCAGCCATTATTACTCTAGTAAGTTCATATTATCCTGACACAATAATGTTCAGATCAAAAGCAACTTCTACTGCAAAAATACAATCCCTTATAACCAAATTTTGCTGTGAGCTCAAAATAATATAGGTCATACAAATATTTGTGTAGATGCAGTATATTTGGATATGGATATTGAAAGTAACCATGCATCTATTTCATTACAAATCTAGCTTGGGTGATGAAAAATAGGCAAATAGTGAAAGTCCTTTTCTCTAAATTTGATACCTCCCTTCAAAATGGCCTTTGAGTATATTTACAAATTATCAGTAATTTGTATTGTCAACTTCCCTTTGCTGACAGATGATAATAATCTTTGTTGGATCAATATGGAAGTTATAGATATAGTTTCAGTATCACAAATTGATAAGCAACAAGAAACAATTACAATCAGTACACTTCCTGGATCACAGTGCTAGTGAAGCTTTACAGCTTTCAATTTCAGTGTACCAGTAAATGGATCTAAGACTTTTGTTACCTGTTAGACTACATAAATATTATTGATAGAAAAATGATATTTTGTAAATATGATGAAATTTAGGCAACACTGCTCTATAATACCATGTATGTGTAAATTTTGTGGAAAACTGTATAACTTTTGGTTCCCTGGGTTCCCTGTGATGCCTGAGAGAGTCGACATTTCTAATGAAAAAGATTGAATTAACTGATATTTTAAAACTTGTGAGCAGATACCTTATAAGTACCCCCCTCCCCATTCAGAGGGTCTCATAATGGCGTTTACTGAGCAATGATTCTAGTCACATTATATGTAGTGAAACCCTGATACAGAGCACTTGGCCTGAAGGATGGCAAACCCCTCTTGAGGTTACCCCCGCTCACCCCCCTCTCACTTCAAGAAAATAGATGTCAAGTAAGGGCATGCCAGGGACTGTAAAATACAGTAGCGTACCCCCTCGCCCCACCAGTCCTAAATTGTTCGAACATACTAAAAGTCAACCTTGTCTCCTTTTCAAAATCATGTGTCAGCTCCTGGCCCGATGATTGAGCAATTAAGGTCTCCGATGATTGAGCAATTAAGGTCTCCGATGATTGAGGAATTGAGGTCTCCGGGCCCGGAAATCACGATAAAATGTGAGGAAAATCCGATTTCGGAATCCCCTTTTTGCCTCAATCCTGGATCCTTTCTATATATGTATAATTCTGGTCCATTCCAGCCTTGTCTAAAGCTGGGTTGAGGACTGGTGACTCTGGAAGGGTAGTCTAAATAGTGGGGAAAAGTTGTAGATCTATGGCCTTTTAGCCATCTCACATCTGTGTATATGCACATCTCTCTCCAAAGCCCACATGGGAACTTAATGCATTATTATGTTTGGACGAGTTCCGCGTAAGCCCCCTCCCCATTTTTCGCTTGAAGAGGTGTCAATCTGTTTGCTATTGACCCGCTCTGATACGCCACATTTCCATGCAAGTCCGGTTGGTTGGTTTTTTCCCGGCAAACCCGCTCTATGGACACTGTTGTATACCCCCAGGATTACACCAGAACTTCTCAGTCGTACAAATTTGGTGTTTTGGCTTTCATGTGAAACATCTGTGGGGTAACTTTATTGAATATCTTTTTTATAAGAAATATCTGCCTACGTACAGGCGTATAGGCTGAAGGTCAAGGGACATCACCCACATTAGACATGTATTGAGGGGGGTAAGAGGGGTATCTCATCTCGGATCACAGAAATAAAATTCCTCAATCCCGCATCACGAAATAAGCATCATGGCAGTTCACGATCCCGAAAATAAGTTGCCCATGACAGATCACGGAAATAAGCAGACTTGATTTTTATCTAACGTTATTCAAATTCGTCCGCCATATTGTGACACAATGCTGGCATGGCAACAGTTTGTTCACATAAATATCTACGGAGAAAAACGTTGAACGGTATGACAACGGTTGCCTCCTTACTAAGCGAATACAAAGAGCTCAATATAGTCCTGATTCTCTAAAATAATCATTCGTCAGTTATTAGGGCCGAATATATACCCAGCTGTAATACCAACATTCCATATATACACAATTAACACGAGGGTTCATGTACTAAACCAATATTAAACAACAGGTTTAGTTTCATGAACTAAACGTTTAATGCTTTGGAGAGTTCATATGGGTTTTTTCTAGTACACCATGGTCTAAAATGCACTTAAATACATCTTTTGCATATTAAATATTACAAATATTTCATGTACCCGGAAGTGTGAATAACGTTCTCAACATAAGAACGAAAAGTCATTTTCAGCCATAATTATCTGATGGAAAGTTTGGAAGATAGAAATTAAGAAAATAACAGTCCAGATCGGCAGATGTGCGATAGATATGCCATAACGCGCGAAAAAGTAGCAAGGGTTACAAATGACAAAGTATTTTAGCCGAGGCCAGCCTATTAAGCATTCTTGCTCTTATCAATCCCAGACATCTTCGCTAGTTTGGGGACGTTCATCGCATGCAAGGTGACCGCATTTCAAAAGATACGCTCTATGATGGCCTTGCCGCCGGCGTTTGCAAACGCGACATGAAGGTTTTTAACATCGATATGGGTGTTTTCGTATCCGAAGTAAGTGAGGGTGGGCACCCTGGGCCTTTGTGCGAGGTCGAACGTTACACCACCATGAGCTGTGGTTGGGAAAAAATCCCAGACATCTTCGCTAGTTTATGGACGTGCACCGCATGCATGCATGGGTGCGATCGCATGGGTGAACGCATTTCAAAGGATACGCCCTATGGCGACCTTGCCGCCGGCGTTTTCAAACGCGACATGAAGACTTTTAACATCAGGGGCGGATTCAGTGGGGGGCCGCCCCAGGCCCGCCCCCCACCCTCCTTATAGGGTCGAAAGTTATAACATTTATACCATCTATACTAATAAAATGAAGCTATCCGTCTGTCCCACCTACGCCGCTGCATGCACCAGCACCATTGGCCCCAGCAGCCGCACTGAACATGTTGAATGTGTCAACATTGTCGCTGGGTCCTTTCCCGTCCCCAATACCTGGCTGGGTGCCAACACTAATAACATTAGTCCCAACGCCTTATCGCCGAATCCAACACCATATCAGATATCAGTGGCAAGCCAGTAGTCATACTGGTAGCAATGCCCAAACCGTCATCAAAGCAACAACATACCACACCCGCTAGACATCCGTTACCGCAGTGTCCAATTTTACAGTTAAGCGGACTACATGCGGGAACCGCTAGACACCAATTACCGCAGTGTCCAATTTTGCAGCTAAACGGGCTACACGCAGTCTCCAACTTTACAATATCCAACTCTACAGTTAAGCGTACTACACGCAGTATCCAACTTTACAGCGAGCCGAGAGGCTTTGACGCTTATTCCCTGGTATGCGCGTCTCGAAAACTTGCAAAGGCGTTCAAAATGGGTCAGGGAACCAGCAGATTTCGTTGTAGAATGGTCGATGACGGTTTGCGGCCTTCTGGCGGCACCAGAGCGGGATACCAGGTTAATGTCATGGCAGCAAAAAAGGAACTGAATGGCAGGAATCACGGCAAAAACTGGAAAGTCCCATATCACAATCACGATAATAACTGAAGTGCAAATCACGATCACAAGTGAAACGGAGGTCGCGGATCACGAAACTGTTTCCAATCACTCATCACGGATTTGCAGTTTCACCCAAATCACGATCCCGAGAATTACTTCGATCACGAATCACGCAAATAAGTTTCCTTCGGGTCCCGATCACGATAATAATTTTAGGTGCAATCACGGAGTATTACCTCCCCCCCCCCCCCCCCCCCTGCTAATCTGCTAATCATAACAACATTACAGCGAGGCTCTGGGCTGTCGCGAGCGGTGACAGCGACCGCGGTGCCACTTTAGGCCTAATGTTGTAGGGGAGGGGGGGGGGGGTTCAAGCTGGGGTGGTGGAATGACTGAGTTGGTTGCTATGAAACTAATGTGCATGGTAGAGATGTAGAAACTAGAAATGTAGACCGAAACTGAATAAACGGGCAGTTTGGTGTTAGCTGTCCACCGAGTGAGATCGTTGAGCCTGGGGGCGAAACTGAGTGCGTTACTTTTGAGATGGGGCCAACAGAATGCTCACTACAGCAACAATTTTAGAGCTGCCGGATCTGAGGGGTCAAGATGGATCTGAAGTATCACATATGGACCGGGGCAAGGGGGGGGGGGGGTGTCGTGTTTCCCGATCACGAAGAATAAATGTCTTTATTCCCAGGTCACGATGAATTAAAAACAGATAATTCCCAGTATACATAGAACGGGCGGACACATGATATAAATTAACGATTTTCTGGGTCACAGTTATTTAATGTTAAAATTCCCAGTTCACGATTAATAAAAATCCTTGATCACGACGGCCAGCTAATACCCCATTCCCAGTTCAGGAATAATTATTTGCCTCATTGCCAGTTCACGGTGAAATGAAAATCCCATTCCCGAGGGACGGAAATACCCCTTGCCCCCCCCCCCCTAATATAGACCTGAGGGGTTAATATGGATCTAAGGTGTCAAATCTGGATCTGAGGGGCCGAATACGTCACAAATAAAGTCAAGTCAATTGTTAAGGTCAAGGTCATTGTAGTGGACTGAAGACCTAATCCGGATTTTACATTTTACGTCATTCTCACCCTACGGGTGACGCAATCTCGTATAGCTTTCATCCCTTCCATCTAACCATTCACTGCATGTTGCAGGCACAGATATTGTTCAAGGGTACAAAAATTCAAAGAGACCCTTTAATTTATTGCAATTCATAAGCGAACAGGTAGAATTAATGTACAACAATGATCTGTTCCAAATGATGTGTTTGCATGTACTCAATATCTTTTTATTTGTCTTTACAGCTGCCTTTCTGCAAAGCTTTCCGTAACGAATTCAGGTCTCATAAGTTATTATTGACACATCCTAGGGATGATGTTTTTTACTCGTGCCAGGTAAGAGGGTTGCCTTTTATCATTTATCATTTACGTGATTATTTCTTGGAAAGGAAATCTGTGAAACGTTATACTGCAGCGATTCTGATAGCTATGCGTCATTTGTCGCACAACAGTTTCAAATGACGTATTTCATTTAGCAATGAGGGGACATGGTAACGAATGGTAAATATATAGTGAGCAGACTGCGCAACCTTTCATTTAAATTAATGTCCCATCATTTTAAGGGGCTCTGGGACACTGGGACCTACCCACTGGCATACTTATCAGAATCACTGATACTGTAATACAAGTTTTATCATAACTTATATATTTATAACTTATAGTAAAAACTTTGACATTTAGTATGACCTTGAGAACATACATGTGAGCATTACCAAACGTTTTGTTTCAACCTCGAGATATGTCACGAGCAATGCAAAACATTTTTCTGTATCTCTTACGTTTGCAGTGGGATTGGGTGCCCGCCATTTTCGTCGTCTATCGGCTTACGATAGCCGCCTACGCCGCGGTCATATTGGTCTTGAGCATCATCCACTTTGATCACAAGAAGTGGACTTACTCCTGGCCAGTGTTCCTCACCAACTGGTCCTTCACCGTCCTGACGGCGCACCTCCTGCTGGCCGCAGCCATCTCACTCTACTACAACACCGATAGGGGGCGCTGCTGTCACCGAGCCTCGCTGCGAACCAGCGTCCACGGCTTCTGCCCCGACAGCGACCTTGACCCTTCGGTGTCCATCATTCCGCCCTCGCCCAATCCCTGGTACATCAAGCTGGACTGGATCCTGTTTAACGTGAGCTCCACGTCGGCCGTCGTCGTCACCGTCGTCTACTTCGCCGCCCTCTACCCGCAGCTCTTCCCCGACGGGGGTCTCAGTTTGTCCGACGGCACCTTGCATCTGTCCAACACCATCATCATCATCCTGGAGTACTTTCTGTGCGCCGTTCCGCTTCACTTACTCCACGCGGTCTACGGGCTGATCTACGGGCTGATCTACATCGGCTTCACCATCGTGTACTGGGCGGTGGACCACAGCCACGTCATCTACCCAAACGTGTTGGACTGGAACAAGCCCGGGTTGACGCTGGCCGTGGTCGCCCTGCTAGCGGTGGTGGGACTTCCTCTGCTTCAATTCCTCTTCTTCTGCTGTTACCGGTTGCGGCTGTATGCATACGACAAAGTTTACGCCAGAACCGCGCAGAACAACAACAGCGCTACAGGTTCCGGGGCGCATAAGTGCTAAGCAAAGTCTGTGGGTTTATATATATATACTTATACTATACATGCCATCGACGTGATAAGGTTTAGGTTTTAAAGCCATGCTTGCGGCAATCTTGTCTCGTGATCTTTTGTTTTTTGTTTTTGCTCCGATTATTGCATTGATATCCTTAGTTTAACAATAAATATATGTATTTTAAGAAGCTCTCCATGATGTATCAAGGAAGTCTTATTGGTTATATTCCTATGCAATATGTTATATGTTTTGCCATGATAACGTCAATTTTATGTCAATTGTTTTCCGTTATTGAATGGTTATATCTACGGGCAGGAACTGTAATGTCCGACTTGTATTTTCCAATGGTGCAACGTTCATGTATGTATGTCGTTCTGTAAAAGCTAAACATCTAAGGAGACTGGTGAAGGTATTTGTTGCTCAGGTAATACTAATACCTAAACTCAGGGGCAGAGTAAGTTGGTGTTATCCGCGTACATTGATGGCCAGAACTCTTCTGTTTGGTCTCCGGGCTCAACGCAACGTCTTTCGACAACTGCCTGCGGGATACGCCATTACATTATGTCGCAATTATTTCGTGAAATGTTGCGCGTTCAATGTGATTATCTGGCTGGGACCCAAAGTGTTTTTTTCTGTTTTTACAAGCATGTTGGCTGGTTACAGGCGCCTTAATATCCCTCCATGAAATATGGATAATGTGTCTGAAAACTGCGATAATATCATCTCGATTTTCATTAGGGTCTTTCAGTAATATTTTAGATCTACGTCCATATGCGCTTTTTCCGAAATCGATTATTGCAGTAGATTGTAAGCATGAGACGTACGTGAGCTATGACGAATGTGGTTTGCGGCGCTAACATGGGATGGAGACACTGTCATGCCCCATATATGTGACGCTTGACAATGCAACGGAACTTGTCGTTCATGAGATTCATGTGAGTGGGGGACCAATGCAAGTTTTTACATATCTCGTCTTTCTGTTGCACCCTGTGATATTGCTGTAGATCTATTGGGTACTATCATCAAGGGGAAACAATATTTCTTTTTACAACCTTGTAACACTCCACTGAAAATTGTGACCAAATCGCTTTGCATAGATTAACTTACTCCTAGTCGAATTTAGATGGCAATTGTCAGGTAGACGAGTCCGATTTTCTTCCTGTCATGATCGCTAAAAAGAAATTTTGAATGGTTTCCCGTGTGTAACACTGAGATAACTTAGACCCTGGTGACTGGCATTCGTAGTGAATATGTACATGTATTTTGAATATTATGTCAGGTGTATGCATATTATCGAATTGTCAAGTTGATAATGCTAAAGTCTTTCCTATTTTCTACGCATGCATTAAAAATGCAAATGTATACTACTTTTCTTACACATTGACATATGAGGTTATTATACATTGGTTTTTATCCTCTGTTAAAGACTTGTTATTGATTGAGTCGCCTCGATGGTGCCTGCACGAAGTACATCGTTGGTGTCTAACTCACTTCTTCACCTTAACTATATATAGTTCATCTATTTGTATATTTCCAAATATCCATTGCTTAGATATTAATACTAGATATCAATGTCGGAGTTAATGGAGTTTATAAGAGGTGTGCACGGAATTCATCTAATTCATTGGATCTGCTTTAGTATGTAGTGTAATGTCACATTCCATTCCCTAGTTTAGATTGTACCCTTTTTGAGACCAATGGCTTCGGGTACCGGAGTCAAGGGTGACCGTGCCAAGGTTGCCAGACTGTCTGGCGTCGAGATATGTCGTAGTACGATAACCGTGTTGTGCAGATGAGCTGAAAAGCTCTATCCCACTCCCGCCTTGCACAAATTCGACCGAGCCAAGCCACGGTATTCTTTATGGTGATAGTAGAGATAAGGCATACACCAACGGTTTTTATACGTGTTCGTCGATGAATTGATATCCCAAGGACAATAGCATGGTTGTTAACGGTCAGAGACGCCATGTTTAACCAGTCCAATCTGAACTTCGTGAAGCCTGTACTGATCTGTATGGCATTACGTAGCTGTAGGACGTTAAGGCTTTCCGTCTTTATCACGTCACGTGTCTTTAATGACGTCACGTTTTTAGTGAAGCCACGCGTCTTTATGTCGAAACGGGACTTTAATGACGTCACGTTTTTAGTGAAGTCACATGTCTTTATGACGTAACGTGTCTTTAATGACGTAACGTGTCTTTATTGACGTAACGTGTTTTTATTGACGTCACGTGTCTATGACTTCATGTGTCTTTAATGACGTTACGTTTCAGAAAGATTCCCGACCGTTATTTGTTGGTACACGATAACGCGATCTGCAATACAAACCACGTCTCTGTTTCCTAACATGTAAATCACTGCGGTTGATCCTTCGGGCCACCATGTGTGTATTGTGATATTTGATGACAGCAGATCTGCTGATTTTCTCGCAACACCATATAACACTGATATCATTAAAGTTTCAGAAACCTACATTCCCCGTTTGCCTTTTCTGTGAAGAAATAGAAGAAATTATGATGTAGGCTACACAGTAGGTGACGTACCGTAATTCAATGGGGGAGGTTTTGCTTATTTGTAACTCATTGCCGAATTCCGTATATCACAAAGCTGCCCTCTACCGGCTGAGCCATTCAAGGTCACCCACGCGTGGCGGGCAGACTTTTGCAGTTGTTACGCATGGGTGATTCCTTCACTAGATGGCACCACTGTTCCACGCGGTTTCTACGAGACTCGGCACCGAAAAGGACATTCCGAATATCCTCCATTAGGAGGACCGTATGAAAAGATCCCAATTTCTGTGTGCGTCGTCGATCTACATGTTCATGTTAATGTTGTTTTATTTATTTTCCTCAATTCCTTATTCATCTTTCCATATTCTTATTTTTATTATACATTCATTTATTGCGCATTGTAGCGGCTAAACGAGGAGTAACACATAGACATATATGAAAGTAGCAACGAATGGTAACGATTGGAGAACTGACGTAGAAGTCTTATTTCGCACGGTTTTCATCGGGGTTATTTATTCTCTTGTTTTGTTATTGCTTGAATGCTGGGCGTTGGACGCTGACTGGCAAACATTTCTTGGGTAATTACAATTGTTAAAGATAATGCATAAACTAAACTGAGCTGCAGTGGATTATACTGAATGGCTTATTGATCATAAGTGTACCACATGACCTGCTATACTGAATGGTTTATTGATCATAAGTGTACCACACGACCTGCTATATTGAATGGCTTATTGATCATAAGTGTACCACATGATCATAAGTGTACCACATGATCATAAGTGTACCACATGACCTGCTATACTGAATAACTTATTGATCATAAGTGTACCACATGACCTGCTATATTGAATGGCTTATTGATCATAAGTGTACCACATGACCTGCTATACTGAATGAGTCATACACTGAAATTCATCTAAAAGTTGTGTAAGTTTAAACCTAAACCACTGGGCCTGAAAAACTAAGTAAGCAAAATTGACATTTAAGTATGACTACTAATTACTGACATATACTTGACTGGCCGCCTCAAATGAACAACCCTTTAAACTGAAACTGAACTATAGAATGGTGGGCTAAGCTGAGCGGACTACAAGGCTATGCGTGTCTAAAGGGCCCATCCATTGACTGAAACAAAACATGGAACTAAAACTAAAGGGTAAAGCTTATTAAACTGACCGGTTACTGAAGTGAAACTGAACTAAATGGTTATATAACCAAAGCTATGTTTGACTGGTCTATTAATTGCTGATGACTAGCGGTTGACACTGAAACTATGCTGAAAGATCCGCCATATGGACTTACCTAGCCTCTAATAGAACTGATGTATGTACGAACTGAGGTGAAGTGAAACAAACTAAACGACTGAAGTTAAAGTCAACTGAATGACTCATCGGAAAGTAAACTGAATGGCGTATGAAGATCTATCTTGTAATTAACGGTTACTGCAATGAAACTAAATTGCATGGAACCCCCGCAGTAAATCTTTAGCGAAAACACTGTCTACTAATGTGAAACTATATGCTCTTCTGGTCTACTAACCTAAAACGAAATGCCGCTCGTTTTAGGTTAGTAACCTAAAACGAAATGCCCTTCGTTTTAGGATAGTAGACCAGAAAAGCATGCCGGTCATTGGCAGACCGGCAAAAAAAGTGTCCCGCCTCTTCGGAGACAAAGCCTCGTTCTGATCTTTAGATTCCTGTAATCTAATGACATACAACATTGTTGACATGTTTCCGCCATTGATTTGATCTACATGACGTACATCCGGGTCTTAGAGAGTAGGGGTAAGTTTTCCCACAGCTATTCTTTACGTTCGTCAAGTCACACATGGCGCATTCGACATCAACTAATGGCTCGGTCAACAAAGGTTGAAGACGAATAGCCGGTGTCGGTGTCACTTCACCGGGGCGGGAGGCCGTGGAGGGTCATCTCCATGGATGCAACACAATACTTCACTTACCCCCCCCCCCCCCCCAGCCAGAATTGTATAATAGTGCCCCCCCCCCTTCCTAGGAAATAGATCCACATGGACAAAGAGATCAACCTCTTGTGGCGTCACAAATCATCAAAGGGGGAGGGGGGGGGGCAAGGGGGGTTCGTGTTCCCAAATCACGAAGAACAAAATCCTTTATTCCCAGGTCACGATGAATTAAACGGAGAACTCCCGCATACAATGGAAGGGGCGGATAAATGATAGAAATCGGTTTTTCCAATTCACCGTTATTTAGTATTAAAATTCTCAGTTCACGATTGATGAAAATCGTTGATCACGGCTACCGGCTAATACCCCATTCCCAGTTCACGAAAAAAAATTCCTAATTCCCAGTTCACGGTGAAATGGAAAGCCCATTCCCGAGGAACGGAAATACCCCTTGCCCGCTCCATCAAAGGAAAAGAGCGGGACAATTAAATCTTGTTATATGGCTTAGTAGCAGCAGCTTACCAGTTATTTGGTTTGGCGCCATTAGGAGAGTGTACATTGGATGGTCCGGACGCATGAAAGCAGGGATCTGCAAGGCCAACTGTTTGGGAAATACGTATCGACTGTCTTCTCAATCGATGTTGACAGGAGAGTGAGCCATCCAAACATACCCCTAATGCAAGATAGGGAGTGCGACCCCGGGGGTGTGACGGGGGATATCGACCAAACTGCTGTTGACTTTTCCTACAAAGTTCCTAACATTAGTTCCAGGTTCCCATGGAAACGATGGGAAGAAACATGGGTTCACCCACCACTTCAATGTGAGAGAACAAAGGCTGTGATACCTCATCATGTACATAGCCTCCGAACCAGCCTACCGTAGGATGGTACCGATCGTTTCATTGTCAGTTGATCCACCGTCGCTGAACGTCAAGCAGAGAGCAAACGGAGGACGAATAACCAGGCGGAAGGACATTTCGTTGGATCGTGCCATTATAATTGTATGGTTACACAGCTTATCCGTTGTCTGTTGGCATGCACGTGGGTTCCATTCTGCCTGTGACACAGTAGATTCCATCCTCCTAGCCTACTCATAGAAGGCAGACCGTGGCTGACCGTAGCACCACTCTGCCTGACCATGGCTTGGGCCTTGTGCTTCATCTTGATAGCGTCACGTCTACCGGCTGTGATGTCTACCTGGGCATTTTTAAGCAGCCAAGGACACACCGAGTTCCCCTTCGACCTGGTCTCCAGCGCCAATACCGCTGTTAATATCGCCCACAACCTCATTACGTCCATCGAGGTGTTCCAAGACTACCCTCAGCTGAGCGCGCTGTACCTCAATCACAACCGCCTCACGGCATTCCCCAATCTGGCGGCCTCGGGTAACACTTTAAAAGATGTGGACCTGGGCGATAACCGTATATCTTACATCGCCAAGGACAGACTGAACGCCCTTGTGGTCCTGGAATACTTGAATCTCAAGTACAACCAGTTGACCTCGGTTCCCGATGTACCTGGTCCAGGACAAACATTGACTTCTCTTCGTCTTGAAAACAACGAGATCACTGATTTCCCCGTGTTCGAGAAACTCTCTGGAGCCCTAACGGACCTGACTCTGCGCCATAATGACATTAAAACTATTCCCAACTTGTGGATGAGGAATATTACGTACAACATTGACATCACAAATAACCCGATACAGTGTGATTGTCGTCTACAATGGTTAATCGCCAGCCCCACGACGTACATCGACAAGAACGCGGTGTCCTGCGCGGACATGGCGAACACTCTGGCCTCGGTAGATGTCTCCCAGATGGCGTGTAACTCAGGTAAGCCGCGAGTACCACTGACCGTCTTTGCACCTCCGCATATAGCCCTCATAATAATAATAATAATAATAATAATAATGGCAGTGATTACTATTATAATTATTAAATTGCTATATAATACTATATATAATATATATTGCTATATAATACTATATATAATATCTATTGCTAGATAATACTATATATAATATATATTGCTATATACTATATATAATATATATTGCTATATAATACTATGTATAATGTATATTGCTATATAATACATGATCTTACATGATTGCAACCTGCGTTACTACCTTAACTCATTATAGCCTGTTTTACTTTACCTTACCTCATTGCAATCTATTTTACTTTACCATTATAGGAACAATAATATTAAGAATTATTGTTATAATATAATAGTAATGTATAATTTAGGTGAACTGTTGTCTACTCTTGTTCTTGTTAGCAAATAGCCGTTAAAACACAACAGTAGTTGATGAAGTCACACACAAAAACTAGCTGCATATACACTACCCAGAACTAGGTACCATGACTTAAAGGGAAATGCTGGACCCATATCATTTACATTTCCAGTTAAACTATAGGGAATGTAAATCATACAAGTTAAGTTCCAAGCCCTTTTGCACGACCACCCAACTTGCCATGGGCACCCACCTCAGCAGCGCGGATGATGACGTCACCGGCGATGAAGCGACCAGTAGGTTTAGACGACTACTACCACCGGAGGCTATAATATAGAAGCAGTTTAATTACCTAATTATCACTTGAGAGTTTTTACACGGATGGTACTTCCGAATGTTTACAATATGGCGAAGCAAGAACAAACTTCGGACGAGTCGGACGAATAGGTTGAAGTAAACACCGAATTGACACTGATGATGTAATCGGGTACGAGTTTGAACCCGTAAGGTCGTTGATGCATCGTGTGGTCAGTGAAGCCGTGTTGCATTAGAAGGTGTGCCGGTGGGGGGGTGGGGGGGGGGGAGTGGAGTCAGAGGTTCATCGCTTCTCACATGTAAACGCATTTTTGGTTCAGCGGAGGGTCCTCGTCGGTGACGTCAACGCCTTGCCTGCGTTTGGCTAACTCTGGTCACGTGTTCAGAACATGTCGACACCCGCCTGATGGGCGAAAGTCCGTGTTTTATGCTGTTGATGTGCGATTTTCTCTATTGTGGTTTCTTTTTAAACAAACGATTAAAGGCAAATAGATTTTATACCAACAGAGTTAACTTTTATATCGCATTGCAGCCGTCCGGTATTTTCTTTTAACCCATAGCACTGTTATTTATATATGTACAGTACATATTGGTTTTGTGTGCAGTAAAGACGATTTCACTGAATACATATTTAACAATATGCCCAGGGCAAAAAATAGGTGCATGAACAGCTTTAACATAAACTGTTGTTTAATATGTATAAATATAGTGTCTCAGGAAATGTACTTTATGGTGTGCGTGGCATGAACATGATCAATCTTATGTCAACGGTTTACCAACATTACAAAGGATAAAGGTGTTGCTAATTTCAGTCAAAAGGCAGTGCAAGAATCAAAAGTGTTTATTATAAAACCAGAGGTTTTATGGTCCGATGAAACGGCATAATGTTGCAAATAGGCCTACATTTTCAAACAATGACCAAATGCACTCTCTGGTTTTGCAGACAAAGAATTTGTCGTCGTCATGCTAGAAGGCACTGCTAGAATAAGGGGCTTTAAGAAAATACAATTTACAAAAGAAAAACGCTTGGAAATGGGCCTAAGTTATCCACGTTAGATAAATTAAGCTTTCTATATATCTTACTTACAGAAACGAAGTTCACGTTCGACGTTACCATGGTGACCTTAGATTCTAGCGCACACACGCTACCAGCGGTTGACGTGGTGACGAACAAGAGCAGCACCCTGGCATGTGCTGTGGCGTGCAAAACCGATGTCCAAGGCTGCTTCTTGTTCGGGATCATTCCGGATGCGGGCTCTACCACTGGAACAGTCACATGCGTTCTGTCGGATGCTAGTCTGCCTGGATCCGGATCGATTGATACCTGGAATGGGGCTGGTGCCCTTTGGTTCCTGATGGACTACACAAGTTAAGCAGCTAACAGAGTAAAATATGCTCGACATGTTTGTTATATGCAGATATGAGTAGCCCAGAACACGAAATGTGTGCAAAATGGGCATTTTGCTTTGTGTGCAATCTGCCTTGTTACGTACTTGATCTTAGGTCAGTGATATGTGCCTAACTGTATCCTATACCTTACTTAATGGGGCGTGTTCCATAATACGTCATTTAAATCGGCTAGCTGCTATTAGTTCCTACTTTATTGAAATTTGGATGGATCTTACCTCAGACGTACCTGACTTGATCTTAACTTATTGCAATATGTTTTACTTGACCTTACCTCATTCGAACCTGTTTTAAGTGACGTACCTTACCTCATTGCAACCTGCTTTACATGACCCTGCCTCATTACAACATGTTCTACTTGACGTAATTTACCTATTACAACCTGTTCTACTTGACGTAATTTACCTATTACAACCTGTTCTACTTGACGTAATTTACCTATTACAACCTGTTCTACTTGACGTAATTTACCTATTACAACCTGTTTTACTTGACCCTGCCTCATTACAACCTGTTTAACTTGACGTAATTTACCTATTACAACCTGTTTTACTTGACCCTGCCTCATTACAACCTGTTTAACTTGACGTAATTTACCTATTACAACCTGTTTTACTTGACCCTGCCTCATTACAACCAGTTTAACTTGACGTAATTTACCTATTACAACCTGTTTTACTTGACCCTGCCTCATTACAACCTGTTTAACTTGACGTAATTTACTTATTACAACCTGTTCCACTTGACCTTACATTATTGCACCTTTTTAAGTTGACGTACCTTACCTTATTCCAAGCTGTTTCACTTGACCTTACATTATTGCACCTTTTGAGTTGACGTACCTTACCTTATTCCAACCTGTTTCACTTGACCTTATCTCATTGCAACCAGTCTTACTTGACCTTACCCTATTGCAATTTGTTTTATTAACGTCCGGCCCTTACCTTATTGCAACCGTCTACTCGACCGACAATATTTGAAGGCGATACCAACTAGTCCTCCAGTGATCCATGTATGAACATGCCATTATATGAACTGTTCGCTCTGTTTTTCGGTTAATAAAAAAAGATCGATTTAAGTATTGAATCTGCTTTACTGTGTCCCAAGACTGCTGTTAGATTGGTACCTTACTTGTAGCCCCTAACCAGATATAACGAACATTATGTCGGACAATCTCTGAGCTCGAGGCCCGTTATGACGACCAGGGCTGGATAACTTCCGGGTCACACCCAGGTCCAGGTTCCGGGTCAACATCCGGGTCTTTTCCCATTCTCGGTCCTCCAGTTTGCCACATAACGTGGTTCGCTCAAACAAGCACGGTCTACTTGGTTTCACGTCACAGTGTTTGTTACTTCATGACACTACGTACCCTCACCCTGACATACATTGCAACCTCATGCATGACCTTGACCTGACGGAAAATGTTATTAATGCCCCGCACATGAAGTGTTTTACATGACCTGATTAAATCGTTTCAGTCTGTTATATGATCTGACATAATTGCAATAGCTTTTGCATGGCCTAGGTAACCTCATTGCATTGACTTTGCATGGCCTAGCTAACCTCATTGCAATCACTTTGCATGGTCTAGCTAACCTCATTGCAATCACTTTGCATGGCCTAGCGAACCTCATTGCAATCATTTTGCATGGCCCAGCTGGCTAACCTCATTGCAATCACTGCATGGCCTAGCTAACCTCATTGCAATGCCTTTGCATGGTCTAGCTAACATCATTGCAATCACCTTGCATGGCCTAGCTAACCTCATTGCAATGCCTTTGCATGGCCTAGCTAACCTCATTGCAATCACTTGGCATGGCCTAGCTAACCTCATTGCAATGCCTTTGCATGGCCTAGCTAACCTCATTGCAATCACTTGGCATGGCCTAGCTAACCTCATTGCATTCACTTTGCATGGCCTAGCTAACCTCATTGCAATCACTTTGCATGGCCTAGCTAACCTCATTGCAATCACTTGGCATGGCCTAGCTAACCTTATTGCAATCACTTGGCATGGCCTAGCTAACACCATTGCAATCACTTTGCATGGCCTAGCTAACCTATTGGAAGCACGTATGCATCGTATCATACCTCATTGCAACACATATCACGTGTGCAATGTATGGACTTTATTTCCCCCATTTTCTGGAGAGATCAAGGATAATAATAACACAATAAAGAGAGAAAAAATATATATGCAAAAACACACAAAATAATAACATATATGCACAGTTGCAATCAAATCAGCAACAAGCAACCAAAGTAGTTAACCTAGCATAATGATTTAGTAGAACGATAGCGAAAGACTCGTATGAGAGGACATGCCAGGCTTTACAGCAGATATCAGTGAATAGTAAGAAATCTTCATGGAATGGTGCTGGTTCGTTTAATCTACGGCTTATATTACAGAAGTGAATCTGCGTCACTCATGTTGTGTACAAATGATGAGAAGTGAATGCTGCACAAATTGACCACCTCAGACTAAAACATCTTCCTGGCAGCCAGGTATTTGTCACATGAGTTAAAGTAATGATCTAGAATGTCAGAAATTTCCTGTCATAGTGACAGCACAAAATATCACGCGCTGGATATAAAACCCAATTGAGGCCCGCTAAGGCGCGTGGCGGCTGTCTCAGTTCGTATTGTGAAAGTTCTATCTATCTGCCAGTATAAGTGAACGTGCAGCTATTCACCATATGCTTGTCTAACGTAATCATACTTCTTGAGATTTAAATTGCCATGCAAATTTTTATGGGAACGACCCGTGAGAGGACTTTTAGAAAAGTCTTTCAACCAGTACTCTTTACGTTAGTTTATCGTGGGGCATGCTGTATAGAGTCGTCCAAAGAATTGAATTTTGTTGTTGTTAATATGGTTTTTCATGCTAGTTTCATTTACCCTACATCTAGTGATTGTAGTGCTAGCATTTCGGGGAAAGTTTTGATTTAGCCGTAAGCAAGCTCGAGCGTGACCATTTCACCGGATCTAATAGCTCGGCACCATACAGGGCGCAGGGCAAGACAACCGTTCTATATAATTTCATGGCGTTGTCACAGCTGAGGTCAGTAAAGTGTTCGCCGTAGCCTGCCATTGTCATCAGCCTGGTTCGTAACTTAGCGGCGGCGTCATCAGTTCTACCTTTGCTGCTATTTAGTTCGTTTAATCCAATTTTGACTTGAATAAAGTATATAGTACCTCTTCAATCTCACCATCATCTAGTAACAGGCATCTCTTTCGAACCAATTGGCTTTTTGCCCAAGCAGTTTTACCAAAGACCATAAGCTTGGATTTGACAGGGTTAAAGCTGAAACGCCATTTACTTAGCGTATTATTGACACAGATACACAAGATGCTGCAATCCGTTTCATGTAATAGGGCTTTAAAGTCTTGTTCGCTTAGACTTCCGGTTTACTCATTTTGGGGACAAACAAACTAAGCACGTGTTCGGAACGAGTTTAGAATCTCTGCGCACACTGGTATCCTGACTATCTGTGACGTAGGCGTGACGTGTATGTTACGCAAAAAGAGAGACTGGGAACCAGACTACCTGCGCAAAAGCCAGGCGCCGAGGGGTGGGTCCATTGCGGAAGGCCTAGCGATATGATTAAGAATATTTAAGAAATATAGCTTCACAAAACGGATAGACGACATGTTTTTTATTGGTTTGCGCTATCACAATGACGAATATTTGTTACGACGGGACAATACGACTGAGAAACTAACGTTTTTTTGCATTTAGTACGAACACGAGGCATTATGACGTTACACGGATTCTCCCCGGTGACAACGTTGGCGCAACGCTTCAAACAGAAAACTTACAAAAATGAAGAAACTTGTTTTTTTGCGTGATCCAAAAGTGATACGAAAACATCCGACTGGTCTTATTTTATCTTTACAATGTGGTTTAATGACGCATCCGTGTAATGTTACTCCATCACTGCGCATTTTGACAGCGGAATGTTTAAGTCGATCACTTGTTCTCGCCATTTTTGTTACCGCGGAGGCACGCGGAACTCACTTTTTGAGGAACTTGCGAAAGCCCGGGCGCAGGGCTAAATTTAATTAGAACGTTATTTTTAGCTTTCGGGTGTTTCATTCGGGTGTTTTTAGACCGATTTTCCTTGTATATTCCCAAAGTTCTGCGCTTCATCGCCTCCAAATGTTTAAACGTATACCTCCCATAGCCATGTTTGAAATGGTACTCATAGTCTTTAGAATAAACCTGGAAAGAAATTGACTTATAGCTGCCTATACTTCAACATGGAGCACGTGTGTTTGTTTGTCCACAAAACTGAAGTCAAGGGCCGAGGATTGACCTTTGACGTACGGAGCCTCTTAAGGCTATATCTTTCGATGATTTTTTAGAGGTCACATTTTGGTACAACTCAGGTATTAGGGATCACGGTTTCCCGTTTAGGTCGTACTTATACAATTTCAGGAACAGGCCACACAGTATCGAAGGCGCTGGAGGAGTCAAGAAAGCACATGGAAACTTCCGATGCTCGCTTAATGTTGGATGTAATACTCGCCTGTAATTCGAAGGAAGCAAGTAAGATTCAGTTAAAGAGTTTCTTGGTAGGAATTTTGATTAGGAGAGGGAAATGATGTATTTTGCATGCGTGTTCATCCCATTATGTTATCCAGAATGATACGCTCGAATAACCTAGCTGACCTCACTAGTTTACTACACTCGACCGCATTGCTAGCTCGTTGTCCAGGCCTATTTGACCTAATTGCAAAACATCAGACGTGAACGTAATGATAAATTCATTACAATCTGTTTCGCATGACCGCATTGCAACACCTCATGTGCACGATCGTAGCACATTCGAACGTGGAGGGTAAGGGGGAGGGGGGCGGGGGATGCTTATATTAATATATGCCTGTGGGTGGAGCGCAGAGGGTGCCACACCTTACAATGAGATGTAAAGTTCATAAAAACGTTGTATAATTTATATATACATCTTACAATATAAGTAAATTAATTATAGCCTTCAGGTCCCAGAAAAATTAACTAATTGAGAAATATAAAGCAAAATGAACGAGGCGGCTTGCCGTGACAGAGAGACCAAGTCACTCTGCCGTGACCAGGATTCGAACCTGGGTTGTCTCGGCCACAACGAGAAGTACTAACCACTATACGATCACGGCCACTGCGCCGCCTCCGACAAACTGCGGTCGTTGGACGTCGCAAATCAAGGCCAATTGATGGACCCAAAGCGGGGACCGCTGGGTTAAACAGGCCCCAAAGAACTGTACAAGCTTATCTCAAGCAAAGGTCAAACGTTTCCGTTCTGGGCCTTAGTTGCCTGGCAGGTGGTGGCGATGGAGCCGGGGGGTGGGGGGGGGGGGGGGGGGGCGCACTTGCCTGGACTTTGAGTTCCCGCATTTGAACGAAAAAACTGGGAAAAGCAAAATGTGTTTTCCTGAAGGAAAACGCGGTCCAAACCTAATTGTGTCTAGCGTTGTTTTTAAAGGGCGTGTTTTTAATATAAGTTACTTATGTCAAGTCCGTCAAAATGGTAGGGATTTGATATTCGTTTTCTAGTTAAATGCATACAAGTGGCCACCCCCCCCCCCCCCCCCGGGCCTGGTTTTCCATATACTGTTTTCCCGCGTTCGTGGGTGTAGGTCTATGAAGCCACGTATGACGCATGCTGCAGCTCGAAACAGGGCGATAAGGGAAGCGGCCTAATATTTCCTCTTACAACTATCCACCAAATCAGTTGAATGTTCCTTGGTAGATCCCTCGCATTATTATAAGAAATGGTAGGCGTGAGTCATGCGTGAACCATGTTAAAACAATGGCTCGCTCTAACATAGAAGAACGTATTCACACGACGTCTTAAGTATTATGTCTTTTGATAAATCCGCATAGTATGCTGAAATGAAATATTACTATTCAGGTTTAACAAACCTGTAACATTGTCTTAAAAGTGTAATGATAAATCTGTCAGAAAAGGTATTTTTGCTTGACAGGTGACCGTAAGTTGTAGGCTATGCGCACCACTTCACAGATTTGTGTGTAATTTGATTGGTTGGCTGGTTATTCAGGACGCTTTAACCACTTTTGGTCATATCGCGTCAATGGCAGACGAAAGGGAGACAGGAGCCATGTCTCCTGGGGTAACCCCCTACTCTTTACGAAGAAAGACATGGGATCTTTATCCTACGACCACACAGACATGGCCACAGCGGGGCCATCGATCCAGGCGCCAGTTTCATTTGAGGGACGTCGAACATGCTCCAGCCAAAAAATTGTATTGTTAATTATGTATAGAAATAAAAAAGAAACGTCAATTTTTGTACCACCGGGGGTTGGGGGTCCCACTTAAAACATGCGACCGAGGAGGGGGGGGGGTGGTTCGCGCCTTAGATGGCCTAATTAATTTTGCATTGAAAACGGCATTCTTTCTGAAAAAAGGGGGGTGGGTTCGGACCCCCTGAAGCCCCTCCCCCTCGGATCCGCCCTTGCATTGTCTTTCCTAGCAAAAGAATAGATGGTGTAAACGTCACCCCACTATACCTCGATGGTACTAACACTAAACGGGTACACGATGTTACTCTCCTGCGAATTACCATGGAGTTGAGATATATGAGCATCATCATTATAAAAGCTCCCTCTTAGGACTAGCCTCATGAAGAGACTCAAGGGCACTAACTGGGGGGTCAACTCACAATTCCTAGTACATCTACATAATGCCCATATACGGCCAGCGTACTACCCTTGCGATCCCCCTTGCGAGCTCCGCCTAGTCGTCATAACCATATGCCCCCGGAAACCGTGCCCTGTGTGTAGCCATGCAAACGACGTTGACCGCCAGAATTAGTCCCGCTATATGAGCTACGGGGAGTCACCCAATACAAAGGAGATTAGGGGTTTAAAACAACCTATAAGAAGAAGATAGGAAGAAAAAAACGCCGGGGGCCCACTTAATTGTTTGGGAATTGGTTTCACAAAAATGCGGTCCTCGCGGACACGCGATGACAATAATGGTAAACTCTCCTAGAATCATCATTGGATGACGGTATTTGGCAAAATTTGACCTGGGGAATTTGACTCTTGTTCACCTCACCCATCTAGTTCTACCACTAAACCTCCAAACAAATTATTATACATGAATTAATGTTGATCCCTATTACCCCCTTTAACACAATCCAGGTTCCTACGCAAATGTCCTCACAATTCATGATTTTCCTCAAAGCAATATCCTTATATGCGCCATCTTAGAGTTGTTACTTTTTACAATCAAGATGATTATGATGCAAATATGTTTTATATCTCTGAGAGTCAGTAAAACAACAATTTCAGCGTAAAACTGCGCGGTTCATTTACATCGCGCGGACGTGATAGCGAGCCGCGGTCGACATCACTCACAAAATGCTGAACAGCGAACAGGCGCGCAGGGATACAAAGCCGGCCACCAACTTAGGGCCCCTGAGGGGGGGGGGGGGGGTAACCACGTCGCGTGTCGATTTTAAGAAAAGGTCCATGTCGCGTGTCGCTAAGTCTTTTGTCGCATGTCGATTCTAAGACAACCCCAATGTCGCGTTGTCGATTTTAAAAATCGCCGTGTCGCCGTGTCGAAAAAGCCCCTCTAGGGCCCTCAACTTTAGCTCCGGTGACCAAATTGCTTCTCTCCGGATAGCCCACGGGCTTTTAGTATTTAAATTCAAGACAGAATATACTTATTTGACATGGGGAAGAGCTTGGTGATACACAAAATTAGAGAATATATTGCTTTAACAAATTCAGATTTTTTACATCAGGGTTTGTTTAGTCTGTATAGCCTGTGCACATGGATTTGTCACTCTAATGATAAAGGGTACCGTCGGCAAAGGCCCAAATTAAAATATATTTGCG
The DNA here is from genome assembly GCA_964019135.1 of Arenicola marina. Classification (NCBI taxonomy): domain Eukaryota; kingdom Metazoa; phylum Annelida; class Polychaeta; family Arenicolidae; genus Arenicola; species Arenicola marina. The sequence continues at coordinate 17,153,801 of OZ025248.1, read as the reverse complement.
CAGACGAATGAATTGCTAGAATTCTTTGCGGATCTTGTGGATTTGTATCCGTATCTGGTAAGCTGTGTTTGGGTTTTTAACCTCTTTTCCTGTAACATGCAATGCTTGGTATATTACGTCATTATGCTTGCACAGTCAGTGGCCCCAGAAATCTTAAATATACTGAAAGACAAAAAGGACAACAACTACTGATACCCTGGTTTAGTTAATTTACTTAATTAGTTGCTCTACAATTTATATCATGCGGCAAACCCAAAACGACTTTGTTCAGCCAATCGCAGATTTTTTCACACCCCCAATTTCATTTTCCTTTTATACGAGCCTGTACGTATAGCCTACAATGAGTTTAAAATAATACGAATATGAGCCGGGCGAAAAGCTGTCACTCGCTTTAGTTAAACTGCCGATTCCGCCCAACGCACAGTGCCCTGACCATCTGAGAGCCTAACAGCCTATAAGTATATTAAGCCAAGGGCGGTCGCCTTTGACTCACCGCATTCGCTAGATGGCGCCACTAGACATTGCCGCCACATTGCATTTACAACCTCCAAGCGATGGCATTACCAGTCGCTCTCGCAGTCCAGGCGTGGATTTGAAAGCATACATCCTTTCCATCGTTCCGCCGCTAGTTTGTCGAACCTAAAGCCGTGTAGATCTAGCTTGTTGATATTTGCATTATTGGTGTAGTGATGGTGCGGTGACAATTAATTGTTCGTCGTCCAATATTTTACCGTTTTACTGAAGCGCTGCACGCACAGCCGGCGCAGTGGCCGTGATCGTATAGTGGTTAGTACTTCTCGTTGTGGCCGAGACAACCCAGGTTCGAATCCTGGTCACGGCAGAGTGACTTGGTCTCTCTGTCACGGCAAACCGGCGAGCATTTTGCGTTCATTAATCGTAAGAGTGAACGTCTCTTTTGCTCACTCCACATTGTACGAAAATAAATAATTTCAATGTGAGATTGTACAGCAAACCAGTATCTGGTTGCCAAAGGCACAATCTGTCGACAAATGTACGTGACCAAAGTGATTGAATCATAATATAGCATCCGTCCCCCCCCCCCTTTTTTTTGTTATTAGGAAGAATACCGTTTTTAATTAAGAAACTTCATTTAATAACGGATACTCAACAACGAACAATTATTGGCATACAAGTAGCCAACCGCGCCAACCCAGCTCGCTGCACTACTAGCACAGAGAGCCGGGTCAGTCACATATGGCCCTCTCTCGCACCTCAACAAAAAGATGTCTAAAAGAAAAGAAAAACAAGAGAGAGCTAGGTTGAGCATACAAATGAACCCTCCCTGTGATTTTCCTGTAACATGCAATGCTCGGTATATTACGTCATTATGCTTGCACAGTCAGAGGCCCCAGAAATCTTAAATATACTGAAAGACAAAAAGGGCACCAACTATACTGATACCCTGGTTTAGATAATGAACTTAATTATTTGTTCCACAATTTATATCATGCGGCATTTTATATTCTTAAGAATTTTGTGTGTATGTACCTCCGCAAGAGGAATTTGTTATATGCCTTGCCTGAACTCCTAATTGCAAAAACAAAAAATATGTTTAAACCCAAAAGGACTTTGTTCAGCCAATCGCAGCTATTTTCACACCCCTAATTTCATTTTGCTTTCGACGAGCCTGTAAGTATGGCCTACAATGAGTTTAAAATAATACGAATAGGAGCCGGGCCAAAAGCTGTCGGTCGCTTTAGTTATACTGCCGATTCCGCCCAACGCACAGTGCCTTGACCACCTTAGAGCCTAACAGCCTATAAGTATATTAAGCCAAGGGCGGTCGCTTGTGAGTCACCGCATTCGCTAGATGGCGCCACTAGAAATTGCCGCCACATTGCACTTACAACCTCCAAGCGATGGCGTTACCAGTCGCTCTCGCAGTCCAGGCGTGGATTTGAAAACATACATCCTTTCCATCGTTCCGCCGCTAGTTTGTCGAACCTAAAGCCGTGTAGATCTAGCTTGTTGATATTTGCATTATTGGTGTAGTGATGGTGCGGTGACAATTAATTGTTCGTCGTCCAATCTTTTACCGTTTTACTGAAGCGCTGCACGCACAGCCGGCGCAGTGGCCGTGATCGTATAGTGGTTAGTACTTCTCGTTGTGGCCGAGACAACCCAGGTTCGAATCCTGGTCACGGCAGAGTGACTTGGTCTCTCTGTCACGGCAAACCGGCTAGTATTTTGCGTTCATTAATCGTAAGAGTCAACGTCTCTTTCGCTCACTCCAAATTGTACGAAAATAAATAATTTCAATGTGAAATTGTATAGCAAACCAGTATCTGGTTGCCAAAGGCACAATCTGTCGATAAACGTACGTGACCAAAGTCATTCAATCATAACATAGCATCCGACCACCCCCCCCCCCCCCCTTTTTGTTTTTAGGAAAAATATCGTTTTTAATTAAGAAACTTCATTTAACGGATGCTCAACAACGAACAATTATTGGCATACAAGTAGCCAACCGCGCCAACCCAGCTCGCTGCACTACTAGCACAGAGAGCCGAGTCAGTCACATATGGCCCTCTCTCGCACCTCAACAAAAAGACGTCTAAAAGAAAAGAAAAACAAGCGAGAGCTAGGTTGAGCATACAAATAAATGAACCCTCCCTGTGATTTTTCTGTAACATGCAATGTTTGGTATATTACGTCATTATGCTTGCACAGTCAGTGGCCCAAGAAATTTTAAATATACTGAAAGACAAAAGGGCAACAACTATACTGATACCCTGGTTTAGATAATGAACTTAATTATTTGTTCTACAATTTATATCATGAGGCATTTTATATTCTTAAGAATTTTGTGTGTATGTACCTCCGCAAGAGGAATTTGTTATATGCCTTGCCTGAACTCCTAATTGCAAAAACAAAAAATATGTTTAAACCCAAAAGGACTTTGTTCAGCCAATCGCAGCTATTTTCACACCCCCAATTTCAGTTTGCTTTCGACGAGCCTGTAAGTATGGCCTACAATGAGTTTAAAATAATACGAATAGGAGCCGGGCCAAAAGCTGTCGGTCGCTTTAGTTATACTGCCGATTCCGCCCAACGCACAGTGCCCTGACCACCTGAGAGCCTAACAGCCTATAAGTATATTAAGCCAAGGGCGGTCGCTTGTGACTCACCGCATTCGCTAGATGGCGCCACTAGACATTGCCGCCAAATTGCACTTACAACCTCCAAGCGATGGCGTTACCAGTTGCTCTCGCGGTCCAGGCGTGGACTTAAAAACATAAATCCTTTCCATCGTTCCGCCGCTAGTTTGTCGAACCTAAATCCGTGTAGATCTAGCTTGTTGATATTTGCATTATTGGTGTAGTGATGGTGCGGTGACAATTAATTGTTCGTCGTCCAATCTTTTACCGTTTTACTGAAGCGCTGCACGCACAGCCGGCGCAGTGGCCGTGATCGTATAGTGGTTAGTACTTCTCGTTGTGGCCGAGACAACCCAGGTTCGAATCCTGGTCACGGCAGAGTGACTTGGTCTCTCTGTCACGGCAAACCGGCGAGCATTTTGCGTTCATTAATCGTAAGAGTGAACGTCTCTTTTGCTCACTCCACATTGTACGAAAATAAATAATTTCAATGTGAGATTGTACAGCAAACCAGTATCTGGTTGCCAAAGGCACAATCTGTCGACAAATGTACGTGACCAAAGTGATTGAATCATAATATAGCATCCGTCCCCCCCCCCCTTTTTTTTGTTATTAGGAAGAATACCGTTTTTAATTAAGAAACTTCATTTAATAACGGATACTCAACAACGAACAATTATTGGCATACAAGTAGCCAACCGCGCCAACCCAGCTCGCTGCACTACTAGCACAGAGAGCCGGGTCAGTCACATATGGCCCTCTCTCGCACCTCAACAAAAAGATGTCTAAAAGAAAAGAAAAACAAGAGAGAGCTAGGATGAGCATACAAATGAACCCTCCCTGTGATTTTCCTGTAACATGCAATGCTCGGTATATTACGTCATTATGCTTGCACAGTCAGAGGCCCCAGAAATCTTAAATATACTGAAAGACAAAAAGGGCACCAACTATACTGATACCCTGGTTTAGATAATGAACTTAATTATTTGTTCCACAATTTATATCATGCGGCATTTTATATTCTTAAGAATTTTGTGTGTATGTACCTCCGCAAGAGGAATTTGTTATATGCCTTGCCTGAACTCCTAATTGCAAAAACAAAAAATATGTTTAAACCCAAAAGGACTTTGTTCAGCCAATCGCAGCTATTTTCACACCCCTAATTTCATTTTGCTTTCGACGAGCCTGTAAGTATGGCCTACAATGACTTTAAAATAATACGAATAGGAGCCGGGCCAAAAGCTGTCGGTCGCTTTAGTTATACTGCCGATTCCGCCCAACGCACAGTGCCTTGACCACCTTAGAGCCTAACAGCCTATAAGTATATTAAGCCAAGGGCGGTCGCTTGTGAGTCACCGCATTCGCTAGATGGCGCCACTAGAAATTGCCGCCACATTGCACTTACAACCTCCAAGCGATGGCGTTACCAGTCGCTCTCGCAGTCCAGGCGTGGATTTGAAAACATACATCCTTTCCATCGTTCCGCCGCTAGTTTGTCGAACCTAAAGCCGTGTAGATCTAGCTTGTTGATATTTGCATTATTGGTGTAGTGATGGTGCGGTGACAATTAATTGTTCGTCGTCCAATCTTTTACCGTTTTACTGAAGCGCTGCACGCACAGCCGGCGCAGTGGCCGTGATCGTATAGTGGTTAGTACTTCTCGTTGTGGCCGAGACAACCCAGGTTCGAATCCTGGTCACGGCAGAGTGACTTGGTCTCTCTGTCACGGCAAACCGGCTAGTATTTTGCGTTCATTAATCGTAAGAGTCAACGTCTCTTTCGCTCACTCCAAATTGTACGAAAATAAATAATTTCAATGTGAAATTGTATAGCAAACCAGTATCTGGTTGCCAAAGGCACAATCTGTCGATAAACGTACGTGACCAAAGTCATTCAATCATAACATAGCATCCGACCACCCCCCCCCCCCTTTTTGTTTTTAGGAAAAATATCGTTTTTAATTAAGAAACTTCATTTAACGGATGCTCAACAACGAACAATTATTGGCATACAAGTAGCCAACCGCGCCAACCCAGCTCGCTGCACTACTAGCACAGAGAGCCGAGTCAGTCACATATGGCCCTCTCTCGCACCTCAACAAAAAGACGTCTAAAAGAAAAGAAAAACAAGCGAGAGCTAGGTTGAGCATACAAATAAATGAACCCTCCCTGTGATTTTTCTGTAACATGCAATGTTTGGTATATTACGTCATTATGCTTGCACAGTCAGTGGCCCAAGAAATTTTAAATATACTGAAAGACAAAAGGGCAACAACTATACTGATACCCTGGTTTAGATAATGAACTTAATTATTTGTTCTACAATTTATATCATGAGGCATTTTATATTCTTAAGAATTTTGTGTGTATGTACCTCCGCAAGAGGAATTTGTTATATGCCTTGCCTGAACTCCTAATTGCAAAAACAAAAAATATGTTTAAACCCAAAAGGACTTTGTTCAGCCAATCGCAGCTATTTTCACACCCCCAATTTCAGTTTGCTTTCGACGAGCCTGTAAGTATGGCCTACAATGAGTTTAAAATAATACGAATAGGAGCCGGGCCAAAAGCTGTCGGTCGCTTTAGTTATACTGCCGATTCCGCCCAACGCACAGTGCCCTGACCACCTGAGAGCCTAACAGCCTATAAGTATATTAAGCCAAGGGCGGTCGCTTGTGACTCACCGCATTCGCTAGATGGCGCCACTAGACATTGCCGCCAAATTGCACTTACAACCTCCAAGCGATGGCGTTACCAGTTGCTCTCGCGGTCCAGGCGTGGACTTAAAAACATAAATCCTTTCCATCGTTCCGCCGCTAGTTTGTCGAACCTAAATCCGTGTAGATCTAGCTTGTTGATATTTGCATTATTGGTGTAGTGATGGTGCGGTGACAATTAATTGTTCGTCGTCCAATCTTTTACCGTTTTACTGAAGCGCTGCACGCACAGCCGGCGCAGTGGCCGTGATCGTATAGTGGTTAGTACTTCTCGTTGTGGCCGAGACAACCCAGGTTCGAATCCTGGTCACGGCAGAGTGACTTGGTCTCTCTGTCACGGCAAACCGGCGAGCATTTTGCGTTCATTAATCGTAAGAGTGAACGTCTCTTTCGCTCACTCCAAATTGTACGAAAATAAATAATTTCAATGTGAAATTGTACAGCAAACCAGTATGTGGTTCCCAAAGGCACAATCTGTCGACAAATATACGTGACCAAAGTGATTAAATCATAACATAGCATCCGACCCCCCCCCCCCCCCTTTTTTTGTTTTTAGGAAGAATACCGTTTTTAATTAAGAAACTTCATTTAATAACGGATACTCAACGACGAACAATTATTGGCATACAAGTAGCCAACCGCGCCAACCCAGCTCGCTGCACTACTAGCACAGAGAGCCGGGTCAGTCACATATGGCCCTCTCTCGCACCTCAACAAAAAGACGTCTAAAAGAAAAGAAAAAGAAGCGAGAGCTAGGTTGAGCATACAAATGAACCCTCCCTGTGATTTTCCTGTAACATGCAATGTTTGGTATATTACGTCAGTATGCTTGCACAGTCAGAGGCCCCAGAAATCTTAAATATACTGAAAGACAAAAAGGGCACCAACTATACTGATACCCTGGTTTAGATAATGAACTTAATTATTTGTTCTACAATTTATATCATGCGGCATTTTATATTCTTAAGAATTTTGTGTGTATGTACCTCCGCAAGAGGAATTTGTTATATGCCTTGCCTGAACTCGTAATTGCAAAAAACAAAAAATATGTTTAAACCCAAAAGGACTTTGTTCAGCCAATCGCAGGTTTTTCACACACCCAATTTCAGTTTGCTATCGACGAGCCTGTACGTATGGCCTACAATGAGTTTAAAATATTGCGAATAGGAGCCGGGCGAGAAGCTGTCGATCGCTTTAGTTATACTTTCGATTCCGCCCAACGCACAGTGCCCTGACCTCCTTAGAGCCTAACAGCCTATAAGTATATTAAGCCAAGGGCGGTCGCTTGTGACTCACCGCATTCGCTAGATGGCGCCACTAGACATTGCCGCCAAATTGCACTTACAACCTCCAAGCGATGGCGTTACCAGTTGCTCTCGCGGTCCAGGCGTGGACTTAAAAACATAAATCCTTTCCATCGTTCCGCCGCTAGTTTGTCGAACCTAAAGTCGTGTAGATCTAGCTTGTTGATATTTGCATTATTAGTGTATTGATGGTGCGGTGACAATTAATTGTTCGTCGTCAAATCTTTTACCGTTTTACTGAAGCGCTGCACGCACAGCCGGCGCAGTGGCCGTGATCGTATAGTGGTTAGTACTTCTCGTTGTGGCCGAGACAACCCAGGTTCGAATCCTGGTCACGGCAGAGTGACTTGGTCTCTCTGTCACGGCAAACCGGCGAGCATTTTGCGTTCATTAATCGTAAGAGTGAACGTCTCTTTTGCTCACTCCACATTGTACGAAAATAAATAATTTCAATGTGAAATTGTACAGCAAACCAGTATCTGGTTGCCAAAGGCACAATCTGTCGACAAATGTACGTGACCAAAGTGATTAAATCATAACATAGCATCCGAGCCCCCCCCCCCCCCTTTTTTTGTTTTCAGGAAGAATACCGTTTTTAATTAAGAAACTTCATTTAATAACGGATACTCAACAACGAACAATTATTGGCATACAAGTAGCCAACCGCGCCAACCCAGCTCGCTGCACTACTAGCACAGAGAGCCGGGTCAGTCACATATGGCCCTCTCTCGCACCTCAACAAAAAGACGTCTAAAAGAAAAGAAAAACAAGCGAGAGCTCGGTTGAGCATACAAATGAACCCTCCCTGTGATTTTCCTGTAACATGCAATGTTTGGTATATTACGTCATTATGCTTGCACAGTCAGAGGCCCCAGAAATCTTAAATATACTGAAAGACAAAAAGGGCACCAACTATACTGATACCCTGGTTTAGATAATGAACTTAATTATTTGTTTTACAATTTATATCATGCGGCATTTTATATTCTTAAGAATTTTGTGTGTATGTACCTCCGCAAGAGGAATTTGTTATATGCCTTGCCTGAACTCGTAATTGCAAAAAACAAAAAATATGTTTAAACCCAAAAGGACTTTGTTCAGCCAATCGCAGATATTTTCACACCCCCAAATTCATTTTGCTTTCGACGAGCCTGTAAGTTTATTTATTTTATATTCTTAAGAATTTTGTGTTTATGTACCTCCGCAAGGGGAATTTGTTATATGCCTTGCCTGATCTCCTATTGCAAAAACAAAAGTTATGTTTAAACCCAAAAGGACTTTGTTCAGCCAATCGCAGATATTTTCACACCCTCAATTTCATTTTGCTTTCGACGAGCCTGTAAGTATAGCCACTCATTAAATGAGTTTAAAATAATACGAATAGGAGCCGGGCCAAAAGCTGTCGTTCGCTTTAGTTATACTGCCGATTCCGCCCAACGCACAGTGCCCTGACCACCTGATAGCCTAACAGCCTATAAGTATATCAAGCCAAGGGCGGTCGCTTGTGACTCACCGCATCTGCATAGTTGATATTTGTATTATTGGTATAGTGATGGTGCGGTGACAATTGATTGTTCGTCGTTCAATCTTTTACCGTTTTACTGAAACGCTTCCCGCACAGTCGGCGCAGTGGCCGTGATCGTATAGTGGTTAGTACTTCTCGTTGTGGCCGAGACAACCCAGGTTCGAATCCTGGTCACGGCAGAGTGACTTGGTCTCTCTGTCACGGCAAACCGCCTAGCATTTTGCTTTCACTAATCGTAAGAGTGAACGTCTCTTTCGCTCACTCCAATTTGTACGAAAATAAATAATTTCAATGTGAAATTGTATAGCAAACCAGTATCTGGTTGCCAAAGGCACAATCTGTCGATAAACGTGCGTGACGAAAGTCATTCAATCATAACATAGCATCCGACCCCCCCCCCCCTCCAGGAAGAATACCGTTCTTAATTAAAAAACTTCATTTAACGGATACTCAACAACGAACAATTATTGGCATACAAGTAGCCAACCGCGCCAACACAGCTCGCTGCACTACTAGCACAGAGAGTCAGTCACATATGGCCCTCTCTCGCGCCTCAACAAAAAGACGTCTAAAAGCAAAGAAAAACAAGCCAGAGGTTGAGCGTAAAAATTAACTCTCCCTGTGATTTTCCTGTAACATGCAATGTTTGGTATATTACGTCATTATGCTTGCATTATGTCAGTGGCCCCAGAAATATTAAATATACTGAAGACAAAAAGGGCAACAACTACTGATACCTTCGTTTAGATAATTAACTTAATTATTTGTTCTACAATTTATATCATCAGGCATTTTATATTCGTAAGCATTTTGTGTGTATGTACCTCCGCAAGAGGAATTTGTTATATGCCTTGCCTGATCTCCTATTGCAAAAACAAAAATTATGTTTAAACCCAAAAGGACTTTGTTCAGCCAATCGCAGGTTTTTCACACACCCAATTTCATTTTGCTATCGACGAGCCTGTACGTATAGCCTACAATGAGTTTAAAATAATGCGAATAGGAGCCGGGCGAGAAGCTGTCGATCGCTTTAGTTATACTTTCGATTCCGCCCAACGCACCGTGCCCTGACCACCTGAGAGCCTAACAGCCTATAAGTATATCAAGCCAAGGGCGGTCGCTTGTGACTCACCGCATCTGCATAGTTGATATTTGTATTATTGGTATAGTGATGGTGCGGTGACAATTGATTGTTCGTCGTTCAATCTTTTACCGTTTTACTGAAACGCTTTCCGCACAGTCGGCGCAGTGGCCGTGATCGTATAGTGGTTAGTACTTCTCGTTGTGGCCGAGACAACCCAGGTTCGAATCCTGGTCACGGCAGAGTGACTTGGTCTCTCTGTCACGGCAAACCGGCGAGCATTTTGCATTCATTAATCGTAACAGTGAACGTCTCTTTCGCTCACTCCAATTTGTACGAAAATAAATAATTTCAATGTGAAATTGTATAGCAAACCAGTATCTAGTTGCCAAAGGCACAATCTGTCGATAAACGTGCGTGACGAAAGTCATTCAATCATAACATAGCATCCGACCCCCCCACCCCCCCCCCCTCCAGGAAGAATACCGTTCTTAATTAAAAAACTTCATTTAACGGATACTCAACAACGAACAATTATTGGCATACAAGTAGCCAACCGCGCCAACACAGCTCGCTGCACTACTAGCACAGAGAGTCAGTCACATATGGCCCTCTCTCGCACCTCAACAAAAAGACGTCTAAAAGAAAAGAAAAACAAGCCAGAGGTTGAGCGTAAAAATTAACTCTCCCTGTGATTTTCCTGTAACATGCAATGTTTGGTATATTACGTCATTATGCTTGCATTATGTCAGTGGCCCCAGAAATATTAAATATACTGAAGACAAAAAGGGCAACAACTACTGATACCTTCGTTTAGATAATTAACTTAATTATTTGTTCTACAATTTATATCATCAGGCATTTTATATTCGTAAGAATTTTGTGTGTATGTACCTCCGCAAGAGGAATTTGTTATATGCCTTGCCTGATCTCCTATTGCAAAAACAAAAATTATGTTTAAACCCAAACGGACTTTGTTCAGCCAATCGCAGGTTTTTCACACACCCAATTTCATTTTGCTATCGACGAGCCTGTACGTATAGCCTACAATGAGTTTAAAATAATGCGAATAGGAGCCGGGCGAGAAGCTGTCGATCGCTTTAGTTATACTTTCGATTCCGCCCAACGCACAGTGCCCTGACCACCTGAGAGCCTAACAGCCTATAAGTATATTAAGCCAAGGGCGGTCGCTTGTGACTCACCGCATTCGCTAGATGGCGCCACTAGACATTGCCGCCAAATTGCACTTACAACCTCCAAGCGATGGCGTTACCAGTTGCTCTCGCAGTCCAGGCGTGGACTTAAAAACATAAATCCTTTCCATCGTTCCGCCGCTAGTTTGTCGAACCTAAATCCGTGTAGATCTAGCTTGTTGATATTTGCATTATTGGTGTAGTGATGGTGCGGTGACAATTAATTGTTCGTCGTCCAATCTTTTACCGTTTTACTGAAGCGCTGCACGCACAGCCGGCGCAGTGGCCGTGATCGTATAGTGGTTAGTACTTCTCGTTGTGGCCGAGACAACCCAGGTTCGAATCCTGGTCACGGCAGAGTGACTTGGTCTCTCTGTCACGGCAAACCGGCGAGCATTTTGCGTTCATTAATCGTAAGAGTGAACGTCTCTTTCGCTCACTCCACATTGTACGAAAATAAATAATTTCAATGTGAAATTGTACAGCAAACCAGAATCTGGTTGCCAAAGGCACAATCTGTCGACAAATGTACGTGACCAAAGTGATTAAATCATAACATAGCATCCGACCCCCCCCTCCCTTTTTTTGTTTTTAGGAAGAATACCGTTTTTAATTAAGAAACTTCATTTAATAACGGATACTCAACAACGAACAATTATTGGCATACAAGTAGCCAACCGCGCCAACCCAGCTCGCTGCACTACTAGCACAGAGAGCCGGGTCAGTCACATATGGCCCTCTCTCGCACCTCAACAAAAAGACGTCTAAAAGAAAAGAAAAACAAGCGAGAGCTCGGTTGAGCATACAAATGAACCCTCCCTGTGATTTTCCTGTAACATGCAATGTTTGGTATATTACGTCATTATGCTTGCACAGTCAGAGGCCCCAGAAATCTTAAATATACTGAAAGACAAAAAGGGCACCAACTATACTGATACCCTGGTTTAGATAATGAACTTAATTATTTGTTTTACAATTTATATCATGCGGCATTTTATATTCTTAAGAATTTTGTGTGTATGTACCTCCGCAAGAGGAATTTGTTATATGCCTTGCCTGATCTCCTATTGCAAAAACAAAAGTTATGTTTAAACCCAAAAGGACTTTGTTCAGCCAATCGCAGATATTTTCACACCCCCAAATTCATTTTGCTTTCGACGAGCCTGTAAGTTTATTTATTTTATATTCTTAAGAATTTTGTGTTTATGTACCTCCGCAAGGGGAATTTGTTATATGCCTTGCCTGATCTCCTATTGCAAAAACAAAAGTTATGTTTAAACCCAAAAGGACTTTGTTCAGCCAATCGCAGATATTTTCACACCCTCAATTTCATTTTGCTTTCGACGAGCCTGTAAGTATAGCCACTCATTAAATGAGTTTAAAATAATACGAATAGGAGCCGGGCCAAAAGCTGTCGTTCGCTTTAGTTATACTGCCGATTCCGCCCAACGCACAGTGCCCTGACCACCTGATAGCCTAACAGCCTATAAGTATATCAAGCCAAGGGCGGTCGCTTGTGACTCACCGCATCTGCATAGTTGATATTTGTATTATTGGTATAGTGATGGTGCGGTGACAATTGATTGTTCGTCGTTCAATCTTTTACCGTTTTACTGAAACGCTTCCCGCACAGTCGGCGCAGTGGCCGTGATCGTATAGTGGTTAGTACTTCTCGTTGTGGCCGAGACAACCCAGGTTCGAATCCTGGTCACGGCAGAGTGACTTGGTCTCTCTGTCACGGCAAACCGCCTAGCATTTTGCTTTCACTAATCGTAAGAGTGAACGTCTCTTTCGCTCACTCTAATTTGTACGAAAATAAATAATTTCAATGTGAAATTGTATAGCAAACCAGTATCTGGTTGCCAAAGGCACAATCTGTCGATAAACGTGCGTGACGAAAGTCATTCAATCATAACATAGCATCCGACCCCCCCCCCCCCCCCCTCCAGGAAGAATACCGTTCTTAATTAAAAAACTTCATTTAACGGATACTCAACAACGAACAATTATTGGCATACAAGTAGCCAACCGCGCCAACACAGCTCGCTGCACTACTAGCACAGAGAGTCAGTCACATATGGCCCTCTCTCGCACCTCAACAAAAAGACGTCTAAAAGCAAAGAAAAACAAGCCAGAGGTTGAGCGTAAAAATTAACTCTCCCTGTGATTTTCCTGTAACATGCAATGTTTGGTATATTACGTCATTATGCTTGCATTATGTCAGTGGCCCCAGAAATATTAAATATACTGAAGACAAAAAGGGCAACAACTACTGATACCTTCGTTTAGATAATTAACTTAATTATTTGTTCTACAATTTATATCATCAGGCATTTTATATTCGTAAGCATTTTGTGTGTATGTACCTCCGCAAGAGGAATTTGTTATATGCCTTGCCTGATCTCCTATTGCAAAAACAAAAATTATGTTTAAACCCAAAAGGACTTTGTTCAGCCAATCGCAGGTTTTTCACACACCCAATTTCATTTTGCTATCGACGAGCCTGTACGTATAGCCTACAATGAGTTTAAAATAATGCGAATAGGAGCCGGGCGAGAAGCTGTCGATCGCTTTAGTTATACTTTCGATTCCGCCCAACGCACCGTGCCCTGACCACCTGAGAGCCTAACAGCCTATAAGTATATTAAGCCAAGGGCGGTCGCTTGTGACTCACCGCATTCGCTAGATGGCGCCACTAGACATTGCCGCCAAATTGCACTTACAACCTCCAAGCGATGGCGTTACCAGTTGCTCTCGCGGTCCAGGCGTGGACTTAAAAACATAAATCCTTTCCATCGTTCCGCCGCTAGTTTGTCGAACCTAAATCCGTGTAGATCTAGCTTGTTGATATTTGCATTATTGGTGTAGTGATGGTGCGGTGACAATTAATTGTTCGTCGTCCAATCTTTTACCGTTTTACTGAAGCGCTGCACGCACAGCCGGCGCAGTGGCCGTGATCGTATAGTGGTTAGTACTTCTCGTTGTGGCCGAGACAACCCAGGTTCGAATCCTGGTCACGGCAGAGTGACTTGGTCTCTCTGTCACGGCAAACCGGCGAGCATTTTGCGTTCATTAATCGTAAGAGTGAACGTCTCTTTCGCTCACTCCACATTGTACGAAAATAAATAATTTCAATGTGAAATTGTACAGCAAACCAGAATCTGGTTGCCAAAGGCACAATCTGTCGACAAATGTACGTGAACAAAGTGATTAAATCATAACATAGCATCCGACCCCCCCCCCCTCCCTTTTTTTGTTTTTAGGAAGAATACCGTTTTTAATTAAGAAACTTCATTTAATAACGGATACTCAACAACGAACAATTATTGGCATACAAGTAGCCAACCGCGCCAACCCAGCTCGCTGCACTACTAGCACAGAGAGCCGGGTCAGTCACATATGGCCCTCTCTCGCACCTCAACAAAAAGACGTCTAAAAGAAAAGAAAAACAAGCGAGAGCTCGGTTGAGCATACAAATGAACCCTCCCTGTGATTTTCCTGTAACATGCAATGTTTGGTATATTACGTCATTATGCTTGCACAGTCAGAGGCCCCAGAAATCTTAAATATACTGAAAGACAAATAGGGCACCAACTATACTGATACCCTGGTTTAGATAATGAACTTAATTATTTGTTTTACAATTTATATCATGCGGCATTTTATATTCTTAAGAATTTTGTGTGTATGTACCTCCGCAAGAGGAATTTGTTATATGCCTTGCCTGAACTCGTAATTGCAAAAAACAAAAAATATGTTTAAACGCAAAAGGACTTTGTTCAGCCAATCGCAGATATTTTCACACCCCCAAATTCATTTTGCTTTCGACGAGCCTGTAAGTTTATTTATTTTATATTCTTAAGAATTTTGTGTTTATGTACCTCCGCAAGGGGAATTTGTTATATGCCTTGCCTGATCTCCTATTGCAAAAACAAAAGTTATGTTTAAACCCAAAAGGACTTTGTTCAGCCAATCGCAGATATTTTCACACCCTCAATTTCATTTTGCTTTCGACGAGCCTGTAAGTATAGCCACTCATTAAATGAGTTTAAAATAATACGAATAGGAGCCGGGCCAAAAGCTGTCGTTCGCTTTAGTTATACTGCCGATTCCGCCCAACGCACAGTGCCCTGACCACCTGATAGCCTAACAGCCTATAAGTATATCAAGCCAAGGGCGGTCGCTTGTGACTCACCGCATCTGCATAGTTGATATTTGTATTATTGGTATAGTGATGGTGCGGTGACAATTGATTGTTCGTCGTTCAATCTTTTACCGTTTTACTGAAACGCTTTCCGCACTGTCGGCGCAGTGGCCGTGATCGTATAGTGGTTAGTACTTCTCGTTGTGGCCGAGACAACCCAGGTTCGAATCCTGGTCACGGCAGAGTGACTTGGTCTCTCTGTCACGGCAAACCGGCGAGCATTTTGCATTCATTAATCGTAACAGTGAACGTCTCTTTCGCTCACTCCAATTTGTACGAAAATAAATAATTTCAATGTGAAATTGTATAGCAAACCAGTATCTAGTTGCCAAAGGCACAATCTGTCGATAAACGTGCGTGACGAAAGTCATTCAATCATAACATAGCATCCGACCCCCCACCCCCCCCCCCCCTCCAGGAAGAATACCGTTCTTAATTAAAAAACTTCATTTAACGGATACTCAACAACGAACAATTATTGGCATACAAGTAGCCAACCGCGCCAACACAGTTCGCTGCACTACTAGCACAGAGAGCCGGGTCAGTCACATATGGCCCTCTCTCGCACCTCAACAAAAAGACGTCTAAAAGAAAAGAAAAACAAGCCAGAGGTTGAGCGTAAAAATTAACTCTCCCTGTGATTTTCCTGTAACATGCAATGTTTGGTATATTACGTCATTATGCTTGCATTATGTCAGTGGCCCCAGAAATATTAAATATACTGAAGACAAAAAGGGCAACAACTACTGATACCTTCGTTTAGATAATTAACTTAATTATTTGTTCTACAATTTATATCATCAGGCATTTTATATTCGTAAGAATTTTGTGTGTATGTACCTCCGCAAGAGGAATTTGTTATATGCCTTGCCTGATCTCCTATTGCAAAAACAAAAATTATGTTTAAACCCAAACGGACTTTGTTCAGCCAATCGCAGGTTTTTCACACACCCAATTTCATTTTGCTATCGACGAGCCTGTACGTATAGCCTACAATGAGTTTAAAATAATGCGAATAGGAGCCGGGCGAGAAGCTGTCGATCGCTTTAGTTATACTTTCGATTCCGCCCAACGCACAGTGCCCTGACCACCTGAGAGCCTAACAGCCTATAAGTATATTAAGCCAAGGGCGGTCGCTTGTGACTCACCGCATTCGCTAGATGGCGCCACTAGACATTGCCGCCAAATTGCACTTACAACCTCCAAGCGATGGCGTTACCAGTTGCTCTCGCAGTCCAGGCGTGGACTTAAAAACATAAATCCTTTCCATCGTTCCGCCGCTAGTTTGTCGAACCTAAATCCGTGTAGATCTAGCTTGTTGATATTTGCATTATTGGTGTAGTGATGGTGCGGTGACAATTAATTGTTCGTCGTCCAATCTTTTACCGTTTTACTGAAGCGCTGCACGCACAGCCGGCGCAGTGGCCGTGATCGTATAGTGGTTAGTACTTCTCGTTGTGGCCGAGACAACCCAGGTTCGAATCCTGGTCACGGCAGAGTGACTTGGTCTCTCTGTCACGGCAAACCGGCGAGCATTTTGCGTTCATTAATCGTAAGAGTGAACGTCTCTTTCGCTCACTCCACATTGTACGAAAATAAATAATTTCAATGTGAAATTGTACAGCAAACCAGAATCTGGTTGCCAAAGGCACAATCTGTCGACAAATGTACGTGACCAAAGTGATTAAATCATAACATAGCATCCGACCCCCCCCTCCCTTTTTCTGTTTTTAGGAAGAATACCGTTTTTAATTAAGAAACTTCATTTAATAACGGATACTCAACAACGAACAATTATTGGCATACAAGTAGCCAACCGCGCCAACCCAGCTCGCTGCACTACTAGCACAGAGAGCCGGGTCAGTCACATATGGCCCTCTCTCGCACCTCAACAAAAAGACGTCTAAAAGAAAAGAAAAACAAGCGAGAGCTCGGTTGAGCATACAAATGAACCCTCCCTGTGATTTTCCTGTAACATGCAATGTTTGGTATATTACGTCATTATGCTTGCACAGTCAGAGGCCCCAGAAATCTTAAATATACTGAAAGACAAAAAGGGCACCAACTATACTGATACCCTGGTTTAGATAATGAACTTAATTATTTGTTTTACAATTTATATCATGCGGCATTTTATATTCTTAAGAATTTTGTGTGTATGTACCTCCGCAAGAGGAATTTGTTATATGCCTTGCCTAAACTCGTAATTGCAAAAAACAAAAAATATGTTTAAACCCAAAAGGACTTTGTTCAGCCAATCGCAGATATTTTCACACCCCCAAATTCATTTTGCTTTCGACGAGCCTGTAAGTTTATTTATTTTATATTCTTAAGAATTTTGTGTTTATGTACCTCCGCAAGGGGAATTTGTTATATGCCTTGCCTGATCTCCTATTGCAAAAACAAAAGTTATGTTTAAACCCAAAAGGACTTTGTTCAGCCAATCGCAGATATTTTCACACCCTCAATTTCATTTTGCTTTCGACGAGCCTGTAAGTATAGCCACTCATTAAATGAGTTTAAAATAATACGAATAGGAGCCGGGCCAAAAGCTGTCGGTCGCTTTAGTTATACTGCCGATTCCGCCCAACGCACAGTGCCCTGACCACCTGATAGCCTAACAGCCTATAAGTATATTAAGCCAAGGGCGGTCGCTTGTGACTCACCGCATCTGCATAGTTGATATTTGTATTATTGGTATAGTGATGGTGCGGTGACAATTGATTGTTCGTCGTTCAATCTTTTACCGTTTTACTGAAACGCTTCCCGCACAGACGGCGCAGTGGCCGTGATCGTATAGTGGTTAGTACTTCTCGTTGTGGCCGAGACAACCCAGGTTCGAATCCTAGTCACGGCAGAGTGACTTGGTCTCTCTGTCACGGCAAACCGCCTAGCATTTTGCATTCACTAATCGTAAGAGTGAACGTCTCTTTCGCTCACTCCAATTTGTACGAAAATAAATAATTTCAATGTGAAATTGTATAGCAAACCAGTATCTGGTTGCCAAAGGCACAATCTGTCGATAAACGTGCGTGACGAAAGTCATTCAATCATAACATAGCATCCGACCCCCCCCCCCCCCTCCAGGAAGAATACCGTTTTTAATTAAAAAACTTCATTTAACGGATACTCAAACAACGAACAATTATTGGCATACAAGTAGCCAACCGCGCCAACCCAGCTCGCTGCACTACTAGCACAGAGAGCCGGGTCAGTCACATATGGCCCTCTCTCGCACCTCAACAAAAAGACGTCTAAAAGCAAAGAAAAACAAGCGAGAGGTTGAGCATAAAAATGAACCCTCCCTGTGATTTTCCTGTAACATGCAATGTTTGGTATATTACGTCATTATGCTTGCATTATGTCAGTGGCCCCAGAAATCTTAAATATACTGAAGACAAAAAGGGCAACAACTACTGATACCTTCGTTTAGATAATTAACTTAATTATTTGTTTTTCACACACCCAATTTCATTTTGCTATCGACAGACCTGTACGTATAGCCTACAATGAGTTTAAAATAATGCGAATAGGAGCCGGGCGAGAAGCTGTCGATCGCTTTAGTTATACTTTCGATTCCGCCCAACGCACAATGCCCTGACCACCTGAGAGCCTAACAGCCTATAAGTATATTAAGCCAAGGGCGGTCGCTTGTGACTCACCGCATTCGCTAGATGGCGCCACTAGACATTGCCGCCAAATTGCACTTACAACCTCCAAGCGATGGCGTTACCAGTTGCTCTCGCGGTCCAGGCGTGGACTTAAAAACATAAATCCTTTCCATCGTTCCGCCGCTAGTTTGTCGAACCTAAATCCGTGTAGATCTAGCTTGTTGATATTTGCATTATTGGTGTAGTGACGGTGCGGTGACAATTAATTGTTCGTCGTCAAATCTTTTACCGTTTTACTGAAGCGCTGCACGCACAGCCGGCGCAGTGGCCGTGATCGTATAGTGGTTAGTACTTCTCGTTGTGGCCGTGACAACCCAGGTTCGAATCCTGGTCACGGCAGAGTGACTTGGTCTCTCTGTCACGGCAAACCGGCGAGCATTTTGCGTTCATTAATCGTAAGAGTGAACGTCTCTTTCGCTCACTCCAAATTGTACGAAAATAAATAATTTCAATGTGAAATTGTACAGCAAACCAGTATCTAGTTGCCAAAGGCACAATCTCTCGACAGACGTACATGACCAATGTGATTCAATCATAACATAACATCGAACTTTCCATAAATTTTTTTAGGAAGAATGCTGTTTTTATGTAAAAGTTTGTATTTAATAACGGATACTCAACAACGAACAATTATTGGCATACAAGTAGCCAGCAGCGCCAACACAGCTTGCTGCACTCTGACTAGCACAGAGAGCCGAGTCAGTCACATATGGCCCTCTCTCGCGCCTCAACAAAAAGACGTCTAAAAGAAAAGAAAAACAAGCGAGAGGTTGAACGTACAAATGAACCCTCCCTGTGATTATACCCCCCCCCCCCCCCCTCCCCCCAGGTCTTGCGTCACCTACCTTATAATTAAGTTATATATAGGACTATCTTTAATTATTCGCTTATTCAAGGGTCTACTTCAGTAAGTACCAGCCCACAGCTACACGGGGAATTGGGGGGGGGGGGGGGGTGGCTAACAATCCCCCAAACAGCTAATCGCCAATCTGCAAGAATTCCTCGGAAAATCGGAGGTATTCCCTCCCTTCTCGGCTGGCAGAGGTTTATTTCTGTTCCCTCGGGAGATTCTA
The DNA here is from genome assembly GCA_964019135.1 of Arenicola marina. Lineage (NCBI taxonomy): Eukaryota > Metazoa > Annelida > Polychaeta > Arenicolidae > Arenicola > Arenicola marina. Next base: position 17,133,915 of record OZ025248.1, on the reverse strand, counting down.
GCAATCGTAAAAATAGCATGCTTATGATTTATACTTCATGCCGAAATGTCTGTGCTATTTTATTTGACATAAAATAAAAAAATTCAAATTCGCCCCCCCCCCCTCTAACATCGCTATCACAATGAGTCACAGAGTCTAGCTGTCTCCGAAAAGTCGATCAATTCGAGAAGAACGGAGCGGATGGGCCGGTGGGGGAGGAGGGAGGGGGGGGGGGCAGGTTATAATAAGGTAAGTTGGTACCGCACGACCGAGCTCGCCATCCAACCGCACAGCGTGACCCCTGGTCACATCCCCGCTGTGACACCCCTGCCCCCCCCCCCCCTCCCTCAACACCCATCACTCGCTAGGATTCAGTTAACCAGGCATCCCCGCACGCCTGACACTGGCTTTGTGCCCGCTTGACACATGCTTCAAAAACCGCGCTGCCTTTGCCACTCTTTCGTAATCACCTACTCGATCACCCACTCGACCACTGAAATAAGCCGCAGTACCCAGCTACGTTACCAAGCGGATAAAAAATGTCGCGACAAAAAGTGTGTGAACAGCAACCATGCCGTGATGCCTTCTGTTCTGGTGTAGCTTCCCATTAGATGGCGCCACGTGTAGCAACAGCGTTCGCCAAGACGGGATGGAAGACCTGTAATCACGTGATGATTGATTGATTTGATTGGGGCTTAACGGCACTTTCAGCCTGGAAGGCTATATCGTGCCATATTGGATTAATATTATTCTAAATAAGTCAAGAGTCAATATTAAAACCCTGAAAATCAATACATGTGATATGAATAAAACCATGACTGCAGTCTTTGTGGAATCGATTAATAGATTAATAAAACCCTGAGGATATCAAGTAATATAATTGAGCAGATTGTCATAAAACCATGAACGTGAAGAATGGCGAAATGATAAAGACAATAAATTGTCAGAATATAAAACCATGAGTTGGTTTTTAAAATCAAGCTTTTGAGATTAATAATTACAGCAAAATGCACTGTTTGGCAGTAAACGTTGAATATATATCATATGCATTTGACTAGATTTAATGTAGATAAATGATCTAAAATCTTTGCACTGTTTGGTTGTAAACGTTGACTAGATATCATATGCACTTGACTAGATTTATTGCAAATAAAAAATATAAAATCTTTTGCTGTGGTATATTATTAAATAGTTCTTTCATAGTTTCTGCTCTGTAATATTGATCCCTTGTTTGTTGAAAGTCAACACACCTCAACAGAATGTGCTCCACAGTCAGGGGTTCCTGACAGGGAAATGAAACAGGACGGACCTATTATGACGCAATGAAACAGGAGCGGTCCTATGCTGACGTCATGAAACAGGAGCGGTCCTATGATGACATCATGAAACAGGAGCGGTCCTATGCTGACGTCATGAAACAGGGGCGGTCCTATGATGACGTCAGGAAACAGGGACGGTCCAATAATGAAGCTATTCAACAGTGGCTCAAACATCTGTAACTTCACCACATGTAGGCCTACATTCGGCTAAAGTTCTAAATATATTCAGCATAACCCCTGATGTCTAGAATTCAATTGAAGAATTTATATATGATCTTGTATTTTAATTGCGTCAACATTAATATTTTAGATAGGATATTTGAAATTAAAGACATCAATGTAATCTGCATTGCTACACAAAACATACGTCGTTTTACATTTTCCTCTAATTTCCACCCGAACTGACGTCACTGGGATTTTTAATTTTTAATTTTAATATAAATTTAATATAACTTAATATAAAACTATTTAACCTTTAAGCATAACATGCGCATATCATATCAACCATGCAGAACTGTTTTCGCCGTTGGCCTGGGATGTTCACTTATAATATCATTGTTTAATGCCAGACTGCCGACAATATTTAATTCCTCGGAATTCTTGGAATTCTTTACTTTGTTGAAAGCGCCGTGATATTTACGGTGCCACTAATAATATGCATGTCTGCTTGACCGGCGATTTCTGCAGATGGGAAGATTTATACAGGACAGGCAGGGTGTCGCCAAGAACACTCCCAGGCTAGTCTAGACAGAATGATAACCGTTCAAATGACATATTCCTCTGTCACCGGCGCGTGTTGACGTCTGTGCCAGACCTACACCATAGCTGTCTATTACGCTGTCTATAAAGCACGTGTTATATAGGTCAAGAAGTCGGCCATTTTATTTCACTGGTTTACCAGGTAATATGTTGGACATGCATGTGCAGTGCTGTTGCTATGGTTACAGACTGGTGGCGCCTTGCTAAAGACAGGCATAATGGTTGTTATATAATCGGTTGTTATATAACCCTATTTCTTTTCGTTGATATGCTACACAATCTCAGCTTGGGGATATACTTTTATCTTACTTGGATTTGAATATGTACTTTATGTTTTCTGTTCTTTAGGCTATATATAGAATGCTGCACGTAGTTCGTGCTGTTCGGCCGCAACATGTGACTGATGAGATAAAAACACAGATATGAAATTTTAACGACGCATGAATCAGCTTCAATTGACTGAAGTTGACCGAGGTTTCGCGTTTTTAGTATAGTATATTATAACTCCATATGAACGTAGAAGCATAATTGTGTCATATTTCATCGTGCTGAATGATGCATCATTCATCGTATTCTTTTGATATGATCTACATATTCGCTATTTTGGCCTTCCCTGCTGGTCGAGTCAATGGATCCTGTTTTTAGTCTTTGTGTTGTCCCGAGATGACATCAGAGCATCAATTGTTGATTGTGCATTCACAAAATCGTGGCTAATTCGTGGCCAATACTGTAGCGCGCCAAGGGAGGTTTCGGTGTAATGACAGGAAGGGGCGTTTTATGACGCGCTTTTGTTACGCATTCTCGGTTGCCTCAGTTAAATCCAGATTAAATAGCTCAGTAAGAAGGCAATAATAAAGTAGTTACAGTTCAAAATCATACTCAGATGTATGATCAATCTCTCAATATCACTAGACTTTATACATGACATCAGCCTCTTGATATATATACTGATAACAATATTACAAAGAACTACCACTATCACAATAACTCAAATATCACTGTTCATGCTGCATAACTTCTGTCAGTGACTTAATATATATCCGCTCGTTGCCTAATTGCCGGTCGGATAAATCCCTCACATTATTTCTCTTACCCCCAAGTGAATTCTCTATATTACACTGCCGATTACTTGAAATATACCTTAAAATAGATCTTTATGACCAAAACCTGCAAGACAAGCTTATGCCCTACCTGTTTGAAAATATATATATATTAAGAAATTTGCAAATACTCGCGCTGATGATACGCTAAGAAGAGAATAAAGAGGTGCGCGGGTGCTGGGCTAAAAATAGAGAGTAAAGAGGTGAGCGGGTGCTGCGCTAAGAGAGAGTTAGAGGTGCGCTGATGCTGCGCTGTCCCCCCAACTTCAACCGACTTTCTGGCTGTGATGCAGGCTCTTTTATATCAGCCTCCCAGGGAGGCCAACTACAGTGACACTACCCCCTAACATTGACCAATGAATTTGAAAGCAACTATATTTCTACGCCTAAAAATAGGACCAAAGTACTGCTCATTAGGCTACCCTTCAATGTCGGAATTTCCTTTTCGGTGCCGAGTTCCGTAGAAACCGCATGGAACAGTGGTGCCATCTGGTGAAGGAATCACCCATGCCTAACAACGACACAAGTCTGCCCGCCACGCATGGCTGATTTTGAATGGCTCAGCCAGTAGAGGGCAGCTCTGTACTATGCGGTATACGGAATTCGGCAATGGTTTGAAAATAAGCAAAACTCCCCCATTGTTGCCGAAAGATCGAATCTGCAACCTTAAAATTAGATACACCAACAAAGAGGGCCCCTGGCTGTAGGGCATTGTTAATATAGGAGGCTCGACACCCAGGAAATTGCTCGATGGCCGTTTTGCCTCCTTACAGTCGTCAAACCGGCGCCTTCATAGACGCTGTCCCGTGTAGTACATGGGCCCTTAAGGTCGCTACACACCGCCGCCGACCGACCGATTTTAATGCGACCGACCGAATTCCACGCCGACCGTTTATTATAGAACTCATGTTTTTAAACACAACTCTGCATACTGCGCGCGTACGCTTACACCGGGACGACACGGAATAGAATTTGCTCTATAAAATCGCGTCGGACTCGTTCACCGTCATTTGTCGCAGCACACTCCTGGACGAAAAACTGATACTCGAGGTGCAAAAATTTTACCTGTTGTACAACTCTGCTAATTGCCATTACAAGGACAATCGAAAGAAGGAAAATGCCTGGGTAGCAATCTCATCATCAATCGACATGCCAGGTCAATGCATGTCTATAAGAACGTTTCGTACACGAGTGCTCGTCTCTATAATTTATGTCGCCATGCCACACGCCATACAATATATAATATTCATGGTTTGGTAAATTTGCTTGTGTCAAGAGGCACATACAGTGTGGGACAGTATAAACATGCAGGGTCAACAGGTAACCTGTAGTCACCAAACGAAAAAAAAAATCGATTATAATCCTCAATAACACTTTTGGGGCTAACCTGTTGTGACCTGTCTAACATATGTCAGAAATGCCTATATAAACATCGTGGTGATCTGTATCTTTTGCTTTTCTAGTGCATGAATGCAAGACAAAATGGCGCAATTTGCGGGATGCCTTCACTAGACATGATAAGACAGTGAGCTCAAAAAAATGGGGATGCAACAAAATTGATGACTAAAGTATGGAAACATTATAAGTCTATGCTGTTCTTGAAAGATATATGCAAAGGGAGAAATATTGTCACAAACTTTCGGGATCACGAAGACGTCGACAGTGATCATGAGGTATAGTTGAAACTAGGTCAAGAGACAAGTAACAATTCCGACGACGGCGATGGCCACGTGGACCAGGACCAAGGTGACCATGAAGACAATGCACCAGCCACATTCGATGGCGCCCCTGGGGCAATGACTATGACAGCCAGACCCGTTACTAGCGCAAGCAAGACTAAATCCATTGTCGCAGGAAGGAGAAAGAGAAAGCCTCAAGATTGGGTGGAGGAAAAGATGCTTAAAATCACTGAAAAACTAAGTGAACCTATGCAGACTCCACCAGCGAGTACATAACGTACTTTTTTCGTAGTTTAGAACCCGCTTTGCGTGAGTTGCGGCCATATAAGCAGTCATTGGCCAAATTTAAAATCCAGACAATTGTGCACGAGATGGCTTATAGCGAAGAATTGCCTCGCGCTCATTACTCTAATCATTCCAGTGTCTCAGGAAATTGGTCACATGACAGGAGCAGTTTTCATGACTCCGGAGCATATCCTCAAGCCAGTGATCCTACGTACGTTAACCAAGTATAACGTAACGGAAGAACAACAATTATATCATGCATAAGAAAATAAAGATTTGATATCATCGAATGCATTTATTTCTTGTCTTCTGGTCAAATGATTTACTTCATTCGAATACAAGGGGAAGTCGCGGACAACAGTTGGAATCAATTAATGGCATGAATGATTTCACCTTGCCATGGAACCTGACCCTTTTCAGATAAGAAATAGTCAGCGAAATCATCCCAAACTCGCATTGCCGCTGTTGTGGGACGATTACCTCCCAGTTGGCCTGGTTCACGAAGGTCATTCAGTGCTCTATGCTGATCATTTTCATCGGCGATATTATTGTTCTGCTGGAGGTAATTGTGTAGCAAAATTGTAGCTTTTACCACATGATCCAGAGTGGTCGGGTCGAGTGGCCCTTCTGTAATTGGTGTCTTGCTTGGCAATGTCAGGCGTCAGTCTGGCTAGCAGCTCGTCAAATTAAGGAATACTCAGCCGGAAATACTGCTGGAATCTGCCTGGATCCTGTCTCAATTGGGGTACTAGTCTGTGGTATTCTACAAAATCAGATCGTCTTTGGCAAATTGGATGGATCCACATATTACGTCGTCTTTGCTGCCTCCTCCGAGCCATCATCAACATCCACAGGCCAACAGATCGCCTTCTTCTGACACCCATGTGACGGTTTTCTTCATTTTGTCCTTCGTCAACATCAGACATTATCAAATAAAGCAAACGCGTTCACGATTAAAACCTCAATTTCCACGTGCCAGTTTTAACTTCTCAATGCTTCAATATGTCGTACGCTCAACTCAAAATCGGTCTGACTCTGTGTGCATGCAAAAATCGCACGCAAGTGAAAATTGTCGTCCGCATCATAAAAAACGGTCGCATTAAAATAGGTCGGTCGGACGCGGTGTGTAGCGACCTTAAGACTGCATGGAGCCTTCTCGGAGTGCCGGGCGTGGCTCATTGCTTGTCACACTCACAGAAACCCGCTGGCACAACTGTCTTATCAAGCGAAGAGGAACCGCTGGCGGTCAAACGCAATTGGGACCTTTCGCTCAATGACAGTAATGTACAGCTTGGAACGGCCTAGCACACCACACCACACTATGACACATCTCTCTAGCAGACCACACCAAGGCACACTCTAGCACACGGTAGCACACAACACCAAGGCAAACCATGACACACCACACCAAAGCATACCCTAGCACACCACACCATGACACACCACGGCACATGCTAGCACACCACACCACACCACACCACACCACACCACACCACACCACACCACACCACACGACACCACACCACACCAAGGCACACCCTAGCACACCACACCACACCGAGGCACAAATTAGCACCCCATGACACACCACACCAAGACATACCCTAGCACACCATACCAAACCAAAGCACACCCTAACACACCCTAGAACACCAGACCACACCACACCAAGGCACACCCTAGCACACCACACCACACACCACACCAAGGCACACCCTAGCACACCACACCACACACCACACCAAGGCACACCCTAGCACACCACACCACACACCACACCAAGGCACACCCTAGCACACCACACCACACACCACACCAAGGCATACCCTAGCACACTACCACACACCACACCAAGGCACACCCTAGCACACCACACCACACACCACACCAAGGCACACCCTAGCACACTACCACACACCACACCACACCAAGGCACACCCTAGCACACCCTAGAACACACACCACACTACACCAAGGCACACCCTAACACACCACACAACACCAAGGCACATCCTACCACACCACACCACACCAAAGCACACCCTAGCACACCTAGCACACCACACAAAGGCACACCCTATTACACCATCTCACACCACACCAAGGCACAACCTAGCACACCACGACACACCACACCTAAGCATTCCCTAGCACACCACCAGACACCGAGGCACACCCTAGCACACCACCACACACCAAGGCACACCCTAGCACACCACACCACACACCACACCAAGGCACACCCTAGCACACCACACCACACACCACACCAAGGCACACCCTAGCACACCACACCACACACCACACCAAGGCACACCCTAGCACACCACACCACACACCACACCAAGGCACACCCTAGCACACCACACCACACACCACACCAAGGCACACCCTAGCACACCACACCACACACCACACCAAGGCACACCCTAGCACACCACACCACACACCGAGGCACACCCTAGCACACCCTAGCACACCCTAGCACACCACACCAAGGCACACCCTAGCACACCACCACAAACCAAGGCACACCCTAGCACACCACACCACACACCACACCAAGGCACACCCTAGCACACCACACCACACACCACACCAAGGCACACCCTAGCACACCACACCACACACCACACCAAGGCACACCCTAGCACACCACACCACACACCACACCAAGGCACACCCTAGCACACCACACCACACACCGAGGCACACCCTAGCACACCCTAGCACACCCTAGCACACCACACCAAGGCACACCCTAGCACACCACCACAAACCAAGGCACACCCTAGCACACCACCACAAACCAAGGCACACCCTAGCACACCACACCACACACCACACCAAGGCACACCCTAGCACACCACACCACACACCACACCAAGGCATACCCTAGCACACTACCACACACCACACCAAGGCACACCTTAGCATACCACACCACACACCACACCAAGGCACACCCTAGCACACTACCACACACCACACCACACCAAGGCACACCCTAGCACACCCTAGAACACACACCACACTACACCAAGGCACACCCTAACACACCACACAACACCAAGGCACATCCTACCACACCACACCACACCACACCAAAGCACACCCTAGCACACCTAGCACATCACACAAAGTCACACCCTATTACACCATGTCACACCACACCAAGGCACAACCCAGCACACCACGACACACCACACCTAAGCATTCCCTAGCACACCACCAGACACCGAGGCACACCCTAGCACACCACACCACCACACACCAAGGCACACCCTAGCACACCACACCACACCACACCAAGGCACACCCTAGCACACTACACCACCACACACCAAGGCACACCCTAGCACACCACCACACACCAAGGCACACCCTAGCACACCACCACACACCGAGGCATATCCTAGCACACCACCACACACCAAGGCACACCCTAGCACACCACCACACACCAAGGCACACCCTAGCACACCACCACACACCGAGGCACACCCTAGCACACCACCACACACCAAGGCACACCCTAGCACACCACCACACACCAAGGCACACCCTAGCACACCACCACACACAAAGGCACACCCTAGCACACCACCACACACCAAGGCACACCCTAGCACACCACCACACACCGAGGCATACCCTAGCACACCACCACACACCAAAGCACACCCTAGCACACCACACCACACCAAGGCACACCCTAGCACACTACACCACCACACACCAAGGCACACCCTAGCACACCACCACACACCAAGGCACACCCTAGCACACCACCACACACCAAGGCACACCCTAGCACACCACCACACACCAAGGCACACCCTAGCACACTACACCACCACACACCAAGGCATACCCTAGCACACCACCACACACCAAGGCACACCCTAGCACACCACCACACACCAAGGCGCACCCTAGCACACCACCACACACCAAGGCACACCCTAGCACACCACCACACACCAAGGCATACCCTAGCACACCACCACACACCGAGGCACACCCTAGCACACCACCACACACCAAGGCACACCCTAGCATACCCTAGCACACCACACCAAGGCACACCCTAGCACACCACACCAAGGCACACCCTAGCACACCACCACATACCAAGGCACACCCTAGCACACCACCACAAACCAAGGCATACCCCAGCACACCACCACACACCAAGGCATACCCTAGCACACCACCACACACCAAGGCACGCCCTAGCACACCACCACACACCAAGGCACACCCTAGCACACCACCACACACCAAGGCATACCCTAGCACACCACCACACACCAAGGCATACCCTAGCACACCACCACACACCGAGGCACACCCTAGCACACCACACCACGGCACACCCTAGCACACCACACCAAGGCACACCCTAGCACACTACACCACACCACACCAAGGCATACCCTAGCACACCACATCACACCGAGGCACAAATTAGCACACCATGACTCACCACACCGAGGCACACCCTAGCGCCCCACACCACACCAAGTCACACCCTAGCACACCGCACCACACCATCCCGGAGCAGGCATGTACCGTATGCACTCGCGTTAAAAGCGAGGTTTTATTACTACCGTGATTGTCTGCCTCTAGCAACATTATCCTGACCAGTTTTTGTTGTTTTAATACCTGTATCGATATTAAAGAGCCCTAAAATCAAGTATTGATGGTATTTATTTTGTGACGCGCCAAGTACGTTCTTCATTGTAGTAATGCGAGTGATCCACGGGCCCGTTTCATAAAACTGTATTTGGGATTACGTTTTACAGATATGACCTAATCAGAATCAGTTAACACATATATATGAATTTGTATGTGTTTCATAAATATTAATCCTACTTACATTTGCCGACTTAATCCATATTAACTAATACACCTCTGGAGGTGTATTAAGGCTTTGTCGCCTGGCAACGGGCCATTCCTAGAAGACAGTGGGCTGTCACCAGGGTCGCTGCGTGTATCCATCTCTGATGACGTCAATAAAGAAATCAACGATACAATTTTGCAAACCTGATGTGTGCACGTCACGTGCATCACTTGGCTTTGTCATAAAACCCAGACAAAAGTCATAAAGCCAAGACATAATAATATGCAATCAAATAACAGCTGACTTCTCGTCAAGCTGTCGGACCGCATTTTGTGAACATTCACTGTGTGAAAGTTTTAGGGACAAACATAAACACGTGCTCCATGTTGAAGTATAGGCAGCTATAAGTCAATTTCTTTCCAGGTTTATTCTAAAGCCTATGAGTCCCATTTCACCAAACATGGATATGGGAGGTATATATTTAAATATTTGGAGGCGATAAAGCGCGTAACTTTCGGCATACACAAGGAAAAATCTTAATCTTAATATCGCTAGGCCTTCCGCCATGGACCTACCTCTCAGCGCCTGGTTCTTGCGCAAGTAGTCTGGTTCCCTGGCTCTTTCTTTGCGTAACATGTACGTCACGCCTACGTCACAGATAGTCAGGATATCAGTGTGCGCAGAGATTCTAAACTCGTTCCGGAAGTCTTTGCGAACGAGACTTTATAGGCCTATTGGTAAAAGTTCAACATAATCGAAGAGAGAGTTTTTGCGTAATGGTTGAAATTATATGGCTGTGTTGGACTCGTCGAAGCAATCGATTGTGCTTTAACTTTAATATACCGCCTCATATATCTTGCGCTGCATGGGATAGAAAAGGACAACTTTACTATAATTAGTTATTCTTTGTTGCAATGATAATAAAATGCTAAAAGATCAGCCAAATCGAAGCGTTAGTTTTCGCATAATCTTAGTCTGAAACTTTGGGATGCAGTCTGTTCGTATTCTGCTCGTAGAAAGTTATACTAGCTTCCTACCGGAACGACTAATTAGATAGCATGTAAACGTTAGTGTAACGTTTTATAAGGGTTCGATAATTTAATTTTGGGGCTACGTTAGCATGCTAACGTTACTACTACATTAGATAACAATTCGCATATTAACGTTTGTGTCGAGAACGTTATCACAACCTTAGATAACAGTCCGCATAGTAACGTTTGCATCGAGAGCGTTGCCATATTATAGAGATAATATTTCGACAGAGCCATTTTTTTCCTCTCGTAGCCGGTTATGACCAGGTACGTTTGCAGGTTTGTGGAATTACTCTTTATGTGAAAGGATACGTGAAGGCAATTCTCTCTTCCTAGATTTATTACGCGAATCATGGCATTAACTTTATAAGACATCATTACACTCCGTAGGAAAATATCACAAAATATCTCACTAGAAACAATTCTAAAGGTTTCTCTCGATTTTTCTATGGAAATTCTAAACGTTTTCCTATACAATTTCCTTAGAGTTTTCATAGAATTTCTATGGAGTTTTCATAGTCTCCATCGAGTTTAAAAGAGTTTGGTGAGTTTCAATACCAGTCTTACAACTGACGGCACGCACAACAACGAGCTCTTGATTCAACACACGTACGTTTTCTGTGTCAAGCGAACGAGCGCTTTTGTGCACATGAAGGCTAAATCGGGCCAGAGACGATGAAGGATGAAGGAATGAAAAATGCCCCAGATTATGTGCCCTAGTCCGGATTCGAACCCAGGATGTATTGACCTGCGGTTCAGTGCGCTATAACCACTACAATAGGGAAGCCCCCCGGAAATTCTATGGAAACTCTATGGACATTCTATGGAAATTGTATGAAAACTCTATGGAAATTCTATGGAAATTTTATGGAGATTCTATGGAAATTCTATGAAAATTCAATGAAAATTCTATAGAAATTCTATGGAGACTCTATGGAAATTATATGGAAATTCGATAGAAACTCTATGGAGAATAGTTAATAAAACAATTAAATGAAAGGGCAAAATTATGGAGATAAAATGTGTTGAGAGATCATATCAGTTCTATTGTGAGTAATGTAGTACCCCAGATAGCATGTAAACGTTAGTTTAACGTTTTATCATGGTTAGATTGGTTGTTTTTGGGTTTACGTTAGCATGCTAACGTTACTACCACATTAGATAACAATTCACATATTAACGTTAGCATCGCGAACGTTACCGCAACATTAGATAACGATTCGCCTATTAACGTTAGCATCGAGAACGTTACCACAACATTAGATAACAATTCGCCTTTTAACGTTTGCACCGGGAACGGTACCACAACATTAGATAACAATTCGCATATTAACATTAGCGTTGAGAACGTTACCACAACATTAGATAACAGTATGTATATTAACGTTTGCATCGAGAACGTTACCACAACATTAGATAACAATTCGCCCATTAATGTTAGCATCGAGAACGTTACCACAACATTAGATAACAATTCGCATTTTTACACTTGCATCGAGAACGGTACCACAACATTAGATAACAGTTTGTATATTAACGTTTGCATCGAGAACGTTTTGGCAACATTAGATAACAATTCGCATTTCAACGTTAGCATCGAGCACGGTGCCACAATATTATATAACAGTTTGTATATTAACGTTTGCATCCAGAACGGTACCACAACATTAGATTACAGTTCGCATATTAACGTTTTCATTGAGAGCGTTACCCCAATATTATATAACAGTTTGTATATTAATGTTTGCATCGAGAACGTTTTGGCAAAAATAGATACCCAGTGGGCACCCGACGTCGGGAAGACGTCTTATATTGGTCGGTCGGTCGAAGACCACCTGAAGACCAGGTCAAGACCAATTTAGTCTGGTCGCAATGTGGTCTTAACTCAGACGTCCCACGTACGTCATAATTCAGACGTCCCACGTACGTCATAATTTAGACGTCCCACGTACGTCATAATTCAGACGTCCCACGTCTGTCCTAGCTAACTTGGTCGGGCTCGGGTATGGGATATAAGCCTATACTTGCATTCATCCAAAATGCTCCTTTTTCACGTTTACTAATATCTCGATTGCGACTATGAAATCGATCAGATTGACGCTAACTGCAATGTGTAAGCGAGGTGTGAAAGTCGAGCTCGGGCGGGCTACGAAATCCGTTGAGCTATAGACCGATTCCCGCTCAGTTTAAGCGGAGTACTAGCTTACGCGGAATAATATATTTCCAATATTTGCCAGATTTATCATTTATTTAATTCAAGGAAAATTCAATATACGAAAACATGTTTGCTTGAAACAAAGTGTTCACTGTATGGAACCGACATTTAAGGACTTAATATAAAGAGGGGATGGCGTCCTAAGCCATGCTATACCATGGTATAGCATGGTATACCTTACCATGGTATACCTCCAGAGGAGGACTCTGAAAATGTGCGTTTGTAGAGCGAGTTTCCCGGGGAATATAATAAACCGAGTGGGCTCGGTCCAAGGAAAAAAAATCCCCTTCCGAGCGGATATTTTCGCGTTCAAACGTATGAGCCGATTTTCGGGGTGAAACGCCCCTTACAAGCGTATTTTGGCGGTCAAGTAGGGGTTTACCGCGGACTCCCTCTGCCCCCCCAACCCCAGCCGCAAACCCAATAATGTACTGAGTCCCCCCACCCTAGCCCCAGTTCTGTGGCAGTAGGACGGGCAAAATCAGATTTTTGCCCGTCCTACAGCCACAGAACTGGGGCTGGCCCTGTCAGATTTTTGCCCGTCCCACAGCCACAGAACTGGGGCTACCCCCACCCCACCCCGTGCCACAGCGCGCGAAGTGAGCAGTGCGCCACCAGGAGGCATATTACGCTGCCGCCTGGCGGAGATGCGCAGCGGAGATCCCACGGCGCATGCGCGAAGTTTTAAAAATATTGCGGAAAGGCGAGAGGAGTTCTGCGGCATGTGTATACGATTAGCTTATATTCACGAATATTTGCTTATGTATATGAATGAAAGGTGTGTATTTATAAATACTATACTGTATAGCACCTGAAAACATCCAGGTTTGAGCGTGACCCCTTAACATAAGGACAAAAGGAGCCTTTATAAATGGAAATTTGTTTACAGTCTTGTCAACTGGTCACAGGCGCTCAGATCTGCTGACAGAACCCCCGAAGTAAATAAACAACGCCCCCCTCTCAGGCACCGCATATAATAGATGCGGTGCCTGAGAGGGGGGCGTTGTTTATTTACTTCGGGGGTTCTGTCAGCAGATCTGAGCGCCTGTGCAACTGGTCATACCACTCCTCGCCCCCCCCCCACCCCCTTCCCGCCACCGGCCCGTGTCAGTTGATACAGTACAGGAACCCCAAGCGCCGGGTGAAATGGCAAACGCCCGAGGTCGATCTGGAGCTTGTAGTTCGATACTGTGTCCCCCTATAGCAGGCGCTCAGATTTGTTGACAAACAATACCCCAAGGCAAGGGTCAAGCACCTGTCCTATAAAGAAAGGTGCTTGACCCTTGGTGTATTGTTTGTCAACAAATCTGAGCGCCTGTGCCCTATAGTATAGGCTATACTGCCACACTAGCCTGGGGCCATTTTCATGGAACCTAGGTGCGTGCTAGCCGTTCGCCCTATCGCCAATGGCGAAAGCAAATTGTATGGGGCACAAGGCTGGCCCATACATGTCGCCACATTGACAAAAAAAAAGAAAATGGCCTGTTTTTTTTTATTAACGATCAAAACACAACTTAGCGAAACTGATTGCCTGCAGTGATACGAAGGGGGAAAATACAACATATATGTGGCTAATGGGATCTATGTGTGACTAAAGAAAATTGAAAGTGTTTAGCCACATTGGCTAATTAAAATGAATTTCTAGAGCACACCCAGTGAAACCATCATCTGTTCTTATGTGTATGAACCTTTGTACAGAGATTGGGACCCATAAGTCCTATTTCCCTCGTTACCATAAGTTACTTTATTGGTTCCTTTGTACGTACATGTGTCTATGAGTGCCTCAACCTTAGCCTTGACCCTGTTGCATGCCTGGCCCTAATTATTGGGTGATGTTGATGTTCCGAGGTTGAAGGCCACATGCCATTCTGTTAACTCAGGGAAATTTTCAATGGCTCAGGGAAAAACAAGGGAATTGTTTTAGTGTTTCATGTGAGAACAATGTGCCACGGTATGGTCTTGGTTTTCGGCTGAACCATTTATAAAATTATCTTTGGTATTTATTTTGCTTCTTACGTAATGTATTAATAAATGTGGTACAAACTTGTGTATGATATCTTTCCAACATATTACCATCCATGTCTTATAATGCTAAACAACACTGGTGAATAATAATTTACTAAGATGATAAGTGTATCCTTTGTTACAGATCAAGTCAGGAGAACATTTTGTGGCAAAGATGTAAAAGAAATTTGCAAGTTAATGCGAGAGAAGATCAGCAATGTGGTACAGACTGGAAAGAAGAACTGAAGGATCTACTTGTTTTATCAATTGAAATGAATATATTTGTATATAAAGTATTGTTTATATATATGTTATATGCATTGAGTAGTATTCATTTAAATGTTGAGTAGTAGTTATGTAGTAGTTCCAAAGTACTGCATGGTAGTGCATCTCATTCTGAGGTGGAATTTGTATGTATCAGTTAGGAATAAGAAAGATTACTTTATCAATTCAATTATAACTAGATTATAAGTAGATTCCTGCATATGAGTTAGAGTATACATATTATTTGGGTAGATATCCCATACAGATGTTTTTTTCCATTATGGCATTTTCTTTCAATTCATTCAAATGTATACATTGTAAACTGAACACAATTGAATTTCAATATTTAAACAAACATTGTTTTTATTTGGCAAAGTCCTGTCACTTTAAAAAAAAATTATGTAAAATTTAAAATGTAATGTGTGGAAAATGTGCGTAAAAATGATGCTGCTGTATGGTGTATAATAATATTATTTGTTGATTTACTTTGTATGTCAATATGCATATAAGCAATGAACATTTCTTTACATAATGGTAGCTTATTTATCTAATATATCTATATGAGCTAAATATATGTATATAATGTGCATGTCACATGTTCACATACTGCACCTTTTTATAATAATACATATATGAAAGCGGATTGTGAATCTTTGTATTCTTTATTCTTGTATTTTTCAGACTTGATGTCTATTAGTGCCTTAGCATACCATGGTATCCATGTAGTAAAGTATCATGGTATACATACCTTGGTAAGATACCATGTTACATTAGCATACCATGGTACATTATACCATGGTGTTTTGGCGATGGTAATTTACCATGGTAATTTACCATGGTATACCATATAATATTACCATGGTAATTTACCATGGTATACCATATAATATTACCATGGTAAAATACCTTCGCCAAAACACCATGGTATACCATGGTAACCATGTCAAAACACCATGGTATACCACGGTAACCATGGTAAAATACCATATACATGTATTATCCTATTATATCCTGAATGTATTTCTTTGTTTTACTTATATTGAATTGAATGCAAGGGCTCTAGGGGCCAGGGTATTAGCCGGTGTTTGTTTGCCGTCCAAAAGCGTTTCCCCGCCCCTTGGATCCTCCACTGGGCTACAAACTATCTTTGCTAGTGAACATTAATATAAGGTTGAAATAACGGTTCAACCATGGTTAGATAATGGTTAGCATTTAACGTTAAATAGTGAGCATGAATATAATGTTATTGGTATAACGGTTCAACCATGGTTAGCATTTAACGTTAATCTTTGATTTAACGGTTCAAACATGGTTAGACAATGATTAGCATTTAACGTTAAATAATGAGCATTAATATAACGTTATTGATACAACGGTTCAACCATGGTTTGCATTTAACGTTAAACATTAATTAATATAACGTTTTTGATTTAACGGTTCAAACATGGTTAGATAATGATTAGCATTTAACGTTAAATAGTCAACATTAATATAACGTTAAGTCAATGAGCAAAAAAATATTTTCTTAACGTTCGTCTAAAACGTTGCATTAACGCTATGCAAACGATAATTTAACGTTAAGGTAATGTTGGCATGCTATCTGGGACGTAAACGAACTGTTGTATAACATGAAGTGTTTTACAATTGTAAATATATTATACCATTTGTGTCTTTTATCGCCAGTGACACTGCCTTCTGCGGACCTTTTCACACTTGGCCGTGAAGGTAGTGTCCGGCGTTGTAAGCATCAGTGGTAATTTGCTGTCTTCCTGGTAAACAGTTGGGGAAAGTTACAAAAGAGCACATAAAATTGATTGCGTGAGCTTAATTACTATTTCTACTGTATAACGAGTAATCATGAGCATTACACGAGGCTTAATTTTCAAAAGAAATATACGGTACCAGTTCAACCATGGTTCGATAATTATTTACATTTAACGTTGAAAGGTGAATATTGGTAAAACGTTATCTATATAACGGTTCAACCATGGTTATATTATGGGTAGCATTTAACGTTAAATCGTACACATTAATATAACGTTAGGTCAATGAGCAAAAAGACGTTTTATTAGCGTTCGTCTAAATCGTTGCATTAACGCTACTGCAAGCGATAAGTTAACGTTAAGTTAATGTTGGCATGCTATCTGGGTAAGCTGCTTTCTATTTATAATCTGATCGCCCTTGATGTAACACACTATTTAACGCGTACATGGCACAGATATATGCACTTGACGCATTATTGGGCCGTATTTACAAGCATCTGGTTGTCGCTATTCTTTGCGTCAGTGTAAGATTGCCTACAGATGCGTGATTCGTGTACAAATGCGTCACGTCATGAAATCGTCAACATGGCGCGTAAATGCAGTCACATGGCGCCGTTAATTCGTATCAGCGAATAATGTAACACCTAATACAGATACACGTTAATTCGTTTTAGGCAATCCGTATTAAATATTTAATCCGTATTAAGTAGTTAATCCTGTATTCAGTTTTATGAAACGCTATTAACGCTAGGAAGAAAACAGAATGGTGCATTGTAAGCAACGCGTCTTAACATCGGATATAGCTTATTGGTATTTTCACAGCGGCGTTCGTGGATTTAGCGGCTTGCTTTATAATGCGTATCTTGGTATTCTTGGGGTATTGATGTGTAGAAAGAGCTACGTTCTCTGTTGCTTTCATCTGTCGAGGGAATGATGAAGTGCATCATTGAGACGTGACATGGATGTCATTATACACCATCTGGGGTCGTGGCGCCGGTCGGGTACAAAGCTTCTTGTGACGTACGTCAAAACAGTGGATCAATTGATGTCACTTGCTCGAAGCCCCAAGCTATATGTGTGTAATTGGGAACTTCAACGACAGATGTATCCTTTGAGATGCCTCCCATTATCCTAGCGGATAGAAAAAGGCGCCTGGTCGATATGGTTTTAATAACCAAGGGCTGACCCAGCCGGGGGCGGGGGGCGCCCCGGCCCCCTCCGCCCCCCCCCACTGTCAGGACCGAAATTTATACCATTTAACATGAAAACCATAAAGCTAGGCCATTACTCGAAACCGCCCCCCCCCCCTTTTTCCAGCACATCTAGATCCGACCCTGATGACGACATTTTAGTGGATTGCAAAAAATACGGGGTTCTGTCTTGGGTCTGATTGTCACAGATTTAACCACATCTGGTCTACGTTGCTTCCGCCACTGTGTAAGTTTGGTCGCTGTACAGTACACTGCAATCTTGGTACAAAGAGCAACCGGTCATCCCTTTGTAGACCATAGTTATAATTATGTCCCCGAGGACTATACAGGGTGCCCTGGCTGGAGACCCCCAGGATGCGCGTCCTGGTGTGTGATGATCGTGAGCCATTGATGTCTGTCATTATCATGAAGAGGCCACGGTTTGTTATTTGCGGAGTTCAGGAGCATTTGATCGACTCGGCGCAATATAGATCTATACCCGATTGCCAAGTGTGTTATTTGAAGTATTTGTGCCATAGCGTAACAATGATTTGTCCCTTAGTGGTAAGAGCATTCAGCAGTTGATTAATAATGTACCTTAATCTTACTTAGATTGGATCATAATCAATGGTTAGAACTCGCAGTGCAGAAAATAGCGGATTAGCAGCGAAATTAAATTAGAAAACTCATACGATAATCTGAAAATGAGTTCTAACACTATTTGGCGTCGTGCCCTAATAGAATCGATTGTGTACAATCTCCATACATTTGTCCGAAACTTTTACTTTTACACCGTCACATGTTGCCAAGCAACCTCAGCCAAGCTTACTGTAAGTGTGATGAATGTTGAGGTGGGTTCTACAGCCAGACAATGAAGTATACATGTTTTTTAAATATGTAGTCTACGGTGACTAATCCTGTTCAGTCCTCAGTCTGTCCATAAACGAGGCTACAACTGTTATGCGGGACCTCGTTAGTTACTGCAATGAGAAGAACGTGTCGAGAGTCTTCATCTGCCGCGAGCAGCTACATGGTCCCCTCTGCCCTCTTTTATCTACATTAACGGCAGCAATTTTTGGCAGCCACGGCCATTGGAAAGGAGCCAGGGATTATAGGCATTCCCCTCCAGGTCGGTAAGGTTGCCAAGATCAAACAACATGTCGATAACGCCCCGGGGACGACACTTTACTTCAAACGTCAAGTAAGCAATTCAATTCAACGGTTCACGAGGATAATTAATGCTGATTAACGGGGAATTGGCGATATTGTGTTGAAAATGGAGCAAATAGTGGTCAGGTTAGCGCTGAAAGTAAAAACAAAAAAATTGGAAGATAAAGGGATGGAGGGGGGGGGGGCAAGGGGGGGGGGGGTCGCGTTCCTAAGTCACGATGAATTAAAAGGAGAAGTCCCCGTATACAATGGAAGAGGCTGATACATCATATAAATTGGCCACTGCCCAATTCACGGTTATTTAACATTAAAATTCCTAGTTCTCGATTAATGAAAACCCTTGATCACGACTGTCGGCTAATATCCCATTCCCAGTTCACGAAGAATTATTTTCCTCATTCCCAGTTTACGGTAAAATGAAGAAGCCCATTCCCGAAGAACGGAAATACCCCTCGCCCCCCCCCCCCCCCCCCCCCTCCCAGGGATGTCCGGTCAGAATCAATATTGTTCTGTATAGCAGTCACCAGAGCGGAAGGGGCCCTTTGACGCTCTGGTGCCGCTACATCAATTGAGTTACATTTAACCGTCAAAAGACATTCGTCTGGAGATTTATTCCTACGGAAAAGGTGTTTGCCATTTAGCGAGGGTTGTGGGTTGAGGGTCTAAATGGGTGCCAGTGGCAAAGAAAGGTTGATCGATGTGTCCAGCGAACGAGAGATGCGGGTAAACGGCTATTTAGACCCGATTTTCACCCCGACCCCTTTTCAACATCTGCTGACCGGACTCCACTCGTAGTGTCAGCGGTGGCCGGCAGGGGGCAGTGGCGCTCGGGACGCTTCTGTATCCAGGTATAGTTTAGGACTACGGCGCCCGCTGTCGATGTGATCGGTAAGCAACAAGTTTTGACTCTTGAGGAGGAAAAATTCCTGAAGTTGGATTGTTTTTGGGTCATTGGTGCAGGCTTTGTCAGGTGTTTATAGTATGTTATGAACCTTTAAAGGCTTCGTGAGGTTTGTGCTCTTGTGGGCAAAATCGACATTCAAAATTAACAACTTTAGGTGAAATTCATGCTTGACTTCAGGGATCACTGGTACGGTGCATTGTCACGGGGCGGGGATGGGTGGGGAGGGGGTGGTCGCGGGGGAGTACTATGACGAAGGGGCGACTTGTACCCTTGGGGCAGTGAACGAGTTAGTTGCGCTGTAAGCGCATATATATAAAACATAAACACTATTTACATACATTACAATGCTCTTCCAGTTAGCGTATTTACATATATACCACTTTGCCCACTTCCCCATGATATATATAAAACATAAACACTATTTACATACATTACAATGCTCTTCCAGTTAGCGTATTTACATATATACCACTTTGCCCACTTCCCCAATTTTTATAAAAGACCTTAGCCGGCGACGGCTCTTCCGTCTTTCCCCCCGTCTCGTCACTGTTTGGCTTATTTTATTTCCATTTTAACGGGTTCCCTGCCTTTTCCATCATCCTGTCGCAAGTGTGGTGTCGTGGCATGCGCCACTGTTGGGGTGTGGGCGAGGGAGGGGGCTAGGGACCTGATGGCCATTACAAACCGGAACGCCCGGCCCCGTCTAGCCTAGCAACTGTCTGCGTAGCCCCAGTGCCGCATGTGGATGTAGGACGGGCAAAACTGGGACAGGGCCCTCCCTGTTAGGGGTGCTCAGTTACAAGGCTCAAATAATGTGCACCCTACGTGCCTAAAGCCGCCATCAATGATATCTTTAAGCACATTATCCCTGCATTGACACATTTTAAGCAGCTCACACAACATTTTTCCGCTCATTTTCTTGTTAACGAAACTTTCGTCAACCCGCAAGTGCATTTAGTAACATTTAAGAAGTACATACTTTACGAGCGCGTCTCCCTTGTTGCACCGGTATCAATCACACTGTCCCACACCTACATAGCCAATAATCAGGCACCAAATGGAACTATATACCAGTGTGACATCTTCATTATTGCTCACTATATACATGTAGTGCCATTAAATAAAGTGACGACCCAGGAGACAGACTACAACAGCCGGTGTGGTTCAGACAATACATTTGTTATATGTATATGTATATAAAAGAGTGCGTGGTAGTCTGGGGAAAGGCGATAATCATATTATCATATAAGTACCTTCTTTTCATGGCGAGATGGAAGTATATCGAGCGACAAAGACAAGGTATATGACAGTGATAAGGGCATATCTATTTAAATCAATAATATTTAAATAATCCTATAGAAACCATTTCATATCTGTCACACCCAAATGCATAATTTTCGTTGAAAATAGTTTACACAATGTTTCTCAGTGGAACAATTGCTCTATGAGACAGATTTGCTGATTTAAGTCGTACTTTGAACACACCGTCGATGTCTGTAAACAGCGATCCAAGGAATCCATTCCGGAGTAGTCCACAGACTTGGCTGCTGGAGATCCAATTACTGCACATTCCGGAGACCGACCCTGTGATTGATCCGCAATTCTGGATTCTGGATTCAATTGATCTGAAGTTATAGAAGAAACCGAGAAAAAACGGCAAGGAGGGCGCGATCCAATTTGCCGGAGGAATGAGGGGTACCACATTAAGGTAGATGCATAGATTACATTTTTTTCAGACAAACTTCTAGACATTTTTGCAACGTATAGTAATGTGTATCCAAGACGATAAAATAACATAAAAAAGATATGCCTTCTACCTACTTTTCTGTAAAAATGACGTTGAATAGGTAGGAGGTCACATCTAATTTTATAATGGGCGTCAATGGAGAATTTTGGAATTTCGACACGAAATATTCAACATAAAAAAAAAAAGGCTCAGACAAAGTTAATAAAAATTTGTCTGCAACAAGCTTGTTCCTTGTTTGTTCAAATAAGAGCAAAAAATATATGGGTCTTCTACCTCGTTTTTTCGTAAAATTACTCTGAACATGGAAATTGTGCCGGTAATTCTGAGGGTCGGAATGGGAAACATGCTGAACTAGAGATACAAGTACTCACAAGATGGAAGAAGATACTTGGTGCTATCAAATTGACATGAAAACATTTAAGCAACCAAACGTGTAAGCATATAGGCCTACGATGATGTGGGGGATTCCAACACCCCCCCCCCCCCCCGCCCGCCTCCCCCACTGATCCTCCCCTACTGATTTACTGTGCCTGTGTGGTCAACGCTATGTAATTTGCCGGCTTGTTTCTATTGCCAGTTCGTTCAAAGATATATTTATACATCCCAATAAGTTCTTTAGTTTGCTTGGACTTGCGTTTGCCTATCAATTTCCCTTTACAGCGCATCAGTTTCGCGACTTTGTTACATAAACAAGAAATAAACGATGACGCGCTGCGGACAATAGAGCATTCGCCAGATTAGCCTGGTTCCGCGGTCCAACTTCGCTCGCTCGCTCACTTACAAGTATGAGTATTAGCGGCGGTACCAGCTTATCGCCAGATCGCAGCGGCATAGTCCACCAGATGGCGCCACAGTGATGCCGGGAACCTCCTTAAATTGGGCCGACGTTTGTGTCAACATCTCATGACACCGTCTCTCGCCCCCACACACATCCAGATCTGCCTAAAGCCACGCTATATCCGCGAACAGATATCATTAAAAAACTCTCCCTTGAACTCCTTGCCTTCCCATGTCTTTTTCTTTCACTCGCAACTGCTGTTGTTCTGTCTGCTGTCTCAGACTTCTTCAAGGCTGGCGGATGATCCCTGGGGCAGGCTGGCGGATGATCCCTGGGGCAGGCGGGCGGATGATCCCGGGGCAGGCTGGCGGATGATCAGGTTGGCAGGTGATCCCTGGGATAGGCTGGAGGATGATCCCTGGGGCAGGCTGGCGGATGATCCCTGGGGCAGGCGGGCGGATGATCCCTGGGACAGGCTGGCGGATGATCCCTGGGGCAGGCGGGCGGATGATCCCTGGGACAGGCGGGCGGATGATCCCTGGGGCAGGTTGGCGGATGATCCCGGGGCAGGCTGGCGGATGATCAGGTTGGCAGGTGATCCCTGGGATAGGCTGGCGGATGATCCCTGGGACAGGCTGGCGGGTGATCCCTGGGGCAGGTTGGCGGATGATCCCGGGGCAGGCTGGCGGATGATCAGGATGGCAGGTGATCCCTGGGACAGGCTGTCGGGTGATCCCTGGGACAG
This sequence comes from Arenicola marina, assembly GCA_964019135.1. NCBI lineage: Eukaryota > Metazoa > Annelida > Polychaeta > Arenicolidae > Arenicola > Arenicola marina. The sequence continues at coordinate 17,110,137 of OZ025248.1, read as the reverse complement.
GCTGGCGGGTGATCCCTGGGACAGGCTGGCGGATGATCCCTGGGGCAGGTTGGCGGATGATCCTGGGGCAGGCTGGCGGATGATCAGGCTGGCAGGTGATCCCTGGGATAGGCTGGCGGATGATCCCTGGGACAGGCTGGCGGATGATTCCTGGGACAGGCTGGCGGGTGATCCCTGGGACAGGCAGGCGGATGATCCCTGGGACAGGCTGGCAGGTGATCCCTGGGGGAGGCGGGCGGATGATCTCTGGGACAGGCTGACGGGTGATCCCTGGGACAGGCTGGCGGGTGATCCCTGGGACAGGCTGGCGGATGATCCCTGGGACAGGCTGGCGGATGATCTCTGGGACAGGCTGGCGGATGATCCCTGGGACAGGCTGGCAGGTGATGCCTGGGGGAGGCTGGCGGATGATCCCTGTGGCAGGCGGGCGGATGATCCCTGGGGCAGGTTGGCGGATGATCCTGGGGCAGGCTGGCGAATAATCAGGCTGGCAGGTGATCCCTGGGATAGGCTGGCGGATGATCCCTGGGACAGGCTGGCGGATGATCCCTGGGACAGGCTGGCGGATGATCCCTGGGACAGGCTGGCAGGTGATCCCTGGGGGAGGCGGGCGGATGATCCCTGGGACAGGCTGGCGGATGATCCCTGGGGCAGGTTGGCGGATGATCCTGGGGCAGGCTGGCGGATGATCAGGCTGGCAGGTGATCCCTGGGATAGGCTGGCGGATGATCCCTGGGACAGGCTGGCGGATGATCCCTGGGACAGGCTGGCGGGTGATCCCGGGGCAGGCTGGCGGATGATCCCTGGGGCAGGCGGGCGGATGATCCCTGGGGCAGGTTGGCGGATGATCCTGGGGCAGGCTGGCGGATGATCAGGCTGGCAGGTGATCCCTGGAATAGGCTGGCGGATGATCCCTGGGACAGGCTGGCGGATGATCCCTGGGACAGGCTGGCGGGTGATCCCGGGGCAGGCTGGCGGATGATCCCTGGGGCAGGCGGGCGGATGATCCCTGGGGCAGGTTGGCGGATGATCCCTGGGACAGGCAGGCGGATGATCCCTGGGACAGGCTGGCAGGTGATCCCTGGGGGAGGCGGGCGGATGATCTCTGGGACAGGCTGACGGGTGATCCCTGGGACAGGCTGGCGGGTGATCCCTGGGACAGGCTGGCGGATGATCCCTGGGACAGGCTGGCGGATGATCTCTGGGACAGGCTGGCGGATGATCCCTGGGACAGGCTGGCAGGTGATGCCTGGGGGAGGCTGGCGGATGATCCCTGGGGCAGGCGGGCGGATGATCCCTGGGGCAGGTTGGCGGATGATCCTGGGGCAGGCTGGCGAATAATCAGGCTGGCAGGTGATCCCTGGGATAGGCTGGCGGATGATCCCTGGGACAGGCTGGCGGATGATCCCTGGGACAGGCTGGCGGATGATCCCTGGGACAGGCTGGCAGGTGATCCCTGGGGGAGGCGGGCGGATGATCCCTGGGACAGGCTGGCGGATGATCCCTGGGGCAGGTTGGCGGATGATCCTGGGGCAGGCTGGCGGATGATCAGGCTGGCAGGTGATCCCTGGGATAGGCTGGCGGATGATCCCTGGGACAGGCTGGCGGATGATCCCTGGGACAGGCTGGCGGGTGATCCCGGGGCAGGCTGGCGGATGATCCCTGGGGCAGGCGGGCGGATGATCCCTGGGGCAGGTTGGCGGATGATCCTGGGGCAGGCTGGCGGATGATCAGGCTGGCAGGTGATCCCTGGGATAGGCTGGCGGATGATCCCTGGGACAGGCTGGCGGATGATCCCTGGGACAGGCTGGCGGGTGATCCCGGGGCAGGCTGGCGGATGATCCCTGGGGCAGGCGGGCGGATGATCCCTGGGGCAGGTTGGCGGATGATCCTGGGGCAGGCTGGCGAATAATCAGGCTGGCAGGTGATCCCTGGGATAGGCTGGCGGATGATCCCTGGGACAGGCTGGCGGATGATCCCTGGGACAGGCTGGCGGATGATCCCTGGGACAGGCTGGCAGGTGATCCCTGGGGGAGGCGGGCGGATGATCCCTGGGACAGGCTGGCGGATGATCCCTGGGGCAGGTTGGCGGATGATCCTGGGGCAGGCTGGCGGATGATCAGGCTGGCAGGTGATCCCTGGGATAGGCTGGCGGATGATCCCTGGGACAGGCTGGCGGATGATCCCTGGGACAGGCTGGCGGGTGATCCCGGGGCAGGTTGGCGGATGATCTTGGAGCAGGCTGGCGGGTGATCCCTGGGACAGGCTGGCGGATGATCCCTGGGACAGGCTGGCAGGTGATCCCTGGGGGAGGCGGGCGGATGATCTCTGGGACAGGCTGGCGGGTGATCCCTGGGGCAGGTTGGCGGATGATCCTGGGGCAGGCTGGCGGATGATCAGGCTGGCAGGTGATCCCTGGGATAGGCTGGCGGATGATCCCTGGGACAGGCTGGCGGATGATCCCTGGGACAGGCTGGCGGATGATCCCTGGGACAGGCTGGCAGGTGATCCCTGGGATAGGCTGGCAGGTGATCCCTGGGATAGGCTGGCGGATGATCCCTGGGACAGGCGGGCGGATGATCCCTGGGACAGGCTGGCGGATGATCCCTGGGGCAGGTTGGCGGATGATCCTGGGGCAGGCTGGCGGATGATCAGGCTGGCAGGTGATCCCTGGGATAGGCTGGCGGATGATCCCTGGGACAGGCTGGCGGATGATCCCTGGGACAGGCTGGCGGGTGATCCCGGGGCAGGTTGGCGGATGATCCTGGGGCAGGCTGGCGGGTGATCCCTGGGACAGGCAGGCGGATGATCCCTGGGACAGGCTGGCAGGTGATCCCAGGGGCAGGCTGGCGGATGATCAGGCTGGCAGGTGATCCCTGGGATAGGCTGGCAGGTGATCCCTGGGGGAGGCGGGCGGATGATCTCTGGGACAGGCTGGCGGGTGATCCCTGGGACAGGCTGGCGGATGGTCCCTGGGACAGGCTGATATGTCTCTTGCCATGGTT